>OY997272.1:389721980-390321980 GCA_963921465.1 Triticum timopheevii | reverse complement strand
TAGTAAAATGATAGTTTTGATGATAGCAGCAGTAGCAACGGTAACAGTAATAGTGATAGCAGTGATATTGTAGCAGTAACGATAGCAGTAGCAACAGTAGTAACTTAGCAAGAACAATATGAGATAAATTCGTAAGCATTGGATTGGTGACTCGTTGGATGATATTCATCATGAGACAGTTATAACCTAGGGCGATACAGCACTAGCTCCAGTTCATAAATATAATGTAGGCATGTATTCTGTAAATAGTCATACATGCTTATGGAAAGAACTTGCATGACATCTTTTGTCCTACCCTCCCATGGCAGCGGGGTCCTATTGGAAACTAAGCGATATTAAGGCCTCCTATTAATAGAGAACCGGAACACAACATTAGCACACGGTGAATACATGAACTCCTCAAATTACGGTCATCACCAGGAGTTATCCCGACTATTGTCACTCCGGGGTTGCCGGATCATAACACGTAGTAGGTGACTATAACTTGCAAGATCGGATCTAGAACATGGATATAATGGTGATAACATAAACGGTTCAGATCTAAAATCATGGCACCCGGGCCCAAAGTGACAAGCATTAAGCATGGCAAAGTCATAGCAACATCAATCTCTGAACACAATGGATACTAGGGATCATGCTCTAACAAAACTAACACGATTACATGATGAATCTCATCCAACTCCTCACCGACCAGCGAGCCTACGAAGGAATTACTCACTCCCGGTGGGGAGCATCATGGAATTGGCGATGGAGATGTGTTGGTGATGACGAAGATCGAAGACCCCCCTCTCCGGAGCCACAAACGGACTCCAGATCTAGCCTCCTGATGAAGAACAGGAGACGGCGGCGGCTTCGTCTCGTGAAACGCGATAATTCTTTCTCCCCGGTTTTTTATGAAATAATGGGATTTTATAGCGTCGGTTTCAGGGTCAGCGGGGCCACCAGGTGGGCAGCACCCACATGGGCGCGCCTGGGGGGTAGGCGTGCCTTGGTGGGTTGTGCCCACCCAGGTGCCCCCCTCAGGTACCTCTTGGCTCGAGAAATTCTCTTTATTGATATAAAAAATCCCCGCAAAGTTCGTTCCATTGGGAGAACTTTTATTTCTGCACAAAAACAACACTATGGTAGTTCTGCTGAAAACAACGTTAGTCCGGGGATAGTTTCATTCAAATCGTGCAAATGAGAGTCCAAAACAAGAGGAAAAGCGTTAGAAAAAGTAGATACGTTGGAGACGTATATTAGGCACCTCGTGTCGGTTGTCCTCGCATGGTAGTCATGGCTGTGTAGTGGTTGTGCGACGGCAGCCGGCGACTCCATGGCCGGCAGGGTGCTCCGGTGAGCTCCTCGGCTGCACGATGGGCGGCGGCGATGGCCGTAAATCTGGTGTCCCGGCCAGATCCGTTGTGGCGTGACTTAATTTTGCAGGCGAGCGATGCGTCATAGGACCGGTGTGGGGTGGCCGGAGGTCCTCTACCAGCATTCCCGCGGCGTCTTACGTTTTCATGGTGAGGGTGCACGCGGATCTAGTCAGCGGCGAGATCGGGGTGCCGCTACTAGGTTAATATTGCGCCGACTTCGGTCATGGCGAACGATGATAGCACCCTCGATGTTGTTCCCCTGTAGAGGCATCGTTGTTGCAGGTTGCGTCACCACGCTCAGGATTTTTCGGGGAAACCCTAGATCTAGGTATCCTTGATCGGATGATGGTGGCTCCTTCGCCGCTGTTCTCCCTCCCGAGGTCATCGATTTGGAGCAGGTGCTACTTGGAGGGAACAACATGTTGAGCGGTGTTTCATCTTTAACATTACCGACAGGGGGTGATGGCGACATGGCGCAGTAGGGTCCCGGTGTTGGACGCGTATTGATGGGCGCACACATGAGAATGACGTTTTTTGGCGTTGTGGTGGCATCGGCGGTAGAAGGGCCTGGAAAGGACAATGCATGGATCACTCCTAAAGAGGGGACAGACGAAGATGGTGGGGCGGATTACTGAGCATGCACATGCGATGCACGCTGAGAATCTGCTAGACCGGTTGGCGCTCCCGGCTTGTTGGCGGGCGACTTGGTGAGGCCACCGAGTTACTTCGTGTGTTTTGGCGTGAGGTCAGGACACATAATCAAGCTCGTAGGCATGGCGACAGTGTGCGCCAGGAAGGTGGCTTTGAGTTGAGTCATGTATTTATTTTGTAAGCCTTTATTGAATAATATAATAAAGATGAATGTGTGCATCGCTTGATGAAGAGGCCGAAGGTTATCTTCTTTTAAAAAAAATGATGAATGCCATGAAAAAAAATTGGGTTTCCACTCGTGGAGAGATCTTGAACCAAATGGAGGTCTCTCTTTGGAATGGTGTTGGTGCCGTGTGGATGGGTGGTGGTGGAGAAAGTGGTGCCCTTTTGGATTAACTATATGCATGTTTTAATTTAAATTCCTCGATCCATGCAACTATACGTGTGTTCATGGTTTATTTGTTATGCATGTTGAATATTTCTCATTTGTATGATTGATGAAATTAATGTGTAGTTGTTTGAAATGTATTTAAAGTTTAGCTACTTGTAAGTCACCAGAAAATTATAGGGTCAGTTGATTTTTGCTAGAAAAGCAGCAGCCAAAGAGAAAGAAGGAGCAGCTGTCGGCTTGCAGAAGAAACCCTCTGGGTCAATTTTAGGGTGACAGACGACCCGGTATCTATCTTAGGTTGGCAGACGACCCCATTATCTTTCTTAGGGGTGTGGGGGTGGTGTTCGCGGGAAAAAACTAGCCATCACTAGTGTTAGAGAGATGGTCGGCGGCGGCAAGATGATGGGAGGCGGTCGAGGGAAGAGCGGGGCAGTGAGCTGGTGTGGGAGCGCCACTGGCTGCGGGAAATGGTGGTTGGCGGTTCAATCCGTGGTACGTGGACGGTTGGGGAAGAAGAAGAATATGGGTGCTGGAGGTTGAAGACGGAATCTGACTGCTTTTTGCATCAAACGACATTTTTGACTCGAGTTACCCCTAGCCAATCCCATGTATTTAATAGCAAGGCTAAAAGAGTTGAGCAAACTTTTTGAACTTAAATATAGGGGATCGGTTAGAGACGGCCACCCTTTAACTTGTTTAAAAAAATTAAATATACTTGCTCTATATTATACTCTTGGTCTCAAAAATTAAAATGCAATCTCTTCTTGCAGCAGTGGAGTCTGTTGGGGAGGCGCAAGGATGCTGAGATGCTCAAGACTGCCCAAGACCATCTGATGCAAGTGTATGTGCTGGCTAGGAAGCCTTCGACCACGGTCTAGGACGTGGTCCCTTTTGCGGCTTGACGAGCCTGCACGCTCTGTACGGGCTTTTGCTTTGTAATCCGTTAGTGGCTTGCTAACTTTCGCCTGAACTTTAGTGATTTCATCCTCGCGAGGGCCGGTCTGGCTTTTGGTGTTGTACTAAAATTCTATGTCATGTTACGCTGCCTGTTGTGGGCTTTATTAAGTTAAAGCCGGACGCACCTGACGTATTCATTCTAAAAAATAAAAGTAATGAATAAAAATGGATGTATGTAGAACTAAAATACGTATAGAACTCTAGATACATCCACTTCTCTGACAAGTATTTTCGGACGGAGCGAGTAGAAGATTCGGTTAGAGACTCCGTTAGTCAAACAGAAGATAAAATGATTCGGCAAATTTCGGGGTCACTTGGGTCACTGGAACCACGAGTACTCCATCAAGGTTAATCTTAGTCAGTGTACTGATAAAATTTCTGAGAAAACATAGTCAAACGGACAATAATTTGACCAACAATGAAGATACTTGACCAACAATAATCTTAATCAGTGTACCCTTGAATTCTCGTCACGTATCCAACAAAAACTGTACAGACCGATCAATCTTGGGGCTACAAAATTACACTCCATCGTATCGATCGATCACAGATGGAATCTGCTAGCTTCATGGGATTCGATCAACTAGATACAGTTACCTACTAGTAATATACGCTTTCTCCGATCATGGGGGTATCTATCAATTCAATCACCGCACCGAGAAACCAAGAATGGCCGCACAAACTAGCTATAGAAGCAAAGCCGCGCGTAAGCATCCTACGCAACAACATGCGGGGACCTAAAGCAGCCGGCGAGGTGCGGAAACCGGAAGTGGTGATGGTGCCGTTCTTGGGCCCTCGCCGCGTCGACCGCCCTCTGGAACTGCTCCACGCTGCAGGGGACGACGATGGCGCCCTCGTGCGCGTACCCGTACTTCTCCCACGCCTCGGCGAGCAGCTCGACGATCGCCGGGTGCCCGAGCAGAGTCACCGGCACCGCGAACCTTTGGGGCGCCTCCCCGTCGTTGCCCGCCAAGAACGCCGCGCACCCCTTGGTCATTCTCGCCTTCTGGCCGTGGGTAGACGATGCGTGGAGGAGCTGGATGCAATCTGCTTCCTGGCCCTGCTTCGTCTTCTCTCGCCGTATTAACTTGGTACCTGAATTGTCGGGAGGAGCTGGCTTTATATAGTTGTTTGGAGAGGAACTTGTTGCGATTGCGGAGCCGTGCTGGAAGACAGACTGAAACAGACGCGGTTTGGTTATCGACTGCGATCATGCATGATTACCTTTGTGTTTTTTTCTTGCGAAGTATGATTCCCTTCCTGTTAGAGGAGAAGTCCCTCTCATGATTCTCTTGGATATGTGTCGGATTTGTTTTTGTCTGTTCAAAATTGTTTTTACCACGCCTGGTAGATAGAAGTATGTGTTAGATTACTTACGATACATATCTACAAGTACTAGTGTGTGGAGATAAAAAATGAGATGTTTTTTTTTCGAAACGGAGGCAAAAGATTTGCCTCATCGATTAATTAAGCAGAGGAGAATTGCCCAGTTAAATCAACGAAAACCGGGCGAAAACGATACAAACCAACCATACGCACGAAGCATGCAACCCTATAAGCACGCAATCCGACAACCAACCCTCACACCGCAACATCGCAAAGATAGCACCAACGAGAGTAATTCGGCTGAAAACCACGCGCACCACCAAAGCCACGAAGACAAGTCAATCCATAAGGACATCCCAAGATACCGATGACCATCCATCAAGCAGCTGCAGACGCCTTTCCTGTGACATCACTCTTCTTTCCTTTGCTCCTAAGAGCCTCCTCCACAATTGCCTTGCCAGATCCCGGGCTAACCCTCTCCAAACGTTTGAGCAAGCTATGAAGCTCTATTTGGAAGAGAATCTCATTGACCTTATCATGCACAGAAACCTGCCCAACGGTCAGATGCGAGTGAGTGACAGCAACATCAGAACCTCCACACTCCACAGAGGTGAGCGACTGTGTGGACTCCAAGAGACCAGGCGCCAACATACCAACCGCCTCAACATCAGCAATCGCAGGTAGCACCGGCACGATGGACTCAGGCACCTCGAGTTGCTCACAAGACAAAGCCTCAGAGTTAGGTGCCAACACACTTATCTCATCAACCTCGTCACTCAAAGACCCCACATGCCCAAAGGCCATAGATGAGAGAGTGACAGAACCAACCAAGCCTCCAATGTCCACAAAGGCGGGTGGCTGACAATACTCTGACCGTGGTGGTGGTGATGGCGTCATGGCCACCGCAAAGGACTCCATCGGTAGCACCATAGGTGAGTCCCCACAAAGCTCCCGCAGCTCAGACATAATTTGCAGAACTGGAGCCACGACCTCGGAGATGACCGCATTCCCATGAACAGACGGCGTCGCATGCCGACCACGCGGAGAAAAATCTCCAAAGAAGCATTCAGCCTCCCCATCAATGGAACCAACCTGAAGCTCGGGCAACAAAGGCACAAACAAAGCAACATGAAGCTTGGGAAGAGCGTTGCGAAACTCAGTGCGGAGCAGCTCAACCTCCTCAAGGAGCTCTGTGCGCAATAGGGCAAGCTGGGACTCCAAAGTAGAGACCAACAAGGCATTGACATTGGAATCCTTGCAACACCCAGATTGGGACCTTGGCGGCACCGATGCACGTGGCGACAAGTGGCCCACGGCCTCAGCCCAACTCCTATTCAACGAAGGACAAGGCTGGACGCATGGGGCGCGGGTAACCGAAGATCCAGCCCGAGCGACCGGAGAGCGATCGCAACCAACCTGAGAGGGAGCACGACAGAACCTCTCCCGATGACCAGGGCGACGACAGCGAATGCATCTGAATGGTTCACGACATGCGCTGACTTGGTGACCACGCTCGAGGCAACGGAAGCACCTTCCTCGAGCCCAACGCTTGAAGGCCAGGCTATGCTCGAGACCCTCCCTCGACATCTCGAGGGGAGCACCACAATCGGGACGGCGCCCCCGGCCCACGTGCTCCCAGCCCACCTCGGCTTCAAGAGCGGTAGCGGCAGCAGAAAGGCTGTTACATGCCGACGCGGAAGATGGACCAAGCGGAGCGGGGCCTCAAGCATCTCCTCCACCCCGTCACAGGCGTCGTGGAGGGTAGTGGTGGCCGCATCACTCTCCACGCCCGACCGAGCAGGCGAAACATAGGAACTGGTAGCCGGAGGTGGCGTCGGCGGGGCCAGCTCATCATCATCCTCTTCTTCTTCTTCGTCAGCAAGGGCGCTCCACAAAACAAGTCGCCCTGTGTCCAGACCTGACGCGGTGTCGACAGAAGCCAAGGACAACACATCTTCAACAGCGCCGGCAGGAGTCGGGGACGGTGCGTCGTTAGCAGCAGTCAGGGGCGACGGCCCAGTACCAACAGGAGCAGCGGACGGCACAGTGTCAGTAGCAGCCGGGGATGGGGGACGCCCATACGGAGCCGGCAGCGAGGACCGAAGCCCTCCTTCCTCCAGGCCAGGAGCACATGCAGCTTCGAGGGAGGACGTCACGGTGACGCCGGCCGGTGGACGCCTGGAGCCCGGCAGGGAGTGCATCCCTGAACGCGTTGCCGGAGATGCAGCCACAACGGGCATCGGAGGGCGTCCAGCGCGGCCCAAGCGGCCACTAGGTCCCGGGGCGGCCTTGCGGGAGGTAAGAGCAGCCGCGGCGAGCGCGGCAGCGGCAGCCGAGGCGGCCGCCAGAGCCCGAGCCGACGACGTGGATCCAAGAGTCATGGGCCAACACAGCAAGAGCTCGGAGGCGAGAATACGTGCAGCCGAGAGAGGATGCGGAGAGCAGTCCGGATCTGGTCTTGGTGGATGGAATGGAGGCCGGAGGAAGGAGATCAGCGCGGTGCCGCCGGCCGCGGGCGCGCGGTTGCGGGAGCCATTGCCTGCTCGCTTTTTCGAGTTCCCGAACACACCGGATCACCACTGAGAACTTGTGGCGTCTAGAGGTAGATATTTTTTTTAGAACTACACGAGATGTATCTACTATGGAACCGAATGTCCCGTGAGAACTTCCTATTCCTAAATGAGGGTTGTTCCCCCTTTCGTTCGCACCCCTCCCCCCCACCACCACCGCGGGCGACGGGCGAATCGTAGTCCTCTCCTCCTCCAGACCCCTCCCCATCCTCTTCCCCGGCCGCCGCCCCGGCGCTGTCCGCCGGCACTTGCCCACGCGATGCTGGCAACGGCGGGTCGGTCTTTCCCCAGGCGCGCGGTGGGGCGCGGGGGCTCCTCCTGGTGGCGGCGTGGTTCGGCCAGCGGCGGTCTGGCTCGTTAGGGTGGTTCCCGCGGGCCTCAGGTGCCTTGGGCGCGGCGGCATGGCAGTTGGGTACGGGATGACGTGGTGGTGTGGGGGCTCGGCCGGCGGCGCCAACTAGGACCAGATCTGGACCCTTTGGGCCCCATCTAGGCTCGGGCGAGCTGGCGGCTCTCTGCACGGCGACATGGCTCCCTGGAGGTTGGGGTGGGGCGACAGCGGTCTCCGGGCGGCGGCGGCTGTAACGCCCGGATAATTAGGCTCCAGTAAAACTCTCCTAATGATGACATGTCATCTCTGTTGCTGTTGCTTATCAAATGTTAGTTCAAAACATTTCAAATTCAAAAATGAATTAGTGACAAACACCCAAAGTTTTCAAAAGTTGAAACAAAAATGTCCGGACAATGCCAGATATGGCATAGGCAATTATGGTGTAGATGACACAATTTTATAAAACACTTAAATGCCCAAATTAAATAGAACAGAAAACAAAGCTAAAAAGAAAAGGAAAAGCAAAGGAAAAAGAAGAAGCCCCCCTTCCCCCTGGGCCGAAAGGCCCAGCTAGCCAACAGCCAGCCGCCCAACCGGCCCAGCCAGCCCAGCTCCCCGTACCGCACCATCTTCCTGTTCCTCGGTTGCGCGCCGCTACAGGGCGCGTCGCCACCGGACCCCCTCGCCAGCGTCGAGGAGGGGATAAGGCCACCATGGCCCCGCCTCCTTGATCCCCTCTCCCACTCGCCCCCGCTCGCCCTCTCGGTTCCTGCGCCTCTCCCACTACCCTCCAGATCCACCTCGCCCTCTCCTTCCCCTCCGCATCCGAGCGCCACCGCCGCCATGGCTCCGGCCTAGCCACGGCCACCGTGCCCACCTCGCCGCCCCACGGTGTCTCCAAGGGCCGCCGTTGTCCGCTGCTTCGACTGGTGCAACCTGTTGGAGACCGGAGCCACCGCAACGCCCCAGACGCAGCCGTCTTCCTCCTCTGCTCCGACAAGCTCCACCGCCGTTCTTCACCGACTCCGGCCACGCCCCTGCAGCTCCTAAACCCCCCAAGGACCTTTCGTGTGTGCCACTTGGTAAGCTCCACCCCTCCTGCTCTCCGTTTGCTCTCTCGCAAGCCCTAGCTAGCTGCCGCCGAGGCGCCTGAACGAAGCGCCGCGGAGCTCGTCGCCGACGAGTCTCCGGTGACCAAATGGTCACGGGCCCATGCCGGTTGCACTGACCGCGCCCCGTAGATCCTCCCCAACCTCCCTGTTTGTTCGCTAGATCGCCCTAGCTCAAATCTTATCGAGCTCCCGAACGCATCGCCGCACGCGCTCATCCGGTGATCTCTTTGGACCAAGGCTTGTGCCGTTGTGCTCGCGCGCGCACGTAGGCCTCGCCCCGCCCTTCTGTTTGCCCAGTAGCGCGCCGCATCGCCGTTGCCGTTGCTCGCCCGAAACACCTCGCCGCCGATGAGCTTGATGCGCCCTTCTCCGGCCACCGCATCTCGCAAGACCACCACCAACGGACGCGTCGTCGTCTTGCCGTTCTAACGCGCCCGGCTGCGCTTGATTTGGTGCCCCATAGGCGAAATCCGATGCTCGCCGGTGTTCGCCCGCTGCGCGCAAGCTCGCCAGAGCTACTCCGGCGGCTCCGCTGAGCTGGCACACTGGGGCCCACCCTTGGGTCACTGCTTGTGGGCCTGGGGGCCCAACTGGCCACGTTGACCGAAGTCAACTACGCTGACGTGGCAGCTACTGCCACTGACATGCGGGCCACATCCCATAAAACGAATAAAAACAAATAGATAAACTGCTAATTAATTAAATTAATTAATTAAAACCTAATCTCTAACTGACTATTGGGCCCCACCTGCTAATTAAACCATTTAGTTAGTTTTAAAACTCTGTTAATGACCCTGACAATGACATGTGGGTCCCACTGGACCCACCTGTCTGGTTTGACTGGTCAACCGACCAGTTGACCTGCTGACATCACTCTGATGTCATGCTTGCGTCATCAAACAATGTTCTGGATAACGTTGGCTTTAGATAAATAATTAAAATCAAAAAATGATTTAAATCTTTAGAAAATCATATCTTTTAGTCCGTAACTCGGATGAAAATACTTTCTACATGAAAGTTGCTCAGAACGACGAGCTAAATCTGGATACGCAGCCCGTTCGTCCGCCACACATCCGTAATATATCGAACACGCAACTTTCCCCCTCCGGATCACCTGTCCGAAAACGCGAAACACCGAGGATACTTTCCCGGATGTTTCCCCCTTTCGCTGGTATCACCTACTACCGCGTTAGGGCACACCTAACCCCGCTCATTGTCATGTCATGCATCGTCATGCTTATGTTTGCATGGTATTTACTGTTTCTTCCCCCTCTTCTCTCCGGTAGACTACGAGACCGATGCTGTTGCTGCCCAGTTTGACTACAGAGTTGACGACCCCTTCTTGCTAGAGCAACCAGGCAAGCCCCCCCCCCCCTTGATCACCAGATATCACCTATTCTTCTCTATACTTCTTGCATTAGAGTAGTGTAGCATGTTACTGTTCGGTTACTCCTATTCTGTTGCATAGCCTATCATAGTTGCTACAGTCATTGATACCTTACCCGCAATCCTAAATGCTTAGTATAGGATGCAAGTTTATCATCATTGGCCCTACATTCTTGTTAGTCTGCCTTGCTATACTATTGGGCCATGATCACTCGGGAGGTGATCACGGGTATATACTATACATATATACATACTATACAGATGGTGACTAAAGTCGGGTTGGCTCGTTGAGTACCCGCGAGTGATTCATGGATTGGGGGCTGAAAGGACCTTTGTCCCGACGGCCCTCTTTGTGGATCTTTCTGGTGGAGCGACAGGGCAGGTTGAGACCACCTACGCGAGAGGTGGGCTTGGCCCTGGTTGGCGTTCGCGGTTACTTCATAATAACATGCTTAACGAGATCTTGGTATTTGATCTGAGTCTGGCCATTGGCCTATACGCACTACCAACTACGCGGGAAAGATATGGGCACTCGACGTCGTGGTATCAGCCGAAGCCTTCTTGACGTCAGCGACGGAGTGGCGCGCGCCGGATTGGACTGGAACGCCTGCTCTTGTATTAGGGAGGCTAGGTCTGCTTCCGGCCGTCCTCGCAACGTGCAGGTGTGCAATGGGCGATGGGCCTAGACCCCTGCGCGCATAGGATTTAGACTGGCGTGCTGACCTCTCTGTTGTGCCTAGGTGGGGTTGCGACGGGTTGATCTTCCGAGGCCGGGCATGACCCAGGAAAGTGTGTCCGGCCAAACGGGATCGAGTGTGTTGGTTTATGTGGTGCACCCCTGCAGGGAAGTTTATCTATTCGAATAGCCGTGTCCCTCGGTAAAAGGACGACCCGGAGTTGTACCTTGACCTTATGACAACTAGAACCGGATACTTAATAAAACATACCCGGACAAGTTCCATAGACAATCCGGTGATCGCTTTTCCACAGGGCGACGAGGGGAGGATCGCCGGGTAGGATTATGCTATGCGATGCTACTTGGAGGACTTCAATCTAATCTCTTCTACATGCTGCAAGACGGAGGCTGCCAGAAGCGTAGTCTTCGATAGGACAAGCTATCCCCCTCTTATTCTGGCATTCTGCGGTTCAGTCCACTGATATGGCCTCCTTACACATATACTCATGCATATGTAGTGTAGCTCCTTGCTTGCGAGTACTTTGGGTGAGTACTCATGGTTGCTTTGCTCCCTCTTTTCCCCCGTTTTCCTCTTCTTCCCGGATGCCGCAACCAGACTTTGGAGCCCAGGAGCCAGACGCCACCGTCGACGACGACTACTACACTGGAGGTGCCTACTACTACTACGTGCAGGCTGCTGACGACGACCAGGAGTAGTTAGGAGGATCCCAGGCAGGAGGCCTGCGCCTCTTTCGATCTGTATCCCAGTTTGTGCTAGCCATCTTATGGCAACTTGTTTAACTTATGTCTGTACTCAGATATTGTTGCTTCCGCTGACTCGTCTCTGATCGAGCACTTGTATTCGAGCCCTCGAGGCCCCTGGCTTGTAATATGATGCTTGTATGACTTATTTATGTTTTTAGAGTTGTGTTGTGATATCTTCCCGTGAGTCCCTTATCTTGCTCGTACACGTTTGCGTGCATGATTAGTGTACGATTGAATCGGGGGCGTCACAAGTTGGTATCAGAGCCGATTACCTGTAGGAATCCCCCTTCCACACTCCTTGGCCGAAGTCGAGTCTAGTCACTATAAAACTTTTAGTAACTTGGCTGTGTGCCTTACGGGCCCACGTCGCCATTGGGTGGTATAAGTATCTTTTACTCCTCGACCTTTACTCTGGGGCTCTGAACTCTCTCCTACTCGGGCTAAACGAATTTACTAACTCTGACATTAGGGTCCCGTTACCACGTTCACCCCAAAGTTGGATAAGCCATTGTTATTCTATAGGATAGTATTTTGAATAGTACCCACATTGTCATTTGACTCCATTGAAACATCTTTGTTTTCAGATGGAACCCACGAGGCAGGTCGTGCGCCACACGGCGGCATTTGGTGCCTTAGGATCACCTGCTGTGCTAGCTGAGATGATGACCTATCTGGGTTCTCGTTGGCACCCTGAGTACACCGTCTATGAGGAGTACCAGGACTTTAACCAGGAGCAGTACCGTGCCATCGTCCACCTCTATTCTCGGGAGTATGACTCCACTACCGTGCTGCACACCGCTCATGGTGTTGGAATGACCATCGAGATGGCAGTTCACGATGTTGCCTATGCTGCTCTGACATGTCTTCATGGAGAGTATCGGGCGTTGGACACTTCCCCTTTCAGGCACATTGCTATCGCATCCGACGTTGGTGCGGAGGGATACTACACTGCTGCCTACTCCATAGTCACCCGTGAGCCCTTCCACCATCAAAGCCTGGTTCTGCATGCTGATGGGTTGGACCGAGCTAACCGAGCTCTTCGTCACGAGTTGTACACCACTCGTCAGCACCTTTACAGGGCTCTGACGCTGTTGCACCCCTTTGTTCTATCTAGACAGCTGCCGCATTCTGCGATCTACCCAGCTAGGACCGTGATGCCCGACGGTATCGGTTGGCCAGAGGTGGGAGGCTACTCTCCTGCACTTGGTCCTCTTCTGCCACCTGAGCGTCGGGTTCTACACCAGAGTATCCGCGGCCCCCAGGCCGCTGACGTGGACTATCCGTTGCCTCACTACCAGTTGTCAGGCTACGACTACCTCCACAGTACCTCCTCGGACTGATGTAGTCTTGCTTATTAGTATTAGATGCATTCGCCGCGAGCCTGCGTGCCGCCTATGATGACTTAGTCTATGTACTAAACTCTGTGTACTGAACTCTGTGTACTGAACTCTATGTGTCGGGGGTTGGATGCGACATATGCCAACGGGTGGCTTATCATGGTGGGGGCGAGTAGAACGTCGCCGGTGCCTGGAAACGGGATGAGGCGCAGACATGCACGCCGATGAATCTTACCCAGCTTCGGGGCTCTCTGGGGAGATAACACCCCTACTGCTGCTCTACGGGGCCTCCGCATGATCACTATGGGATGATAGTACAAAGGTGCTCCTTGAGCTGTTTCGGGTGGCGGGAGGGAGCAAGGCTGGCTCCTCCCTTTGCTTGCTATGTGTCTAAAAACCTATCCAGGGTCGAACCCTTTGCATGGGTGCCCCGGGGGGTTTATATAGGCCTACCCCCCGAGGGTACAATGGTAAAATGACTGGGTGTGGCCCCCAGCTGTCTGTCTCTCATGCCGCCGCCCCCCTGCCGGCTTCTGGGGCCCGCCGACTGGCGGGCCCCGCGGACAGGCCGGGCACTATGCAACACTCCTGATGACGCAGGCTTGGTCATGGGGTCGTGGGAGCAGTGCCGCCGTCTGTCGGGCGGTCACTGTCGCCACTCCCCGTCGAATCTGGTTTATGACTCGTGGGGCCCTGACTGAGAGGCGGCCGACTCTGGGAAGGCCGACTCCCGCAGGGCCGTCTTCGGACTCTCCGGCCGTCTTCTTCTCCCTCACTGACGGGGGGCCCAGCGGTCTTCGGGCCGTACAGGCTGCCGTCGTGGGCACAGTGCCTTGCGCACTGTGGCTGATGTCAGGGGAGGCATGGCAACAGTGTCGTGCCTTACCGGAGATCTCCTGGTGGCACGGCTCACTGTAGCCATGCCTACCTCCCGTAGGTTTGAGGGGACGGCCACGTCGGGACCGTACCCTGCGTCGGTCTTTGTGAAAGGGCCGCGGGCCGACTCTCATAGTCGGCCCCTTGAAAGGTCGCAAGCCCGGAGTCGGCTTGCTTCAGAGTCGCCAGCTGGGACTCGGCCTTCTTTGGAGGTCGCCAGCCGGGACTCGGCCTTCTTCGAAGGTCGCCGTCCGGGACTCGGCTGAGGGGCACGGCCTGCCCCGATGTCTTGAAAGATCTTGGGACCTGGGTCAGCCTACCTGTGGCCCATTACTCCGACAGTAGTCCCCGAAGCTGGTGAAGCCCGGCGGGTGCCACCTCGAGGGGCTTCAGCAGTTTCATTTCATTTGGTGTCGACTCTGAGACTCGGCTGCTGTTGCTTCGGGCCGCCTCGCCGAAGTCAGACTCGTTCGGCGAGGGGCCGCCATCCGCAAGTCGTGGCGGGAAAAACGGGAGGCGTATCGGTCACGCTTCCCTGCCATTATCGAGACGGTCCTGCCGCGCGGCTCCACGTGGAGGTGATAGTCTGTCCACCCACGCGCGTGACGGGACGGGCCGTCAGGTGGGGCCCGCCATTACCGCGCCTCGGGCCCTGAGTGGATCCGCTGTGGCCGAGGGCGGTTGGCATCCCCACGTCGTTACTGCGCGCAGTAACTTCGTGGAGGTTGATCGTGGGCGGCGTGGGGCCGCGGGCGCAGTTAATCCCCCTGTCGCCCCCTCGGCTTCTCAGCCCGTAGGGCTATAAGTAGGCGGGGAGGAGCGGGGCGGCACTGCACGCGCACTCTCTTGCCCGCTCTCCCGCCCTTCTCCTTCCTTCGCCGTGAGCCACGACATTCTTCCTCCGCCGCGATGAGTTCTTCTTCTGCCGCGCCACCCGCCTCGCGCTCCGGCGAGTGGGATGGCTCGGACGTGGAGGCGGAGGACATTGAGTTCCTTCGCCGGACTCGCCGTCTCCCCAGCGCGGACCTGGTGCACGCCCGTCCCGCGCCGGCGGGAGAGATCCGGCCCGCGCCGGAGGAGGGCGAGCGGGTCATCTTCCGCTCGCATCTTATGCGCGGGCTGGGGCTTCCGGCGAGCGGATTCTTCCGCTCGTTTCTTGAGTTCCACAGACTGCAGCCGCACCACCTCATCCCCAACGCGGTGGTCCTTCTCTCTGCCTTCGCCACCCTGTGCGAAGGCTACATCGGCGTTTTCCCCACCCTCGAGCTGTGGGGGGAGTTCTTCTCCGCCAAACTCGGCACTCAGGCCGCCGGCACGCCGGCTCAGTGCGGCACCTACATCGCGGTGCGGTGCTCAACGGCCGACAATCCTTTTCCGCCCATCCCGCTGGTGAAGTCGGTGAAGATGTGGCAGAAGTCCTACTTCTACGTGAAGAACATCTCCACCGATGACGACTGGGTCAACCTGCCGCCTTTCGACCCCGAGCCGCTGACCGGCCGGCTGGCCAGTTGGTCCCATCGATCCAAGTCTCTCTCGACCTCCAGAAGCGGCGCCGTGGCGCGGCTCCGAGTCATGCTGCAGTCGGAGGGGCTCGTCGCCTCCGATCTTCTGGCCGCCTTCGTGGCGCGCCGGGTTCTTCCACTCCAAGGTCGGCCTCACCTCATCTGCCAGATGAGCGGCCGACACGATCCGAGCCGGCTGTGCACCAGGGACATGCCGCGTGGGGAGGTGGCGAACTTGGTGAACCACATCGCCCACTGCGGGTTCACGGAGGAGTGGCAGTTCGGCAAGGAGCCGTACTCGCGCGACAATCCCCCTCCAATGGTAAGTCGCATCTATCTGCAGCTCGATCTTATTTCCGTCAGACCTCGAGCTCTGATCTTTGTTGGCGTCTTCTGGGAAGAATCCCCTTACGGCGCCCTCAGCCGGCGCCACGAGAGAGCCTCGCGACTACGTCCTAGATCGCGAGGTCAGCGACGTTGACGACCCCGACCTGGGAGCGGTGGCACTAGAGGCCGACGCCGAAGACGGCGGAGAGGGGGCAGATGGCAGCCTCAGACCGTCGGCGACCTTCGCCGACTGGCCCGAGGGCGACGCCGACGCAGAAGTCGCCCCGCACCGCCAGCCGAAAGCCGGCTCCTCCAGCCAAGCCGGCGCGAAGAGGCATCACGCCGGGCCGAGTGTGCCCGGCGGCAAATCGAAGAAGTTCAAGGGAGCCGCCGCCGCGACCAAGCGGGAGGAGGCGGCCGCGAAGGCCAACCGCTTCCGAAAGGAAGTGAGAAGGCCGCCACTAGTTTCTTCGTGAGTCTTCTTACTCTGTCATTTCTTTCCTGGATCTCGCTTGGAGTTTTTTCTGATTTTCCCTCCGACCTTCTCCAGAGCTCCCCTCTCTCTTGAGAGAGCCACCGTCCCCTTCGTCATGGGGTCGGTGGAGACGTCTGCCAACACACGGCGGATTGATCCCGCCGCCGACCTCCGGGAGGCGACGGAATGGAACGCGTGAGAGAAGCGCGAGGAGGAGGAGGCCGACCGCCTGGAGAAGGCGGAGGCCGAGAAGGCGGCCGCCAACGCCCAGCGGCACCTGGAGGAGGCCGTGGCTGCGGCCGCGGCGAAGCGGCATGCCGAGGAGATCGCGCGTCGTCGATCGGCGATTCTCGTCCCCCCACTGTCGTCGGCGCCGCCGGCAACTGAGTTCACGGGGCAGACCAGGGAGGTCGGCACCGCAAACCCTCTCGCGGAGGAGGGCGGCGACGTCTCAGGCTCGGATACTCACGCGCCGCCCCCGCCGCCTCCGTCTTCAAGGCCGCACGGCAAACAGCCGGTGGACCCGCAGGATCCTCCGACTCCGGACGACGCCGATGCGCAGCTACTTCTTCAGGTCGCCATGCCAGCGCGCCGCTGGATTGAGAGGACGAACTCAGCGCCCCGAGCTCGGGAAACCGGCGCTGCAAGCTCGGCGAACTTGGACGTCGAGGCCTCAAGTGCTGCGCCCACCGGCTGGCTGCGTGAAGGCGGCACCGGCCCGCTGAACCAGGCCCTTCTGGACGTCCAATCGAAGCTGCGCAAAGAAGGCGACGCCCTCCAACTCTACACCAAAGTGCATCTGGCCCTGCGGACCTCCGTCCGGGTATGTTTCGTTTTTCCTTTTTTTTAGTTTCTGTCTTTTCTCGTGGGGGCGCGCCAGCGCACCCACTGGGTGTAGTCCCCGAGTTCGGGGTCGGCTGCTGAGCAGGCGACTCGGAACTCCTTCTGGCGAGCTCCGAAGGCTAACTTTGCTTTGCCGGCTTTGCAGGAATACCACAATCTCCGCGCCACTGCCTTCAACCGCAATGTTGAAGAGCTGCGGAAGCGGACCGCCGATCTGACGGAAAGCCGAGGTGGGCTAATTCTTTCTTCTTTGCGGGGGCGCGCTGGCGCATCCGCGGGCTGTAGTCCCCGAGATTCGGGCCGACTGCTGAGCAGTCGGGCCGGATCTCCCCGGCGACCTTTCTTACTGATAACGTCTCTCGATCTTCAGACGCCAATGCCGCCCTCCAGGAGCAGCTGAACGAGGCCAACACCATTCGCCGCGCCAAGGAGGAGGAGTGCGACAACCTCGTCCAAGAGCGCGACCTGCTGGCGACGCAGCTGGCCGAGCAGAAAGAGCTGCTCCGGAAGGCGCAGGAAGACCCCAAGTCGCGGGAGGATGCCCTCATAGCCGAGTTCGAGGTCGAGCGCTCCGCCTGGACTGACCAGGAGGCGATGCTGACCTCCGGCTACCACACGCTTGAGGACATCGTCGACGGTAATTCTTTTTTCTTCTTCTTTGGTCTTCCGACTCTTGTGTCGGGCTGATTTCTGATTTTTCTGACTGTCTTCTTTCCTGTCTTGGCAGACTTCTTTCCCGGCCACTCGCAGGCCGCTCCTCTGGTCATCGAGGCGGCTCGGGAGGAGCGAAGGGCGAAGGGCGAAGTGATTGCCACCAACGCTCCCCGAACCATCGACGAGCAGCTCCTGGGCATCGAGGTTTGCCTTCGTCCTGCTCATCGTCTGCTGCGCCGTCTTCAACGCGCTGGCGCTCAAGTCGTTGCCGCTCTGTGGCCGGAGGTGCCAGCTCTTCGCACCGCCAGCCGGACGGCCGACTGGCTGGAGGTCGCCGCCGGTCGCTTCGAGGCTTGGAGGGGCTCCTCGGCCCGTGCCGGAGCACGCCGGGCCTTGGAGTTCGTCAAAGGGTGGTATCCAGGGCTGGACCTGGACCGTCTGGCCGCGTTCCGGTCAGAGGCCCAGGCCGAGCTGGAGGCCGTGGAAGGCGCCCTTGTCGAGCGCGCGGCGGCCATCGCCGAGTACACGGACACTAGTGTCTTCATGCCCGAGCGGACCGAAGGCGGCGAGGAGGTCCCGCCGGAATGGTTCGGGATGCACCCGGAGTACGAGGAGGACTCAGCGGAGGTGATCGGCTCCAGCGTCGAGGAGGAGGACGAGTCGGAGGACGGAAGCGAGGAGGAGGCGCCAGAGGACAAAGCGGGCGGCCAGCCCCAGCCTGATCGCGCCTCCAGCAACGAGCCTCAGAAGAACAAGGCGACTGTCGCTGGAGGCGGCCAAGCCGAGGCCGCCCAGCCAACCATGTACCGCAGCTCAACTCAGCCGCTGGATGCTGATGACTGGCTCCGTGACATCACCTATGAGATGGAGTTTGCTGATGTAGCCCCTGCCCACTATGTCACCTTTGCTTCCTTCTTTCTGAAGGGACCCGCAGCTCAATGGTGGGACAGCCACAGGCATACTCTGCTAGTTGGGACAATCATCACCTGACCAGACTTTCAAGCTGCCTTCCGTGCCCGCTTCATTCCTCAGGGGATCATGGACAGGAAGAAGCGTGAGTTCCGCAACCTCACCCAGGGCAACAAAACTGTTGAAACTTATTAGCGGGAGTTTCTCGACTTGTCCCGCTATGCTGAAGAAGACATTGCATCTGATGCACGCAGACAGGAGAAGTTCCGTGACGGCCTTCAAGCTGACATCAAGCTCGCACTTCTAGTGCATGACTTTGCCAATTTCGCAACTTGGTGAACAAGGCCATCAATGTCGAGACTGGTCTGCAGGAACACCAGAGCTCTCACAGGTGCAACCGTGAAACGGGCTTATCTTCGGGCCCGCCCTCGCAGAAGCGTAAGATATGGATCCCGAACAGCATGTACCGTCCAAATGCACCTATCCCAAGGCAGACCTATGCTGCACCTCGTCTTCCTCCTCCACCATCTAGGCAGCCAAGGCTTCCAGCTCCACCAGCCCGAGCTCCTGCTCCCACTCCCAATAATGGTCTGTGCTTCAGGTGTGGTCAGCCAGGACACCGTGCTAGGGAATGCAACCAGAACTAGAATCAACTGGCCCTTCCAGCAGCTGGCTGTGGTAACAACCAGCCCCGCAACAACAATGCCAAGTCTTATGGCCGTGTTCATGCCAACCACGTTGATCTGAACGAAGCTCAAGACCAGCCTACTACTGTGGTGGGTACACTCCTCGTAAATTTAGTACCAGCATCCGTTTTATTTGATATAGGAGCATCGCATTCATTCATGTCAGAAGATTTTGCATTCATGCATGGCATTAAAAGCGAAGACATGAACGCTTCGCTATTAGTACACACCCCTACGGGCCAATGTCGAACCTCCATGATTTGCAACAACGTCCCTGTTGAAATCGAAGGACTAGAATTCCTTGTCTCTCCCATTGTACTGAAGTCCTGTAGCATTGATCTCATTCTGGGAATGAATTGGTTAAAAGTGCATACTGCTTCTATAGTTTGCGCCACTAAGACCGTCCATCTGCTACACCCTTCTGATGAAATAATTAGCTACAATGCTCATCTGGTTCAGAATGCCGAGGCCAGGCTTTATGCCTTGAACGCATTGAACGCTGCACCCCTCAAGGGCATTGAAAACATTCCTGTCGTTCGCGAATTCCAAGATGTCTTTCCTGAAGAACTTCCAGGGATTCCCCTGCTAGAGCAGTCGAATTCATCATTGACTTAAAACCAGGCACCACTCCTATAGCCAAACGACCTTACAAGATGCCGCCGCATGAACTCATTGAGCTTAAGGAGGAAATCGACAAATCTCTTCGAAGTGGTTTCATTCGCCCAAGTTGCTCTCCTTGGGGAGCACCTTCTCTCTTTGTGAAGAAGAAGGATGGGACAAATCGATTGGTTCAAGACTACCGCCCTATTAACCAGGCTACCATTCAGAACAAATATCCTCTTCCTCGGATCAATGACTATGATCAACTGGCTGGTTCGTCAGTGTTCTCTAAACTCGACTTCAGGTTGGGTTACCACCAGATCCATGTTCGTGAAGAAGATATCCCGAAGACCGCATTTGTGACTCGCTATGGATCATACGAGTACACCGTCATGTCTTTTGGATTAACCAATGCTCCGGCCACCTTCTCTCATCTGATGAACTATATCTTTATGGAATACCTCGACAAATTTGTCGTGATTTATCTGGATGATATCCTTGTATATTCCAAGAATGAAGAAGAACGTGCTGAACATCTTTGTCTTGTTCTGGAAAAGCTTAGAGAGCATCAACTCTATGCCAAGTTCTCCAAGTGTGAATTCTGGCTTCCCGAAGTAACCTATCTTGGGCATGTCATCTCTAAGGATGGTATTGCCTTCAACCCTGAATGAGTTCAGGCTATTCTCGATTGGACTCCTTCGAAGAATGTCAAGCAAGTCAGAAGTTTTCTCAGACTTGCCAGCTATTGCCGTCGATTCATCGAGAACTTCTCCAAGATTGCTAGACCTCTGACTAACCTGCTTCATAAGGGCGTCAAGTTTCAGTGGACGGAAAAGTGTCAGGAAAATTTCCAGGCGCTCAAAGACAAGCTGACTTCTGCCCCAGTGCTTGCTCCTCCAGATACTAAGAAGGACTTCGTCATTTATTGTGATGCTTCACGTCAAGGCTTAGGCGCTGTCCTAATGCAAGAGCGCAAGGTGATTGCTTATGCCTCCCGTCAATTGCGCCCTCACGAAGAGAACTATCCAGTTCATGACCTCGAGCTTGCTGCTGTTATCCATGCATTTAAACAGTGGCGACATTACCTTCTCAGTAATCGTTGCGAGATCTTCACCGACCATCAAAGTCTGAAGTATCTGTTTACTCAACCAGATCTGAACCTCCATCAGCAGAGATGGATGGAGATTGTTGCAGATTTTAACCTGGGTATTTCGTATACCCCAGGCAAGGCTAATGTAATGGCTGATGCCTTGAGCCGCAAGTCTTACTGCAACCACCTCCAGGTTCACAAAGTTCAGCCCTCGCTTGTTGAAGAATTCAGAAAGCTGAACCTCCATATTGTTCCTCCTGGTGCACTCGCTCCCCCTCCTCCGGAGTTTCGCAAGATGAACCTCCACGTTGTTTCCTGGGGTTCTCTCAATACCATAGTTGCTAGACTAGATCTTGTGGACACCATCAAATGGATACAGAAATGTGACGATGAAGTCGAGAGGATTAAACGTTATCTCGCAGAAGGAAAGCCCTCATTCTTCACTGTTGATGACGTAGGCACCTTATTCTTCAAAGGTCGCCTAGTGGTACCGAGTAAGAGGGAAAACCTGAATCTGACTCCAAAGGTTATGAAAGAAGCTCATGATACCCCTTTGTCTATTCATCCTGGTAGCACCAAGATGTACCAAGACATTCATCAGAGATTCTGGTGGTCTAATATGAAACAAGACATTGCTCGTTATGTTGCTGAGTGTGACGTTTGTCGTCGTTTCAAAGTAGAGCATCAAAGGCCTGCTGGAACTCTGCAACCTATCTCTATTCCTGAATGGAAATGGGATCGTGTTGAAATGGACTTCGTCACGGGATTCCCCAAATCGCAGAAAGGTAATGATGCTATTCTTGTCGTCATTGACCAGCTTTCTAAAGGAAACGATCACTGCTAGTCAGCTGGCAAACCTCTACATGTCCAGAATTGTCTCGCTTCACGGTATTCCATCGGTAATTAGTTTAGACCGAGGCAGTTTATTCACCTCAAGATTCTAGGCAAGTTTCCAAGAAGCTATGCGGACTCATCTGTCATTCAGTACCGCATTTAATCCTCAGTCGCAAGGGCAAGTTGAACGTGTCAACCAATTTCTCGAAGACATGCTTCGAGCTTGTGTTATTTCCTTCAGCAAGAAATGGGAGGAATCTCTCCCATATGCTGAGTTCTCTTATAATAATAGCTATCAAGCTAGTCTGAAGATGGCCCCCTTCAAAGTGTTATATGGACGAAAGTGTCGAACCCCTCTGAACTGGTCAGAAACTGGGGAACGCCCACTCTTCGGTCCGGATATTATCCAACACGCCGAAGAACAAATCCGCATTATTTACGAGAATCTCAAGACTGCTCAGTCACGTCAGAAGAGTCAGTATGACCGTCATCATAAAGACATGGTCTATCAACTTGGCGAAAAGGCCTATCTTAGAGTTACACCAATGAAGGGTGATCACCGCTTTGGGATCAAGGGCAAACTAGCTCCTTGCTATATTGGCCCATTCACTATTCTTGAAAGGCGTGGAAAAGTGGCATACCAATTGGAGCTTCCGCCGAACCTTTCTCAGGTTCACGATATGTTCCACGTGTCAAAGCTACACCGTTGCTTCAAGGACCCAATCCAAGGAGTGGATCATGAAGTGCTCGAATTGCAACAGGACCTCTCCTATAAAGAGCATCCGGTTCGCATTCTCGACCAAGCTGAAAGCCGCACACGTCAGAAGGCGATCAAGTTCCTCAAAGTTCAGTGGTCGCACCATTCTTAAGATGAAGCCACTTGGGAACGTGAGGATAGTCTGCGCGAAGAATACCCCGCACTGTTTCCATCTACCTCCTAAATCTCGGGGAGAGATTTCTTGTAGTGGAGGAGATTTGTAATGCCCGGATAATTAGGCTACAGTAAAACTCTCCTAATGATGCCATGCCATCTCTGTTACTGTTGCTAATCAAATGTTAGTTCAAAACATTTCAAATTCAAAAATGAATTAGTGACAAACACCCAAAGTTTTCAAAAGTTGAAACAAAAATGTTCGGACAATGCCAGATATGGCATAGGCAATTATGGTGTAGATGACACAATTTTATAAAATACTTAAATGCCCAAAATAAATAGAACAGAAAACAAAGCTAAAAAGAAAAGGAAAAGAAAAGGAAAAAGAAGAAACCCCCCTTCCCCCTGGGCCGAAAGGCCCAGCTAGCCAACAGCCAGCCACCTAACCGGCCCAGCTCCCCGCACCGCACCCTCTTCCTGTTCCTCGGTTGCGCGCCGCTACAGGGCACGTCGCCACCGGACCCCCTCACCGGCTTCGACGAGGGGATAAGGCCGCCACCCGCGCCTCCTTGATCCCCTCTCCCACTCGCCCACACTCGCCCTCTCGGTTCCTGCGCCTCTCCCACTCCCCTCCAGATCCACCTCGCCCTCTCCTTCCCCTCCGCATCCGAGCGCCACCGCCGCCATGGCTCCAGCCTAGCCACGGCCACCATGCCCACCTCGCCGCCCCACGGTGTCTCCAAGGGAGCCGTCGTCCGCTGTTTCGACTGGTGCAACCCATTGGAGACCGGAGCCACCGCAACGCCCCCGACGCCATCGTCTTCCTCCTTTGCTCTGACAAGCTCCGCCGCCGTTCTTCACCGACTCCGGCCGCGCCCCCGCAGCTCCTAAACCCCCCAAGGGCCTTTCGTGGGTGCCGCTCGGTGAGCTCCACCCCTCCTGCTCTTCGTTTGCTCTCTCGCAAGCCCTAGCTAGCTGCCGCCGAGGTGCCCGACCGCAGCGCCGCGGAGCTCGTCACCGACGAGTCTCCGGTGACCAAATGGTCACGGGCCCATGCCGGTTGCACTAACCGCGCCCCATAGATCCGCCCCAACCTCCCCGTTGGTTCGCTAGATCGCCCTAGCTCCAATCTTCTCGAGCTCCCGAACGCATCACCGCACGCGCTCGTCGTCGGCAGCCGTCCGGTGACCTCTTTGGACCCAGGCTTGTGCCGTTGTGCTCGCGCGCGCACGTAGGCCTCGCCCCGCCCTTGTGTTTGCCCAGTAGCGCGCCGCATCGCCGTTGCCGTTGCTCGCCCGAAACACCTCGCCGCCGATGAGCTCGATGCGCCCTTCTCCGGCCACCGCATCTCGCAAGACCACCACCAACGGACGCGTCGTCGTCTTGCCGTTCTAACGCGCCCGGCCGCGCTTGATTTGGTGCCCCATAGGCGAAATCCGATGCTCGCCGGTGTTCGCCCGCTGCGCGCAAGCTCGCCGGAGCTACTCCGGCGGCTCCGCTGAGCTGGCACACTGGGGCCCACCCTTGGGTCACTGCTTGTGGGCCTGGGGGCCCCAACTGGCCACGTTGACCGAAGTCAACTACGCTGACGTGGCAGCTACTGCCACTGACATGCGGGCCACATCCCATAAAACGAATAAAAACAAATAGATAAACTGCTAATTAATTAAATTAATTAATTAAAACCTAATCTCTAACTGACTATTGGGCCCCACCTGCTAATTAAACCATTTAGTTAGTTTTAAAACTCATTTAATGACCCTGACAATGACATGTGGGTCCCACTGGACCCACCTGTCTGGTTTGACTGGTCAACCGACCAGTTGACCTGCTGATATCACTCTGATGTCATGCTTGCATCATCAAACAATGTTCTGGATAATGTTGGCTTTAGATAAATAATTAAAATCAAAAAATGATTTAAATCTTTAGAAAATCATATCTTTTAATTCGTAACTCGGATGAAAATACTTTCTACATGAAAGTTGCTCAGAACGATGAGCCGAATCCAGATACGCAACCCGTTCGTCCGCCACACATCTATAACATATCGAACATGCAACTTTCCCCCTCCGGATCACCTGTTCGAAAACGCGAAACACCGGGATACTTTCCCAGATGTTTCCCCCTTTCGCCGGTATCACCTACTACCACGTTAGGGCACACCTAACCCCGCTCATTGTCATGTCATGCATCATCATGCTTATGTTTGCATGGTATTTACTGTTTCTTCCCCCTCTTCTCTCCGGTAGACTACGAGACCGACGCTGCTGCTGCCCAGTTTGACTACGGAGTTGACGACCCCTTCTTGCCAGAGCAACCAGGCAAGCCCCCCCCCCCCCCTTGATCACCAGATATCGCCTATTCTTCTCTATACTGCTTGCATTAGAGTAGTGTAGCATGTTACTGTTTGGTTACTCCTATGCTGTTGCATAGCCTGTCATTGTTGCTACAGTCATTGATACCTTACCGGCAATCCTAAATGCTTAGTATAGGATGCTAGTTTATCATCATTGGCCCTACATTCTTGTCAGTCTGCCTTGCTATACTATTGGGTCGTGATCACTCGGGAGGTGATCACGGGTATATACTATACATATATACATACTATACAGATGGTGACTAAAGTTGGGTTGGCTCGTTGAGTACCCGCGAGTGATTCATGGATTGGGGGCTGAAAGGACTTTGTCCCGACGGCCCTCTGTGTGGATCTTTGTGGCGGAGCGACATGGCAGGTTGAGACCACCTAGGCGAGAGGTGGGCCTGGCCCTGGTCGGCGTTCGCGGTTACTTCATAATAACACGCTTAACGAGATCTTGGTATTTGATCTGAGTCTGGCCATTGGCCTATACGCACTAACCAACTATGTGGGAAAGATATGGGCACTCGACGTCGTGGTATCAGCCGAAGCCTTCTTGACGTCAGCGACGGAGCGGCGTGCGCCGGATATGACTAAAACGCCTGCTCTTGTATTAGGGAGGCTAGGTCTGCTTCCGGCCACCCTCGCAACGTGCAGGTGTGCAATGGGTGATGGGCTCAGACCCCTGCGCGCATAGGATTTAGACCGGCGCGCTGACCTCTCTGTTGTGCCTAGGTGGGGCTGCGACGTGTTGATCTTCCGAGGCTGGGCATGACCCAGGAAAGTGTGTCCGGCCAAATGGGATCGAGCGTGTTGGGTTATGTGGTGCACCCCTGCAGGGAAGTTTATCTATTCGAATAGCCGTGTCCCTCGGTAAAAGGACGACCCGGAGTTGTACCTTGACCTTATGACAACTAGAACCGGATACTTAATAAAACACACCCAGACAAGTTCCACAGACAACCTGTTGATCGCTTTTCCACAGGGCGACGAGGGGAGGATTGCCGGGTAGGATTATGCTATGAGATGCTACTTGGAGGACTTCAATCTACTCTCTTCTACATGCTGCAAGACGGAGGCTGCCAGAAGCGTAGTCTTCAATAGGACTAGCAACCCCCTCTTATTCTGGCATTCTGCAGTTCAGCCCACTGATATGGCCTCCTTACACATATACTCATGCATATGTAGTGTAGCTCCTTGCTTGCGAGTATTTTGGATGAGTACTCATGGTTGCTTTGCTCCCTCTTTTCCCCCGTTTTCCTCTTCTTCCCGGATGCCACAACTAGACTTTGGAGCCCAGGAGCCAGACGCCACCGTCGATGACGACTACTACACTGGAGGTGCCTACTACTACGTGCAGGCTGCTGGAGACGACCAGGAGTAGTTAGGAGGATCCCAGGCAGGAGGCTTGCGCCTCTTTCGATCTGTATCCCAGTTTGTGCTAGCCATCTTATGGCAACTTGTTTAACTTATGTCTGTACTCAGATATTGTTGCTTCCGCTGACTCGTCTCTGATCGAGCACTTGTATTCGAGCCCTCGAGGCCCCTGGCTTGTAATATGATGCTTGTATGACTTATTTATGTTTTTAGAGTTGTGTTGTGATATCTTCCCGTGAGTCCCTGATCTTGATCGTACACGTTTACGTGCATGATTAGTGTACGATTGAATCGGGGGTGAGGGAGTCCTGGACTAGGGGGTGTCCAGATAGCCGGACTATCATCATCGGCCAGACTCCAAGACTATGAAGATACAAGATTGAAGACTTCGTCCCGTGTCCGGATGGGACTTTCCTTGGTGTGGAAGGCAAGCTTGGCGATACGGATATGTAGATCTCCTACCATTGTAACCGACTCTGTGTAACCCTAGCCCTCTCCGCTGTCTATATAAACCGGAGGGTTTTAGTCCGTAGGACGAACAACCATTACAACAATCATACCATAGGCTAGCTTCTAGGGTTTAGCCTCCTTGATCTCGTGGTAGACGCATAGTTCGGGACCCCCTACCCGAGATCTGCCGGTTTTGACACCGTCATTGGTGCTTTCATTGAGAGTTCCTCTGTGTCGTCACCGATAGGCTTGATGGCTTCTTCAATCAACAACAACGCAGTCCAGGGTGAGACTTCTCTCCACGGACAGATCTTCGTGTTCGGCGGCTTCGCACTGCGGGCTAATTCACTGGGCCATCTGGAGCAGATCGAAAGCTACGCCCCTGGCCATCGGGTCAGATTTGGAAGCCTAAACTTCACAGCTGACATCTGCGGAGACTTGATCTTTGATGGATTCGAGCCACAGCCGAGCGTGCCGCACTGTCACGATGGGCATGACTTAGCTCTGCCACCGGACAGTACCCTGGAGGCCGCACACGAGTCAGCTCTGACCCATAGTTTGGAGCCGACCGCGCAGATCGAGGACAGGTGGCTGGACACCGCCTCGGGGGCTGCAACTTCTACGGTGATAGAGCCGAATACTGACCTTGTCCCTTGCAAAGCTCGTGACTCCGAGGTGCTGGACTCCTTGCCGGACTCTGAACCTCCTGCGCGCCTGCCAATCGAATCCGATTGGGCGCCGATCATGGAGTTCACGGCTGCGGACATCTTTCAGCACTCACCCTTTCGCGATATCCTGAATTCGCTAAAGTATCTCTCGTTATCAGGAGAGCCCTGGCCGGACTGCGGTCAGGATGGCTGGGATGCGGACGACGAAGAAATTCAAAGCCCACCCACCACCCACTTTGTAGCCACTATCGACGATCTAACCGACATGCTAGACTTCGACTCCGAAGACATCGACGGCATGGACGACGACGCCAGAGACGACCAAGAACCAGCACCTACCGGGCACCGGAAAGCCACCTCAATTCATGATATATACATGGTGGACACCCCAAGGGGGAGCAATAACGAGGAACAACGGGACGCGGCGAAGGATAATTCCCCCGAAAAACAACCAAAATGGCGACGCAAGCGCCGCCCCAAGTCCCGCCTCGATAACAACAACACCCATAATGACCCAGCCATAGAGCAGTGCAAACCGGTGGGCGACGAACATGCAACCAAGCAGCCATCCGAACAGGATGAATCGGATAATCAACTCATCCTCGGCGAAAACAACAGTCCAGACGATCTCACGCCGGACACACCACCGGAGCATAAGAACCTTCAAAAAAGGCTTGTCGCCACTGCAAGAAGTTTGAAGAAGGAGAAACGGAAGCTCAGAACAGCGGAAGACATACTCAGAATGAGGTGGAGCAAAGTGCTCAAGACCACGGACAAATATGTCAATAGCCACCAAATAAAGAGCTACTCGAAGGGCAAGCGGCTGCCCGAATTCGACGATGAGGCCATAGAGCCCCCACATGCAAAAAGCAAAGAGGCCGCCTGGCCGGATAGACGACCAGATGATAGGCCTAGAGCGGCAAGCGGAGCCGCACATAAGCCGGCACACGACACAAATAAATATCCTCGCAAAACGGATGGCCCGGTCAGATCCATTTATGGGCCAAAGAAGAGGGCCCCAGGAAGCAACACAGCACACCACGTGCTCGAAGATAACGGCACACCTAAATACAGGGGCGCCGCACACCCACTATGTTTCACCGATGAAGTGCTGGATCATGAATTTCCAGTGGGGTTCAAGCCCGTAAACATAGAGGCATACGACAGAACAACAGACCCCGGAGTCTGGATTGAGGATTACATCCTGCACATACTCATGGCTAGAGGAGATGATCTCCACGCCATAAAATATCTACCCCTCAAGCTCAAAGGGCCAACTCGGCATTGGCTCAAAAGCCTCCCACAAAATACCATTGGAAGTTGGGAAGAGCTCAAGGATGCATTTAGAGCAAATTTTCAGGGGACTTATCTCCGCCCTCCGGATGCAGACGATTTAAGTCACATAACTCAACAGCCCGGAGAGTCAGCGCGCAAATTCTGGAACAGGTTCCTTACCAAAAAGAACCAAATAGTCGACTGTCCGGACGCCGAAGCCTTAGCAGCTTTTAAACATAATGTCCGAGACGAATGGCTCGCCAGACACCTTGGCCAAGAGAAGCCGAGAACAATGGCCACGCTAACAAGCCTCATGACCCGCTTTTGCGCAGGGGAAGAGAGCTGGTTAGCAAGATGCAGCACCAGCGACCCAAGTACATCCGAGATCAGAGATGGAAACGGAAAATCACGGCGCAAAAAAGACCAGCGTCAAAATAAAGAAAAAAGCCCAAAGAACACGGCGGTCAACGCCGGATTCAAAAGCTCGCGGCCGAACAACAAAACACTGCCTCTTAAGGACAACAGTGACGAGCTATCCAACCTAAACAAAATTTTGGATCAGATATGTCAAATCCACAGTACTTCCGGGAAGCCTGCAAACCACACCCACCGAGATTGTTGGGTCTTCAAATAGTCTGGCCGACTCAACGCCGAACACAAGGGGCTCGACGCGCCAAGCGAGGATGACGATGGACCCCATCAGCAGAGCGCCGAAAAACAAAAGACTTTCCCACAAGACGTCAAAACAGTAAACTCACTTCACGTGATAATACGGAACAATAGTGCGGCACCCACTAAAGTACGGGTCGCACGGTCCACCCCAACGGAACCTCGAGATTGGATGTCAAAACCAATTACTTTCGACCACCTGGACTATTCCAGAAGTATTCGAAACGCAGGATGGACTGCTCTAATATTGGATCCAATAATCGATGGACTACAATTTACACAAGTCCTAATGGATGGTGGCAGCAATTTAAACCTGCTATATCCGGACACAATCCGCAAGATCGGGATAGACCTTACTAAAATTCGCCATAGCCGCACTTCCTTCAAAGGAGTGACGCCAGGCCCTTACACCAAGTGCACGGGCTCCTTACTACTAGAAGTCGTGTTCGGGTCACCCGACAACTTCCGACGCGAAAAGCTAATCTTTCATGTCGCCCCATTCGAAAGTAGCCATCAAGCACTATCGGGACGTGAAGCTTTTGTCCGCTTTAACGCAATACCACACTACGCGTCTCTTACACTTAAAATGCCCGGTCCACGCGGAATCATCTCATTAAAAGGTCGTTCAAGACCCCAGACACGGCTAGACGAGTCCGGCATAAATAAACTAGGGGCTCCCTAGCCGCACACCCCTTCACAGGGGGCTGTGCGTATGAGCAATAAAGAGCCAACAAAAGCTCAACTTTATCCATTTATTCATACTCTGTTTTAAATACATTTCTGACACGATTTCTTTTCAAACTAAAGTTCCTCTCTTTTAAAGATGAACAGCGTGTTACACCCGTCCAGGATACAGCACAACGGAGACACAGGCGCAGACGTGCAGTAGGGACCCGTTGCAAGGATTCTTTTCAGATTAAGACCCTGCGTAAACCTTTTTTACTGACTCTTGTTCCTATACATCCCCTGGTTTCTCATCATAACCAGAGAGGAGGCTGACGTTTTGGCATCGGCCGCGTTAGAGGACCCTGCGTGTACCTGGACACTAGGGGCTTAGGGCATTGATCTGCCCGTCATCATAAAGACCGAACACCTCAGGGAGTGTTCGACGTCTCGAGTTAGGCCTTATATGCATCAGCTCCGAATCATGTCTTTGGTCAAATGTTGGGTTTGCCCGGCTCCTGTGTTTTGCTGCCTTACATTCCGTATCATCGGCTAACGCGGCACCAGGAGAACTAATGCGATTGTGCCCCGGTTCGGCCGGGTGAGCACCTCAGTAGAGAAAGCCAAAAACTGACTGTCATGATGTAGCGAGAGACTGGTCAACCACTCGATCGACCTCCGGAATTTTAAGAATTCCTCCGCTTTGACGAAGGACCGCTTCCCAGTCAGGCACACACGCGCCCCAAATCCGGAGAGTGCGGTGCCCCTAGAGGCTATATCGTAGCCCCACCTTCGAACTCCTATGGCTAAGTGAAAGTGATAAAGCATTATAGTCCGGTTGCCTCGTTTGCTATGCTACCACCTCCTTCACAGGACCAAGACATTGGATTAAGTGTGAAAATGCGCTACTTTACAAACACCCACGCACATAGCCGAAGACTGCCATCTTTCAGGTTATACACAAGTATACATTAACGGCCGCACAGGAGATATTTCAATACTTGAACGCACAAGTATAAAAAGTGCTTATATTATAAATATCGTTTTACAAAAGATAAAGATCATTTGAACATGACATTTTTGGAGCACTGCGACTCTATTACACGAGCACCACGCAGAACTTCCCCAAAATAGTGCTCGACAGGTAACCGGCTCTCGTCCGAACCCCGGGTTGCAACAACGGTGGCATCCATCTCCGTCCAGTATGTCTTCACACGGGCGAGGGCCATCCGTGCACCCTCTATGCAGGCCAACCGCTTCATTGCCTTTATATGCGGCACCGCCCCAAGGAATTGTTGCAATAAGCCAAAATAACTCTTCGGCTTGGGCCTATCCGGCCAGACATGAGCCACGATATCCGTCATGGCAAGTCCGGACAATCTATTAAGCTCAGCCCACTCAGCCAACCGATCGGTCAGCGGAAGTGAACACTCCGGACTATGGAATTGAGACCAAAAAAGCTCTTCCGTCTTGTGATCCTTTTGACTTCGGAAGTGCACAACAGCATCTGCCGCACTCGCCGCTAAGTCCATATAAGGATCCTCTGGACCCCATAGGTGGCCAAGGTGAGCGTACTTTGGATCTGTAAACCTCCTGCGCAGCAGAAAGGGCTTGCCAGCCACAATATCTCCGGCCTGGCGTAGCTCCTCCTTTATAGCCCTCGTTGCAGAACGGGCATCCTTGGCTTCGGCGGTGGCCTTCCTCAGGTCTTCTTGCTCCGCTCGACATTCTTTTTTAAGAACCTCATAGCGGTCAGTAACATCCTTCAACTTCACGGCCATTTCGGCCATCTCCTCCATGCTTCGGCAGTGAGCAGCCCTTTCGGCTTCTAGCTCTTCGACCGCCCTCGAGGCAGCCGCATCACTCCTTCTAGCCTGCTCCTTGGCTCGAGCAAGTTCTGTCCGAAGGCTCTCCACAGCAGCGGCACCATCTGCATTGAGCACACATGTTGTAAGAAGTGGGCTTCGGCTCCCTTACTAGGTGACCACGGAGAAAAAACCTACCTTGTGACTCGTCAAGTCGCTTATTGACCAGCGCGATGTCCGCATCCGCAATGTCGAGTTGCCGCTTTAGTTCGGCAACTCCATCAGCCCGGCTGGCCACCGGACTATCCGCCACCTGCATAGGGAAGGCAAAAATTAATACCTGTGATTTTGATCCTCGGCACGCTGTTGCTTTCGACAACATACCGAGTCTCATGGGCTACTATCTATACAGGGCGCACTTTATGTGTAAAACTGTCAAAAGGTATGTCATTTTTACGTACCTCAAACCCCGCCAGCAAACTTCTGACGGCATCATGCAACCCGCCTTCGGCGGACGAAATTCTTCCAATCACCATACTCATCAATGTACGGTGACCTTCTGAGATAGACGCCCTCTCAAGCAGATCCTTCAGCTCCCCCGGCCGCACACCAGTTGGTGCTGAACTGTCCGGCCCAGCCGGACTCGGGGATACCCTCCGTGATGAAACCTCGGGATCGTCCGCCCTACCTGATGGTGCGGCAGATGGAGGTGTCTCGCTCTCCATCATCTCTGGACGAAGGTCCCCCGAAGACGAGCTCATCTGAGAAGGACGGAGATCCGAACTACAAGGTAAAAACTTCGGTTATCCTCAGAAGCAAAAATAGGGATGTCTCTTATCATAGAACCCCCCTTTTTCCACTTACGGCTCGCTGGAGGGCTGATTCCTCAGGGGAGATAGTGCTGCCGGAGCCTCCCCGGGCGCAGGACCCTCTGGTGAAGATCTCTTCCCCCGCTTCGAGGCCTTGGCCTCCGGGTTTTCGGAAGCGGTCCTCTTCTCCCCTTGGAAGGAGGGATTCTCGATCCTCCCTTTCTCAAAAGCCTCCTTGGTAGAGGCGGTAGTTCCTCTGTTCTCCCCTTCGCCTTCCTCCGAAGGTGCAACCTCCAGCATCCTGACCAGCACAGGATTCGGCGCGGTCTCCGGGAGGGGGCCGGACACCGTATCAGTTTTGCTTGCGCTATCAACTCCTGTTTAGAGGGCAATTGGTTAAAAGGCAAATCGTAGAAATGCAAACAAACGGTATGTCCGGACACAGAGCTACTTACTTGTGTATCCGGGCGATTGCAGCTTAGGCCGGCATCCTCGGTCAATTTAGGACACATCTCTTGTGATCCGAAGAACAATTTGTACATCTCCACGGGTGTCGTACCCATGAAGTGTTGGAGAATTCGTGGTCCCTCCGGATTGAATTCCCACAGCCGGAGAGGACGACGTTTGCAGGGCAGAAGTCGCCTAATCAGCATGACCTGCATCACCACGACCAGATCGATCTCCCTCGCTTGGAGGTCTCGAATCCGGCCCTGCAATAATGGCACATCCTTTGACGGCCCCCAATTGAGCCCTTGGTTGACCCATGACATCAGTCGTCGTGGAGGTCCCGGGCAGAAGATGGGCGGCGGCTTCTGCCTGCTGCCCCTGGGAGTGGTAATATAAAACCACTCCTGTTGCCACAAGCCAAGCTCCTCTTGGAAAGAGCCCTCGGGCCATGGAGCATCGGCCCTCCTGCTTATGACTGCCCCGCCGCACTCTGCTTGGCGCCCGTCGATCACCTTCGGCTCCACGTTAAAGGTTTTGAGCCACAAACCGAAGTGGAGGGTAGTGCAGAGGAAGGCCTCGCAGATGACAATGAATGATGAGATGTGGAGGATGGACTCCGGAGCCAAGTCGTGGAATTCCAACCCATAGTAAAACATGAGCCCTCTCACAAAAGGATCCATCAGGAAGCCTAAACCCCGATGGAGGTGGGACACAAACACGACGCTTTCGCTGGGCTCGGGAGTGGGAATGACTTGCCCTTAGGCGGGTAGCCTATGAGAAATCTCGTAAGTCAGGTACTTGGCCTCTCTCAGCTTTTGCACGTCCTCTTCCGTAACGGAGGAGGGCATCCACCGGCCCTGTAGGTCGGCGCTGGACATCGTTGAAGGTCCGAGGTGCTCGAATCTGGGGCTCTGGGTGTTGGAACTCGGGGCGAGGGGCAGATTCAATTGAGGATTGAAGAAAAGACACGAGCCTTGGTCCCATTATAAAGAGGGAGAATACCAAGAGCCGTCCTCTTGACCGTTTGGGACTCTCCTTCGATAGAGGGGGCGTGGCAACGGGCACGGTTGGGTTACCCACGTCCGTATTGATGGGAATCCCGGAATAAGGGGAACACGATCTCTGCTTCGACAAGACGTGCCAAGGAAACCGCTTCGCTAAACGCGCTGAGGTGGTATAATAAAAAACGATTCAAGTGAAGGATTGGTGGTGGTGTGACGTCATGCCACAAAATACGTCAGCAGATTGAACTTGTGTACATATTATTCTCTCTACGGTGGAATGTGGAATTTATTTTGCAGAGCCGGACACTATCCTGGTGTTCGCAATCTTCTATGAATTATTCGGAGGAGGAACCCGCCTTGCAATGCCGAACAACATGCGCGCCGGACTCATCGTCATTGAAGCCTGGTTCAGGGGCTACTGAGGGAGTCCTGGACTAGGGGGTGTCCGGATAGCCGGACTATCATCATCGGCCGGACTCCAAGACTATGAAGATACAAGATTGAAGACTTCGTCCCGTGTCCGGATGGGACTTTCCTTGGTGTGGAAGGCAAGCTTGGCGATACGGATATGTAGATCTCCTACCATTGTAACCGACTCTGTGTAACCCTAGCCCTCTCTGGTGTCTATATAAACCGGAGGGTTTTAGTCCGTAGGACGAACAACCATTACAACAATCATTCCATAGGCTAGCTTCTAGGGTTTAGCCTCCTTGATCTCGTGGTAGATCCACTCTTGTACTACCCATATCATCAATATCAATCAAGCAGGAGTAGGGTTTTACCTCCATCGAGAGGGCCCGAACCTGGGTAAAAACATCATGTCCCTTGTATCCTGTTACCATCCGCCAAGATGCTTAGTTCGGGACCCCTTACTCGAGATCCGCCGGTTTTGACACCGACAGGGGGCATCACAGCGGCGTGGGTAGTCGGTGTGCTGCAGCATGGCAGAGGGACCTTGCGGGCCCATCTGGGCCAGTGGTGGCCTGGTGTGTCCCGGATGCCACGTCCAGTCAACATCCGCTCTGGGGGTGGAGGTAGTCCCCTCCCGCTCGGTTGCTTTGCTGGTGCCCCCGGGTCTGTTGTTCCCTTCTTCCTCCTCCCGGCCTCGTGCCGATGGCCTCAACTTGGCGATGAGGTGGATTCCAGGACCGTGGTGGCACGCGTTGGTGGGCAGTTGGTTTGGTGGAGCACTCGGATCATCCGGGGTGGTGAGGGTTGGGAGGGTCGGGAGAAGTCTCTATCGGCTCGTCCGGCACCGAGGTGGTGACACCTGCGGGCGCCGCCGTTCCTTCCAGAAGGGCTTCAGGTATAAGCCCCTCCTGATTGCCCTTCACATATCGGGGGAAACCCTAGGACTTGTCCGGGCAGCAGCATCGTCGTTGTCGCTTTCCTTCTTGAAGGTGTTGCTCGGTATGCAACACTTCGATGTGCTTGGCGTGTGGTGGCAAATCTTGTTGGGGAACGTAGTAATTTCAAAAAAATTCCTACGCACATGCAAGATCATGGTGATGGCATAGCAACGAGAGGGGGGAGTGTTCGTCCACGTACCCTCGTAGACCGTAAGCGGAAGCATTAGCACAACGCGGTTGACGTAGTCGTACGTCTTCACGATCCGACCGATCCAAGCACCGAACGTACGGGGCCTCCGAGTTCAGCACACGTTCAGCTTGATGACGATCTCCGTTCTCCGATCCAGCAAAGCTTCGGAAATGAGTTCCGTCAGCACGACAGCGTGGTGACGATGATGATGCTCTACCGGCGCAGGGCTTCGCCTAAACTCTGTGTCGATATGATCGAGGTGGAATATGGTGGAGGGGGGCACCGCACACGGCTAAGGAACGATCCGTAGATCAACTTGTGTGTCTATGGGTGCCCCCCCGCCCCCGTATATAAAGGAGCCAGGGGGAGGAGGCGTCCGGCCAAGGAGAGCGCGCCAAGGGGGGAGTCGTACTCCCACCGGGAGTAGGACTCCCTTCTTTCCAAGTAGGAGTACGAGAAGGGGGGAAAGAGGAGGAAGAGAGGAAGGAAAGGGGGGCGCCGCCCCCCTTCCCTTGTCCTATTCGGACTAGGAATGGGAGGGGCGCGCGGCCCCCTCCTGGCTCCTTCCCTTTTCTCCCTCGAGGCCCATGTAGGCCCAATAACCCCCTGGGGGGTTCCGGTAACCTCCCGGTACTCCGGTAAAATGCCGATTTCACCCGGAACGATTCCGATGTCCAAATATAGGCTTCCAACATATCGATCTTTATGTCTCGACCATTTCGAGACTCCTCATCATGTCCGTGATCACATCCGGGACTCCGAACAAACTTCGGTACATCAAAACTTATAAACTCATAATAAAACTATCATCATAACGTTAAGCGTGCGGACCCTACGGGTTCGAGAACTATGTAGACATGACCTAGAACTATTCTCGGTCAATAACCAATAGCGGGACCTGGATGCCCATATTGTTTCCTACATATTCTACGAAGATCTTTATCGGTCAAACCGCATAACAACATACGTTGTTCCCTTTGTCATCGGTATGTTACTTGCCCGAGATTTGATCGTCGGTATCCAATACCTAGTTCAATCTTGTTACTGGCAAGTCTCTTTACTCGTTCTGTAATGCATCATCCCATAACCAACTCATTGGTCACATTGCTTGCAAGGCTTATAATGATGTGCATTACCGAGAGGGCCCAGAGATACCTCTCCGACGATCGGAGTGACAAAACCTAATCTCGAAATACGCCAACTCAACATGTACCTTCGGAGACACCTGTAGTACTCCTTTATAATCACCCAGTTTTGTTGTGACGTTTGGGTCATAGTTACAGGAACATGTATAAGTCATGAAGAAAGCAATAGCAGTATACTAAACGATCAAGTGCTAGGCTAACGGAATGGGTCATGTCAATCACATTATTCTCCTAATGATGCGATCCCATTAATCAAATGATAACACATGTCTATCGTTAGGAAACATAACCATCTTTGATTAATGAGCTAGTCAAGTAGAGGCATACTAGTGACACTATGTTTGTCTATGTATTCACACATGTATTATGTTTCCGGTTAATACAATTATAGCATGAATAAACATTTATCATGAAATAAGGAAATAAATAATAACTTTATTATTGCCTCTAGGGCATATTTCCTTCAGTCTCCCACTTGCACTAGAGTCAATAATCTAGTTCACATCGCCATGTGATTTAATACCAATATTCATATCTGTATATGATTAACACCCATAGTTCACATCGTCATGTGACCAACACCCAAAGGGTTTACTAGAGTCAATAATCTAGTTCACATCGCTATGTGATTAACACCCAAAGAGTACTAAGGTGTGATCATGTTTTGCTCGTGAGAGAAGCTTAGTCAATGGGTCTGTCACATTCAGAGCCGTATGTATTTTGCAAATATTCTATGTCTATAATGTTCTGCGCGGAGCTACTCTAGCTAATTGCTCCCACTTTCAATATGTATCCAGATTAAGACTTGGAGTCATCTGGATCAGTGCCAAAACTTGTATCAACGTAACCCTTTACGACGAACCTTTTGTCACCTCCATATTCGAGAAACATATCCTTATTCCACTAAGGATAATTTTGACCAATGTCTAGTGATCTACTCCTAGATCACTACTGTACTCTCTTGCCAAACCAGGGCAGAGTATACAATAGGTCTGGTCCATAGCATGGCATACTTTTATAGAACCTATGACTGATGCACAGGGAAATGACTTTCATTCTCTTTCTATTTTCTGCCGTGGTCGGGATTTGAGTCTTACTCAATTTCACACCTTTGCAACACAGGCAAGAACTCTTTCTTTGACTGTTCCATCTTGAACTATTTCAAAATCTTGCCAAGGTATGTACTCATTGAAAATCTTATCAAGCGTCTTGATCTATCTCAATAGATCTCGATGCTCAATATGTAAGTAGCTTTTACTGAGGTCTTTCTTTTAAAGAACTCCTTTAAAACACTCCTTTATGCTTTGCAGAATAATTCTACATTATTTCCGATCAACAATATGTCATTCACATATACTTATCAGAAATGTCGTAGTGCTCCCACTCACTTTCTTGTAAATATAGGCCTTTCCAAAAGTCTGTATTAAACCACATGCTTTGATCAACTCATCCAAGCGTATATTCCAACTCCGAGATGCTTGCACCAGTCCATTGATGGATTGCTCAAGCTTGCACACTTTGTTAGCATCTTTAGGATTGACAAAAACTTTCTGGTTGTATCATATACAACTCTTCTTTAATAAATCCATTAAGGAATGCAGTTTTGACATCCATTTGCCAGATTTCATAAAATGCGGCAATTGCTAACATGATTCGGACAGACTTAAGCATAGATACGAGTGAGAAATTCTCATTGTAGTCAACACCTTGAACTTGTCGAAAACCTTTTGCGACAATTCTAGCTTTGTAGATAGTAACACTATCAGCGTCCGTCTTCCTCTTGAAGATCCATTTAATCTTAATGTCTCGCCGATCATTGGGCAAGTCAATCAAAGTCCATACTTTGTTTTCATACATGGATCTCATCTCAGACCTCATGGCCTCAAGCCATTTTGCAGAATCTGGGCTCATCATCGCTTCCTCATAGTTCATAGGTTTATCATGGTCTAGTAACATGACATTCAGATCAGGATTACCGTACCACTCTGGTGCGGACCGTACTCTGGAAGACCTACGAGGTTCTGTAGTAACTTGATCTGAAGTTTCATGATCATCATCATTAGCTTTATCACTAATTGGTGTATGAATCACCGGAACTGATTTCAATGATGAACTACTTTCCAATTCGGGAGCTGGTACTGTTACCTCATCAAGTTCTACTTTCCTCCCACTCACTTCTTTCGAGAGAAACTCCTTCTCTAGAAAGGATCCATTTTTAGCAACGAATATCTTGCCTTCGAATCTGTGATAGAAGGTGTACCCAACAATTTCCTTTGGGTATTCTATGAAGACGCACTTCTCCGATTTGGGTTCGAGCTTATCAGGATGAAACTTTTTCACATAAGCATCGCAGCCCCAAACTTTAAGAAACGACAACTTGGGTTTCTTGCTCAACCACAGTTCATATGGTGTCATCTCAACGGATTTAGATGGTGCCCTTTTAACGTGAATGCAGTTGTCTCTAATGCATAACCCAAAAACAATAGTGCTAAATCAGTAAGAGACATCATAGATCGCACTATATCCAATAAAGTGCGGTTACGATGTTTGGACACACCATAACGTTGTGGTGTTCCAGGTGGTGTTAGCTGTGAAACTATTCCACATTGTTTTAATTGAAGACCAAACTCGTAACTCAAATATTCGTCTCCGCGATCAGATCGCAGAAACTTTATTTTCTTGTTACGATGATTTTTCCACTTCACTCTAAAATTCTTTGAACCTTTCAACTATTTCAGACTTATGTTTCATCAAGTAGATATACCCATATCTGCTCAACTCATCTTGTGAAGGTCAGAAAATAACAATACTTGCCATGAGCATCAACACTCATTGGATCGCATACATCGGTATGTCTTATTTCCAATAAGTCAGTAGCTTGTTCCATTGTTCCGGAGAACGGAGTTTTAGTCATCTTGCACAAAAGGCATGGTTCACAAGCACCAAATGATTCATAACCAAGTGATTCCAAAAATCCATCTTTATGGAGTTTCTTCATGCGCTTTACACCGATATGACCAAAACGGAAGTGCCATAAATAAGTTGCACTATCATTATTAACTTTGCATCTTTTGGCATCAATATTATGAATATGTGCATCACTACGATCGAGATCCAACAAACTATTTTCATTGGGTGTATAACCATCGAAGGTCTTATTCATGTAAACAGAATAACAATTATTCTTTAACTTCAAATGAATAACCGTATCGCAATAAACATGATCAAATCATATTCATGCTCAACACAAATGCTAAATAACATTTATTTAGGTTTAACACTAATCTCGAAAATATAGGGAGTGTGTGATGATGATCATATCAATCTTGGAACTGTTTCCAACACTCATCGTCACTTCCCCTCAACTAGTCTCTGTTTATTATGTAACTCCTGTTTCGAGTTACTAATCTTAGCAACTGAACAAGTATCAAATACTCAGGGGTTACTATAAACACTAGTAAAGCACACATCAATAACCTGTATATCAAATATACCCTTGTTCACTTTGCCATCCTTCTTATCCACCAAATATTCAGGGCATTTCCGCTTCCAGTGACCATTTCCTTTGCAGTGTAAGCACTCAGTTTCAGGCTTGGGTCCAGCTTTGGTCTTCTTCATGGGAGTGACAACTTGTTTGCCATTCTACTTGAAGTTTCCCTTTCTTTCCCTTTGCCCTTTTCTTGAAACTAGTGGTCTTGTCAATCATCAACACTTGATGCTCTTTCTTGATTTCTACCTTCGTCGATTTCAACATCACGAAGAGCTCAGGAATCGTTTTCGTCATCCCTTGCATACTATAGTTCATCACGAAGTTCTAGTAACTTAGTGATGGTGACTAGAGAATTCTATCAATCACTAACTTATCTGGAAGATTAACTCCCACTTGATTCAAGCGATTGAAGTACCCAGACAATCTAAGCACATGCTCACTAGTTGAGCGGTTCTCCTCCATCTTTTAGCTATAGAACTTGTTGGAGACTTCTTATCTCTCAACTCGGGTATTTTCTTGAAATATTAACTTCAGTTCCTCGAACATCTCATATGGTCCATGACGTTCAAAACATCTTTGAAGTCCCGATTCTAAGCCGTTAAGCATGGTGCACTAAACTATCAAGTAGTCATCATATTGAGCTAGCCAAACGTTCATAACGTCTGCATCTGCTCCTGCAATAGGTTTGTCACCTAGCGGTGCATCAAGGACATAATTCTTCTGTGCAGCAATGAGGATAAACCTCAGATCACGGATCGAATCCGCATCATTGCTACTAACATTTTTCAACACAATTTTCTCTAGGAACATATCAAAATAAACATATGAAAGAAACAACGCGAGCTATTGATCTACACCATAATTTGCAAAATACTATCAGGTACTAAGTTCGTGATAAATTTAAGTTCAATTAATCATATTACTTAAGAACTCCCACTTAGACAGACATCTCTCTAGTCATCTAAGTGATCACGTGATCCAAATCAACTAAACCATGTCCGATCATCACGTGTGATGGAGTAGTTTTCAATGGTGAACATCACTATGTTGATCATATCTACTATATGATTCACGCTCGACCTTTCGGTCTCCGTGTTCCGAGGCCATATCTGTATATGCTAGGCTCGTCAAGTTTAACCTGAGTATTCCGCGTGTGCAACTGTTTTGCACCCGTTGTATTTGAACGTAGAGCCTATCACACCCGATCATCACATGGTGTCTCAGCACGAAGAACTTTCGCAACGGTGCATACTCAGGGAGAACACTTCTTGATAATTAGTGAGAGATCATCTTAAAATGCTACCGTCAAACAAAATAGAATAAGATGTATAACAGATAAACATCATATGCAATCAAAATATGTGACATGATATGGCCATGATCATCTTGCGCCTTTGATCTCCATCTCCAAAGTACTGTCATGATCTCTATCGTCACCGACACGACACCATGATCATCATCATCTTGATCTATATCAATGTTTCGTCACATGGTCGTCTCGCCAACTATTGCTCTTGCAACTATTGCTATCGCATAGCGATAAAGTAAAGCAATTATTTGGCACTTCCATCTTATGCAACAAAGAGACAACCATAGGGCTTCTGCCAGTTGCCGATAACTTCAACAAAACATGATCATCTCATACAACAACTTATATCTCATCACGTCTTGACCATATCACATCACAACATGCCCTGCAAAAACAAGTTAGATGTCCTCTACTTTGTTGTTGCAAGTTTTACGTGGCTGCTACGGGCTGAGCAAGAACCGTTCTTACCTACGCATCAAAACCACAACGATAGTTCGTCAAGTTAGTGCTGTTTTAACCTTCTCAAGGACCGGGCGTAGCCACACTCGGTTCAACTAAAGTTGGAGAAACTGGCACCCGCTAGTCACCTATGTGCAAAGCACGGTGGTAAAACCAGTCTCGCGTAAGCGTACGCGTAATGTCGGTCCGGGCTGCTTCATCCAACAATACCGCCGAACCAAAGTATGACATGCTGGTAAGCAGTATAACTTGTATCGACCACAACTCAGTTGTGTTCTACTCGTGCATATAACATCAACGCATAAAACCTAGGCTCGGATGCCACTGTTGGGGAACGTAGTAATTTCAAAAAAATTCCTACGCACACGCAAGATCATGGTGATGGCATAGCAACGAGAGGGGAGAGTGTTCGTCCACGTACCCTCGTAGACCGTAAGCGGAAGCGTTAGCACAACGCGGTTGACGTAGTCATACGTCTTCATGATCCGACCGTTCCAAGCACCGAATGTACAGGGCCTCCGAGTTCAGCACACGTTCAGCTCGATGACGATCTCCGTGCTCCGATCCAGCAAAGCTCCGGAAATGAGTTCCGTCAGCACGACGGCGTGGTGACGATGATGATGCTCTACCAGCGCAGGGCTTCGCCTAAACTCCGCGACGATATGATCGAGGTGGAATATGGTGGAGGGGGGCACCGCACACGGCTAAGGAACGATCCGTAGATCAACTTGTGTGTCTATGGGTGCCCCCCGCCCCCGTATATAAAGGAGCCAGGGGGGAGGAGGCGGCCGGCTAAGGAGGGCGCGCCAAGGGGGGAGTCCTACTCCCACCGGGAGTAGGACTCCCTTCTTTCCAAGTAGGAGTAGGAGAAGGGGGGAAAGAGGAGGAAGAGAGGAAGGAAAGGTGGGGCGCGCGGCCCCCTCCTGGCTCCTTCCCTCTTCTCCCTCGAGGCCCATGTAGGCCCAATAACCCCCCGGAGGGTTCCGGTAACCTCCCGGTACTCCGGTAAAATGCCGATTTCACCCGGAACGATTCCGATGTCCAAATATAGGCTTCCAACATATCGATCTTTATGTCTCAACCATTTCGAGACTCCTCGTCATGTCCATGATCACATCCGGGACTCCGAACAAACTTCGGTACATCAAAACTTATAAACTCATAATAAAACTATCATCGTAACGTTAAGCGTGCGGACCCTACGGGTTCGAGAACTATGTAGACATGACCTAGAACTATTCTCGGTCAATAACCAATAGCGGGACCTGGATGCCCATATTGTTTCCTACATATTCTATGAAGATCTTTATCGGTCAAACCGCATAACAACATACGTTGTTCCCTTTGTCATCGGTATGTTACTTGCCCGAGATTTGATCGTCGGTATCCAATACCTAGTTCAATCTTGTTACTGGCAAGTCTCTTTACTCGTTCTGTAATGCATCATCCCGTAACCAACTCATTGGTCACATTGCTTGCAAGGCTTATAATGATGTGCATTACCGAGAGGGCCCAGAGATACCTCTCCGACGATCGGAGTGACAAAACCTAATCTCGAAATACGCCAACTCAACATGTACCTTCGGAGACAGCTGTAGTACTCCTTTATAATCACCCAGTTACGTTGTGACGTTTGGTAGTACCCAAAGTGTTCCTCTGGTAAACGGGAGTTGCATAATTCTCATAGTTACAGGAACATGTATAAGTCATGAAGAAAGCAATAGCAGTATACTAAACGATCAAGTGCTAGGCTAACGGAATGGGTCATGTCAATCACATTATTCTCCTAATGATGTGATCCCATTAATCAAATGATAACACATGTCTATGGTTAGGAAACTTAACCACCTTTGATTAATGAGCTAGTCAAGTAGAGGCATACTTGTGACACTATGTTTGTCTATGTATTCACATGTGTATTACGTTTCCGGTTAATACAATTATAGCATGAATAAACATTTATCATGAAATAAGGAAATAAATAATAACTTTATTATTGCCTCTAGGGCATATTTCCTTCAAATCTCCAAGGGCGGCAACGGTTGCCCATATTCTTCTTCGTTTCGTCAAGCTGCCGGTGTTGGCATTTGTTTCTCTTTCTTCTTCTTGTTTTCTTTCGGTGTGGTTGTGCTGTGGTCCCAGCGGAGGGAAACCCTTTAGCGTCAACTTCATATTCCTTCGGTAGAGGAAGACCCTCCCAGCGAACCCTTCCATGTAAGCCTCCAATGGAAAAAAGACAATTTCATGAGATGCAACTAAAACTTGGATAAAAAAAACTAAAACTTGGAAACTGGTATTTCGTACCTCATTTTATAACAAATTCAAATAACACACAAAAATGGTGTGTAAAAATAAAACAGAGTCATGTTCAAAATTGATCATGTACTGTACATTCCTCTAACAAAAGACTTATTCATTCAGGAAGAGAAAAATTACAGAATTTGACGTAACTAATTTTTTTGAAAAATATTATATAAACAGACACATATATAAGAAATAAAAAGGACAATTGTCATGATCAAGGATGATTCAAAATTGAAATACTTTAAAACAAAACAGAAATTGCCATGACCGAAAATAATGGAAATGCCATGACATTGAAATTCAAAATGCCATGATACAGAAATTAAAACTGCCATGCTCTATGTTCTCTCTTTGTTGAAATAAAAATCACACAAAGTACATCGGCATGATACTTGAAATTTTATGCCATTATAAATAAACTTACCATGCTGTAGATTAGAAATTGTGATGCTCTTAATAAAAAAAATGTCGTGGTCCTAATGATAAAATTGTGAAGCTCTTAATAATAGAAATGGCATATATTTTATTGAAACTACCACGTCACTAGGATTCCATATATAGCACATATCTAAAAACGCAAAAAAAGGAAAAAAAAATATGTATATCCAAAAACCGCTAGGTGCAAAATGATATAAAAAATAGTATTTTTACTAAAAATACCATCATACATGGCAAATTGAAAAGGTGTATAAAAAGAAAAGGACAATTGTCATAATCGATGATGATTCAGAATTAAAATTCTTTAAAAAGAAAAGGAAATTGCCATGATAAAAATAATGGAAATGCTATGACATTAAAATTACAAATGCCATGATACAATTTCCATTCTCTATATTTTCTCTTTTAAAAAAAGAAGAAATCACACAAAGAACATTGCCATCATACAAAAATTAAAATTTTCATGACACTAAAAATAATGGTAAAATAATTGCCATGGTCTTAATGGTAAAACTGCCTTGTTCCTAATAATAAAAATATCATTCTCTTCAAAAGAAAAATGACGTGTTGTAGATGGAGATCCCAATAGCAAATTTTAAAAGAAAATGTTCTTTAAAGAATATCTTCTCTTTAAAAACTCACTGGTTTCATAAAAGGCTTCCACCATGGTAGTTTGTTGATAAAACTACCATGATCTAATTAATAGAATTGCCATATTGGTTACAATAAAAATGTGAAAAATTATGATGAGAATATATGAAACACTATAGAACATTACAAAAATGTCCTATGACAAAAAGATAGAACAAAATTCCCATGATTTGAAGGAAAATCTTTGTTGGTTACATAGCAACATTTCTGAATATTATTGCCATGTACTGAAAAAAGTTAAAAAAGTGCCATACTACATAAATTGAAATTGACATGGTATAACAATGATAAAAATGACAGGCTTAAATAATTCCATGTTGAATAACATATACAACATAGCACGTCACAAGTTTCAATGGCGCACAGTAAACTACCAATGCCGAACTAATAAAATTGACATGGTATGAAAAGTAAAAGTACCTTGGCGTATTTAATAAAATTGATATGGCCCAAAAGCGTTCCATGCCACCAATCAAACTAACCTGATGAAATTACTATTTTTGCGATGGTGTAAACAATGAATTTGTCGTGATCTAAACAATAATTTTGCCATGATAAATAACATGAAATTGTCATGGTCTAATTAAAAAATGCCATTCACGAACTAAAAAAATTACCATGTTACCTAAGATAAAGCTACCATGTTCCAAAATAGTAAAAATGCCAAGGTCTAACTAGTGAAATTGCCATGCTGCCTATAATAAAGTTGCACATGGCACTACTAGCATGTGTAAAAAAATTATGATGTTATGATGACTATCTATATAGTTGCTATGATAAGTAAATTGCCATGAGAACATGTAGAACATTCATGTAAAAAATTCCCTGTGGAAAACATTTCAAGAAAACATTCATACTATTTGGGCCCCCTCCCCCTACCACCACAAAGAAAAAGATATATAATCTTGGACACGTGTTTTTTTAAACATGGTGCCATGAAAAAGAGAGTTGGCATGATATAACGCATAATTTTGCCCTGGTGTAATTTGAAAAATTGTCATTCTCTAACTAATAAAATTTCCATGATACCTAGAATAAAACTACCATGTTCTCAATAGGAAAAATGTCATGATCTATGGAATTTCCATGAGAAAAAAATATCATGTGAACAAATCAAAACAATCATACAGAAAGTGCGATGTGGTTGTTTCCAAAAACAACATACTATTAGCCAGTAGGCACAAGAGATGTATACACTTTGACATACAAAAAAGTTGTCATCACAAAATTAGCGGAGCTACCCAAGACAACAATTTAAGTTTTATGCCATGTCAATGAAAAACAAGATTTATGGACACCTATATTTTTATTTTCTCAATACAGGGATAAGATGACAACTCAAAGCAACAACTTGCTTGTCCCCTTTGCTATGTTCTTGATATGCGCTGCTACTTCTTGAGTTTACGTTGGTTTTTCCCTTGAAGAGGAAAGGGTGATGCAGCAAAGTAGAGATAAGTATTTACCTCAGTTGAGAACCAAGGCATCAATCCAGTGGGAGAAGAACACGCAAATCACCAATACCTGTGCAAACAATCAAACACTTGCACCCAACGCGATAAAGGGGTTGTCAATCCCTTCAGGGTCACTTGCAAAAGTGAGACCTGATAGAGATAGATAAATAAAACTAAACAAAAGATAAAAAACTAATACAGTGACTCCTTGTCATGTCCGAATATAGTCGTCCAATATATCAATCTTTACCTCTCGACCATTTCGAGACTCCTTGTCATGTCCGTGATCACATCCGGGACTCCGAACAATCTTCGGTACAACATAGCACATAAACTCATAATACCAATTGTCATCGAACGTTAAGCGTGCGGACCCTACGGGTTTGAGAACTATGTAGACATGACTGAGACACATCTCCGGTCAATAACCAATAGCGGAACCTAAATGCTCATATTGGTTCATACATATTCTATGAAGATCTTTATCGGTCAAACCGCATAACAACATACGGTGTTCCCTTTGTCATCGGTATGTTACTTGCCCAAGATTCGATCGTCGATATCATCCTACCTAGTTCAATCTCGTTACCGGCAAGTCTCTTTACTCGTTCCGTAATACTTCATCCTGCAACTATCTCATTAGTCACAATGCTTGCAAGGCTTATAGTGATGAGTATTACCGAGAGGGCCCAGAGATACCTCTCCGAAACACAGAGTGACAAACCCTAATCTTGATCTATGCCAACGCAACAAACACCTTCGGAGACACCAGTAGAGCACATTTATATTCACCCTTTTACGTTGTGACGTTTGGTAGCACACAAAGTGTTCCTCCTGTATTCGGGAGTTGCGTAATCTCATAGTCTGAGGAACTTGTACAAGTCATGAAGAAAGTAGTAGCAATGAAACTAACACGATCATAATGCTAAGCTAACGGATGGGTCATGTCCATCACATCATTCTCCTAATGATGTGATCCCGTTCATCAAATGACAACCCATGTCTATGGTTAGGAAACATAACCATCTTTAATTAACGAGCTAGTCAAGTAGAGGCATCCTAGGGACTATATGTTTTGTCTATGTATTCTCACATGTACTAAGTTTCCGGCTAATACAACTCTAGCATGAATAATAAACATTTATCATGAATTAAGGAAATAAATAATAACTTTATTATTGCCTCTAGGGCATATTTCCTTCAGTCTCCCACTTGCACTAGAGTCAATAATCTAGATTACATAGTAATGATTCTAACACCCATGGAGCTTTGGTGTTGATCGTCTTTTCCTCATGGAAGAGGCTTAGTCAATGGGTCTGCAACATTTAGATCCATGTGTATCTTTCAAATCTCTATGTCCCCTTCTGACACTTGATGGCGATGGAATTGAAGCGCCTCTTGATGTGCTTGGTTCTCTTGTGAAATCTGGATTCCTTTGTCAAGGCAATTGCACCAGTATTGTCACAAAAGGTTTTCATTGGACCCGATGCACTAGGTATGGCACCTAGATCGGATATGAACTCCTTCATCCAAACTCCTTCATTTGCTGCTTCGGAAGCAGCAATGTACTCCGCTTCAAATGTAAATCCCGCCACGACACTTTGCTTGGAACTGCACCAACTGGCAGCTCCTCCATTCAATAAAAATATGTATCCGGTTTGCGACTTAGAGTCATCCAGATCAGTTTGAAAGCTTGCATCGACGTAACCGTTTGCGACGAGCTCTTTTTCACCTCCATAGATGAGAAACATATCCGTAGACCTTTTCCGGTATGTCAGGATGTTCTTGACCGCTGTCCAGTGCTCCACTCTGGGATTACTTTGGTACCTCCCTGCTATGCTTATAGCAAGACATACATCAGGTCTGGTACACAACATTGCATATATGATAGAACCTATGGCTGAAGCATAGGAAATGACTTTCATTTTCTCTCTATCTTCTGCGGTGGTTGGGCTTTGAGTCTGACTCAACATCACACCTTGTAACACAGGGAAGAACCCTTTCTTTGACTGTTCCATTTTGAACTTCTTCAAAACTTTATCAAGGTATGTGCTTTGTGAAAGTAAAATTAAGCGTCTTGATCTATCTCTATAGATCTTGATGCCCAATATGTATGCAGCTTCTCCAAGGTCCTTCATAGAAAAACTCTTATTCAGGTATCCCTTTATGCTATCCAGAAATTCTATATCATTTCTAATCAACAATATGTCATGTACATATAAGATTAGAAATGCTACAGAGCTCCCACTCACTCTCTTGTAAATACACGCTTCTCCAAAAGGCAGTATAAAACCATATGCTTTGATCACACTATCAAAACGTTTATTCCAACTCCGAGAGGCTTGCACCAGTCCATAAATGGATCGCTGGAGCTTGCACCCTTTGTTAGCACCCTTTGGATCGACAAAACCTTTCGGTTGCATCATATACAACTCTTCTTCCAGAAATCCATTCAGGAATGCAGTTTTGACATCCATTTGCCAAATTTCATAACCATACAATGCAACAATTGCTAACATGATTCAGACAGACTTAAGCATCGCTACAGGGTGAGAAAGTCTCATCATAGTCAACTCCTTGAACTTGTCGAAAATCTTTCGCAATAAGTTGAGCTTTGTAAATAGTAACATTATCATCTACTTCGGTCTTCTTCTTAAAGATCCATTTGTTTTCTATGGCTTGCCGATCATCGGGCAAGTCCACCAAAGTCCATACTTTGTTCTAATCCATGGATCCCGTCTCAGATTTCATGGCCTCAAGCCATTTCGTGGAATCTGGGCTCATCATCGCTTCCTCATAGTTTGTACGTTCATCATGGTCTAGTAACATGACTTCCAGAATAGGATCACCATACCACTCTGGTGCGGATCTTACTCTGGAAGACCTACGATGTTCGGTAGTAACTTGATCTGACACTTCATAATCATCATCATTAGCTTCCTCACTAATTGGTGTAGGAATCATTGGAACTGATTTCTGTGATGAACTACTTCCCAACAAGGGAGAAGGTACGGTTACCTCATCAAGTTCCACTTTCCTCCCACTCACTTCTTTCGAGAGAAACTCCTTCTCTAGAAAGGATCCATTCTTAGTGAGGGAGTCCTGGACTAGGGGGTGTCCGGACAGCCGTACTATCAATGTCCGCCGGACTCCAAGACTACGAAGATACAAGATTGAAGACTCCGGCTCGTGTCCGGATGGTACTTTCCTTGGCGTGGAAGGCAAGCTTGGCGATACGGATACGTAGATCTCCTACCATTGTAATCGACTCTGTGTAACCCTAGCCCTCTCCGGTGTCTATATAAACCGGAGGGCTTTAGTCCGTAGGACAACATACATTACAACAATCATACCATAGGCTAGCTTCTAGGGTTTAGCCTCCTTGATCTCGTGGTAGATCTACTATTGTACTACCCATATCATCAATATTAATCAAGCAGGACGTAGGGTTTTACCTCCATCGAGAGGGCCCGAACCTGGGTAAAAACGTCGTGTCCCTCGTCTCCTGTTACCATCCGCCTAGACGCACAGTTCGGGACCCCCTACCCGAGATCCGCCGGTTTTGACACCGACATTGGTGCTTTCATTGAGAGTTCCTCTGTGTCGTCACCGATAGGCTTGATGGCATCTTCAACCAACGACGCTGTCCAGGGTGAGACTTTTCTCCCCGGACAGATCTTCGTATTCGGCGGCTTCACACTGCGGGCCAATTCACTTGGCCATCTGGAGCAGATCCAAAGCTACGCCCCTGGCCGTCAGGTCAGATTTGGAAGCTTAAACTTCACGGCCGGTGTCCGCGGAGACTTGATCCTCGACGGACTCGAGCCACAGCCGAGCGCGCCGCACTGTGACGATAGGCATGATCTAGCTCTGCCGCCGAACAGTGCCTTGGTGGCCGCACACGGATCCGCTTCGGCCATTAGCCCAGAGCCGATCGCCCAGATCGAGAGTCGGTGGATAGGCGCCACCCTGGGGGCTTCAACATCCACGGCGATGGAGCCGAAAACTAATCTTGTCCCCCACGAAACTCGTGACTCCGAGGCGCCGGACTCCTTGCCGGACTCCGAACCTCCCGCGCCCCTGCCAATCAATTCGGATTGGGCGCCAGTTATGGAATTCACCACCGCGGACATCTTCCAATGCTCGCCTTTCGGCGATATCTTGAATTCACTAAAGCATCTCTCGTTATCAGGAGAGTCTTGGCCGGACTATGGCCAGGACGGTTGGGGAACGGACGACGAAGAAATTCAGAGCCCACCCACCACCCACTTTGTAGCCACTGTCGACGATCTAACCGACATGCTAGACCTTGACTCCGAAGACATTGACGGAATAGACGACAATGCTGGAGACGAACAAGAAACAGAGCCTATAAGGCACAGGAGTACTACCTCGTCACATGACATATATGTGGTAGACACCCCAAAGGAGAGCGATAACGAAGATCAACGGGCCGCGGCAGAAGATGACCACGCCGATAAACGACTAAAACGGCGGCGCAGGCGCCGTCCTAAGTCCCGCCTCGACAACAATGCTCCCAAAGAGCCCGCAATACGGCAGGGCTCACAAACGAACGACAAACATGCAGATAAGCAACCGTCCGATCATGACGAGGCAGATAATCAGTCTAGGCCAGGTGAAAACAACAGTCCGGACGACCTCATACCGGACACACCGCCGGAGAGTAAGAACCTCCGGAAAAGACTCGTCAGTACTGCAAAAAGCCTGAAGAAGGAAAAACGGAGGCTCAAAACAGCGGAAGACACACTCAGAATGAGATGGAGCAAAGTGCTCAAAACCGCAGATAAGTACGGCAATGGCCACCAATCAAAGAGCTACCCGAAGTGCAAGCTGCTACTAGAATTCGACGAGGAGGCCACAGAGCCCCCACCGTCCAAAAATAAAGGGGCTGCCTGGCTGGATAGACGGCCAGATGATAGGCCAAATTCTGACAGCGGTGCCACACATAAACCAACCAACGAACTTGGAAGGATAGATGGCCCAGTCAGGTCCATCTACGGGCCAAAGGAGAAGGCCCCAGGAAGCAAGGCAACACGTCAAGTGTCCGATGATAGCGGCACACACAAATACAGGGGCGCCGCACACCCACTATGTTTCACTGACGAGGTGCTGGACCATGAATTCCCAGCAGGATTTAAACCCATAAACATAGAGGCCTACGATGGAACAACAGACCCTGGAGTCTGGATAGAAGATTATATACTACATATAAATATAGCCAGAGGAGATGATCTCCACGCCATAAAATACCTACCCCTCAAGCTCAAAGGGCCAGCCCGTCATTGGCTTAAAAGCCTCCCAGAAAATACTGTTGGAAGTTGGGAAGAGCTCGAGGACGCGTTTAGAGCAAATTTTCAAGGGACTTATGTCCGTCCTCCGGATGCAGATGATCTAAGTCATATAACTCAACAGCCCGGAGAGTCAGCGCGGAAATTCTAGAACAGGTTCCTTACAAAAAAGAACCAAATAGTCGACTGTCCGGACGCCGAAGCCTTAGCAGCTTTCAAGCACAATGTCCGAGACGAATGGCTCGCCAGGCACCTCGGTCAAGAGAAACCGAGGACAATGTCCGCACTAACAAGCCTCATGACCCGCTTCTGTGCGGGCGAGGATAGCTGGTTAGCACGATGCAGCACCAGCGACCCAAGTACATCAAGAGATGGAAACGGAAAATCACGGCGCAGAAAAGAGCAGCGCCGGAATAAAGAGAAAAGTCCAAAGAGCACGGCAGTCAACGCCGGATTCAAAAGCTCGCGGCCCAATAATAAAACACAGCCTCTTAAGGATGACAGTGATGAATTGTCCAACTTAAACAAAATTTTGGGTCAGATATGTCAAATCCACAGTACCCCCGGAATGCCTGCAAATCACACCCACAGGGATTGTTGGGTTTTTAAACAGTCCAGCCAACTAAATGCCGAACACAAGGGGCTCGACGCGTCAAGCAAAGAAGATAAACCCCATCAGCAAAGCACCGGAAAACAAAAGACTTTCCCACAAGGGGTCAAAGCAGTAACTTCACTTCATGTGATAATACGGAAAAATAGTGCGGCACTTTCTAAAAGGAGCTTCGCGCGGTCCAACCCAGCAGACCGTAGAGATTGGATATCAAAACCAATCACTTTCGACCACCTGGATTATTCCAGAAGCGTTCAAAATGCGGGACGGACTCCCTGATATTGAATCCCATAATAGACGGATTGCAATTTACAAATGTCCTAATGGACGGAGGCAGTGACTTAAACCTGCTATATTCAAACACAATCCGCAGGATGGGGATAGACCCTACCAAAATTCGACACAGCCGCACTTCCTTCAAAGGAGTGACGCCAGGCCATTACGCCAAGTGCACAGGCTCCATATTACTAGAAGTCGTGTTCGGATCACCGAACAATTCTCGACGCGAGAAATTAATTTTTCATATCGTCCCATTTGAAAGTGAATATCAAGCACTCTTGGGACGAAAGGCTTTTGTCCGCTTCAACGCCATACCGCATTACGCATCTCTTACACTCAAGATGCCCGGACCGCGTGGCGTAATTTTAGTGCGAGGGTCACTTAAAGACCCCGGACTTGGATAGATGAATCCGGCGTCAGTGGGCTAGGGGCTCCCTAGCCGCATACCCCTTCACAGGGGGCTGCACGCACAAATAACCGCGGGTTCATACAAACCCCGCTTTAATTATTTATATTTCTAATATTTTTCGCACAAACTGTTTTTTAAAACTAAACGTTCCTCTCTTTTTACAGATGAACTACGTGCATACCCGTCCAGGATAACGGCGCAACGGAGACACAGGCGCAGACGTGCAGTAGGGACCCGTTGTGAGGATTCTTTTTAGATTAAGACCCTGCGTAAACCTTTTTTACTGTCTCTTGTTGTTATTCTCCCTTGGTTTCTTCCTATAGCCAAAGCGGAGCCTGACGTTTTGGCATCGGCCGCGTCAGAAGACCATGCCCGTACCTAGACACTAGGGGCTTAGGGCATTGTTCTGCCCATTCTTATAAAGACCGAACACCTTAGGGAGTGTTCGGCGTCTCGAGTTAGGCATTATATGCATCAGCTTCGAATCATGTCTTTGGTCAAATGTTGGGTTTGCCCGGCTCCTGTGTTTTGCTGCCTTACGTTCCGTATCATCGGCTAACGCAGCACCAGGAGAACTACTGCGATTGTGCCCCAATTCGGCTGGGCGAGCACCTCAGTAGAGAAAGCCGAAAATTGACTGTCATGATGCAGCGAGAGACTGGTCAGCCACTCGATCGACTATCGGAATGTTTAGAATTCCCCGCTTTGATGAAGGGCCGTTTCCCGGTCAGGCACACGCGCTCCGACTTCGGAGAAGGGCGATGCCACCAGGGGCTATATCGTAGCCCCACCCTCGAGCTCCACTGGCTAAGTGAAAGTGATAAAGCATTATAGTCCGGATTGCCTCGTTCGCTACGCTACCACCTCCTTATAACAGGACCGAGACGTCGGATTAAGTGTGAAAACGCGCTATTTTTGCGAACACCCCAGCACCTCGTGCGTGGGGGCTGAAGCCGAAGACTGCCATCTTTCAGGTTATACACAAGTATACGTAAACGGCCGAAAAGGAGAAGTTTTACTACTTGGACGCACAAGTATAAAAAGCGGTTATAACATAATCATCGATTTGCAAGCTAATGCGTTCATTTGAACGTTACATTCTTCGAGCACTGCGACTCTATTACATGAGCGCCATGCATAACTTCCCCGAAATAGTGCTCGGCAGGGAGCCGGTTTCATCCGAACCCTGGGCAGCAACAGTGGTGGCGTCCATCTCTGGACAATGCGCCTTCACACGGGCAAGAGCCATCCGCGCGCCCTCTATGCAGGCCGACCGCTTCATCTCCTTTATATGCGGCACCGCTCCAAGGAATTGCTGTAATAAGCCAAAGTAGCTCGTTGCCTTGGACCTCTCTGGCCAGACATGGGCCACGATGTCAGTCATGGCAAGTCCGGACAATCTATTTAACTTGGCCCATTCGGCCAACCGGTCTATCAATGGAAGTGGGCGATCCGGACTGTGGAATTGAGACCAATATAGCTCTTCCGTCTCGTTATCCTTCTGGCTCCGGAAGTGCTTAATGGCATCGGCCGCACTTGCAGCTAAGTCCATATACGGATCCTCCGGACTCCACAGCCGCTCAAATTGAGCATACTTTCCATCCATAAACCGGCGACGCAGCAGAAAAGGCTTGCCAGCCACGATCTCTCCGGCCTGGCACAGTTCCTCCTTCATAGCCCGCATTGCAGAGCGGGCATCCTTGGCTTCGGCGGTGGCCTTCTTTAGGTCTTCCCGCTCCGATAAGTGCTCCTTTTCAAGAGCCTCATTGCGGTCGGCAGCATCCTTTACTTTCATGGCCAATTCGGCCACCTCGGCCCTGCTTAGGCAGTGTGCAGCCTTTTCGGCTTTCAACTCCTCGGCCGCCCTCGAGGCAGCCGCTTCACTCCTTCGGGCTTGCTCCTTAGCTCGAGCAAGTTCGGCCCGAAGGCCCTCCACAGCAGCAGCACCGTCTGTATAAACAGTATATAATTTATCAGAGGAGGGCTTCGACCCCCTTAATAAAGCGACTGCGGAGAACTCTTTTACCTTGCGACTCGTCAAGTCGCCTGTTGACAAGTGCGATGTCCGCATCTGCCAAGTCAAATTGCCGATTTAACTCGGCAAACTCACTAGTCCGGCTAGCCCCCGGACTATCCGCCACCTGCATAGCACCGATGGTATTCATTCCTTTAGATTTCGATCCTCGGTACGCTGTCGTTTCTGACAACCTACCGAGTCTCAGGGGCTACTATCTATACAGGGCGCATTTTTTATATGCAAAACTGTTAAAAGACAAAGGGGTGCGTCATTCTCGCATACCTCAAATCCCGCCAGTAAACTCACGGCGGCATTACGCAATTCGCTCTTAGCGGACGAAATCCTTCCAATCACCATACGCATTAACGCACGGTGATCTTCTGAAATGGACGCCCTCTCAAGCAGACTCTTCAGTTCCCCCGGCTGGACACTAGTAGGTGCCGAACTCTCTGGCCCCTCCGGACTCGGGGATACCCTCCGTGATGACACTTCGGGTTCGCCAGCCTCATCTGGCGGCGCTGCGGACGGAGGCGTATCGCTCTCCATCATCTCCGGAAGAAGGTCCCCGGAAGATGAACTCATCTGAGAAGGCTGCAGATCCGAACTGCAATATAAATATTTCGGTTATCTACAGAAGCACAAATGAAGGTATTTCCTTACTAATTAACTCCCTCTTTCATACTCACGGCTCGCTGGAGGGCCGATCCTTTGATGATGATTGTGCGTCCGGATTCCTTCCGGGCGCCGGACCTCCCGGGGAAGATCTCTTCCCACGCTTAGGGGCTTTGGCCTCCGGATCTTCGGAGGCGATCCTCTTCTCCCCCTGAAGGGAGGGGTTCTTGGTTCCCCCCTCTTCAGTCGCCCCTTTGGGCGAAATATTAGCTCCTCTATTTTCCCCGTCGCCCCCTTCTGTGGGCGCAACCTCCAACATTCTGACCAGCACGGGCTCCAGTGCGGTCTCTGGGAGGGGGGCCGGACACCTTATCAGCCTTGATCGCGCCACCCATTCCTGTAAAGAACAAAGGGTCATGAGGCGAACTCTAGAAAGGCACATAAACAGAATGTCCGGGCTCTGAGCTACTTACCTGAGTATCCGGGCGATCGCGGCTTAGGCCTGCATCCTCGGCTAAATCCGGACACGCCACCTGCGGTCCGAAGAACAACTTGTAGATATCCACGGGTGTCGCACCCATGAAGTGTTGGAGAATCCGAGGTCCCTCTGGGTTGAACTCCCATAGACGGAGAGGACGGCGTTTGCAGGGCAGAAGATGCCTGATTAGCATAACCTGCATCACCTTGACCAGGTCGATCTCCCTCGCTTGGAGATCTCGGATCCGGCCCTGCAGCGAAGGCACGTCTTCGGACGGCCCCCAATTGAGCCCTTGGTTGACCCACGACATCAGTTGGCGTGGAGGTCCCGGGCGGAATAAGGGCGGCGGCTTTTGCCTGCTGCCCCTTGGAGTGGTGATATAGAACCACTCCTGCTGCCACAGTCCAAGTTCCTCTTGGAAGGAACCCTCGAGCCACGGGGCATCGACCTTTTTGCTTATGGTCGCCCCGCCGCACTCCGCTTGGCGCCCCCCGATCATCTTCGGCTCCACCTTGAAGGACTTCAGCCATAGGCCGAAGTGGGGAATGACGCGGAGGAAGGCTTCGCAGACGATAATGAATGCGGAGATATGGAGGATGGACTCCGGAGCCAAGTCGTGAAAGTCCAGCCCATAGTAGAACAGGAGCCCCCTCACGAAGGGATCCGTCGGGAAGCCTAAACCCCGACGGAGGTGGGATACGAAAACGACGTATTCACCGGGCTCGGGGGCTGGCACGGCCTGCCCTTGGGCAGGCAACCTGTGAGAAACCTCGTAGGCCAGGTACTTGGCCTCACGCAACTTCAATATGTCCTCCTCCATGACGGAGGAGGGCATCCACCGGCCCTGGAGGTCGGAGCCGGACATGATTAAGGGTCCGAAGCGCTCGAATCTGAGGCTCTGGGTGTTGGAACTGGGAGCGGGGAAGAGATTCGATGCGAGATTGAAGAACAATGGCGAGCCTTGGTCCTCTTATAAAGGGGAAGAAATACCAAGGGCCGTCTCCGTGACCGTTTGGGATTCCCCTTCGATAGAGGAGGCGTGGCGACGGGAGCGGTTGGGTTACCCACGCACGTATTGATGAGAATCCCGGAATAAGGGGAACACGATCTCTGCTTCGACAAGACGTGCCAAGGAAACCGCTTCGCTAAACATGCTGAGGTGGTATAGTAATTCAAACAAAGGCCTGGTGGTGGTGTAATGTCACGCCGCATAATACGTCAGCAGATTGAACTAAGTGTACATTTTATTCTCTCTACGGTGGAATGTGGAATTTATTTTGCAGAGCCGGACACTATCCTGGTGTTCACGATCTTCTCTGGATTATTCAAGGGAGGAACCCGCCTTGCAATGCCGAACATTATGCACGCCGGACTTATCGTCATTGAAGACTGGTTCAGGGGCTACTGAGGGAGTCCTGGACTAGGGGGTGTCCGGACAGCCGGACTATCAATGTCCGCCGGACTCCAAGACTAGGAAGATACAAGATTGAAGACTGCGGCTCGTGTCCGGATGGTACTTTCCTTGGCGTGGAAGGCAAGCTTGGCGATACGGATACGTAGATCTCCTACCATTGTAACCGACTCTGTGTAACCCTAGCCCTCTCCGGTGTCTATATAAACCGGAGGGCTTTAGTCCGTAGGACAACATACATTACAACAATCATACCATAGGCTAGCTTCTAGGGTTTAGCCTCCTTGATCTCGTGGTAGATCTACTCTTGTACTACCCATATCATCAATATTAATCAAGCAGGACGTAGGGTTTTACCTCCATCGAGAGGGCCCGAACCTGGGTAAAAACATCGTGTCCCTCGTCTCCTGTTACCATCCGCCTAGACGCACAGTTCGGGACCCCCTACCCGAGATCCGCCGGTTTTGACACCGACACTTAGCAACACAGATTTTGCGTTCGGATCTGTGATAGAAGGTGTACCCAACAGTTTCCTTTGGGTATCCTATGAAGACGCATTTCTCCAATTTGGGTTCGAGCTTATCAGGTTGAAGCTTTTTCACATAAGCATCACAGCCCCAAACTTTATGGAACGACAACTTTGGTTTCTTGCCAAACCACAGTTCATAAGGCGTCGTCTTAACGGATTTTGATGGTGCCCTATTTAAAGTCAATGCAGCCATCTCTAGAGCATAACCCCAAAACGATAGAAGTAAATCAGTAAGAGACATCATATATCGCACCATATCTAATAAAGTACGGTTACGATGTATGGACACACCATTTCACTATGGTGTTCCGGGTGGGTTAATTGTGAAACTATCCCATGTTGTTTCAAATGAAGACCAAACTTGTAACTCAAATATTCTCCTCCATGATCTGATCGTAGAAACGTTATTTTCTTGTTATGATGATTTTCCACTTCACTCTGAGATTCTTTGAACTTTTCAAATGTTTTAGACTTATGCTTCATTAAGTAGATATAACCATATCTGCTCAAATCATCTGCGAAGGTAAGAAAATAACGATACCCACCACGAGCATCCATACTCATTGGACCGCATACATCTATATATATTATTTCCAACAAGTCAGTAGCTCGTTCCAGTGTTCCGAAGAAGAGAGTTTTAGTCATCTTGCCCATAAGGCACGGTTCGCAAGCACCAAGTGATTCATAATCAAGTGATTCCAAAAGTCCATCGGTATGGAGTTTCTTCATGCGCTTTCTACCGATATGACCCAAACGGCAGTGCCACAAATAAGTTGCACTATCATTATTAAACTTCAAGCTTTTGGCTTCAACACTATGAATGTGTGTATCACTACTATCGAGATTCAACAAAAATAGACCACTCAGCAGGGGGCATGACCATAAAAGATATTACTCATATAAATAGAACAACCATTATTCTCTGATTTAAATGAATAACCATCTCGCATCAAACAAGATCCAGATATAATGTTCATGCTCAACGCTGGCACCAAATAACAATTATTCAGGTCTAAAACTAATCCTGATGGTAGATGTAGAGGTAGCATGCTGACCGCGATCACATCGACTTTGGAACCATTTCCCACGCGCATCGCTCCTCGTCCTTAGCCAATCTTCGCTTAATTCGTAGCCCCTGTTTTGAGTTGCAAATATGGGCAACAGAACCAGTATCAAATACCCAGGCGCTACTACAAGCATTAGTTAAGTACACATCAATAACATGTATATCAAATATACCTTTCACTTTGCCATCCTTCTTATCCGCCAAATACTTGGGGCAGTTCGGCTTCCAGTGACTAGTCCCTTTGCAGAAGAAGAACTCGGTTTGAGGCTTAGGTCCAGACTTGGGTTTCTTCTCTTGAGAAGCAACCTTTTTGCCGTTCTTCTTGAAGTTCCCCTTCTTCCCTTTGCCCTTTTTCTTGAAACTAGTGGTCTTATTGACCATCAACACTTGATTCTCCTTTTTAATTTCTACCTCCGCGGCCTTTAGCATTGCGAAGAGCTCAAGAATATTCTTGTTCATCCCTTGCATATTATAGTTCATCACGAAGCCTTTATAGCTTGGTGGCAGTGATTGAAGAACTCTGTCAATGACACTATCATTAGGAAGATTAACTACCAGTTGAGTCAAGTGGTTGTGGTACCCAGACATTCTGAGTATGTGTTCACTGGCAGAACTATTCTCCTCCATTTTACAGCTGTAGAACTTATTGGAGACTTCGTATCTCTCAATCCGGGCATTTGCTTGAAATATTAACCTCAACTCCTGGAACATCTCCTATGCTCCATGACATTCAAAATGTTGTTGAAGTCGCGGTTCTAAGCCGTAAAGCATGGCACACTGAACTATCGAGTAGTCATCAACACGCGTCTGCCAGGCATTCACAATGTCTGCAGTTGCGGGCGCGGGTAGTACACCTAACGGTTCTTGCAGGACATAATTCTTCTGTGCATCAATGAGGATGATCCTCAAGTTACGGACCCAGTCTGTGTAGTTGCTGCCATCATCTTTCAACTTAGCTTTCTCTAGGAACACATTAAAATGCAAAGGAACGGTAGCACATGCCATTGATCTACAACAACATAGACATGCAAAATACTATCAGGTACTAAGTTCATGATAAATTAAAGTTCAATTAATCATATTACTTAAGAACTCCCACTTAGATAGATATCCCTCTAATCATTTAAGTGATCACATGATCCAAATCAACTAAACCATGTACGATCATCACGTGAGATGGAGTAGTTTTCAATGGTGAACATCACTATGTTGATCATATCTACTATATGATTCACGCTCGACCTCTCAGTGTTTTGAGTCCATATCTGCATATGCTAGGCTCATCAAGTTTAACCCGAGTATTCTGCGTGTGCAAAACTGGCTTGCACCCATTGTATGTGAAGTAGAGCTTATCACACCCAATCATCACGTGGTGTCTCAGCACAACAAACTGTAGCAATGGTGCATACTCAGGGAGAACACTTGTACCTTGAAATTTAGTAAGGTATCATCTTATAATGGTACCGACGTTCTAAGCAAAATAAGATGCATAAAGGATAAACATCACATGCAATCAAAATATGTGACATGATATGGCCATCATCATCTTGTGCTCATGATCTCCATCACCGAAGCATCGTCATGATCTCCAACGTCACCGGCGTGACACCTTGATCTCCATCGTAGCATCGTTGTCGTCTTGCCACCTATTGTTACTACGACTATCGCTACCGCTTAGTGATAAAGTAAAACAATTACATGGCGATTGCATTGCATACAATAAAGCGACAACCATGTGGCTCCTACCAGTTGCCGATAACTTTGTTACAAAACATGATCATCTCATACAACAATTTATATCACATCATGCTTGACCATATCACATCACAACAAGCCCTGCAAAAACAAGTTAGACATCCTCTACTTTGTTGTTGCAAGTTTTACGTGGCTGCTACGGACTTCTAGCAAGAACCGTTCTTACCTACGCATCAAAACCACAACGATTTTTTGTCAAGTGTGCTGTTTTAACCTTCAACAAGGACTGGGCGTAGCCACACTTGATTCAACTAAAGTTGGAGAAACAGACACTCACCAGCCACCTATGTGCAAAGCACGTCGGTAGAAGCAGTCTCGCGTAAGGGTAAGTGTAATGTCGGTCTGAGTCGCTTCATCCAACAATACCGCCGAAACAAAATATGACATGCTGGTAAGCAGTATGACTATTATCACCCACAACGCTTTGTGTTCTACTCATGCATATAACATCTACGCATAGACCTAGCTCTGATAGCACAGTTGGGGAACGCGGTAATTTCAAAAATATTTCTACGATCATGCAAGATCTATCTAGGTGATGCATAGCAACAAGAGGGGAGAGTGTGTCCACGTACCCTCGTAGACCGAAAGGGAAAGCATTTAGTTAACACGGTTGATGTAGTCGAACGTCTTCGTGATCCAACCAATCCAAGCACCGAACGTACGGCACCTCCGTGTTCAGCACACATTCAGCTCAAAGTGGTCCCTCGTACTCTTGATCCAGTTGAGGCTGAGGGAGAGCTTCGTTAGCACGACGGTGTAGTGACGGTGATGATGAAGTTACCGGCGCAGGGCTTTGCCTAAGCACTACGTCGATATGACCGAGGTGTGTAACTGTGGAGGGGGGCACCGCACACGGCTAAACAATTGTCAACTTGTGTGTTCTAGGGTCCCCCTGCCCCGTATATAAAGGAGCAAGGGGGAGGCTAGCCGACCTCTAGGGTGCGCCAAGGGGGGAGGAATCCTCCTCCTAGTAGGTGTAGGATTCCACCCTTTCCTAGTCCTACTAGGAGAAGAGGGAAGGAGGGGGAGGAGCAGGAAGGAGGGGCCGCCGCCCCTCTCCCTAGTCCAATTCGGACTAGGCCCATGGGGGACACGTGGCCAGCCCCTGGACGCCTCTCTCTCTCTCTCTCCCTTAGGCCCAATAAGGCCCATTACTTCTCCAGTGGTTCCGATAACCCTTCCGGCACTCCGGTTATATCTGAAACTTCTCCGGAACACTTTTGGTGTCCGAATATAGTCGTCGAATATATCAATCTTTATGTCTCAACCATTTCGAGACTCCTCGTCATGTCCGTGATCACATCGAGGACTCTGAACAATCTTCGGTACAACATATCACATAAACTCATAATACCAATCATCATCGAATGTTAAGCGTGCGGACCCAACGGGTTTGAGAACTATGTAGACATGACCGAGACACGTCTCCCGTCAATAACAAATAGCGGAACCTGGATGCTCATATTGGTTCCTACATGTTCGACGAAGATCTTTATCGGTCAAACCACATAACCACATACGTTGTTCCCTTTGTCATTGGTATGTTGCTTGCCCGACATTTGATCGTCGGTATCTCAATACCTAGTTCAATCTCGTTACCGGCAAGTCTCTTTACTCGTTCTGTAATACTTCATCCCGTAACTAACTCATTAGTCACAATGCTTGCAAGGCTTATAGTGATGAGTATTACCGAGAGGGCCTAGAGATACCTCTCCGAAACATGGAGTGACAAATCCTAATCTTGATCTATGCCAACCCAACAAACACCTTCGGAGACACCTGTAGAGCACCTTTATAATCACCCTTTTACGTTGTGACGTTTGGTAGCACACAAAGTGTTCCTCCAGTATTCAGAGTTGCATAACCTCATAGTCTGAGGAACTTGTATAAGTCACGAAGAAAGTAGTAGCAATGAAACTAACACGATCATAATGCTAAGCTAACGGATGGTTCATGTCCATCACATCATTCTCCTAATTATGTGATCCCGTTCATAAAATGACAACACATATCTATGGTTAGGAAACATAACCATCTTTGATTAACGAGCTAGTCAAGTAGAGGCATCCTAGGGACTATATGTTTTGTCTATGTATTCACACATGTACTAAGTTTCTGGTTAATACAATTCTAGCATGAATAATAAAAATTTATCATGAATTAAGGAAATAAATAATAACTTATTATTGCCTCTAGGGCATATTTCCTTCAGGAATAACTTTATTGACATTGCGGTTCGACCGATAAAGATCTTCGTAGAATATGTGGGAACCAATATGAGCATCCAGGTTCCGCTATTGGTTATTGACTAGAGAGGTGTCTTGGTCATGTCTACATATTTCTCGAACCCATAGGATCCGCACGCTTAATGTTCCATGACGATTGGTATTATATGAGTTATGTGTTTTGGTGACTAAAGGTTGTTTGGAGTCCCGGATGACATCACGGACATGACGAGGAGTATTGAAATGGTCGAGAGATGAATATTGATATATTGGAAGGTTACATTCGGGCACCAGAATGGTTCGAGAAGTTTCGGATAATTTTCGGAGTACCGGGAGGTTACCGGAACCCCCGGGGTTGTAATGGGCCAACATGGGCCACGGGAGAGAGAGCGCGGCCAACCCACAAGGGGAGGCCACCCCCCCCCCCCCATGGGAGTCTGAATCTGACTAGGGGAGGGGCGGCGCCCCCCTTTCCCTCTCCTACTCCCTCTCCCTTTCCCCCTTTGCTACTCTAGAAAGAAGGAAAAGGGGGGGGGGGGCGAATCCTACTAGGAGTGGAGTCCTAGTAGGACTCCCCCCATGGCGTGCCCCTCTAGGCCGGCCGCCTCCTCTCCTCCTCCTTTATATACAGGGGCAGGGGCACCCCAAAGGTATAACATTGTCTTAGCCGTGTGCGGTGCCCCCCTCCACCGTTTACTCCTCCGATAGTATCATCATAGTGCTTAGGCGAAGCACTAGCGGATCACATCACCAACACCGTCATCACGTCGTCGTGCTGCCAGTACTCATCGACTCCATTGACACTCTGCTGGATCAAGAGATCGAGGGACGTCATCAAACTGAACGTTTGTAGAACTCGGAGGTGCCGTATGTTTGGTACTTGATTGGTTGATTCGAGAAGACTTTTGACTACATCAACCGCATTAAGTTAATGCTTCTGCTTTTGGTCTACGAGGGTATGTGGACACACTCTCCCCTCTCGTTGCTATGCATCTCCTAGATAGATCTTGTGTGAGCATATTTTTTTTGAAATTGCATGCTATGTTTCCCAACAGTGGTATCAGAGCTAGGTCTATGTGTAGATGATATGCACGAGTAGAACACAAAGAGTTGTGGGTGGTAATCATCATACTGCTTACCACCAATGTCTTATTTTTATTCGGCGGTATTGTTGGATGAAGCGTCCCGGACCAACCTTACATGACCGCGTTCATGAGACCGGTTCCACCGATAGACATGCAACTAGTTTTGCATAAAGGTGGCTGGCGGGTATCTGTTTCTCCAACTTTAGTTGAATCGAATTTGACTGCAGCCGGTCCTTGTGAAGGTTAAAACAGCAAACCTGATAAATCACCGTTGTGGTTTTTGTGCCGTAGGTTTGTACGGTTGATGCTAGAAGCCCGTAGAAGCCACGTAAAACTTGCAACAAACAAAGTAGAGGACGTCTAACTTGTTTTTGCAGGGCATGTTGTGATGTGATATGGTCAAGACATGATGTGATATAAAGATTGTTGTGTGAGATGATTATGTTTTATAAAAGTTATCGGTAACTGGCAGGAGCCATATGGTTGTCGCTTTATTGTATGAAATACAAGCGCTATGTAATTGCTTTACTTTATCACTAAACAGTAGTGATAGTTGTAGAAGCAATGGTTGGTGAGACGACCATGACGCTACGATGGTGATCAAGGTGTCAAGCTGGTGACGATGGAGATCATGACGTTGCTTCGGTGATGGAGATCATGAGCACAAGATGATGATGGCCATAGCATGTCACATATTTTGATTGCATGTGATGTTTATCATTTATGCACCTTATTTTTCTTAGTATGGCGGTAGCATTATAAGATGATCCCTTACTAAATTTTAAGGTATAAGTGTTCTCCCCGAGTATGCACCGTTGCGAAAGTTGTTCGTGTCTGAGACACCACGTGGTGATCGGGTGTGATAAGCTCTACGTTCAAATACAATGGGTGAAAGCAAGATTTGCACACGCAGAATACTTGGGTTAAACTTGACGAGCCTAGCATATACAAATATGGCCTCAGAACACTAGACTGAAAGGTCGAACGTGAATTATATAGTAGATATGATCAACATAGTGATGTTCACCATTGATGACTAATCCATCTCACGTGATGATCGGACATGGTTTAGTTTATTTGGATCATGTATCATTTAGATGACTAGAGGATGTCTATCTAAGTGGGAGTTCTTTAGTAATATGATTAATTGAACTTAATTTATCATGAGCTTAGTCTTGATAGTTTTTTGCATATCTATGTTGTAGATCAATGGCCCGTGCTACTGTTCCTTTGAATTTTAATGCGTTCCTAGAGAAAGCTAAGTTGAAATATGATGGTAGCAACTACACGGACTGGGTCCATAACTTGAGGATTATCCTCATTGCTGCACAGAAGAATTATGTCCTTGATGCACCGCTCGGTGCAAGGCCTGCTGCAGGAGCAGAAGCTGACGTTGTGAACGACTGGCAAGCTCGATCTAATGACTACTCGTTAGTTTAGTGTGCCATGCTTTATGACTTAGAATCGGGACTTCAAAGACGTTTTGAACGTCATGGACCGTATGAGATGATGTTCCAGGAGTTGAAGTTAATATTTCAAGAAAATGCCCGAGTTGAGAGATATGAAATCTCCAACAAGTTCTATAGCTGCAAGATGAAGGAGAACAGTTCTGTTAGAGAGCACATACTCAGAATGTCTAGGTACCATAATCACTTGACTCAGCTGGGAGTTAATCTTCCAGATGATTGTTTCATTGACAGATTTCTTCAATCACTGCCACCAAGCTACAAAGGCTCTGTGATGAACTACAATATGCAAGGGATGAATAAGACTATTCTCGAACTGTTCACGATGCTAAAGGCCACGGAGGTAGAAATTAAGAAGGAGCATCAAGTGTTGATGGTTAACAAGACCACTAGTTTCAAGAAAAGGGGCAAGGGTAAAAAGAAGGGGAACTTCAAAAAGACTGACAAGCAAGCTGTTACTCCCGGGAAGGAACCCAAGTTTGGACCCAAGCCTGAAACTGAGTGCTTCTACTGCAAAGGGACTGGTCACTGGAAGCGGAACTGCCCCAAGTATTTGGCGGATAAGAAGGATGGAAAGGTGAACAAAGGTATATGTGATATACATGCTATTGATGTGTACCTTACTGATTATCGTAGTAGTGCCTCGGTATTTGATATCGGTTCGATCGCTCATATTTGTAACTCGAAGCAGGGACTATAGATTAAATGCAGATCGGCTAAGGACGAGGTGACGATGCACGTGGGAAATGGTTCCAAGGTTGATGTGATCGCCGTCGGCACGCTACCACTACATCAACCTTCGGGATTAGTTTTAGGCCTGAATAATTTTTAGTTGGTGCTAGCGTTGAGCATGAACATTAAATCTGGATCGTGTTTAGTGTGAGACCGTTATTCATTTAAATCAGAGAATAATGGTTGTTCTATTTATATGAGTAATATCTTTTATGGTCATGCACACTTGAAGAGTTGTTTATTTCTATTGAATCTTGATCATGATGATACACATATTCATAATATTGATGCCAATAGATGCAAAGTTGATAATGATAATGCAACTTATTTGTGGCACTGCCACTTGTGTCATATCGGTGGAAAGCGTATGAAGAAACTCCATAAAGATGGACTTTTGAAACCACTTGATTATGAATCATTTGATACCTGTGAACCGTGCCCTATGGGCAAGATGACTAAAACTCCATTGTCTGGAACAATGGAACAAGCTACTGACTTTTTGGAAATAATACATACCGATGTGTGCGGTCCAATGAGTGTCGATGCTCGTGGCGGGTATCGTTATTTTCTGACCTTCACAGATGATTTGAGCAGATATGGGTATATCTACTTAATGAAACACAAGTCTGAAACATTTAAAAAGTTCAAAGAATTTCAGAGTGAAGTGGAGAATCATCGTAACAAGAAAATAAAGTTTGTACGATTTGATCGTGGAGGAGAATATTTGAGTTACGAGTTTGGCCTTCATTTAAAACAATGTGGAATAGTTTCACAGCTCACGCCACCTGGAACACCACAACATAATGGTGTGTCCAAACATCGTAACCACACTTTATTGGATATGGTGCGGTCAATGATGTCTCTTACCGATTTACCACTATCGTTTTGGGGTAATGCATTAGAGACAGTTGCACTCACTTTAAACAGGGCACCGTCAAAGTTCGTTGGGACGACACCATATGAATTGTGGTTTGGTAGCAAACCTAAGCTGTCGTTTCTTAAAGTTTGGGGATGCGATGCTTATGTCAAAAGGCTTTAGCCTGATAAGCTCGAACCCAAATCGTAGAAAGGGTCTTCATGGGATACCCTAAGGAAACAATTGGTTACACCTTCTAGCACAAGTCCGAAGGCAAGATTTTTGTTGCTAATAACAGAACCTTTCTTGAGAAGGAGTTTCTCTCTAAAGAAGTGAGTGGGAGAAAAGTAGAACTTGATGAGGTAATTGTACCTGCTCTTAATTTGGAAGGTAGTTCATCCAACAAATCCGTTCCCGTGATGCCTACACCAATTGGAGAGGAAGCTAATGATAGAGATCATGAAACTTCAGATCAAGTTGCTACAGAACCTCATAGGTCTAGCAGAGCACGATCCGCACCAGAGTGGTATGGCAATCCTGTTCTGGAAGTCATGTTACTTTACCATGACGAACCTACGAGCTATGAAGAAGCTATGATGAGCCCAGATTCCAATAAATGGCTTGAGTCCATGAAATCTGAGATAGGATCCATGTATGAGAACAAAGTGTGGACTTTGGTGGATCTGCCCAATGATCGGCGACCCATAGAGAATAAATGGATCTTCAAGAAGAAGACTGACGCTGACAGTAATGTTACTGTCTATAAAGCTTGACTTGTTGCAAAGGGTTTTCGACAAGTTCAAGGAGTTGACTACGATGAGACGTTCTCACCCGTAGCGATGCTTAAGTCTGTCCGAATCATGTTAGCAATTGCCACATTTTATGATTATGAAATCTGGTAAATGGATGTTAAAACTGCATTCCTTAATGGATTTCTTAAAGAAGAGTTGTATATGATGCAACCAGAAGGTTTTGTCGATCCTAAAGGTGCTAACAAAGTGTGCAAGCTCCAGCGATCCATTTATGGACTGGTGGAAGCATCTCAGAGTTGGAATATACTCTTTGATGAAGTGATCAAAGCATATGGTTTTATACAGACTTTTGGAGAATCCTGTATTTACAAGAAAGTGGGTGGGAGCTCTATCGCATTTCTAATATTATATGTGGATGACACATTGATTGGAAATGATGTAGAATTTCTGGATAGCATAAAAGGACACTTGAACAAGAGTTTTTCAATGAAAGACCTCGGTGAAGCTGATTACATATTGGGCATCAAGATCTATAGAGACAGATCAAGACGCTTGATAGGACTTTCACAAAGCACATACCTTGATAAAGTTTTGAAGAAGTTCAAAATGGATCAGTCAAAGAAAGGGTTCTTGCCTGTGTTACAAGGTGTGAAGTTGAGTCAGGCTCAATGCCCGACCAGTGCAGAAGATAGAGAGAAAATGAAAGTTAGTCCCTATGCTTTAGCCATAGGTTCTAGCATGTATGCTATGCTATGTACCAGACCTGATGTGTGCCTTGATATAAGTTTAGCAGGGAGGTACCAAAGTAATCCAGGAGTGGATCACTGGACAGCAGTCAAGAACATCCTGAAGTACTTTAAAAGGACTAGAGACATGTTTCTAGTTTATGGAGGTGACAAAGAGCTTGTCGTAAATGGTTGCGTCGACTCTAGCTTTGACACTGATCCGTATGACTCTAAGTGGCAACCCGGATACATATTTTTATTGAATGGTGGAGCTGTCAGTTGGTGCAATTCCAAGCAAAGCGTTGTGGCAGGATCTACGTGTTAAGTGGAGTACATAGCTACTTCGGAAGCAGCAAATGAAGGAGTCTGGATGAAGGAGTTCATATCCGATCTAGGTGTAATACCTAGTGCAACGGGTCCAATGAAAATCTTTTGTGACAATACTGGAGCAATTGCCTTGGCAAAGTAATCCAGATTTCATAAAAAGACCAAACACATCAAGAGACGCTTCAACTCCATCCGAGATTTGGTCAAGGAGGGAGACATAGAGATTTGTAAAATACATACGGATTTGAATGTTGCAGAACTGTTGACTAAGCCTCTTCCACGAGCAAAACATGATCAACACCATGACTCCATGGGTGTTAGATTCATTACAATGTAATCTAGATTATTGACTCTACTGCAAGTGGGAGACTGAAGGAAATATGCCCTAGAGGCAATAATAAATTTGTTATTTTATATTTCCTTATTCAATGATAAATGTTTAATATTCATGCTAGAATTGTATTAACCGGAAACTTGATACATGTGTGGATACATAGACAAAACAACGTGTCCCTAGTATGCCTCTACTTGACTAGCTCATTGATCAACAAATGGTTAAGTTTCCTAGCGATGGACATGAGTTGTCATTTGATAACGGGATCACATCATTAGTAGAATGATGTGATGGACAAGACCCATCCGTTAGCTTAGCATAATGATCGTTCAGTTTTATTGCTACTACTTTCTTCATGACTTATACATGTTCCTTTGACTATGAGATTATGCAACTCACGAATACCGGAGGAATACCTTGTGTGCTATCAAACATCGCAACGTAACTGGGTGATTATAAAGATGCTCTACAGGTATCTTCGAAGGTGTTTTGTTGGGTTGGCATAGATCAAGATTAGGATTTGTCACTCCGAGTATCGGAGAGGTATCTCTGGGCCCTCTCGGTAATGCACATCATGATAAGCCTTGCAAGCAATGTGACTAATGAGTTAGTTGCGGGATGATCCATTACGGAACGAGTAAAGAGACTTGCCGGTAACGAGATTGAACTAGGTATGAAGATACCAACTATCGAATCTCGGGAAAGTAACATACTGATGACAAAGGGAATAACATATGTTGTCATTACGGTTTGACAAATAAAGATCTTCGTAGAATATGTAGGAACCAATATGAGCATCCAGGTTCCACTAGTGGTTATTGGTCGGAGAAGTGTCTCGGTAAAGTCTACATAGTTCTCGAACCCGTAGGGTCCGCGCGGTTAACGTTCGATGACGATTTGTATTATATGAGTTATGTGATTTGGTGACCGAAGGTTGTTCAACGTCACGGATGAGATCACAGACATGATGAGGAGTCTCGAAATAGACGAGAGGTAAAGATTGATATATTGGAATGTAGTATTAGGACACCAGAAGTATTCCGGATTGTATCGGGTACGTATCGAGGTACCAGGGGGTTACCGGAACCCCCGGGGGAAGATATGGGCCATATGGGCCATAGGAGGGAGGCAAACCAGCTCATGTAGGGGTGGGGCCCCCCACCAAGTGAGGAGTCCGAATTGGACTAGAGAGGGGGCGACGACCCCTTTCCTTCTCCCTCTCCCTCTCCTTCCCCCTTTCCCCCTCCGATAAAAGGAGGGGGGAGGGCGAATCCTACTAGGAGCCAGAGTGGGAGTCCTCCCACTTGGGGCGCGCCTAGGGCCGGCCTCCTCCCCTCTCCCTCCTTTATATACGGGGTTGGAGCTGTGTGCGGCACCCCCCTCCATAGTTTATGCCTCTAGTCATATTCACGTAGTGCTTAGGCGAAGCCCTGCGCGGATAACTTCACCATCACCGTCACCACGCCGTCGTGCTGACGGAACTCTCCCTCGACACTTTGCTGGATCAAGAGTTCGAGGGACGTCATCGAGCTGAACGTGTGTAGAACTTGGAGGTGTCATACGTTCGGTGCTTGATCGGTTGGATCGAGAAAACGTTCACTACATCAACCACGTTAAGCTAACGCTTCCGCTTTCGGTCTACGAGGGTATGTGGACACACTCTCCCCCTCTCGTTTCTACGCATCTCCTAGATATATCTTGCATGAGTGTACGATTTTTTTAAAAATTTCATGCTACGTTCCCCAACACCGACGATCCAGATCACGGCGGCGGTTGGCGGCATAACTGCCAAGTGGCAAGGTGTGGATGGCCGGCGCGGAAAATGAGGGGGAGACCAGGTGGATGCGCTGATTGCGACGGTGTGGGGATTAGGGGATTCTAGGGCTAGGGTACGCCAAATTGAGAAAGGTAGGTCGTCCATATATAGGAAGGGGGGCTAGGGTTGGGGGTTTGAGGCTTTTTCCGTGCCTTTCAATCATGATCGGACAACTCTTATCGAGGAGTTGGTGTAAGTGGGCTAGGTGGGCCATGTAGAGAGGTTTGGGCTTAGATGAGAGGGAAGATGGGAGCCTAGCAACATAAAATGTTCAACATTTGACCGACTATAGTGCCGCTATAGTTTAACAGTCCGGGAATCAAACGACCTCCGAATGCAACAAAATTTGGCAGTCGGTCTACCTGTAATATAACAAGACCACCCGCCAACTTCCAACCCATTCCGATAATGTTTTGTTCCCACTTAGAAATCTAATTTTAACGATGCCGCGAGTGCGTGCAAGTGTATGGTTGGTCTCGGAACGGTCAACGAAGGCAACGAGGAGAAACGATAACTACGAACGGATGCAAGTTTTATGAAAACATGCGGATGCAATGCGCATGATGCCATGATGAAATGCAACAATCAAAATAATTAAAGTGGCTATCACGAAAAACATGGAAGGCATCTGGGACATCGGTCTCGGGCTGTTACATCATGCTTGGATGAATGTGACGCTTGATGCATCGGTTGGAACAGATCAATTAAAGGCAAGTTCGGGGTAGGATTGAAGAGTACTATATTACCATCGTGAAAGTCCAATAAACCACACCCAAGGCTCTTGGGCACCGTTGGGGTACCATAGAAGTGCAATGCAAACGATGGTCTGGTTGTCGTGATCAAGTCGACCATGCACCACCGAGTGGTGTGCAAATCTCGGACTACGGGCCTATCATCCAATAGTTGTTCAAGCAACACAACAAGAAGAACGGTTGCAAGCCCTTCACATTACCATTTCTGCAAAGAAGTTTGCAACAATGAGAAGTGGATTAGGAGAAACTCCAAGATCACATCGAAGAGGTGAAGGATTAGCATATCCGTTGATAAAGATGATGAGGAGGGTGAAAATCCCACAAGATGTCGAATGATAACAAGATTTCAAAAGCGATAAAAAAAGAGGATCCTTTGGCAGCACCTACAAAGAAGAAATGGAGGTCAAAGTTGGCAACCAAAGAGACGAAGTTGAAGGCGGAGGAGTGTAGGCTTGCAGTCGAGGAGGAGAGGCTTGTTAAGGAGTAGAAGGACGAAGAACGTGCTATCAGGTTCATGAACCTAACCACGATGGATGCCATGGCAAAAAAAGTTTTGGGAGCTCACACATGGAAATATCTTGAACCAAACAGAGGACTCTCTTCAGAATGGTGGTGGTGGCCGTGTGGATGGTGGTGGTGGAGAATGGTGGTGCTGGCCGTGGAGATGGTGATGGACAATGAGGTGATAGTGGTGGTGGCCATATGAATGGTGCTGGACTTGGAGGTGGTGATGATGGAGGCCTTTGAGGTGGTCATGATTTCTGCTGATGATGGTGTCTGAGTTTGTGTTGGATCAGACACATTGGTTTGGCTCGATGCATGACATAAGACATGCTACATTGTGGTGATTTTAGATCAAACTTGGTCGATGTGGCGCCCTTTGGATAAACTGTATGCAATTTTTAGTTTGAATTCCTTGATTTGTGCAACTATATGTGTGTTCATGGTTTAATTGTTGTGCATATTGAATATGAAACATTGAATGATTGTTGAAATAATGTGTAATTGTTTGAAATGTATGTATAGTTTCGCTACTTGCAAGTCGCCTGAAAATTATATTTGGGTTAGCCGATTATCGCTAGAAGGAAGTAACTGCCGGAGGGAAGGAAGGAACAGCCGTCGGCTCGCCGGAGAAGCCCTCTGGTCTATCTTAGGGTACCAGATGACCCCAATATCTATCTTGGAGTGGAAGACAACCACATTATTTTATCTTAGAGGTGTGGTAGGTGCTACAAGGTCGCCAGAAAAAAACTGGTCATCATCGCGGTTAGAAGGATGCCCAAAACTGGCGGCGGCACGACGGCGGGGGGGGGGGGGGGGTTGAGGGGTGGGTGGGGAGGCGAGGCTGGCACGGGAGCGCGGGCGATGGTGGATGGTGGTTCGTTTGATAGTGCGTTTGGCGGGTTGGGGAAGAAGAAGGTGGCCGCTACAGATTGAAGAAGCAATCTGACCGCTTATTTTGCATCGGACGGCTGAAACGAATCGACTGGCCCAAATTGATTTTCCAGTAGACTTCCCCTAGCCAATCCCATGTATGTAACAAGGTTAAAAGACTTGAGCAAAAGTAATTTAATGAGTTAAGTATCTGGCATAGGTTAGAAACGGCCACTCTTTACCGTGTTGGGGTTTTTAGAAAAATACAAAATTCAAACATTTTCGTTTGAAAAAATTATGAAAAGATATGCATGTATATAAGGATCAAAAAAATTCACGATGAAATACCTTGAATTGCGACCAGTGCTAAAAAAGGTGGCTTTTCAAGTCCGCCGTCAAATCTTAGGGCTCAACCCTGGGCAGGCGGTGGAAACTATCAAGTTGGAGTACAGTAGGGCCAGAGTGACATGTGTTGAAAAGCCACTGATTTGTTTTTTCTCATATCCATCATTTCAACATATTTCACTATGAAAATTTACCTACATAGATATTATGCCTCCATGTATATTTATATTTTCTTCAGGATTTTTTGAAATGTAAAAATATGAATTTTGATGAATTTTCAATGTTTCAAAAGACGGTCTCCATGGAGCTCGGCCACCAAAAGTAATTTTCGCATTCTAAAATATACTCGGCCGTTTTCTCCTCTGAATTATAGGAGATTGGTTAAAGACGCCCTCAGGAGATTCTGGGGTCACTTGGGTCAAGATTCCAGTCAACTATATGCGGACGGTACGTTAATTTTCATTAGAATTGCGAGAGGGTGATGTTGGGACTTGAGATTTACTTCGACAAAAGTGAGGCGTTTGTTACTGGTGGGGATTTGGAGTCGCAACTGCGCGTGGCTCATATGATGAATTGCCAACTCGGATCTATCCCGATGAAGTATTTGGGGATTCCAATCTCGACCTGAGCCCTTTCGATGGTGGATTTCAAACCTATGGTTGACAAGGAGGCAAAGAGGGTAGAACCATGGCAGGGGCGGCTCCTAGCATCGGGTGGGAGACTGGTGCTCATTAATGATTGTCTTACCAATATCCCCATGTTCATTATGGGCTTCTACCTGCTTAGAGATGGGGTCCATGACAAGCTGTACAAAGTATGGTCTAGATTTTTTTGGGCAAAGGAGAACGGGAAGCAACGATACCATATGGTGAAATGGGAGCACATATGTGCACCAAAGGAGAATGGGGGTCTCGGAGTTATCAACTCCAAAGTCATGAATTGGTGTCTTATGACCAAATGGACTTGGAAGATTTTAACCAATCAAGGGGGTTTATGGTTATCAATTTTTAGAGAGAAATACCTTTCGGGCCGAGGGGTGGAATTTAAGCCTAATGTCCCCCTATCTCAATTTGCGCGAGACGTGATGAAGGTGCACCATCTCCTCCATCTGGGTCTAAGTTCAGTATTCGAAATGGGAGATCGGTGTCCTTTTGGTTTGATACCTGGTGTGGGGATAGGCCACTCTTGGAGTCCTTCCCACTTCTCTTCCAAATAGCTGAGAGGCAAACAACACAAGTCGTTGATCTATGGGCAAATGGCTGATGGGAGCCGAGGTTTCGGAGGTCTCTTGGGCCGGCCGAGACGGAGGAGTGGGCCAGATTTAGTGCCCTAATCCAAAACTATCATATTTCTGAGGGGCGTGATGAGGTGAAATGGAAACTTGAGGCTTCAGGGGTGTTTCTCAACAGGTTCCCTTTACAAAGAAATCTTCAAAACTAACAATACTTGTTATTTAAGTGGGATTTGGAAGGCACGTATGCCGGCTAAGATTAAAATTTTCTTTTGGCAAGTGGCCAGGAACCGCATTACTAGTGGTGACCAACTGCAAAAACGACACGGCCCGGGTGATGGCCTATGCATCTGGTGCGGCCATCTCGAAAATAGGGATCATATTTTATTTCGATGTATCATGGCTCGCTTTCTTTGGAGTTCGATTAGAGAGGTGGTTGGGTGTTCCTGGAACCCGAGCAGATTCAATGACTTATATAGATTGATCCCAGACGCTCCGAGGAGGGATCAGAGGATTGCTTGGCTGGTCTTTGGGCCGCATCTTGGGCCTTGTGGACCACGAGGAACAAAGCCCTCATGGAGGGAAAATTTATCCGCCATCCGGCTGATCTTTTGTACAATTTGGTCTTGTTTCTGCAGCTATGGAAGCTCCCGGCGAAGCCAAAGGATATAGGAAGCGTGGAGTTGTTCGCGTCAAGGGTGTGGTCAAGGTGCACTGAGCTTGGGCATCTTGCGAGATAGGGGTATTCATCGGTTGGGCGTCTCCCCGATTTCGTCTCCGTCCTCGTGTGGGTTGTGCCGTCTGCGTGGCACGCTATGCCCGGCGCTGTGTCGTCGCTAGTGGCCTGTTGGCTTGTATCCGTACTTCGGCCTATGTGCCATTCTTTGTGGGCTGTACTTCGTACTTTGTTAGGGCATCATTATTAAGGTCGGGCAGATGCCTCCGCTCTAAAAAAAACTACTAGAACGACGAATACTCCGTCAGTGTTAATCTTAATCAGTGCACTTGGTCAAATTTCTCAGAAAAAAAGAGTCAAACGGAGAATAATTTTGACCAACAATGAAACGATCCCTCGAACTCTCGTCACATATGCAACAAAAACTGTATAGAATCGATCAATCAATTAATCTTGGGGCTACAAAATTTCGCTGATGGAATCTGCATGCTCCATGGAGATTCGATCAACTACATACTACCTAAGCTTTCTATGATCATGGGGGTCACCGCACCAAGAAAATAAGAAAGGCCGCACAAACTAGCTAGAAGCAAAGCCGCGGGTAAGCATCCTACGCAACAACATGCGGGGGCCTAAAGCACCCGGCGAGGTGTGGAAGCCGGAAGTGGTGATGGTGCCGTTCTTGGGCCCTCGCCGCGTCGACCTTCCTCTCGAACCGCTCCACGCTGCAGGGGACGACGATGGGGCCCTCGTGCGCGTACCCGTACTTCTCCCACGCCTCGTCGAGGATCTCGACACTACTAGAAAAACCCCTACTAATGGCGCACCTAATTTGGTCATTAATGGCGCATCTGTGGTGCGCCATTACTAGCACGCCATTAGTAATTTTTACTAATGATGCACCACTGGTGTGCCATTAGTATCTGGTATACTAATGGCGCACCACTGGTGCGCCATTAGTATAGGCCAGGGTGCGCCATTAGTATGCCTCCCAGGGGCCATGTATACCCAGGTGCTTTGGCATACTAATGGCGCACTACCACTGGATGCGCCATTAGTAACCGCGGCATACTAATGGTGCACTATCCAGTGATGCGCCATTAGTATGCTTTGTCATACTAATGGCGCACTGTCATGTGATGCGCCATTAGTATGAATATTAGGTTTTTTTTATTTTTTATTTTCTGTTTTTTGCATAGGTTACAAAATGTATAATTTGACAAAATATAGACAGCACACATCAACAACAGATTCATCGAATACAATAGAAGATTAGTCTTTGAATACAATTCATCATATTAGTCTCCGAATACAATTCGTCATATTAGTCTCCGAATTGAAAAGACCGAACAAAGATAGAACATTATATTACAAGTCTCGAGACCGCGAGTAGCGAGTTTGTCTTCACATTACAAGTCGATATCGATCATCTAAACTACCATCACATAGAAGAGAGCTGCGGTCATCACGATGAGCATCATCACGATGAAACTCGTCTTCATCCGGTTCCTCCAACGCTCCCTCCCCTCTCCCGCTAGATAGCGGGCGTATCTAGATTCGGCCTCGGCCCTAGTGGTGTACCCTTTGTAACTGTTACCGCTGAATCGGTGAACCTGTCTCCGACACTCCTCCCATTCATCGTAGACTCCGGGAACCTTACCCTTGTACACGACATACGTCGGCATCGCTATGCACTAGCCAAACGAAACGTTAGTACCAATTCACAGACAATACATAAGCAATATATAAGTATGCAACAGAACAATCGGAAGAGAAAAGCAAGACATTAATAGCATCGATTACATCTAAGTTGAACGACTCTCGAAACCAAAGAGACATACTACAAGTTCATTAAAGTTTAATTACAACATGAGCCAATCGATGTTTCAGAACTAGACACCGGAGCGTGGATGAAGCCACCGTCTATCGTGGGAGTCATGAAATAACGGTCGTTGTCAGCCTGCATTTGTAGCATTGTGTCGATGTCACTGTTGGATGGTTGATTGTTGAGGTAGAACTGCCCCGAGGTACGAAGGACATCTTGATGGATGATTTCCGCAAACTCCGACTGGATGCGAAAGAATTCTTGTCGGAGGTCTGCGTCCTGGATTGCCGACACGCTCTTTGCCCAATCTTTGAGTTTAATCGGTAGCAGAAGTTGATGATGGTCCCGTACGATCGCCCGCATGTGATGGATGGCGTATTAGGCACCCTTCTGGCCGCCAGGCGGCTGCTTGACGCAGCAGAACGTCGTATTGTGGGAGAACACATGCTTGGCGTACTTATGAATAGGCTTGGCGAAGGTGCCTCCAGATTTGGCGTAGCCGGGGAGAACATCATCAAGAACCTTCTTGACATTTGTGTAGTCTATGTTCGACTGACGGCCCGGGTCGAAATACGTGGCCATGGAAAATTTGAGGCTTAGGAGGATGAGCGTGCAATGTGTGTCACTGCAGAAAACACAGAATGTCAAAAGAAAAACGATCGAAATGTAAGAATTCATATGTTACGGGCCGGTTGAGGGGAGGACTTACTCGGGAAAGTAAGGCACGAGGAAGTTATCCTTATCTTGGTTTGCCAGAATGACGCCTTCGAGGTAAGAACTCGCGACTTGCCGGTCCCCAGCGCTGCCCAAGATCTTGGCACGCATGTAGAAGGGGTCGACTATCACGATGTCCGGGGTCTTGTCGCGAATGATCCGCATCTCCATACTCAGCGAAAATAGCCGAACGAAGGTGTAGTGCAACGGATGAAGGTTCAACATAGCGTGGATGTCATCAAAACACAGGACGATCGTACGCCCGATGGAGTTATCCACAAAGCCCTTGCCCTCTGGCACCTTGGCCGTGAAAACCGGGTATGCCACATCCTTCTCTCTGAGACGCCGCTTCTCCAAAGAAAGAACACTGTCATGCAGACTCCGCATAGCACCGGTTGCAGCATTGAGCATATTTGTCGGTAGCATCGCCCTACCCGCCACATGCACCCTCCTCGAGATATCCTGCGGTGAAGGTGGCCCGTCCTGAGCACGGATCGTACTCGGTGCCGACTGGCTCGCACCCTTCTTAGTCTTTCTTTTGCGTGCCTTCTTCTTCTCCTGTAATGGGACCGAGTTCTGCTCACAGACCGCCTTCTTGAGTGTGTTGGGGCTGATAATATTTTGCACCTCGCCTATCTGAGGCTCGGTGAAGTCGGCAGCTGGAGGCGTCTCCTGAGAGCTGAACGCCAGACGGCGCCTGTTGCAACTTGGCTTCTCCGCGGTACCAGCTAGATCGCACACGTCTTTTGTTGGGTTTGGTTCTTGAGAAGGAGGCCCCATGAAGTCGCCATCGTACCCATGATCGGCAAAGTACTGATCGATGTTGCCAAATGTATCATCGTCGTCGTCGTCGTCGTTCTGATCCTGTGCCATATGCATGTTTGGATCCAGTGGCATAGGGATGTCCGGCACCGTTGCGGCGGTCTTGCCATGGGGCCGACTTGGCGCCGGCACGACTGGCGGTGTTGTCTTTGGGGTGGTGTCCCCCGCCCCCAAACGAATCTGGCTCTTCGGCCAAAGCAGGGGCCAGCTCAGGCAGGCGCTGAGGGTCATCACGTCATCATCGTCGGCCCCGACAGGTCGAATCGGAGGTAACAAGTCGTCGCAGCCTGGCAGCACCCGAACCAGTTGAACCCTAAACAAGTTGGGTGGCATCTGGGTACCGTGGAACAAGGGGTTTCCCGGTTGAACGATTTTGCCCTTGGCGACATCGACCAACTCGTTGTTCACGAAGTGGAGGAGAGTGCACGGAACGTCGGCGGCGCCCTGCGAAAACATGTAGGGCGTCAGGGATGCCTAGTCAAAGCCAAGGAGATGAAGTCCTCGACCGAGAGAGGCTTAATTAGTTACCGTGATGATGGCGTCGAGCTCGGCTAATGTCGACGCACCGCCAACGGCGGGCGTGCAGTTGACGGAGGGGCCGCTTGCTGCAGAGGTGCCGGACGGCGTACACCCGGGTGCATTAAGCTCCTGTGCCGGCGTCGGAGACACCAATGCCGCCTCCGCCGGAGGCACCAATGGCCCCGCCATCGCATTATGCGAGTTGCTGGCCGTGAAGCTAGGAATCGGGGGCGGCCCCTGTTGGCCGCCCGCAATCCACGCACTCAACCCCGAGATCAAGGTAGGCACAATGGCGGTGATCATAGCTCCGAGTCGTTTTTCCACTTGCTCTTGGACAATCTCTGGAATCCGCGCCACCTGTGCCTTGAGTTCTTGAACCTCTCGCGCCTGGCTTTCCGAGCTGGTCTTTTTCTCCTTCCGCACACCAGCGGTATAGTATGACCCCCATTTTGTCGACAAGCCTTTGCCGGCCACACGACCAGCTGACGTCGGCTTACTGAGCTTATCCTTGTTCTTCATTACATTCAACGCCCTATTTAGAGTGGTGTCCCAAGGGTTGCTCTTAGTCGACCCCGCGCTACTGCTTTCAGTCGCCTGCGGAAGGAATGTGAACCATTTAGAAATTTGGCTTCATTAATTAGAATGCAACCATATGGAGCTAATTACGCGGGGGTGTATTCCTTACCAGAACAAGCTCAAGCTGCCTGGTCTTCTGATCCGTGGTAAGCTCCTTTGTTTTCGGTTCCTTCTTGTACCGGGCCTTGACAAAGTTCCTGGTCTGCTTGTCACCGTATTTATCGAAGAGGGGCGGTAGGCCTTGCTCGGCACGGTCCGCCTCTTCCTTGTCCCATATAGGCTCCGCCACTCTGTAACCGCCGGGACCGAGTGTGTGTTCCCCTATGTTCAGCTCCCGCATTTGTTTCCCCCACTCACTTGATTGGGAGTTTGCGGTGCTCGAGCAATTGATCTTGAAGTCGTTGTAGTCATCTTCGGTGATCGAAGGATTTTTCTCCTTGATCTTCTGATAACTCTCACCTTTCTCGATCATTTTCTTCACATTGCTTTTCCAAGTAGACAGGGCCTTGCTCATCTTCGTGAGGGCAGCATTGTTCACTTTATTCCCTTTGAGGCTTGTGTTTGCAAATTTAGCGGGGAACTTGTATCGTTCGTGCAGCTTCGTGAAGAGGAGGTGGCGCAAATTCCCTCGGTTAGGATGCCTCAGGTTCTCGGTGTTGATCGAGACGGTGCTCCGGACAATGCACCCGAGCTGAAGCGAGTACCCCTTGACTATTCGTTCGGGCACCGTTGGATTCCCGTTGGAGTCCACTTTAGTAACTTCCTCCTTGAGGGTGAGGAGCACGATCGGGCGCCGGTCCTTCCGTTGCGTCTTCTGTTGGCTGCCATCTTTGCGGGCGCCGCCATCATCACTGGTGGCATCCTCGGCGGCACCATCAGTGGTGGCATCAGTGTGGTCATCCTCGGCGGCACCATCAGTGGTCTCAGGATCGGTGGGGAAGGCGGCGGCCTCATACAAGTGAGGTTGTTCCTCCATCTCCTGGGACAGCTCCCAAATGCCTTGTCGCCCGAACCCCCGGCCTCATCGTTGTGGGCCATGTTTCTCTCTAAATAGAAACAAAGTTTGGTCAAAAAGTTGGTTATTGTCAAGGAACAAGATCTCTAAGTTGACCAAATAACCTAATTCTCGAGGAATGTCGCCAAAAAGTTGGTTATTGTCAAGGAACAATTGAGAGATGTTTGTGATATTGCCTAGGTGTTTTGGGATAGAACCTGTTAGTGTGTTGTTGCTAAGGTCCAAGTCCACGTTCTCAGGGTAACCTAGTTCTTGAGGGGTGTGTCTAGAAAGTTCACTCTTCTTTTTAGAAGACAAGCGTCTGAAATGGTATTGCCTTTCCTTAATTTGTACTATTTTTTCATTGTGTTGAATACTTATGTGGGTGAGTGTATCTGTAATTACTTTTTACTACACCGCAGGGTGTTCAAACACGCGGAGAGGATAAACGCTAGCAGGCTGATCTTGGTTGGGATATCCGAGTGGGAGCGAGGCATGGTTCGTGTGAAGATACTATCAACCAGAGAAGAGTTCGAGGTCAAGGCGGGCGAATTGCAGTAGCTGTTAGCTGATCTGATCGATTTGAAGGTTTGACTTGTCCTCTTCTTTCTGATCATCTTCAACACTGTAAGTTTTGCGATTCATGTTGTGTATACAAACAATTGGGTGGCTTTAAAGGCTATTGATATCTTCTTTCGGATCATTCATTTTGCAACAAACAAAGAAATTGTAGGTTTTGCCATTCACCAACATGTATTGAGAATGCCTTTGCTGCCTGAGAATAGAATGCTCATCCGCTTCAAACTAAGGCTTTTGCGATTATTTTTGGTTCTGTACATGATGCAAAATGGATGGATGGATGAATATAATGAAGCAAGTAATTGTCCTGCCTTGGAAATTAAGCTGGTGCCTACAGGTATATGTATGTATTGTTCGGTTGGTCCTGAAAAACAAAAGCTATCTAGCTAGTATACAATGCAAATTAAGCTGCAGATAGCTTATTGTCTCCTCTCACTATCTCTCTATCACACATGGCAAGCAAGGGTGTCTGAGTGTGTGAATAAAATACTAAACTAATCCAACCACTAAAGCAAATTAATTTTTATTTCGGTTGAGAATCGGGCACCTTCTAGCTCAAGAAAATTGGGCATGACCTTTGCTAATTTTCTTGACCTAGGAGTGCCCCATTTCTCAACCGAAACGGAAATTAATCAATGTTTCAGGAGAAAGGGGTTATTTTAGAAGATCACAAGTAGCAGCAGCATCACTTGACAAAATCACAACTAGCAGCAACAACTCGCAGATAGCAGCAGCAGCATCACTTGACAAGTAGTACAGCAGCCGCGTGGGCTGGATTAGCAAGAAAGCTGATGTACAAAACCTCAAAACAATGCAAAGTGATGTGGGCTAAAAAACAATTACAGTAGACTAAAAAACAGGAATCATTATCTTCTATATGAAGCTGCTGATGATGCAACTTTAGTCTTCACTAGATAGAAATACTGTTGGCTGTTACTACGACAGTGCAAGATTAATTCAGTAATTCAGTTCCAGATGTGCTTTAGGATACAAGTTTAGACCTTTGTGCTCCTGTGGCATGTTGGCTGTGGGAAAACTGCAATTGCTTTACCATCTCTGACTAATTAACAATTTGAGGGAGGGACATTAGTGGAATATATTACCGTGAAATGCTTGATTTATTTTCGAGTCAGTATAATGTTGACTATTGCAGCTTTGAAAGTTCATAGACACCATATTTGACTAACTAACTGCTGTATTTTGGTGATATGTTACTCCGAAACACTTGTTTTTTTTTGTCAGCGCAGCTGGCTTAACATACTAAATTAGAAGTACTTTTTAATGATTCCTGGTTTTTGGATCAATTACAGTTGCTGCTGCTGTGAATCAACTATACAAAGGCGGAAAATTACACTAATAATTACAGTGTAAAAACCATGGAAATACACAGTAATTCCACTAAAAATGCCACTTGCAAATACAGAGCAAAAATCCACTAGAAGTACACTATAAACCCACTAACATTTACAGTGTAAATTCCACTAACAATTACAGTGTAAATTTCACTAAAAATGCACAGTAATTACACTAAAAGTACACTGTAGAGGGGGGTAGGGGGAGAGGAGGAGGGGGAGCTCACGGGGGCCGGGGAGTGGGGCGCGGGGAGGATGCCGGGGAGTGGAGCGCGGGGAGGATGTCGGGGACGAGGTCCGGGTGGTGGTGGTCCTCCGGCGACGGTGGTGTGGACGGGGCGGCGTCCGGGCGGCGGGGTCGCGTCGAGGCGGCGGGGCAGCGTCGAGGTGGCGGGGCAGCGGCGTCGGGGCGGGGTCGAGGCGGCGTCGGGGCGGCGTCTGGGCGGCGGGGCAGCGTCGAGGCGGCGTTGGGGCGGCGTCCGGGCGGCGGGGTCGCGTCGAGGCAGCGGGACAGCGTCGAGGTGGCAGGGCAGCGGCGTCGGGGCGGGGTCGAGGCGGCGTCGGGGTGGCGTCGGGGCGGCGGGGCAGCGTCGAGGCGGCGTCGGGGCAGCGGGGCAGCGTCGAGGCGGTGGGGCAGCGGCGTCGGGAGAGGAGAGGGGAAGGGGATCGAGGGCGAGGGCGAGGGAGAGAGAGGGGCCGGGAGGGAATATGGGTGGGGCTGGGCACAATACTAATGGCGCACCACCCCTCGGTGCGCCATAAGTACATCCATACTAATGGCGCACCCCACCGTGGTGCGCCATTAGTATTTTTTTTATTTCTGCTCGGGCCAACAGGTTATCTACCACTAGAACTGATCCACATCAAGTCCCCTCTACTAGCTCGACTGGTCAGCAGCCAGTTCTCACACTAGGAGGTCCTGGGTTCGACTCCCAGGCTCCACAAATTTTTTTAAGCATTTAAAAAGTTGTTTGATACTTATTTGTGTTTAAATATGTTCAAACTTGTTTAAATCATAAGAGTAATATTTTTTTATAAGACAGTAATAGTTTTTTAAAAAATATCATCAAACAGTAATGCCGGTTGAGTAGGGGTTTAAGGGTTTAGGGTTTAGGGTTTTAGGGTTTAGGGTTTTTAGGGTTTAGGGTTTAGGGTTTAGGGTTTTAGGGTTTAGGGTGCGGGGGGTCGGCGGCGGCGGTTGAGTAGGGGAATCGAGGGTGCGGGGGGTCGGCGGCGGCGGTTGAGTAGGGGAATCGAGGGTGCGGGGGGTCGGCGGCGGCGGCCGGTGGACTGGGGGTGCTCGGCGGCGAGGGGGACCGGATCTGGCGAGGTGGGATAGCGATCGAGATGGAGGGGGATCAAGATCGAGTGTCCATGAAATTTAAAAATATTCATGATAGTTCAAAAAGTACCCATGAAATACAATCGAGAAATGAAGGCTACGATTTAAATACAATCGATCTTAGCTAGCTATCTGTTCACAATCTTCTTGCCCTTCTTTTTCGCAAATGGAGTTCTTCTGTGGAACGGACGTCCTTTAGGTAGGGTGGTCCTGCTTCTTCTTGTGGTGTATGCTGCTACTTCATCATCGTCGTCATGTTCGATCCTCGGGTCGCCGTACTTGTCGAAGTCTTGCTCATTGGCTACTCCATCCATTCCGATGATCTTCCTTTTGCCTCTCCTCACGACAACACGACTGGGCTTTGGCGGGTCGGTAATGAAGAAGCATTGGTCCACTTGGGAAGCCAATACCCATGGCTCATTTTTCGCGGTGACGTTTGCGCCCGCGGTCTTGGATTTGGCTTCGGGTATAACCATGGTGGTGAAATACCGGTCTTCTTTTATGACGTTCTTGGCCCATCAGACACGGAACATCGGGACCTTCTCTCCAGCGTAGCTCAGCTCCCAGATCTCCTCGATCCTTCCGTAGTATCTATCCTTGTCGTTACCGGTGTAGGATTCCATCGTTACCCCGGAGTTCTGATAACCATCGCTCTTCATGTCCTTGGCCTCGGTGTAGAATATCTAGCCGTTGATACCGTACGCCTCATAGGTCATCAGGTTGTGCTCGGCGCCCTGTGACAAGGCGAATATGAGTTGTTCTTCCGCGGAAGAATCCTCATGTAAAGGGTACGACAGAAGCTTCTGCTTGAACCAACGCGTGAAACATGAGTTGTGCTCTTTGAGTATATCTCCGTCTGTCCTCTGTTGGCCTCGGTCATTGTACGTCTTCTTAATAAAGGTTTTGTGCTCTACCACCCAAGGATCGACCACGTCTATGTGTTGTAGCGCGACTAGGTTTGCTCTTTCAAAGTCGGCGAGTCGACCCTCGAAGTCGACATGCATTTCGCGGCGACCCTCACGGTGACCCCATCCAGCGAGCCTGCCGAGGTGCCTGTTGACAGGCAGACCAACGGGGTTCTCGATGCCTAGATAATTCGTGCAGTAGGAGATGCACTCTTCGGTCAGAAAGCCCCTGGCTATGCTTCCTTCTGGACATGACATGTTGCAAACGTATCCTTTGATGACACCATTCATCCTTTCGAACGGCATCATGCTGTGCAGGAACGTCGGCCCGAGTTGGATGATATCCTCCACTATATGGACCAGCAGATGCACCATAACGTCGAAGAATGCGGGCGGGAAGTACATCTCAAGCTCGCATAGTATCACCACGATCTCTTCCTATAGCCTTCTGAGTTGCCTCACGCCAATCGACTTCCGAGAGATGACGTCGAAGAAGTTGCATAGGCCAAATAGCGTTTCACGGACGTGCGCGTCCATGATCCCACGGATTGCAACTGGAAGTATCTGCGTCATCAGCACGTGACAGTAGTGAGACTTCATCCCGCTGAACTTCTGCTTCGCTGGGTCTAGGTATCTGCTAATCTTCCCCGCATAACCGTAAGGAAGTTTTACTCCTAGGAGGCAGGTGAAAAACTGCTCGATCTCCTCCTGACTTAGAGTGAAGCACGCGGGAGGGTAGTCATTTCCGGTCTTCTTGGCCTTTTTGCCTTTGCGACGACTTTCTGTGTCCTGCTTCGCCTCATCATCATCATCATCATCATCATCATCATCATCATCATCATCATCATATATAGCGTGAAGCTCCTGCCTGATGCCCATTGATTTCAAGTCTGCCCTTGCTTTCGGCCCATCTTTGGTCCTCTCTGGCATGTTGAGCAGGGTACCAAGCAGACTCTCGCACACGTTCTTCGTGATATGCATGACATCAAGGCTGTGAGGCACACAGTGGATCTTCCAGTATGGCAAGTCCCAGAAAACAGACCTCGTTTTCCATACCTTCAGCAGCGGCTCTGGCGCCTTTCGCTTCTTTCCCGGCTCTAGCGCCTTTTGCTGCTTTCCCGGCAGTGGGCAGTCTTTCCAATTTTTCAACAGCTTGTCTATTTCCTCGCCGCTCCTCGTACACGGGCGTTTTCGGGGTTCGGTTTCACCATCGAACAGATCCTTGCGTTTCCTCCACGGGTCATCGTCGCGAAGCCACCTTCGATGTCCCATGAACACGGTTTTCGAAGACCCGGGATCTCTATCTAGCTGGCGATACGTTGTGTCATCCATGCACCTTACGCATCCAGAAAATCCGTGGACTACCTGCCCCGCAAGATATTCGTAACCGAGATAGTCGTGCACCGTCGTGAGCAGTGCGGCTCTCATAGGGAAATATTCTTTCTCTGCGGCGTCCCACGTATTGGCTGGCGTTTTCCACAGCGTGTCAAGCTCCTCTTTCAGCAGCCCCAAATACAGATTGATGTCGTTCCCTGGTTGTTTCGGCCCTTCAATTAGCATACTCATGTGAATGTACTTCCTCTTCATGCACAACCAGGGGGGAAGGTTGTACATCCACACAAACACAGGACAAGTGCTATGTGTGCTTTTTTGGCTGCCAAACGGATTGACTCCATCGGTGCTCACGCCCAGCATGATGTTCCTTGGATCGTTCCCAAATTCTGGGTATTCGAAGTTCAACGCTTGCCACTGGCTCGCATCCTTAGGGTGACTCAGCATCTTGTCTTTTTTATCTATCTCCGGATCATTTGCGCCATCTTCTCGCTTCTTCTCCTCCCTATCCGCGTGCCAACGCAGGAGCTTTGCTACCTTAGGGTCCGTGAAATACCGCTGTAGACGAGGAGTGATCGGAAAGTATCACACCACTTTTTGAGGAGCTTTCTTCCTCTTCTTGTATCGAGTGACACCGCACACCGGACATATGGTAGACTCCGCGTGCTCGTCCCGATAAATGATGCAATTGTTCATGCACACATGGTATTTCACGTGCGGTAAATCCAGAGGACACACGATTTTCTTCGCCTCCTCCAAACTGGTCGGGCACTTGTTCCCCTTGGGAAGACGTTCGTGCCAGAATGACATGTTCTCGTCGAAGCATGCGTCGGTCATTTTGTGTTTTACCTTCATCTCCAGAGCCATGAGCGTTACTTTCAGGCGGGTATCCTTGGGCCTGCATCCTTCATACAATGGAGTAACCGCGTCTAACTCAAGTTCATCCATCTTGGCTTTCTCTCGGGCGGCAGCTCTTGCGTTATCCGTCTGCTTGAGAAGCAGCTCTTGAATATGAGGGTCCTGCACCCAGCCCATCGATGGTCCAGCGTCGTCTGCTCCTCCGGCATCATCATCATGTCCTGCATCTTCTACATGATGACTGTGTACAGCTTCACCGTCGTGATCATCTCCTGGGGATTCTTCGTCTTCTCGCCCGCCCGAGCCGCGGTGGTTGTCTTGCTGCCCTTCCTCATTTCTTGCCCGGCCCCCATGGACGACTTCGTAGTCATCTTCATCACCTTGCCACTGATAGCCATCCATGAAACCACGCAAGAGCAGGTGGTCCCGCACCTGCCCGGAATCCGGGTCCGCAATAAGGCTATTCAGCTTGCATCTTCGACACGGACATCTTATCTCCATCTCGTTCTTTTGAAGCATCTCGGCCTTTGCGGACCTCAAAAACCTATTCACGATGCCTTCGGTCATCGTGCGGACCATGGTCGCCTGCGGGGTAGAGCAAAACGATATTTTAGAACCAAGAAAAAATTTGGCATGACTTTCCCTAAAAATAGGACCAAAAAGAATGCTTAATGCCAAAATTCTCGCCGAAACGGAAATGAATCAACATTCCGGCAAAATATTGGCAACTATCGCATTTCAAATACCAGTACACCTCCAAACACAAACACATATACAACACCACAAACATATGCAACACCACGAACATACATAGATCTAGCTAGGCCATAAAAAGTGCATGTGCACATTGTTGTAGGGAGAACAACATAAATATAGCTTCCCCCCTTACTTACCTAGCAAAACAAGGTAACTTAACCACTTAATTTGAATGAATCTATGGTGGAAATGAGGTGAAAAAGAGGAGGCACCCGAGACAAGGAGGAGGCGGTGGAGAGAATGAAGTGGGGAGAAAGTGAGTGTGGGAGGAGAGGCTATCCAAAATATTTTGTTGCTGCCCACTTACTAATGGCGCACCAACAACAAATGCGCCATTAGTAATCCAGGTTACTAATGGCGCACCCCCTGGTGGTGCGCCATTAGTAGTTTTGCAAAAAAAAACATACTAATGGCGCACTCTGCCACGGTGCGCCATTACTAGTTTAAACTAGTAATGGCGTACCTCGTGTGAGTGCGCCATTAGTAGTTTAGCAAAAAAAGGAATAAAAAAATAACATTAGTGGCGCACTTTCTGGCTGGTGCGCCATTACTAGTTACAACTAGTAATGGCGCACTTCCTGTGGATGCGCCATTAGTATGTTTGGACAGGCGCACTAGTTCAAAAAAAATTGATACTAATGGCGCACCGTGGGCAAGGTGCGCCATTAGTAGTTTCAACTCTAATGGCGCATCAGAAGGTGGTGCGCCATTAGTATATACTAATGGCGCACCACTTGTCCGGTGCGCCATTAGTGTCAATCCCATCTATAGCCCTTTTTGAAGTAGTGCGACGATCGCCGGGTGCCCGAGCAGAATCACCGGCACCAGGAACCTCCGGGGCGCCTCCCCATCGTTGCCCACCAAGAACGCCGCGCACCCCTTGGTCATTCTCGCCGCCTGGCCGTGGGGAGCTGCGTGGAGGAGCTGGACGCAATCTGCTTCTTAGCCCTGCTTCGTCTTCTCTCGCCGTACGAACTTGGTACCTGAATTGTAGGGAGGACCTGGCTTTATATAGTTGTTTGGAGAGGAACTTGTTGCGATCGTGGAGCCGTGCTGGGAGATGGACTGAAGCAGACACGGTTTGGTTATCGACTGGGATTATGCATGATTACCTTCGTGTTTTTTTTTTGCGAAGTAAGATTCCCTTCGTGTTAGAGGAGAAGTCCCTCTCATGATTCTCTTGGATATGTGTCGGATTTTTTTTGTCTGTTCGAAATTGTTTTTACCACGCCTGGTAGATATGTGTCAGATTACTTATAATACATATCTACAAGTACTAGTGTGGAGAAAACACACGAGATGTTTTTTGTTGTTGAGAATTACACGAGATGTATCTACTACGACTCGGATTATGCATGATTACCTTTGTGTTAGCGAAGTCTCTCTCATGATTATCTTTTAATGTTTTCGAAGGCTTATTGGACCCGCTTCCCAAAGCCCCATGGAGAAGAGATTTGTGTTGGATTTTTCTTGGAAAATGATTAGAATCACCCGATAGATCACGGTTATACTTCCGTCCTACGCGCAGCGGTCAGACATGAGTTTAATCGGATAACGCGCAGACTCTATCAGCCACCCAAGACCTACACGTGTCACTGCCATCTTTCTGCAAACATCATCTGGGTTGCAGAAGTCCTTCCACAAAAACATTCATATTTTAAAAAGGGTCCGAATAACTGCCGCACGTGTGGCGTCGACAGGAACCCGCCCGCACGCCTCGTGTGGCATGGACGGGAACAGGCCCGCACGACCACGTCCGCGCGCACAAACGCACGGCCCGCATGTTCGTGCCGTGCCAACCCCGCCCGCACTGCCCCGTCCGGGCAAGCCGACCCACTGCCCGCACGACCAACCAGTTCCCGGCCTCCGATCCATCCCCTCCCTCGTCCTGCGCCTCTCGAACCCCGATCTCCGTCGTCGTCCTTCTCTGATTGCCATGGCAAACGGAGCAGATCCGTAAGGTACTCCCACCTCAAAAACACACCCCAACCCTCCCCACCCCAGCCCCAAACTCCAACCAAGCCATCCGGAGACGATCATCCAAAAACCAGGTGAAAAACTCCCGATCTCAACCTTCTCATCGTTAAGGCTGAAGATCTCCTGATCTTGTGCTGGATCTGTGCTATAGGGGTAGAACACTACATGGTTCAGTGTGTAGTCGCAATTGCCAGGCAGAGTACACCAGATCTACCATGTACTACATTTGAAATTGACTTACTTTCCTAGTTTAATTGACGCAAGTAGTTTGGTATGAAAAATGGATGAGTAGGAATCACTAAAGAAAGGGCGCGTGGGGCAAAATTTTGGAATGAGGAGGGCTCGAAGAAATTAATTGCCACTTGTGTATGACGACAGTTGCCACCTTCCGTTGTCAGTGGCTGCCACCTATTATGACCCGTCGTTTGCCAGCCATATCTTCTGCGTGCAAAGCAGCAGAAGAATACAATTCTTGTTGATTGTTGATGCCTTCTTGTTCATGCAGAGATTGAGAACACGTTCGAAAAGAAGGGAGACATGGAAAAGAATGAACCACGAAGGCGAGGCTGGTGATTGGGGTTCTCAAAGGCCAGAAACAGCCCCTTGGGATGCAACAGAGTACAATCAGCTCATCTCTTCAGGGCTGTTGCTGCCACTACTAGAACAGTATGCAGGCATAGGTATGATGCGTTCTGACAAAAACAAGAGAAAAGTTGCCGTCTTCGCGACGATGAAGATGACATTCTACTTATGTCGTACACTGGCATTTTTTAGCAGGTTCTTATGACCAAAACACAATTAGGGAGGCCCCGTGGCAAGTTCAATCACAAGGTGCTAACACTGACAAATGTACGGGCAGCCAACTTCAACTAGCTTGTATGGATAATCAAGGTAATGCGAAAATAACAAAAAGAGCGCCTACTGCTGTGGACATGAAAAATGAACATGCAAAAAAACTGGCAAAAGGACTCACGAGTTACCGCGGGGTGAAAATGCAGAGCCTTCATGCAACGCATGGCATCAGGCACCGCCAATGTACCTGCTATCGACGTCATACATAGGTCAGTCCATAAAAAAAGGTGAAGTTGCGGATGATCAATTAGCAGAAGGAGCATAGTTGGCAACTACAATTGCCATGACTGGTCATCTACAGTTGCCATGTATTAGAAAACTGCATTTGACATCCCTGCACAACTGTTGTTGCCATCCATGGACAACTGTAGTTGCCAGGGGAGAACAACTGCAGTTGTCATGCCAATGCAACTACATTTGCCATGTCATGGCACTGCAGCTGCCATGGAGGAACAACTGGGGTTGCCATGCCGATGCAAATACATTTGCCTTGCCAATAAAACTGCAGTTGCCACATCAGGGGCAACTGCAGTTGCCGTGCTAGCACAAAATACAGCTGCCATGAATTTGACCAACCACTACTATGCACACAGGTTATTACGCTGGTGGTACCCCGGCAAACGTCTCGTGGCAAGCTTCACAAATTGCAGGTGGGGGCGTCATTTTGGTGTCACAGGCCACACAGGAAGGTCGAATGCAACACACCAAGGTAAGGAAAAAAAATCTGAACCACGAAAACAACAATACCTTTGATATTTGAAGTTATTTGCATGCAAAAACAAAATAGTTGCCATGTTTTTTGAACAATAGCTGCCATCACTGGACAGCTATAGCTGCCGTGCATGCCCACACGCAGACTCACGGCTTGCTGTTTGAAAAATGATGTCGTGCAATCACTCGTAGATGGTGTGATCCGTTGCGATACACATGTTATTCAAACAGAAAACTTAAATCTCGTACCTGTTTTTCCTATTACAGGGCCTACAACTACAGTTAACAGCAGTGCAGGGACATCTACTGCGGGGAGCTCTGAGCGCACGGAAGACGCGTTCCACCAGCCAGCAGACACTCATGCCGCAGACAATTTCGAGTCACAGTCGGGAATGGCAATCATTCCAGCAATACAGACAAGCACCCCTTTGAACACAATCACTGCCAACACTCAAGTAGAAGGAACTACCGCCGATACTGAAGTGAATGATGAAAGTGACGACGAGGCAGAAGGTGATGAAGATGGTGGGCAATCAGAGATCGTGGTACCTCAGCCACCGTACATTGGGCAGAGATTTGAATCGTTCGAGGAAGCAAAGGAATACTACCAGACATATGCAAAGTTCCATGGATTTGCGGTCAACACCGAGTACCATAGGAAAATTAAGAAAACTAATGAGTACAGCAGAGGTGAGATGAGGTGCCACAAGGCACGGAGGAACAAGAAGGTGAAAGGTGTTGCGCCTGTCGTTCTGGAACGAAAAAGAGGAATCATTCTCAAGACGGGATGCCCTGTCCGGTGTAAGCTAAACGTAGATGGAACACAGTATGTGGTCACTAAATATTTTGACGAGCACAACCACAATCTCATAAAGAAGTTCGACCTGGTCAAATTTCTGACCGCCCACAGAGGATTCACCCCAGTCGAAAGGCAATTCGTAAAGATGCTACATGACTATAACGTCGGTCCATCGAGAATGGTCCAGATACTATCACTCATCCACAGCAAAAAGGGAAAACTGAGTAGCATGCCCTACATACCAGCTGACATCACAAACCTACAGGCCAAGTACCGTAGAGAGAGCAGGCTGGCTGACATAGAGGCTACAATTGCCTACTTCGATGAGAAAGCAAAGGAAGATCCAGATTTCTTCTACAGGATAAGGTTGGACGATGAGGACCGTGTCAGGAACATGTATTGGGTGGATGGTGCTGCAAGGAGAGCCTACAAACATTTCCGAGATTGCATTTCATTCGACGCGACGTACCTCACCAATATGTACAAGATGCCATGCGCTCCGTTCATAGGAATAAATAACCACAATCAGTCGTTGCAGTTCGGCTGCGGGCCCGTTCGGAACGAAGACACAGATGGGTATGTCTGGTTGTTCAAGACCTTCTTGGAGTGCATGGATGGACTTGCTCCGATGAACATAATAACAGACCAGGATTTTAGCATGCGTGCAGGCATAGAGGAGGTCTTTCCGTTGGCAGTGCACAGGCACTGCAGGTGGCACATAATAAAGAATGCTGAGGAGACCCTAGGACCGTTCTTTGCTGACCGTCTAGAGCTGCACAAGGCATTCGAGCTATGCGTGGACCACAGCTTGACGGTCGAGGAGTTTGAAAGGAGCTGGATGGCCATGGTTGCAACGCATCAAGTCCAAGACAATGAGATGCTTGCTAGTCTGTGGGAGAAGCGAATGTACTGGGTGCCCGCCTACTTCATGCAGTGCTTCTTCCCTTTTCTACAGACCACGCAGCGTAGCGAGGGGTTCAATGCTGTGTTGAAGCGATATGTGAGCCCTGGCAACTCATTGCTACAGTTTGCCAAGCAGTACACAGCTCTGCAACAAAAAAATCTGGGATCTGAGCTGCAGCAAGAAGCTACCACCGCGCTAAAGCAGCCGAAATTGCTAACGTACTTACCAATGGAGAGGCAAATGAGCAAGATATACACAAACAAGATCTTTAACAAGTAAGTCAGTTGCGTTACGGTCTTATTTGCGCAAAAAGCACTAGGGCAGTAGCTGCCATATAGAGTGCAAATGCAGTTGCCATGATATGCAGTTGCCATGTTTAATGGAATATTGTTTGCCATGCTTACTCAGCTGCAGTTGCCATGTTTTGATGAAATTTCTGTTTACAATGCTTACTCGGATACATTTTACATGTTCAATGAAGTGCCGGTGCCATGTTTAATGAACTGTACTTCCATTGGGGCATGTTGGTATGCAAATGCCAATGTCAACTGAAAAAATGTCATATTGTCAACACATATGCTGAATATACAAATTGTCATGTTTAATAAAATGCAACTGCCATGTTTGTTGAAAATGCAATTCCCATGTTTACTGAAATGTAGATGCCCATGTTTGATGCAATGTGCTTCCATTGGGGAAAATATTGGTGTGGAAACGACGATGGCTAGTTGAAAATGTAATATAGTTGCGATGTCTGGTGTACTGCAATGGCCATGTCTTGTGTACTACAGTTGCCATGTTCAGTGTACTGCAGTTGCCATGTCTGGTGTACTGCAGTTGCCATGTCTGGTGTACTGCAGTTGCCATGTTCAGTGTACTGCAGTTGCCATGTTCAGTGTGCTATGTTTGCCATGATCAGTATACTATGATTGTCATATTCAAAACAAAAATCTATTTCTATTCCCATGACAGCATAACGTGCTACAAAAAAAGGATCGCACGATAGATTGACATAAAACACACAAAACTTGCAGATTCCAGGAAGAAATAAAGCGTGACAGCATGTTCACGGCTTTCCAGGTGGACGAACATACGTTCAAGGTGTGTTCTATTTTGGGCATGTTGGATTCAGAACCTGAAGACCCAGACAAAGGAAGGAACTACTTCGTGAAAGCCTTGATAGGCGAAGGCGAGTACTACTGCCAATGCTGCAAGTTCGAACGGGACGGCATTGTGTGTTGTCACATACTAAAAGTGATGGACATGAACGCTGTGACTCGGATGCCCCGCCATTTCATAAGGCGACGATGGACTTGGGACGCTGACGACACGTTGGCGCCACAGACAACACACGCAGTTCTGGCTGTGCATGACGAGAGACCTGAGTCAACCATGGAAGCCGTGAGGCACATAGTGCTGACAAAGAACTATGCTGAGCTAATTGATGAAGCGTGCAAAAGTGATGAGACAGCAAGAGTCGTAGAAAAACACAGGAAGGCGCTGAAAAGAGAGCTTGATGAGATCAAGAAGAGGAAAGCTGAGGAAGCCTTACACCGGTTCCCCCGCACATCAAGTGTGCCTTCATCGACGGGGCCATCGTCTGAAAACTCGGAGATAGGATCTGGAACAGCAAGCACACAAACCCAGGTCAGGAACCCACCCCGTTCCATCACAAAGGGTCGCCCAAGAGAGATAAGGTGCAAGTCGGGATTGGAGATTCAAGCAAAACAGAAGAAAACGAAGAAAGGGGCGGGCAATCCATGAGCAAAAATTGGGGCATTGCGGCATGGTCCTTGTGGACATTTTGTTTTGTACCCTATACGATGAGATATTTTGTTTTTAAAATTGGGAGAATAACTACTGAGGAACATCAGAAATGGAAAGGAAAAATTCATTGAGTGCAGAAATGCAGTTGCCATGTTATGGGTGCTTAATCTGCCATGTTATGTGTATTAAATCTCCCATGTTATGTGTACTAAAAATATGCCATGATATGTGTACTAAAAATATGCCATGCTATTTTATACTAAAAATATGACATGCTACTTTGTACTAAATATGACATGCTAGTTGTACTGGATCTGCCATTTTAGTTATACTGGATCTGCCATGTTAGTTGTACTGTATCTGCCATGTTAATTATGCTTGATCTGCCATGTTGTTTGAACTGTATCTGCCATGTTAGCTGTGCTGAAAATATGCCATGGTATTTGAAATGACTGTGCATGACATATATTTCCATGACAAATACCACGCGGTTTAGAGAAACATAGTGTGTTGTGGGCAATGTATGGGAACACAAGTTGGACAAAGGCGTAACGTGCATAAACCGCAGCCAAGGTTGTGGCTGCATGATCAACCCTACCCCGTGCTAGACGGTGCTACCCCATGTATGTTGAACTACATTTGCCATCTGTTTTAAAACATCATAGACGCAATCAAAAACAGCAAACTGGTGTTGTATGCGATGAAACCATTGTAATAATGATAAAACATAAAAACATATGTGCATTAACGCATAAAATAGGTTCACGTCCACACATATATTATATGAACTACTAAAATGTCGCTCACACACCACCACTACATAGTAGCATACGCTGGGTTGCAGTCGTAACATAGCACACAAACATAGTTTTCGATGATAACAAAGAGATAAGTACCTTACATTCCTCAGCAACAGAATGTAAGGTATGCGTCCGGTGTCTAACACCACGTGATCACTTGTACTTCTTGTTGATTTTCTTGACAGCTTCCTCCACGAACTCGCGTGCTCCGGACCGCTTGTTGAAATCTTCATTCGTCAACCAGTTCCATGTGTGGATTTTCCGGAGCTCAACAGTCGTTGCAGCTGTGATAGTGGGGACAACTCTACCTTCCCACTTTGCAAAATATTCCAGCGCATGAAAGCTACAGTCCGTACTGCATGAGAAAAAGACTCAGATGAACACGCAAAAAAGGACAGACGTAGCAAAGATAGACTTCAATTCATATGTGACAACAAAAAGAGTGATTGCATTGATGTAAACGGCACATAAAGGAGGGGGAAAAGAAATTACGTGTTCCCTTGCTTCGCAGTCACCACATACTCAATCGGGAAACGTCTGATCTGGACCTTTGAATTTTCGTAGTGACGGTTCCATGTCTCTTTGAGGTTGTTGATGAAGAATTCGGCATGCGTAGTAAGATCTGAATCAGCTCCCGAACGGATTGAATCAAGCACCTCGAAATGTTGGTTCTTCAGGTCAAGACAGATCGCGTAGTGGTGACCACACTTGTCGTGTTGGTCATGTGGTGCAAGCTCCTGGAACATGGGGAACATGACCTGCATTTGAAAAGTGAAGAAATGAGAAGCATAGTTCACATAAAGAACAACAGAGGGACAAAAAAAATTAGAATCACATAGAATGTTTTTGGTTGTGGGTGGGGGTAGTGGAAGGAAAGTTGCCGTCCATGTATGAACAAAGTGTGCCGTGCATTTTACAATCAAATTGCCACATAGTTCGCACGGGATGCAAAAAACAAAAGAAAGAAAAATGTGCATGGCAGCTGTTGCCACATGGAAAACATCTGCCACACAATCACAAAGTGCAGAAGAAGGCAATAACCACACCATGTGAAAAAACAGTGCAGACAGGGGAGGAGTGCTCACATATTTCTTCAGTGTTAGCTTGAAATCACCGTGCTGAGCGAAATTCTTCCTTAGGATTTTGTGGTGGAAGTCACCATCCCATATTTTGCATGTCACGCTGTAATGCATGATGATCTTGTCGACACACACATCGATGTGATTGTTGATGTAGTCGATCCGCATGCAATTACGTTCGTCGACATTTTACCGTTTGGCCTCACGGACTCGGCGAGATCACCCAGGTCGACGTACGTCGCTCCGCATTGAATGACTTTGGTTCTGTCCAAACATGAGCTGTATGAAAACGACATAACATGGAAGAATCATGCCTGCTAAGTAAAAAATATATGAAAGAACTAAAACGTAAGCGCATCATGTATAAAGAGTATGAAAAAAGATGAAATCTTAAACAATGAACAGAGCAAAATGAGTGATTATAGGGTGTGGTCATTTACGCTTTCAACTCTTTCATGTGCTTGCTACTGGCCCTCGCATTTCCAAACCGCTTAATGATGTCGTACAGCTGGGTCTATTCCTTAGTGGCCCTGAATTCAGGCTTGTAGTCTTCCGCGGGAGGTGCGTGAACTACCCTTTGCTGTCTCACAGAACCAGGGGTCGCACTTCTGATGGTATCCTCAGTTGCCATCTCTGCAGGCAAGTTGGAACTTGATTGCCCTTGCCCTCGCGAGGTCCTCCTCTGCAATGCTGCCTCCTCGATCCTGCGGTAAGCTTCATCAAGTGACGGTGAAATTTCCTCAGGGGTGCCTGCAATGATTCAAGAAAAAATAAAAAGTGTGTTAGAATAAAGGAGAAAGTCAGAAAACATATGGATTGTGAGGAAATAGGGTGTATGATGTGAGATGTAGGTAGAAAATAGTGGCGAAATTGTCATGTGTGATGCAACTACACTGGCCATGTCATCGCAACTACAGTTGCCATGCAGTTGTGATGAATTACTATTTAGATGGCCTGTGATTGCCATGTCTCGTCAAATGCAGTTGCCATGTTGTGTCAACTGCAATTGCCATGTGATTGCCGTATAGAAAAAATGCAGAATGTTAAAAAAATGCAGGTGACATGGTGTGGCTAATCCAGTTGCCATATGTAATGCATTATATTTGCCATGTGCCAGCAAATACAGTTGCCATGATGAATCAACTTCAGTTGCCATGTATTTACCCCCAAATGTCAAAAATGCAGCATGGCAACAACAAAAAAAATGAAGGACATGATGCATCAAAATCCACTTGTCATGTCATCACACCGCAGTTGCCGTCACAAGTGAGAACACCCCAAAAGAATATTATTGGGACAAAATTCAAACTACAAAGATGTACACAGGAAAATCATAAGGACATGGCAAGTGTACCTTGCACAATTGGCTCCGCGAACTTGACAGCCTTCCTGCCCTCGACCATTGGCTGCGCCATCATTGCGGGCGTGCCTCCTAGGAAAGCAAAGGCAACTGGCAAAGGATCATGCACCACCGGTTGGTCTTGACTGATGCCAAGGCTGAAGCTCGGTGGGGTAAATGCCATTGGGTGCCTCTCATTCCTACTGGCCGAACCACGATTTGCGGGGCAGAATCCAATGGTGAAAGATCAACAAACATATCTGAATCGGCCGCTACAGAATGTTCGGGCTTATTTGCAGGGCGGGGCGTGTTGTCAGCGGTATCAACAGCAGCTTTCATGGCAATCTTCTTGTTTGGGCTGTAGGGGACACCAACATTGACTGGCAGCCTGGAAGTGCGCAGGTTTATGCTGGGGATTTCCACTATGGGTAATGGTGCAGTCTGCTCCGGCCGTTCACCTGCGTCACTCATGCCAGCCTTGACACCTGCGTCAGTTGTGCTCCGGTCTTGCGGGTTCTCCATCACATTGCTTTGGGCGGTTGGCGGGAACAGTGTGGATGCAGGAACATACCCAGACTCATCTCTCCTGCTCCTAGATACAGCCGGTGCATTGGGTATGACTGTTGGTTGCTTACGGGGGCTGCGACGCCTAGGTGGAAGACCAACACGCGCCACGGTAACCTTAGCAGTATCTACACCGACAGGGGCTGGAGCTGTTGTGCCAGGACTCTCACCTGTAGATGGCATATCCTTATGAACTGCCGCCTCAGCAGTTAGTGTCGTGGACACAGGTGTGCCACCACGCGCGTGCTTGGAATCAGTGTCAGAAGAGCGGGAATCTTCCTTGCCTAGGTTCGTCTCGGGAGCATCCACTTCAACACTTGCTGATGGGGTGGCGTGGCTCACTGCGGCATCCTTCATTGCCAGAAGAGTTAGCAATATTTCAGCTGTCCTGGCAGATACCGACTCGTCACTCCCCGATGTACGGATGCCTGTTGTTCTAGCCTGGGCATCCGCAGCCAGCGGAGATGGTCGGCCACTTGCATCAGAGTTGGTGGGAGCGGTCATCGGTGCAGCAGCAGTATTGTCGCCGGGTGCCTCATGTACATTTGAGTTGCCCCACCGTTGACAACTTTGAATGTAGTCGTTCAAGCGGATTATTGCTGTTATGCTTGGCCCCGCGCGTAGTAGTCTTCTTCACCCTGCAAAAAGAAAAAAAATCACATGAGAAAGGTGTGAAAAAATGAACAAAAATATGTTTGCAAATGGTAGAAACCTTAAAGGGAATGAAAAACAAGTGGAAAGTTGGTAGTTGCCATGTAATGGGAACTTGAGTTGCCATGTGTCATGGTTAGCAGTTGCCGTCCAGCAGTAGTTGCCATGTTAGCAAATTGAAGAATGAAACAGATGTATGTTCTGTCAGGAATGCAATTTGAAACCTGTGTGTGGGATGAGCTCACAAAGCCAAAGGTAAAAAATGGCAGTTGCCATTAGGTAGAGGGTTAGATGCCAGTTGGCCTAGATGCCAATTGCCATGTAAAGACCAAATATGAGTTGCCGTAAACTAAATAAAATGAAGGAAGAAATCATTTGGGGAAAGAGCGGTTGCCGCGTGGGGGACGGTGACAGAAGATCATGTGACAAAGCTGAACAATGGCATTGGAAAATTCAAGGAAAAAAACCACTATGTAAATGAAAGCACATGGATGAACATACTTCTTGACTGGCTTCCTCAGGTCTGGCAACACAACAGGATCCCCGGTGTTGGTCGTCGTCGTACGAGGAGAAGACCTGGTGGAAGGGGTGTCACTGGCAATGGGGGCACCTTTGTTCAAGCGAGCAGAAACACGGGTTGGCGTTGGCGCCTGTTTCTTCGTAACTGCTCGTCCACCAGCGGTCGGCTCGCTGCAAATAACAAATGGAGGGAAAAAGGCAAGGTGGCAAATGTCAGACAATAAACCCGTTGCCGCGCTTGACAAAAAAAAGTGCAAAGAAAATGGATGAGATTGTTCCAAGAAAATAGACACAGCGGAAAACTAAAATTGAAAGTCGAACCTCCTCCTGGCAGCTACGGGATCGGTCTTAGACTTCTTGCCATGAGAACCCTACCCAACATCATCTGGAGCCCTCCCCCTCCTTGATGGCAACACCCCCTGGCCTCTCGCAGCCGTCTATTCTTTCACTTTCTCCGGTGGGGGGCATCTGTTGCATCCTTGCCCTTGTTGCCGCATGTGCGAACTTCAGCATGTTCATCGTCATCCGTGTCCTAATGCACATTGTCCATGTCATCGTCGTCATCATTGCTAAGGCCAGTGTCTCCATCTACATCATCTTGTGTGTCGCCGGGCTCTTGGGAACTGTTGTAGTCATACCGGCCATGGCAACCGGTTGGTCGATGTGTATGTTCTAGGACAAATGAAGTGAACTGCCTCGCAACCGCGTCGCTGTCAGAGGCACTGAGGGACGTCCACCCCTCAACCAACTTCCCGAGCAATCCGGTCATTCCGGAAGCAAACTGCCCAATTAGATGCTCAACTGGTGCCCTCGCCTGTCCACGAAAACAAGAAGCATCAACAACAACCCGTATTGCAGTCACTTGCGCGACATCAACATGTAATCCATGGCAAACCATGGAAGTCAATATTTTGATTACCTCAGAAGGGCAAGATGGAGCTGAGTGCACGTCCATCCACTTTCCAAATTTTTGAGGCCCCCCAAACACGTTGTAGTCTATAGCATGCTTGGCCATCAGCTAGGAAAAACAAAAAAGAAATTGTAAGCATGCCTTATAAACCACGGACGGTTGCCTCATGTCGAATTTGTTAGCATGTCGTGTGAAGAGATAAACAAAAACTAACCTGTAGTTTTCCATACGTGCTATCAGTTGGCCTGTCTGCGGCAAGCATGGCCTTGACAGTGTTGATGGTCCACGCAGAAACAACAAACTTGTGCGTAGGCGGCGGGCCTCCTACCCCAGAGAAATCCACGGTGGACAGATCAAGACAGTCGACATACATGAGCTGATTTAAAACAATTTTAGAAAGAAAGAAATGTCGGTTGCCATCATGGCTACTTTGTAGTTGGGAAAAAAGAGCAGGATAATGTATGATCCAATGATAGTATGTGTGTGCTAGTTGCCATCATAGTGTGCTGGCAGTTGCCATCATACTGTGATAGCAGTTGCCATGCTAGTATGATAGCAGTTGCCACGTTGTTATTATGGCAGTTGCCATATTGTCATTATGGCAGTTGCCACATTGTCATTATGGTAGTTGCCATCTTGTTATGATCAGGATGCCATGCATGAAAAAAACTGTTTTATAAAACAGTAGTTCACACAGAGATATGGTAAAAAATAAATACCATTAAATGCAGTCGACAACCCTTCTGGTACATCTTGTTTTTGAAAGCATCATGGAGAAAGTCGGCAATAAACTTACACCAGTTCATGTTCTTCACATTTTTCAGATTCGCCTGCACCACACAAAATTTCAGGGCAAAAAGTTTGCCGCATCAGAAATCAAACGGAAAAAACAACAACGAAAACACTGCAGTCATTAGCTTAACAGGTGACGTCGGAGCCAGGAGATTGAAGGAAAAGTAAAGTAGTAAGGATGGATCATTCACCAGGATGGGGAAACATTTGTTGCTTGGGCGAAGGGAAGTGGTCGGCGCGAAAACAGCTGAGATGAGGTACATGAGTAGCTTCATCTTGAAAACATCTTCGTGTGTTGTCATGGCCTGCAGCGAATCTGCCAGTACAGACGTGTCCGGCATGGACTCCAATCCAGGAAACAAACGGGCGAACAGCTCTTCCTCGATCTCATTATTGACCTTGTACGGGACTTTGATATGTCCACGAGGCACACCCAGAGTGCAGAACACAGATTCCTCATTCAACAGAAGTCTTCCGCGTCCCGGAATCACGAATTCCCTGGAGGCCGGCTCGTAGATCTCACCAAGCCAGTCGCATACAGGGTTGACAAGGTTCGTGCACCAGACATCCATCAGAGCCTGCATACCCATCTCAGCAGCAGCTCCCTTTTGATCGTCGGTGAATTTTTCAATCAACACAGTCAGACGTTCCTGGGAGGCTCTGTTGCGAATACGTTTCTTCTTCTGCAAAAAACAGACACAAAAGTGATCAGCTGTTGCCATGTTTTTGCAATGTCATGAAAATGTGGTTCATGACAGACGACTACAAAAGATATAGGTGCCAACCAATAACAAAAATCGGGAGAAGATGGGGCGGGTGTGTGGACAGTTACCTCGTTGCCCTCTTTTCTTCGTCCAGTTGCCCGGTTACACTGTGGTGGATCCATGAAATCATCGTCATCATTTTGATGATCGCCGCGAGCCATTCTGTTGTTAAGGGGGAAAATGTAAATGCAAGAGGTAAGCATTTGCCACCTAACAGAAAATGTCAACTATTTGAATGCAAATGTGGTTGCCATATTATGCAACCAGTTTGCCACACTGTCATATCTGTATTGTGGCCACAGACATTGTGTTCACATACTATTTGCCACATGATTATACAATCCAAGTGGCAAACATGCACACTCGATGTGCACATTAGTTCCGTCCAGTGCTACCGATTGTGGCAACTATCAAAGTGTGGAAACTGTCACAAATAATTCAGAAAAAAATAGATCTCACAAATGAAAAAGCATGTTTGTGGTTACTATCATGTAAATTCAGCAAAAAATCAGTTTGCCTCGTGGAAGAGCGTGTGTGTGGCAACTATCTCATTCATTCAATAAAAATTAGTTGCCCTATGTGAAAGCTTGAATGTGGCAACTATGACAGTCAGTTTTAGAAATCTGTTGCCGCAAAGGAGAACACATTTGTGGCAACTACCACATTTGTTCAGGTAGTTTAGTTGCCACATATTTGTTCACGTTCAGTCATACTGCCATAGTTGCCACATTCAGAAAGCATATTTGTGGTTACTATCATGCAAGTTCAGCAAAATTCAGTTTGCCACATGGGAAGAGCATGCGTGTGGCAACTGTCACAGTCGTTCAATAAAATTAGTTGCCCTATGTGAAAGCTTGAGTGTGGCAACTATGACAGTCATTTTCGGAAATCTGTTGCCGCAAAGGAAAACACGTTTGTGGCAACTACCACATTTGTTCGGGGAGTTTAGTTGCCACACATTTGTTTCACGTTCAGTCATACTGCCAATTTCGCCACATTCTGCAGTTTCAAACCCAAAACTAAACTAGATCTAGGTTTCAATGGAAACTACTTCGACCTCAAAATCACCCTTACAATTCTCGCACGAAATGACTGCAAACCCAAATTTCGAACCAATGCGCACCAAAACAACCCGGCGGACAACTCCCAAATCCAAACGCAAGACTATTGCGTGCCTCCGAACAGGCATAACTGCACCGACGATGCCGCCACAGCGGTGGCGACGAAACTGCCCACTCCCACCAAACAACGGCAAGCACACAACTACGGCGCCGGCGGGAACGCCGGCGCACCGCCGAATCGCCAGAATCTCTAGGAATCGATCTAGAAATCGAACAGGGAGGGAAAGGGGAACAAATGCAGGGAGGGGATGCGAGAGATGAAGCGAGCATTACCTTCAACCCGCACGCGTTCCGGCGAAGCCGCTCCGCTCCGGCGAGCACCACCGACGGCCACGAACACCGTCGACTGTTCCGCCTCCGCCGTCGCCTTCTCCCCTCGCCTTCTCCTCCAGTGGTTTGAAGTGCGAGTGGGTTCTGCCAGTAAATGCGTCGCGGGTGAGTAAATGGAACCGTGAGGGAGAGGGTGGAGGGGTGTGCGACGTGTTTGACGTCAACCACGGTCGGAGCGTGGCGTGCGGGCGCATGGCAGTTCCACCGCACGCCTCTCAGTGGCAATCGCTGACCACGGGATGGCAACCACCATGCGGGCAAACCCACTCGCACACCTCACACGAGACTCGTCCTACGTGGCGCCGAAAACCGGCCTGTTTGCTCCAAGATTCATGCGTACCGAAGCCAACGGCGATGCTTGCGTGTGGACGGGGTGGTGAACGCCCACACGTGTGGGCGTTAACATTTCCGTTTAAAAACATTAAGATGATTTTTTTTGCATCATCATCTATGTTACAGGTGTCCTTCCGCAATGACAACCATGTTTCAAAAAAGTTAAGACAAAAAAATATGCAACGGAATCTCGGTTGCAAATGTTTCTGCAACAAGAGGTCTGTTGAGAACTATTCTTCAACACTGCCTTTGTTGCAAACTTGCAATGATGCGAAAAGAGCCAGGCCGAAGGATGACACCAGATCAAACGGCTATGGAGGTGACGGATCTTCGAAAATTATCCACCGGCGGACACATAGCGTCGCTCATTTTTCCGTGTTCATTTGCAGTTGCTTTTACCACACTTACCGCCTGGTAGATATGTGTCGGATTTACGATACATATCTACTAGTGTGAAGAAAATGCACAACATAACCAAATGTTTGGTGGGAACTTCCTATTTCAGCGAACGGAAACGAACACTTCCCATGCAAGACTTCAATCAACAAAAAAGAGTCAATTTCCTATGACACTACTAAAGAGTAGTAAATGGTAAAAAAAATTGAAAAACCCCACCCGTATATTAATTAATTGACACAAATGTTCGTACAATCATTCGTTACAGCTCTAGCCACATAGGGCGGGACACTATTAATAAGAATACCATCAGATCTATTTATAAAACTAAATTTTGCAATCTCATGCGCCGCCATATTCGCCTTCCTGTTGATCTTGATGATTTTTAAAGTACTCATCATCTTGGAGACACTCGACGCTTCCTTCTTCAAATCAACAAGGTTTGACCTGTCCAGGTTATCAGTTGCAAAAACCGAGGCCACAAAAGAGCAGTCAGTTTCCAAAATAATGGGCTTGTGAAGAGTGATACCAATGTAAAGGCCTGAGATGGCTGCTCGAAGTTCCGCTTCCTCAACACTAAGACAAGTACCAATATAATCCCAAGAAGAAATAAGAACTTCTCCATAATGATTTCTAACAACCACCCCAACGCTCGCAACGCTAATGGCCTCCACAAAACTTGCATCAACATTAATCTTGAGGAATTCCGGAGTGGGAGGAAGCCATGGAACACAAGTCCTCTCCACATTCCTAATGGGTTGTAAACCATCAATCACACCCTTACCTTTGTTACCTACCACTACCTTCATTTTAGCATGACAAGATGAGAATGATGCCCAATAATTTTGAATAAAACTCACTGAGGTCGAGATAGATTCCTTTCCTTTACCAAAAATTAAGTCATTTCTCAAATGCCAAGCTCTCCAGAACATGAAAATTGTTTGTTCACACATAGGCGAACTTAATTGATCCAATAAAATAAGTAACAAGTCCGGCCCTGAACAGTTTAAAATATCTTCATCCGGCAAATTCCACACCTCCCTCAAACCCATACGGAATGCACATACCTTGGGACAGCATACCAAAGCATGAAAAACACATTCATCTTCAACACCACATATTGAGCATGTACCTAGGGTAGCTTGATGGTGTTTTACTCTGTTAACTTGTACGGCTAGGCTATTAGATGCAGCCCTCCAATCAAAGATTCTAATCTTCTGAGGTACGTTAGCCTTCCAAATAATATTCTAGAGCCTCCTTTCCTCATTAACGGATACACTGGAGTTCCCCAGTGCCATGTCTGAGTCCTTAATATTCAGGGCCAACCTATACGCACTCTTCATTGAAAACAACCCATTTTTTCCATGGTGCCAGGCGATGAAGTCACCCTCGTACAAATTCAGAATGCGTAACTTTAAAATTTCCTCCGCATCATGAGGGTAAAATAGATGCCTGGTTAAATTCTCATCACATCTCCTTGAGCCACTCATGAATAAATTAGCAACCCATTTGACCCTCTTTCTGGTCCTCTTAGCAGAAATTTTTAGGCCAGAATCCCTCGGAAGCCAATTATCCCTCCAAATATTTATACTAGCACCATCGACGACTCTCCAGATGATGCCCCTTTTCAACAATTCGAGTCCATGCATAATACCTTGCCACGTAAGCGAAGTCGCTTGAGCAAAGACAGTATCAATAAGATGCACACAAAGAGTCCAGAAAAACCAATAAACGTCAAGCTTGTTTGGCCAAAAGTGCTTGATTGAAAAGCCTGAGGTCCTGAAATCCCATACCCCCTTCACCTTTTGACTTCGTCAATTTTTCCCAAGCCAACCAATGAGTTCTTCTATTCTCCTCATCACCCCAGCAAAAATTCCTTATAATTTGAGATAGATCATCAGACAGAGTCATAGGGAATTTAAAAATACTCATGGCATAGACCATAATGGCCTGAATAACAGACTTAATCTGGATTTCCTTCGCCCCGCTAGAAGCATATTTTTCGATCCAGTCTGAACCCCTCTTAAGAGCTTTATCTTTTGTATATTGAAATTTGACGGCCTTCATACGACCTTCTGGAACTAGGAGGCCAAGGTATTTATCCTCAAACCCATCACACGTGATTTTAAGGATAACCAGAAGAGACACCTGCATCTCAATAGGACACTTTTTGCCAAATAAAATGGAACACTTGTCTGGACTTAATAATTGGCATGTACCTTCCTCATAACCCTTCAAAATATCTTTAATAGCCAAAGCTTGCTCTAGAGAACCCTTAAAAAATAGGAGACTATCATCGCCAAATAATAAATGAGATATACCTGGAGCATGTCTGTTCAGTCGGAAATCTTGGATAGTCCCTCTTGCTGATGCATCATTGAGTAATAGCGATAGGGCCTCAGCTACAAAGAGGAATAAGTATGGCGATAATGGATCCCCTTGCCTCAGACCACGGGAAGGATGAAAAGACTCTAACAACTGGCCATTAAAGCGCACTGAGAATTTCATTGAGGTAACACAAGTCATAATCCAATTAATCCAGATTGGATCAAAACCATATGCATGAAGCATACATTCCAGGAACTTCAAGTCAACACGATCGTGTGCTTTAGCTAGGTCTAGTTTATATGCATAGTATTCTCCACGAGAATCTTTCAAAGTATTCAATGAGTGCATACATTCAAAGGCGATAAGAGCATTATCTGAAATTAATCTTCTGGGGATAAAAGCACTTTGGGTAGGGGAGATCATACTATCCAGCAGGGGTCTTAGCCTATTGACAAGGCACTTTGAAATAATTTTGTATATAACATTGCAAAGGCTAATAGGTAGAAAATGGTATTTTGTAGAAGTATCTCATTTTAACAAATTAAAATAAAACAAAAATGTCATGATGTATAAAAATAAAATACAGTCATCTTCAAAATTAATCTTGTACCACACATTCCTATTAATCATGTACCGCACATTCCTCTAAAAAACGTGTTCTACATCTCAGAAAAGAAAAAAATACAGAATTTGACGTGCTAAAAATTTAGATTTTTTTAATCAAAACTACCACGTTACTAGGATTCCATATATAGCATATATCTAAAAGCACAAAAAGAAGAAAATATGTACATAAAAACTGCTAGGTGCAAAATGATATAAAATCGGTATTTTCACGGAAATACCGTCATACATGGCAAATTTAAAAAAGTGTATAAAAAAGAAAAAGGACAGTTGTCATGATCGAGGATGATTCAAATTTAAAATGCTTTAAAAATCAAAGGAAATTGCCATGATAAAAATAATAGAAATGACATGACAATAAAATTAGAAATGCCTACAAAAATTAAAGTTGTCGTGCTCTATATTTTATCTTATTCAAAAACAAAAAACACACAAAGAACATTGGCTTCATACAAAAATTAAATTTTTGATGCCACTAAAAATAATGGTAAAATAATTGCCATGGTCTTAACAAAAAATGTCATGGTCTTAATGGTAAAATTGATTTTTCATAATAATAAAAATAACATTCTCTTCAAAATAAAAATGACATGCTGTCGATGGAGATCCCAACAATAAATTTCAAAGAAAATGTTTTTTAAAGAATATCTTCTCTTAAAAAACTCACTGTTTTAAGGAGAGGCTTCCACCATGGTAATTTATTGATGAAACTGCCATGATCTAATTAATAAAATTGCCATGTTGGTTATAATAAAAAAAAACATTACAAATTCCCATGAGAATATATGAAACATTGTTAGAACGTTACAAAAATGTCCTATGACAAAAAGGATAGAATTAAAATATTGCCATGATTTGAAGGAAAATCTTTTTTGGTTACATGGCAACATTTCTAAAGATTATTGCCATGAAAAAAACACCATGCACTGAAAAAGGTAAAAAAATTCCATACTACATAAATTGAAATTGACATGGTATAACAATGATAAAAATGACATGGTTAAATAATGCCTTGCATAACATATACAACATATCATGTCACAAGTTTCAGTGGCGCACTACCAATGCCTAACTAATAAAATTGACATGGTCTGAAAAGTAAATGTACCATGGGGTATTTAATAAATTGCCATGACCTAAAAAGCTTCCATGCCACCAAACAAACTAACTTGATGAAATTAAGCTCTTTGCCATGGTGTAAATAATGAAATTGTCCTGATCTAACGAATAATTTGCCATGGTACATAACTTGAAATTGCCATGATCTAATTAAAAAATGGCATCCACTAACTTCAAAATTTACCACTGTACCTAAGATAAAGCTACCATGTTCTAAAATGGTAAAAATGACATGGTCTAGTTACTGAAATTGCCAAGCTACCTATGATAAAGTTTCACATGGCACTACTAGCACGAGTAAAATAATTATCATGTTATGACGACTATCTACTGATAACCCACAAGTATAGGGGATCACAACAGTTTTTGAGGGTAGAGTATTCAACCCAAATTTATTGATTCGACATAAGGGGAGCCAAAGAATATTCTCAAGTATTAGCAGTTGAGTTGTCAATTCAACCACACCTGGATAACTTAGTATCTGCAGCAAAGTATTTGGTAGCAAAGTAGTATGGAAGTAACGGTAACGGTAGCAAAAGTAATAGTAGCAGTTTTGTAATGATTGTAACAGTGGCAACGGAAAAGTAACTAAGCAAAGAGCAATATGTGGAAAGCTCGTATGCATTGGATCGGTGATGGAGAATTATGCCGGATGCGATTCCTCATGCAATAGTTATAACATAGGATGACACAGAACTAGCTCCAATTCATCAATGTAATGTAGCATGTATTCCGAATATAGTCATACGTGCTTATGGAAAAGAACTTGCATGACATCTTTTGTCCTACCCTCCCGTGGAAGCAGGGTCCTATCGGAAACTAAGGGATATTAAGGCCTCCTTTTAATAGAGTACCGGACCAAAGCATTAACACTTAGTGAATAAATGAACTCCTCAAACTACGGTCATCACCGGTAAGTATCCCGATTATTGTCACCTCGGGGTTAATGGATCATAACACATAATAGGTGACTATAAACTTGCAAGATAGGATCAAGAACTCACATATATTCTTGAAAACGTAATAGGTTCAGATCTGAAATCATGGCACTCGGGCCCTAGTGACAAGCATTAAGCATAGCAAAGTCATAGCAACATCAATCTCAGAACATAGTGGATACTAGGGATCAAACCCTAACAAAACTAACTCGATTACATGGTAAATCTCATCCAACCCATCACCGTCCAGCAAGCCTACGATGGAATTACTCACGCAAGGTGGTGAGCATAATGAAAGTAGTGATGGAGGAAGGTTGATGATGACGATGGCGACGGATTCTCCTCTCTGGAGCGCCGAACAGACTCCAGATCAACCCTCCCGAGAGAAATTAGGGCTAGGCGACGGCTCCGTTTTGTAAAACGCGATGAATCCTTCTCTCTGATTTTTTTCTCCCCGAACGTGAATATATAGAGGTGGAGTTGAGGCCGGTGGAGCACTAGGGGGCCCACGAGGCAGGGGGCGCGCCCCGGGGGGTAGGCGCAACCCCACCCTCGTGGACAGGGTGTGGGGCCCCTGGCCTTGATTCTTTCGCCAGTATTTTTTATTAATTCCAAAAATATTCTCCGGGAAGTTTCAGGTCATTCCGAGAACTTCTATTTCTGCACAAAAATAACACCATGACAATTCTGCTAAAAACAGTGTCAGTCCGTGTTAGTTCCATTCAAATCATGCAAGTTAGAGTCCAAAACAAGGGCAAAAGTGTTTGGAAAAGTAGATACGATGGAGACGTATCAACTCCCCCAAGCTTAAACTTGTGCTTGTCCTCAAGCAATTCAGTTGACAAACTAAAACTGATAAAGAAAAACTTTTACAAACTCTATTTGCTCTTGTTGTTGTAAATATGTAAAGCCAGCATTCAAGTTTTCAGCAAAGATTATGAACTAACCATATTCACAATGACATTTAGGTCTCATGTTTACTCATATCAATGACATAATCAACTAGCGAGCAATAATAATAAATCTCGGAGGACAACACTTTATCAAAACAATCATAATATGATATAACAAGATGGTATCTCGCTAGCCCTTTCTGAGACCGCAAAACATAAATGCAGAGCACCTCTGAAGATCAAGGATTGACTAAACATTGTAATTCATGGTAAAAGAGATCCAGTCATAGTCATACCCAATATAAATTAATAATAATGGATGCAAATGACAGTGGTGCTCTCCAACTAGTGCTTTTTAATAAGAGGGTGATGACTCAACATAAAAGTAAATAGATAGGCCCTTCGCAGAGGGACGCAGGGATTTGTAGAAGTGCCAGAGCTCGGTTTTGAAATAGAGATGAATAATATTTTGAGTGGCATACTTTCATTGTCAACATAACAACCGAGAGATCTCGATATCTTCCATGCTACACACATTATAGGCGGTTCCCAAGCAGATTGGTAAAGTTTATACTCCCCCACCACCAACAAGCATCAATCCATGGCTGGCTCGAAACAACGAGTGCCTCCAACTAGCAACACCCCTGGGGGAGTTTTGTTTGCAATTATTTCTATTTGATTTGCTTAGAGCATGGGATTGGGCATCCCGTTGACCAGCCATTTTCTCGTGAGTGAGGAGCGGAGTCCACTCCTCTTGAGAATAAACCACCTAGCATGGAAGATACAGACTGCCCTAGTTGACACATGAGCTATTCGAGCATACAAACAGAATTTCATTTGAAGGTTTAGAGTTTGACACATACAAATTTACTTGGAACGGCAGGTAGATACCGCATATAGGAAGGTATGGTGGACTCATATGGAATAACTTTGGGGTTTATGGAAGTGGATGCACAAGCAGTTTTCCCGCTTAGTACAAGTGAAGGCTAGAAAAAGACTGGGAAGCGACCAACTAGAGAGCGACAACAGTCATGAACATACATTAAAATTAATAAACATTGAGTGCAGGCATGAGTAGGACATAATCCACCATGAACATAAATATCGTGAAGGCTATGTTGATTTTGTTTCAACTACATGTGTGAACATGTGCCAAGACAAGTCACTCGAATCATTCAAAGGAGGATGCCATCCTATCATACCACATCACAACCATTTTAATAGCATGTTGGCACGCAAGGTAAACCATTATAAACTCCTAGCAAATTAAGCATGGCATGAGCAACTATAATCTCTAATTGTCATTGCAAACATGTTCATTCATAATAGGCTGAATCAAGAACGATGGACTAATCATATTTACAAAAACAAGAGAGGTCGAGTTCATACCAGCTTCTCTCATCTCAATCAGTCCATCATATATCGTCATTATTGCCTTTCACTTGCACGACCGAATGATGTGGATAATAATAATAATAATAGTGCACGTGCATTGGACTAAGCTGGAATCTGCAGGCATTCAATACAAAGGAGAAGACAAGATAATATGGGCTCTTGGTTAAATCAACAATAATGCATAGAAGAGCCACTTCAACATTTTCATTATGGTCTTCTCCCCTCGGCCCCCAAAGGAAAGGAAAGAAATAATACTATTTACACGGGAAAGCTCCCAACAAGCAAAAGAAGAACAAGAAATCTTTTGGGGTTTTCTTTTAATTATTACTACTACAAGCATGGAAAGTAAACTAGCTAGAAGCTACAAGTAATTTTTTTTAGTTTTTCTTAAGGTTTTTCAAACACACAAGAAGAAGGCGAGAAAAAGAAAATAATCTAGCATGGATATTACAGTGAAAAAGTATGAGCACCGACAACTAGCATGAGTGTGTGAACATGAATGTAATGTTGGTGAGAAATACTTACTCCCCCAAGCTTAGGCTTTTGGCCTAAGTTGGTCTATGGCCACGGCTGGCCTGGCAGATATCCAAAGTTGTAGTTGGGGTCGTACTATGATGCAGCAGCTATTGCCTCATGAGCTGCAGCTTGGAGGCGAGCTGCCTCCGTCCTCCTCTTATACTCGTTCACCTCCTCCCTGGTTATAATATATCTCCCTTTTGTCTGAAAGTCAAAGAAGGTAGGAGCAGGGAGAGCAACATGGAAAATGTGGCGCCTGTCAAACATTAGTCGGTACTGGAGAGGTTGTTCATTCCTCTGAAAAATTTCTGAAAATTTTAGTGACTCAAAAATAAAAGCGAACCAAACTCAACAAAATTGATAGCAACTACTCCCACAAGTGCCTAGAGACTATATCATGCATTAGAAATACTCGGGACCATATAAATCTGACATGCAAATTCAAGAACAAGGTCACCTAGGCAGCAAAAATTTGCAATGAATAAAGCACTAGAACAAAAACTAATTGGACCATTGGAGGAGTCACATACCGAAGAACAACCCACCAAAGCAGTTTTGTGAGTGGAGCTTTGAGCAAGGAGATCAAAAATCACGGCAAGATGAGCTAGAACTCGTGCTTGAGCTGGTTGCTGATTTTTTTTGGAGGAAGAAGGAGTGTGTGGTGGCTGGAATAAGTGGAGGGGGGCCACCAAGGGCCCACGAGGCAGGGGGCACGCCCAAGGGGTGTGGGCACGCCCTGGACCCTCGTGGCCAGGTGCCTACTCCCCCTGATGTGTTCTAGGTGCCAGATATTCTCAAATATTCCAGAAAAAAAATCATATTTCAATTTCAGGGCATTTGGAGAACTTTTATTTTTGGGGTATTTTTTATTGCACGGAAAATTCAGAAATCAGACAAATATACTATTTTTGCTTTATTTATTCTAAATAACAGAAGGTAAAAGGAGGGTACAGAGAGTTGTGCTTTCTAACTTCGTCCATCTCATGCTCATCAAAAGGAATCCACTAACAAGGTTGATCAAGTCTTGTTAACAAACTCATTCTGAATCGCATGAAACTAGAGAATTTTCGAATAGCACTAGGTTACCTCAACGGGGATATGCACGTACCCAACAATAAGAATATCATATTTCTTCTTGACAGTAGGAAGAGGAAATTCAAAATCTCCAATAATAATTATTGGAAATTTTCCACTAGAATTGATATTGTGGACTTGAGGTTGTTTCCTCGGAAAGTGTACCATATGCTCATTACCATTAACAAGAAAAGTGACATTGCCTTTGTTGCAATCAATAATAGCCCCTGCAGTATTCAAAAAGGGTCAACCAAGGATAATCGACATACTATCGTCCTCGAGAATATCAAGAATAACAAAGTTCGTTAAAATAGTAAAGTTTGCAACCACAACAGGCACATCCTCACAAATACCGATAGGTATAGCAGTTGATTTATCAGCCATTTGCAAAGATATTTCAGTAGGTGTCAACTTATTCAAATCAAGTCTACGATATAAAGAGAGAGGCATAACACTAACACCGGCTCCAAGATCTAACATAGTTTCTTTTAATGGAGCATGGTATAGTTGGTACTCCTGGATCTCCAAGTTTCTTAGGTATTCCACCTTTAAAAGTATAATTGGCAAGCATGGTGGAAATTTCAGCTCCTGGTATCTTTCTTTTATTTGTAACAATATCCGCCATATACTTAGCATAATGATTCATTTTAAGCATATCAATAAAACGCATACACAAAAAATAGGTCTAATCATTTCAGCAAAGTGCTCAAAATCCTCATCATCCTTTTTCTTGGATGGTTTGGGAGGAAAAGACATGGGTTTCTGAACCCATGGTTCTCTTTCTTTACCGTGCTTCCTAGCAACATAGTCTCTCTTATCATAATGTTGATTCTTTGATTGTGGGTTATCAAGATCAACAGCAGGTTCAGTTTCTACATCATTATCATTGCTAGGTTGAGCATCAACATGAACATTATCATTTACATTATCACTATGTTCATGTTCATCACCAGACTGTGTCTCGGCATCAGAAATAGAAATATCATTGGGATTCTTAGGTGTGTCAACAACAGGTTCACTAGAAGCATGCAAAGTCCTATCATTTTTCCTTTTCTTCTTTTTAGATGGACTAGGTGCATCAACATTGGTTCTCTAAGAATCTTGCTCAATTCTCTTAGGGTTGCCCTCGGGATACAAAGGTTCCTGAGTCATTTTACCCCCTCTAGTCATAACTCTAACAGCATTATCATTTTTCTTATTATTTAATTCATTGAGCAAATCATTTTGAGCTTTAAGCACTTGTTCTACTTGAGTGGTAACCATAGAAGCATGTTTACTAATGAGTTTAAGTTCACCTTTAACACTAGACATATAATCACGCAAGTGTTCAATCATATAAACATTTCGTTTCAATTGTCTACCAACATAAGCATTGAAGTTTTCTTGTTTGACAATAAAATTATCGAACTCATCTAAGCATTGGCTAGCACACTTATAATGAGGAATATCACCTTCATCAAATCTATAGAGAGAATTTACCTTTACTACCTGTGTAGGGTTATCAAGACCATGTATTTCTTCAACAGGCGGTAAATTAAGACCATATATTTCTTCAACAGGCGGTAAATTAAGACCATGTATTTCTTCAATAGGAGGTAAATTCTTAACATCTTTAGCTTTAATACCTTTTTCTTTCATAGATTTCTTTGCCTCTTGCATATCTTCAGGACTGAAAAATAGAATACTCCTTTTCTTCGGAGTTGGCTTAGGAGTTGGTTCAGGAAGTGTCCAATTATTTTCATTAGTCAACATATTACTCAATAGCAATTCAGCTTGATCAACTGTTCTTTCCCCGAAAACACAACCAGAACAACTATCCACGTGGTCTCTGGAAGCATTGGTTAGTCCATTATAAAAGATATCAAGTAATTCATTTTTCTTGAGAGGATGATCAGGAAAGCATTATGTAATTGGAGAAGCCTCCCCCAAGCTTGTGGGAGTCTCTCTTCTTCAATTTGCACAAAATTATATATTTCCCTTAAAGCAACTTGTTTCTTATGAGCGGGGAAATATTTAGCAGAGAAGTAATAAATCATATCCTAGGGACTACGCACACAACCAGGATCAAGATAATTAAACCATGTTTTAGCATCATCCTTTAATGAGAACCGAAATAACTTAAGGATATAGTAGTAGCGAGTTTTCTCATCATTAGTGAATAGGGTGGCTATATCATTCAATTTAGTAAGATGTGCCACAACAGTTTCAGATTCATAGCCATAAAAAGGATTAGATTAAACCAAAGTAATTATCTCAGGATAAACAGAGAAATCATAATCCTTATCAGTAACACAGATAGGTGAAGTAGAAAAAGCAGGGTCATATTTCATTCTAGCATTCAAACACTTTTCTTTCAGCTTAGCTAATAATTTCTTAAGATCACTCCTATTGCAAGCAAGAAAGTCTCTAGCAGTTTCTTCATCCATAAAATAACCCTAAGGCACAACACGCAATTCATATCTAGGGGGAGAATCTTCATCATCACTTTCATCAATATTATCAGTTTCAATAATTTCATTCTCTCTAGCCTTAGGAAGTTGTCCATTAAGAAATTCACCTAGTGGCACAGTAGTATCAAGCATAGAAGTAGTTTCATCATAAGCATCATGCATAATAGAAGTTGCATCATCAATAACATGCGACATATCAGAATTAATAGCAGAAGTAGGTTTAGGTGTCGCAAGTTTACTGAAAACAGAAGGTGAATCAAGTGCAGAGCTAGATGGCAGTTCCTTACCTCCCCTCGTAGTTGAGGGAAAAATCTTAGTTCTTTTGCCTTCCAAGTTCCTCATAGTGACCAGCGATATAAATCCCAAGTGACTCAAAGAATAGAGCTATGCTCCCCGGCAACGGCGCCAAAAAATAGTCTTGATAACCCACAAGTATAGGGGATCGCAATAGTTTTTGAGGGTAGAGTATTCAACCCAAATTTATTGATTCGACACAAGGGGAGCCAAAGAATATTCTCCAGTATTAGCAGTTGAGTTGTCAATTCAAACACACCTGGATAACTTAGTATCTGCAGAAAAGTATTTGGTAGCAAAGTAGTATGGAAGTAACGGTAGCAAAAGTAACAGTAGCAGTTTTGTAATGATTGTAAAAGTGGCAACGGAAAAGTAACTAAGCAAAGAGCAATATGTGGAAATCTCGTAGGCATTGGATCGATGATGGAGAATTATGCCGGATGCGATTCCTCATGCAATAGTTATAACATAGGGTGACACAGAACTAGCTCCAATTCATCAATGTAATGTAGGCATGTATTTCGAATATAGTCATACGTGCTTATGGAAAATAACTTCCATGACATCTTTTGTCCTACGCTCTCGTGGCAGCGGGGTCCTATCGAGAACTAAGTGATATTATGGCCTCCTTTTAATAGAGTACCGGACCAAAGCATTAACACTTAGTGAATATATGAACTCCTCAAACTACGTTCATCACCGGTAAGTATCCCGATTATTGTTACTTCGGGGTTAACGGATCATAACACATAATAGGTGACTATAGACTTGCAAGATAGGATCAAGAACTCACATGTATTCATGAAAACATAATAGGTTATCTGAAATCATGGCACTCGGTCCCTAGTGACAAGCATTAAGCATAGCAAAGTCATAGCAACATCAATCTCAGAACATAGTGGATACTAGGAATCAAACCTAACAAAACTAACTCGATTACATGGTAAATCTCATCCAACCCATCACCGTCCAGCAAGCCTACGATGGAATTACTCACGCACGGCGATGAGCATCATGAAATTGGTGATGGAGGAAGGTTGATGATGACGATGGCGACGGATTCCCCTCTCCGGAGCCCCGAACGGACTCCAAATCAGCCCTCCCGAGAGAGATTAGGGCTTGGCGGCGGCTTTGTATCGTAAAATGCAATGAATCCTTCCCTCTTATTTTTTTCCCCGAACGTGAATATATAGAGTTGGAGTTGAGGTCGGTGGAGCACCAGGGGGCCCACAAGGCAAGGGGGCGCGCCCAGGGGGTAGGCGTGCCCCCCACCCTCGTGGACAGGGTGTCGGCCCCCTGGCCTTGATTCTTTCACCAGTAGTTTTTATTAATTCCAAAAATATTCTCCGTGAAGTTTCAGGTCATTCCGAGAACTTCTATTTCTGCACAAAAAGAACACCATGGTAATTCTGCTGAAAACAGCGTCAGTCCGGGTAAGTCCCATTCAAATCATGCAAGTTAGAGTCCAAAACAAGGGCAAAAGTGTTTGGAAAAATTTGATACGATGGAGACGTATCATCTACATAAATTGCTATTATAAGAAAATTGCCATGAGAACATATAGAACATTCATGCAAAAATTGCCATGTGGAAAACATTAAAAAAACATCCATACTATTTTGCCCCCTCCCCCCTACCACCACAAAGAAAAAGATATATAAACTTTGACACTTTATTTTTTTTAAACATAGTGCCATGAAAAATAGAGTTTCCATGATATAATACATAATTTTGCCATGGTCTAATTTGAAAAATTGTCATTCTCTAACTAATAAAAATGCCATGTACATAAAATAAAACTACCAAGTTATCGATAGGAAAAATGGCATGATCTGATTACTATAACAAATATGGTGCCTATAATATAATTGCACATGAAAAAATGCATGAGCCAAACACTTATATGATGTTTGTGGTGATTATCTATGGAATTGCCATGAGAAAAAAGTTTCCATGTGAACAAACCAAAAAAGTCATACAAAAAATGCCATGTGATTGTTTCCATAAACAATCATACTATTGGCCCAAAGGAACAAGAGATGTATACACTTTGACATAAAAAAACTTGTCATCACAAAATCAATGGAGCTACCCATGGCAAGGATTTATGTTTTCTGCCATGTCAATGAAAAAACCCAGATTTGAATACAACTAGTATAAAGTTGAGTAGACATCGCCCTATAATGAGATGACAACCAAAGAAATAATGCTGCTTGTCCCCTTTGCTATGTTGTAGATGTGCGCCTCTTCGATTCTTCTGATTTAGTAGAGGTGTTGATAATCCCTTGCATCAAACTCTAAAGGGCCAATTGTCGATTTGCGAAAGGATGTAGTCTTGGAACTCCATCCATGAGAAAACTGAGGTCAACCAAATGTCATATTACCATCCCGCCAACAATTTTATCAGTTCATTTTCCCCTCTTCCTTTCTAGTAATAGGCTAATAACACTCATCACTCCATTAGTCTAAATCTTCTCAACTGTGCGCTCATCCTTCCCAAAATTTCCCTTATCCTTGGCCAAGTTTTGTTTTGAGATCAAATAAAATTTCGTCCTTTCTGAATCCAATCATGAAGGATTTCACTACAAATAGAACATCAGATTTTTTTAGCATGGCAGATCAAACATTTTTATGACACATTATGTTATTATGGGGATGGCAAATTCCTCTAACAAGCATGATAAATCCTTGTGTTGTTCAATTTTCCCAGGATTTTGCATGCTTGCTAAAGGAAATTGACATATTTGCAACAACACAATATGCCATGAAAAAAAAGTCAATTTACTATGGTTAAAAGTCTCACGTCGGATTTCTAACATTACCGAACACGAAATAATACACACAAGGTAGAAGATATTCCTCTTTCCAAAATAAGTTTGCTCCTCTTCGATGATCATACTGAAGCAAGACTCTTGCGGCTTTAGTTTGACTCGTTATCTAGATGACCATATAAGAGCATCTCCAATCGATCCCGTAAAAACCTATAACTCACTATTTTCCCCCTCTAACCGCACCTAACTGATGTCTCAAACCTTTGGAGGAGGACAACTTTTATACCGAGGTTGCAAAAGAGAACCCAACTATCTCAAATATACTCGCTAGACGCCACCAAGGGCGAAACCTTTGATCCCCTCTCTTCCGGCCAGAGTGACCACCATTTCCCGCAGTCACCATCCATTCTCACTGCCACCATGACCGATGGCCCCGATTGCTGCCAGAATGGAGAGGCAAGATCCTTCCACCACCGCCGCCGCGATGCCACCAGAAATGACCCCACGTCATCTCCTGCACCAAGGAAAATGTTAGGCATGAAAAACCTCCTTCAGGCCACCACATAGGCAATCAATGCTGGCAGCAAGGTCAGTGACAAGGTTGTATCCTCTCCAGCGATCGTAGGTCTCCATCCCTCTGCTCCATCCACTGGCAAGCGGGGGAGGAAGCGGATGACGATCGCCACAATGCTCGCCAAGGAGGTGGTGAATAAGAATAAGGCCACTTTGTTGGGGAACGTAGTAATTCAAAAAAATTCCTACGATCACACAAGATCTATCTAGGAGAAGCATATCAAGGAGCGCGGAGAGTGTGTCCACATACCCTCGTAGACCGAAAGTGGAAGCGTTTAGTAACACGGTTGATGTAGTCGAATGTCTTCACAATCCAAGCGATCCAAGTACCGAACGTACGGCACCTCCGTGTTCAGCACACGTTCAGCATGATGACATCCCTCGAGCTCTTGATCCAGTTGAGGACGAGGGAGAGTTCCGTCAGCACGACGGCATGGCGACGATGATGATGAAGTTACCGGCGCACGGCTTCGCCTAAGCACTACGACGATATGAACGAGGTGCTAAACTGTGGAGGGGGGCACCGCACACGGCTAAGAGATTGTCTGTTGTGCTTTGGGGTTCCCCCTGCTCCCGTACATAAAGGAGGGAGGAGGAGGAGGCCGGCCCCCTAGGGGCGCGCCAAGTGTGGGGAGTGATAACCCACAAGTATAGGGTATCGCAACAGCTTTCGAGGGTAGAGTATTCAACCCAAATTTATTGATTCGACACAAGGGGAGCCAAAGAATATTCTTGAGTATTAGAAGTTGAGTTGTCAATTCAAACACACCTGGATAACTTAGTATCTGCACCAAAGTGTTTAGTAGCAAAAGTGGTATGATAATAATGGTAACGGTAGCAAAAGTAAACATAAATGTTTTTAGGGTTTTGCAGTAGTTGTAACAGTAGCAAGGGAAAAGTAAATAAGCGAAGAACAATGTATGAAAAGCTCGTAGGCAATGGATAATTGTTGGATAATTATGCCGGATGCGATTCCTCGTGCAATAGTTATAACATAGGGTGATATAGAACTAGCTCCAGTTCATCAATGTAATGTAGGCATGTATTCCATAAATAGTCATACGTGCTTATGGAAAAGAACTTGCATGACATCTTTTGTCATACCCTCCCGTTGCAGCGGGGTCCTTACGGAAACTAAGGGATATAAAGGCCTCCTTTTAATAGAGAACCGGAACAAAGCATTAGCAAATAGTGAATACATGAACTCCTCAAACTACGGTCATCACCGAGAAGTATCCCGATTATTGTCACTTCGGGGTTGTCGGATCATAACACATAATAGGTGACTATAGACTTGCAAGATAGGATCAAGAACACACATATATTCATGAAAACATAATAGGTTCAGATCTGAAATCATGGCACTCGGGCCCTAGTGACAAGCATTAAGCCTAGCAAAGTCATAGCAACATCAATCTTAGAACATAGTGGATACTAGGGATCAAACCCTAACAAAACTAACTTGATTACATGGTAAATCTCATCCAACCCATCACCGTCTAGCAAGCCTACGATGGAATTACTCACGCACGGCGGTGAGCATCATGAAATTCGTGATGGAGGATGGTTGATGATGACGACAACGACGAATCCCCCTCTCCGAAGCCCCGAACGGACTCCAGATCAGCACTCCCGAGAGAGATTAGGGCTTGGCGGCGGCTCCGTGTCGTAAAACACGATGAAACTTTCTCCTTGGTTTTTTTCTCCCCGAGACGGAATATATGGAGTTGGAGTTGAGGTCGGAGGAGGTCCAGGGGGCCCACGAGATAGGGGTTCGCACCCTAGGGGGGGCACGCCCCCCTGTCTCGTGGACAGGCCATGGGCCCCCTGGCACTAATTCTTTCGCCAAAAATTCTTCTTAATTCCAAAAAGTGCCTCCGTGGATTTCCAGGACAATCCGAGAACTTTTCTTTTCTACACATAAAACAATATCGTGGCAGTTCTGCTAAAAACAGCGTCAGTCCAGGTTAGTTTCATTCAAATCATGCAAGTTAGAGTCCAAAACAAGGGCAAAAGTGTTTCAAAAAGTAGATACGTTGGAGACGTATCAGGGAGTCCTAGTAGGACTCCCAAGTCCTAGTAGGATTCCCCTTTCTTTTTCCTTTTTCGGAGTAGCAAAGGGGGAAAGAGAGAAGGAGTAGGAGAAGGAAAGGGGGGCGCCGCCCCACCCCTTGTCCAATTCGGATTGGCAAGGGGGGCGCGCGCCACCTCCTATGGCTGGCCCTCTCTCCTCCACTAAGGCCCATGATGGCCCATTAACTTTCGGGGGGGTCCGGTAACCTCCCGGTACTCTGAAACTTATCCAAAACTTCCCAAAACCATTCCGGTGTCCAAATGTAACCTTCGAATATATGAATCTTTACCTCTCGACCATTCAAGACTCCTCATCATGTCCGTGATCTCATCCGGGTCTTCGAACAAACTTTGGTCATCAAATCACATAACTCATAATAAAAATCATCATCGAACGTTAAGCATGCGGACCCTATGGGTTCGAGAACTATGTAGACATGACCGAGACACATCTCTGGTCAATAACCAATAGCGGAACCTGGATGCTCATCTTGGCTCCTACATATTCTACGAAGATCTTTATCGGTCAAACCGCATAACAACATACGTTGTTCCCTTTGTCATTAGTATGTGACTTACCCGAGATTCGGTCGTGGTATCATCATACCTAGTTCAGTCTCATTACCGGCAAGTCTCTTTACTCGTTCCGTAATGCATCATCCTGTAACTAACTCATTAGTCACATTGATTGCAAGGCTTATAGTGATGTACATTACCGAGAGGGCCTAGAGATACCTCTCTGATACACGGAGTGACAATCCTAATCTCGATTTATGCCAACTCAACAAACACCTTCGGAGACACTTGTAGAGCATCTTTATAATCACTCAGTTACGTTGTGACGTTTGATAACACACAAGGTGTTCCTCCGGTATTCGGGAGTTGCATAATCTCATAGTCAGAGGAACATGTATAAGTCATGAAGAAAGCAATAGGAATAAAACTAAACGATCATTATGCCAAGCTAACGGATGGGTCTTGTCCATCACATCATTCTTCAATGATGTGATCCCGTTCATTAAATGACAACACATGTCTATGGTTAGGAAACTTAACCATCTTTGATTAACGAGCTAGTCAAGTAGAGGCATACTAGGGACACTTTGTTTGTGTATGTATTCACACATGTACTAAGTTTCCGGTTAATACAATTCTAGCATGCATAATAAACATTCTCCCAAGGGGGGGGCGCCCCCCTGTCTCATGGACAGGCCGTGGGCCCCCTGGCACTAATTCTTTCGCCAAAAATTCTTATTAATTCCAAAAAGTGCCTCCATGGATTTCCAGGACATTCCGAGAACTTTTCTTTTCTACACATAAAACAACATCATGGCAGTTCTGCTGAAAACAGCGTCAATCCGGGTTAGTTTTATTCAAATCATGCAAGTTAGAGTCCAAAACAAGGGCAAAAGTGTTTTGAAAAGTAGATACGTTGGAGACGTATCAACTCCCCCAAGCTTAAACCTTTGATTTTCCTCAAGCAATTCAGTTGATAAACTGAAAGTGATAAAGAAAAACTTTTACAAACTCTGTTTGCTCTTGTTGTTGTAACATGAAAAGCCAGCATTCAAGTTTCAGCAAATATTATGAACTAACCATGCTAACAATAACACATAGGTCTCACAATTACTCATATCAATAACATAATCAGCTAGCCGGTCATAATAATAAAACTCGGATGACAACACTTTCTCAAAATAATCATAACATGATATAACAAAATGGTATCTCGCTAGCCCTTTCTGAGACCACAAAACATAAATGCAGAGCACCTTTATAGATCAAAGACTGACTAAACATTGTAATTCATGGCAAAAGAGATCCAGTCAAGTCATACCCAATATAAACCAATAGTAATCAATGCAAATGACAGTGTGCTCTCTAGCGGGTGCTTTTTAATAAGAAGGGTGATGACTCAACATAAAAGTAAATAGATAGGCCCTTCGCAGAGGGAAGCAGGGATTTGTAAGGTGCCAGAGCTCGATTTTAAAATAGAGATTGAATAACATTGCGAGCGGCATACTTTCGCTGTCAACGCAACAATTATGAGATGGCTGTATCTTCCATACTACATGCATTATAGGCAGCTCCCAAACAGAATGGTAAAGGTTTATACTCCCCCAACCACCAACAAGCATCAATCCATGGCTTGCTCGAAACAACGAGTGCCTCCAACATACAACAGCCCTGGGGGAGTTTTGTTTAATTATTTTGATTTGCTTTAATCTTTTTGGATCATGGGACTGGGCATCCCAGTTACCGGCCCTTTCTCGTGAATGAGGAGCGGAGTACACTCCTCTTGAGAATAACCCACCTAGCATGGAAGATATAGGCAGCCCTAGTGGAAACATGAGCTGCTCGAGCATACAAAACATAATTTCATTTGAAGGTTTGGAGTTTGGCACATACAAATTTACTTGGAACGGCAGGTAAGTACCGCATATAGGAAGGTATAGTGGACTCATACGGAACAACTTTCTGGCTTAAGGAGTTTGGATGCACAAGCAGTATTCCCGCTTAGTACAGGTGAAGGCTAGCAAAAGACTGGGAAGCGACCAACTGAGAGAGCGACAACAGTCATAAACATGCATTAAAATTAATTCATACCGGGTACAAGCATGAGTAGGATATAATCCACCATGAACATAAATATCATGAAGGCTATGTTGATTTGATTCAACTACATGCGGAACATGTGCCAAGTCGAGTCACTCAATTCATTCAAAGGAGGATACCATCCCATCATATCACATCATAATCATTCTAATAGCATGTTGGCACGCAAGGTAAACCATTATAACTCATAGCTAATCAAGCATGGCACAAGCAACTATAATCTCTAAATGTCATTGCAAATATGTTTACTTCATAATAGCTGACTCAGGAACGATGAACTCATCATATTTACAAAAACAAGAGAGGTCGAGTTCATACCAGCTTTTCTCATCCCAATAAGTCCATCATATATCGTCATTATTGCCTTTCACTCGCATGACCGAACGATGTGTATAATAATAAGAGTGCACGTGCATTGGACTAAGCTGGAATCTGCAAGCATTCAACTCAAGAGAGAAGACAGGTAATATGGGCTCTAGATTAAATAAACAATCATGCATATAAGAGCCACTTAGCATTTTCAATATGGTCTTCTCGACCCCCAAAAGAAAGAAAAGACAATAAAACTATTTACACGGGAAAGCTCCCAACAAGTAAAAAGAAGAACTAGAAATCTTTTGGGGTTTTCATTTTAATTTCTACTACAAGCATGGAAATTAAACTAACTATTTTTTTGGTTTTTCTTAAGGTTTATCAAACACACAAGAAGAAAACTAGAAAAATAAATTTAAACTAGCATGGATAATACAATGAAAGAGTATGAGCACCGACGACTAGTATGTTAACATGAATGTAAAGTCGGTGAGAAATACGTACTCCCCCAAGCTTAGGCTTTTGGCTTAAGCTGGCTTAATACCAAGGACCATCGCTACTCTCCCCGGTGTACTGGGAGGTGTAATCAGGATACCACTGGCTGGTCATCACCGGATCCCACTGGACAGATGATGCACGATAAGGGTCGAGCTCAGGTTCCGGCTCAGGTTCAGGTTCTGGAGTAAAAGCTTGGGCTAGATGGTTGTTCACCGCTTCCAGTGTGACAAGGCGATTTTCTGCAAGCAAATCAAATAACAGAGGTGCAGGCAAAATAATAAACTCAAAGTGTTTCTTATTGAATCTAAGTCTATACAAGAGCATCTTCTTTTCGTTGTCAACAATAAACTTGTGTGCTACCATGCTCTTGTAATCTAAAATGTGAGGAGGTAATTTTGTCTCCTCCTCCTCAAGGTGCCTAATGGGTATCTGAAAATGTTTAGCAAGGCGTGCAGCATAGATACCTCCAAATATGGGGCCTTTTGTACGATTCAGGGCTAGCCGTTTAGCATCGATGGCACCCATACTAAAAGTATTGTCTCCCAGCAAAGCATGTTGAAGAATAACAATATCTGGAACGCTCAAATTTCCACTATTCCCATGACCAATCAAGCATCTACTAGCAAATATGGCAAAGTAGCGTAAAATAGGAAAGTGTATGCTAGAGAGTTTTGCCTCAGAGCCCTTCTTTGGCTCTTCTACAACAATAGTTTTAACGAAGCCATCCACATCTTCACGATGCGGTTCCTCTAATTCTCCCTCATAAGGTATCCTACATACCGCGCAAAAATGACGTAAAGATATTTCTTTGAATTCATCATATAAATGAAATGATACTGCAGGCGGTGACTTCTTAGGATAATAATAAAAGTTTTGCACGAAAGTATTGGTAAGTAAGAGATACTGATCGATTCGGTCGTTCATGAAACTGGTGAGGCCTGCAGTCCTGATTAAAGCGTAAAAGTCTTCATGAATTCCGGCTTCTTTCAAGAAATCCTCACACGGCCATTCACATGACCGTACTTCCGCTAAGCGAGGAAGATTATACTTTGGTTTTTCCTTCTCTTTGTCTTGTTTTTCCTTAGAGCTTTGGCTAGAAGAGCCTTTAAAGAGCCTCCTTAACATTTTCTGAAAATTTCTGAAATTTTAGTAACTTCAAAATAAAAGTGAATAAAACTAAACAAGATTGATAGCAACTACTCCTACAAGTGCCTAGGGCCTATATCATGCATTGGAATTGCTTGGGAACTCAAAAATTTAACATGCAAGCTTAAGAACATGGTCACCTATGCAGCAAAAATTGCAATGAATAAAGCACTAGAACAAAAACTAATTGGACCAATGGAGGAGTCACATACCAAGCAACAATCTCCCAAAGTAGTTTTGTGAATGGAGCTTTGAGCTAAGAGATCGAAAATTGTAGCAAAACGAGCTAGAACTCAGGCTTGAGCTGGATGGGGATTTTTTTGGGTAGAAGATGAAGTGTGTGGGTGCTGGCATAAGTGGAGGGGAGCCACCAGGAGCCCATGAGGCAGGGGCGCGCCCTACAGGGGGCGCGCCGTCCTCTCTCGTGGCCTGGTGATTGCCCCTCCTGCAATGTTTTCAGTGCCTAAAATCCTCAAATATTCCAGAAAAAAATCATACTAAATTTGCAGGGAATTTGGAGCACTTTTATTTTCGGGCTATTTTTTAATGCACGGATAATTCAGAAAACAGACAGATAATACTATTTTTGCATTATTTATTCTAAATAACAGAAAGTAAAAAGAGGGTACAGAAGGTTGTGCCTTCTAGTTTCATCCATCTCGTGATCATCAAAATGAACCCACTAACAAGGTTGATCAAGTCTTGTTAACAAACTCATTCCGAATAACACGGAACGGAGAAATTTCGAATAACACTAAGTTACCTCAACGAGGATATGAAAATCCCCAACAATAAGAATATCATGCTTTTTCTTGACAGTAGGGAGAGGAAATTCAAAACCTCCAAAAATGATAGTTGGAATTTTTTCAATAGAATTGATACTATGAACTTGAGATTGTTTCCTCGGAAAGTGTACCGTATGCTCATTACCATTAACATGAAAAGTGACATTGCCTTTGTTGCAATCAATAACAGCCCCTGCAGTATTAAGAAAAGGTCTACCAAGGATAATAGACATACTATCGTCCTCAGGAATATCAAGAATAACAAAGTCCGTTAAGATAGTGACATTTGCAACCACAACAGGCACATCCTCACAAATACCGACAGGTATAGAAGTTGATTTATCAGCCATTTGCAAAGATATTTCAGTAGGTGTTAGCTTATTCAATTCAAGTCTACGATATAAAGAGAGAGGCATAACACTAACACCGGCTCCAAGATCACATAAAGCAGTTCTAACATAATTTCTTTTAATAGAGCATGGTATAGTTGGAACACCCGGATCTCCAAGTTTCTTCGGTATTCCACCCTTAAAAGTGTAATTAGCAAGCATGGTGCAAATTTCAGCTTCTGGTATCTTTCTTTTATTTGTAATGATATCCTTCATATACTTAGCATAAGGATTTACTTTAAGCATATCAGTTAAGCGCATACGTAAGAAAATAGCTCTAACCATTTCAGCAAAGCGCTCAAAATCCTCGTCATCCTTTGACTTGGATGGTTAAGGAGGAAAGGGTATGGGTTTCTGAACCCATGGTTCTCTTTCTTTACCGTGCTTCCTAGCAACAAAATCTCTCTTATCATAACGTTGATTCTTTGATTGTGGGTTATCAAGATCAACAGCAAGTTCAATCTCTACATCATTGTCTTTGCTAGGTTGAGCATCAACATGAACATTATCATTAACATTATCTCTAGGTTCATGTTCATCACCTGATTGTGTTTCAGCATCAGAAATAAAAATATCGTTGGGATTCTCAGGTGTGTCTACAGTAGGTTCACTAGAAGCATGCAAAGTTCTATCATTTTTCTTCTTCTTCTTTTTAGAAGAACTAGGTGCCTCTAAATTATTTCTCTGAGAATCTTGCTCGATTCTCTTAGGGTGGCCTTCAGGATACAAAGGTTCTTGAGTCATGCTACTAGTTCTAGTAGCCACTCTAACAGCAAAGTCATTTTTATTATTTAATTCATCAAGCAAATCATTTTGAGCTTTGAGTACTTTCTCAGCTTGAGTAGCAACCATAGAAGCATATTAAGTTCATCTTTAACTCTAGCCAGATTATCACCTACGCGTCCTAACTCGAAAGCATTATTCTTTAACTCTCTACCAACATAAGCATTAAAACTTTCTTGTCTAGCCATAAAGTCATCAAATTCATCTAAGCATGGGCTGTGAAATTTAGTAGAGGGTATTTCAACTTTATCATATCTATAGAGAGAATTTACCTTTACTACATGTGTCGGGTTATCAAGACAATGTGGTTCTTCAAGCGGTAAATTAAGACCATGTATTTCTTCAATAGGTGGTAAATTCTTAACATCTTCAGCTTTAATGCCTTTTTCTTTCATTGATCTTTTTGCCTCTTGCATATCTTCAGAACTGAGAAATAAAACACCTCTCTTCTTCGGAGTGGGTTTAGGAATAGGCTCAGGAGTTGGCTCAATTGGTTCAGGAATTACTTCAGGAATTGGCTCAGGAAGAGTCCAATTATTTTCATTAGTCAACATATTATTCAATAATATTTCAGCTTCATCGACTGTTCTTTCCCTGAAAACACAACCAGCACAACTATCCAAGTAGTCCTTGGAAGCATCGGTTAGTCCATTATAAAATATATCAAGTATTTCATTTTTCTTAAGAGGATGATCGGGCAAAGCATTAAGTAACCGGAGAAGCCTCCCCCAAGCTTGTGGGAGACTCTCTTCTTTGATTTGAACAAAATTATATATTTCCCACAAGGCAGCTTATTTATTATGAGCAGGGTAATATTTAGCAGAGAAGTAATAAATCATATCCTGGGGACTACACACACAACCAGGAGCAAGAGAATTATACCAAGTCTTAGCATCATCCTTTAATTAGAACGGAAATATCATAAGGATATATAAATAGCGAGACTTCTCATCATGAGTAAATAGGGTGGCTATATCATTCAACTTGGTAAGATGTGCCACAACAGTTTTAGATTTAAGGCCATAAAAAGGATCAGATTCAACTAAAGTAATAATATCAGGATCAACAGAGAATTCATAATCCTTATCAGTAACACAGATAGGTGAAGTAGCAAAAACAGGATCGGGTTTTATTCTAGCATTAAGAGACTGCTGCTTCCATTTAGCTAATAATTTCTTAAGATCATTTCTATCATTGCAAGCAAGAATTTCCATAGCAGTTTTTTCATTCATAACATAACCCTTAGGAACAACAGGTAATACATAATCATTGGGGGGACCTTCATCATCACTATCATCAATAATAGGTTCTTCAGTATTATCATTCCCCCTAACTCTAGCAAGTTGTTCATCAAGAAATTCACCTAATGGCAAAGTAGTATCACGCACAGAAGTAGTTTCATCATGCATAGCAGAAGTGGCATCATCAATAACATGCGACATATCAGAATTCATAGCTGTAGTAGGTTTAGGTGTCGCAAGCTTACTAATAACGGAAGGAGAATCTAGTGCAGAGCTAGATGGTAGTTCCTTACCTCCCCTCGTAGTTGAGGGCAAAATAGTAGTTCGATCGTCTTTCAAGTTCTTCATAGTGATCAACGGATATAAAACCCAAGTGACTCAGAGAATAGAGCTATGCTCCCCGGCAACGGCACCAAAAATTAGTCTTGATAACCCACAAGTATAGGGGATCGCAACAGCTTTCGAGGGTAGAGTATTCAACCCAAATTTATTGATTCGACACAAGGGGAGCCAAAGAATATTCTTGAGTATTAGCAGTTGAGTTGTCAATTCAACCACACCTGGATAACTTAGTATTTGCAGCAAAGTGTTTAGTAGAAAAAGTGGTATGATAATAATGGTAACGGTAGCAAAAGTAAAGATAAATGTTTTTAGGGTTTTGTAGTAGTTGTAACAGTAGCAACGGAAAAGTAAATAAGCGAAGAACAATATATGAAAAGCTCGTAGGCAATGGATCAGTGATGGATAATTATGCCAGATGCGATTCCTCATGCAATAGTTATAACATAGGGTGATATAGAACTACCTCTAGTTCATCAATGTAATGTAGGCATGTATTCCATAAATAGTCATACGTGCTTATGGAAAAGAACTTGCATGACATCTTTTGTCCTACCCTCCCGTTGCAGCGGGGTCCTTACGGAAACTAAGGGATATTAAGGCCTCCTTTTAATAGAGAACCGGAACAAAGCATTAGCAAATAGTGAATACATGAACTCATCAAACTACGGTCATCACCGAGAAGTATCCCGATCATTGTCACTTCGGGGTTGTCGGATCATAACACATAATAGGTGACTATAGACTTGCAAGATAGGATCAAGAACACACATATATTCATGAAAACATAATAGGTTCAGATCTGAAATCATGGCACTCGGGCCCTAGTGACAAGCATTAAGCATAGCAAAGTCATAGCAACATCAATCTCGGAACATAGTGGATACTAGGGATCAAACCCTAACAAAACTAATTTGATTACATGGTAAATCTCATCCAACCCATCACCGTCCAGCAAGCCTACGATGGAATTACTCATGCACGGCTGTGAGCATCATGAAATTGGTGATGGAGGATGGTTGATGATGACGGTGGCGACGAATCGCCCTCTTCGGAGCCCCGAACGGACTCCAGATCAGCCCTCCCGAGAGAGATTAGGGCTTGGCGGCGGCTCCATGTCGTAAAACGCGATGAAACTTCTCCTTGATTTTTTTCTCCCCGAGACGGAATATATGGAGTTGGAGTTGAGGTCGGAGGAGGTCCAGGGGGGCCACGAGATAGGGGGCCGCACCCTAGGGGGGGCACGCCCCCTGTCTCGTGGACAGGCCATGGGGCCCCTGGCACTAATTCTTTCGCCAAAAATTCTTATTAATTCCAAAAAGTGCCTCCGTGGATTTCCAGGACATTCCGAGAACTTTTCTTTTCTACACATAAAACAATATCATGGCAGTTCTGCTGAAAACAGCGTCAGTCCGGGTTAGTTTCATTCAAATCATGCAAGTTAGAGTCCAAAACAAGGGAAAAAGTGTTTGGAAAAGTAGATACGTTGGAGACGTATCAGGGAGTCCTACTAGGACTCCCAAGTCCTAGTAGGATTCCCCTTTCTTTTTCCTTTTCCGGAGTAGCAAAGGGGGAAAGAGAGAAGGAGTACGAGAGGGAAAGGGGGGGCACCGCCCCACCCCTTGTCCAATTCGGATTGGCAAGGGGGCACGTGCCACCTCCTATGGCTGGCCCTCTCTCCTCCACTAAGGCCCATGTTGGCCCATTACCTTCCGGGGGGGCGGTAACCTCCTGGTACTCCGAAACTTATCTGAAACTTCCCAAAACCATTCCGGTGTCCAAATGTAACCTTCCAATATATGAATCTTTACCTCTCGACCATTTCAAGACTCCTCATCATGTCCGTGATCTCATACGGGTCTTTGAACAAACTTTGGTCATCAAATCACATAACTCATAATACAAATCATCATCGAACGTTAAGCGTGCGGACCCTATGGGTTCGAGAACTATGTAGACATGACCGAGACACATCTCCGATCAATAACCAATAGCGGAACCTGGATGCTCATATTGGCTCCTACATATTCTACGAAGATCTTTATCGGTCAAACCGCATAACAACATACGTTGTTCCCTTTGTCATTGGTATGTTACTTACCCGAGATTCGGTCGTGGTATCATCATACCTAGTTCAATCTCATTACCGGCAAGTCTCTTTACTCGTACCGTAATGCATCATCCCGTAACTAACTCATTAGTCACATTGCTTGCAAGGCTTATAGTGATGTGCATTACCGAGAGGGCCTAGAGATACCTCTCCGATACACGGAGTGACAAATCCTAATCTCGATTTATGCCAACTCAACAAACACCTTCGGAGACACTTGTAGAGCATCTTTATAATCACCCAGTTACGTTGTGACGTTTGATAGCACACAAGGTGTTCCTCCGGTATTCGGGAGTTGCATAATCTCATAGTCAGAGGAACATGCATAAGTCATGAAGAAAGCAATAGCAATAAAACTAAACGATCATTATGCCAAGCTAACGGATGGGTCTTGTCCATCACATCATTCTCCAATGATGTGATCCCGTTCATCAAATGACAACACATGTCTATGGTTAGGAAACTTAACCATCTTTGATTAGCGAGCTAGTCAAGTAGAGGCATACTAGGGACACTCTGTTTGTATATGTATTCACACATGTACTAAGTTTCCGGTTAATACAATTCTAGCATGAATAATAAACATTTATCATGATATAAGGAAATATAAATAACAACTTTATTATTGCCTCTAGGGCATATTTCCTTCACACTTCAGCGCCCCGTCCTCGTCCGTCGCCTCGTACCCCTTCTCCTGCCATCCCTACGCTCGCTCATCCGGCGCGTCGTCTTTTAATTTTCGCAGATGTGTTGTTTGCTAATTGCTTGTGGCCGTAGGATGATGGTTGTTGTTGTTGCCGTAATGCGGAGAGGAACATGGCTGAATTCTTGTCGTATTAGGAGGGGTCACACATTCTTAGCATTGATGATTTCAACTATGACTCGATGTTTGCTCAACAAGAAGAGTATAAGGAGGATTATGAGCCCGAAGTGGAGGAGGAGGACGCCGAGGAGGAAGCTAAAGAGATTGATGATCCTATGGAGACACAACCAAGCATGAAGGTACCATCAAGGTTGAAGACACACAACTATTGTCAGGATGAAGATATTGTGTTGCTCATGCTTGGATGAACGAATCTCTTGATGCATCGGTTGGAACAGATCAATCGAAGGCAAGTTTTGGGGTAGGATTTAAGATTACTATATTACCATCATGAAAGTCCCATAAAGCACACCCAAGGCTCTTGGATACCATTGGGTTACCATACAAGTACAATGCAACCGATGATCTAGTTGTAGTGATCAAGTCGACCGTGCACCATCGAGTGGTGTGCAAATCTTGGACTACGGCCTATCATCAAATAGTTATTCAAGCAATGCAACAAGAAGAATGGTTGCAAGCCCTTCACATTTCACCATTTCTACAAAGAACTCTGCAACAATAAGAAGTGGATTAGGAGAAACTCTGAGACCACACCTAAGAGGTGAAGGATTAACATCACCATTGAAGAAGATGAGGAGGAGGATGAAAAAACCCCAACAAGAGGCCAAATGACAGCAGGATTGCAAAAGAAATAAAAAAAGAGGAGCCTTTGGCGGCACCTACAAAGAAGAGCTTGTGGCCATGATTGAGACCAACAAAGCCTTGGCGGACGAACGCAAAGAAGAGAAGGCGGCAAGATGAAATGAGCCCAAGTTCTTGGAGGATGAGAAATGGAGGTCAAAGTTGGCGACCAAAGATATGAAGTTGAAGGCGGAGGAGTGTAGGTTTGCATTAGAGGAGGAGAGGCTTGTTAAAGAGAATAAGGCCGAAGAACGTATTAGATGCCACAAGAAAAAAGTGTTGGGAGCTCACTCGTGGAAAGATCTTGAACTGAACCAAATAGAGGACTCTCTTTGAAATGGTGGTGGTAGCCGTGTGGATGGAGGTGGTGCAGAAGGTGATGGACTTGAAGGTGATGGGGGTGGTGGCCGTAGAGATGGTGATGGACAAGAAGGTGATGGTGGTGGTGGCCATATGGATGGTCCTATACTTGGAGCTGGTGATGATGGAGGCCTTGGAGGTGGTCATGATTTCTGCCGATGATGGTTTTTGAGTTTGTGTTGCATGTCATTGGTTCGGCTCGATGCACGACACAAGAAATGCTAGATTGTGGTTATTTTAGATCAACCTTGATCAATGTGGTGCCCTTAGGATAAACTATATGCAAGTTTTAATTTGAATTTCTCGATCTGTGCAACTATATGTGTGTTCATGGTTTATTTGTGTGCATGCTGAATTTGATTCATTTGAATGATTGTTGAAATAATGTGTAATTATCTAAAATGTATGTACAGTTTAGCTACTTCCAAGTCACCTAAAAATTATATTTGGGTCAGTCAATTTTCGCTAGAAGAAAGTAGGAGCCGGAGGGAAGGAAGGAACAGTCGCCGGCTCGCCGGTGAAGCCCTCTGGTCTATCTTAGCGTGGTACGCGACCCCTCTATCTATCTTGGGGTGGCAGACGACCTCATTATTTATCTTAGGGGTGTGGAGGTGATGCAGGGTCGCCGGAGAAAACTAGCCATCGTCGCGGTTAGAAGGATGTCTGCCACTGGCGGCGGCTTGACAGTGGGAGGCGGTTGATGTGAGGGTGGGGCGGCGAGGCGGGCACAAGAGCAGTGCCGGCTGCCGGCGGTGGTGGCTGGCAGTTCGGTTGGTGGTACGTTTGGGCGGTTAGGGAAGAAGAAGAACGTGGGTGCTGGAGATTGAAGAAGCAATCTGAGCGCTTGTTTTGCATCGGGCGGCCGAAACGAATCAGCTGGCCCAAAATAACTATTTAGTCGACTTACCCCTGGCCAATCTGATGTACTCCCTCTGTCTCAAAATAAGTGTGTTAACCTTATTATAACTACAAGTTATAGTAAGGTTACTATAACTACAAGTTATAGTAAAGTTAAGACATTTATTTTGGAACCGGAGGGAGTATGTAACAAGGCTAAAAGAATTGAGAAAAAAAATTAATGAGTTAAGTATATGGGATAGGTTAGAAACGGCGACCCTTTAACGAGTTGGGCGTTTTGATGACCGGGCACGGAGGCCAATTTTTTTGAAAAAAAACAAAATTCAAACTTTACTGTTAAAAAAATCTGAAAAGAAATATGCATGTATATAAGGATGAAATGTATGTGTGTAAGAATTCACGATGAAATACCTTGAATTGTGACCTGTACAAAAAACAAATTCATGGACTTTGGAAGTGAACAATATTATGTGTAGAAAAGCCATGGATTTGTTTTTTTCTCATAGCCCTCATTTCAACATGTTTCACAGTGCAAATTTCCTACATTGATATTATGCCTCCATATATATCTGTATTTTCTTCAGAATTTTTTTGCTTGTAAAAGGTACGAATTTTGATTTTCTCAAGAAATGGCCTCCACGGAGTTTGATCTCCAAAAACGGTTCTCACCCTCTAAAATATATTCGGCCGTTTTCTCCTCTGAATTATAGGAGATCGGTTAGAGACACTCTTAAGTCAAATATCAAATAGAAGAAGAAAATGATTCGGCAAATTTCGGGGTCCCTTTGGTCAAGATTCCAGTCAACTACTGGAACCACGAATACTCCGCCAAAGTTAATCTTAATCAGTGTGTACTTGATCAAATTTCTCAGAAAACAGAGTCAAACGGAGAATACTTTTGACCGACAATGGAACGATCCCTCGAATTCTCGTCACATATGCAACAAAAACTGTACAGAATCACTCAATCAATTAATCTTGGGGCTACAAAATTTCGCTCCATCATATCGATCGATCACAGATGGAATCTGCATGCTTCATGGAGATTCGATCAACTAGACACAATTACGTGCTACTATTAAGCTTTCTCCAATCATGGGGTGTCTATCAATTCGATCACCGCACCAAGAAACCAAGAAAGGCCGCACAAACTAGCTAGAAGCAAAGCCGCGCGTATCGATCCTATGCAACAACATGCGGCGGCCTAAAGCACCCGGCGAGGTGCGGAAGCCGGAAGTGGTGATGGTGATGGTGCCGTTCTTGGGCCCTCCCGCGTCGACCGCCCTCTGGAACCGCTCCACGCTGCAGGGGACGACGACGACGCCCTCGTGCGCGTACCCGTACTTCTCCCACGCCTCGGCGAGCAGCTCGACGATCGCGGGGTGCCCGAGCAGCGTCACCGGCACCGTGAGCCGCCGCGGAGCCTCTTGCCGACCAAGAACGCTGCGCATCCCTTGGTCATACGCGCCGCCTGGCCGTGGGTAGAAACTGACTGGAGGACGTGGACGCGATCTGCTTCTTGGCCCTGCTTCGTCTTTCCTGCCTTCACGGTGACGCTGTTGCTATCCCTCTCGCTGTGCGAAGTTTCGGTGTCTGAAGTGTCGGGAGGAGCTAGCATTATATAGGGGTTTGGAGACGAACTTCTTGCGATTGCGAAGCCAAGCTAGAACTAGAGACGGACTGAAACAGACGCGGTTTGGTTATCGACTCGGATTATGAGGCGATGGATCTAATCATATCTCCACGGAAACAATAACTACCGAACGTAAACGTCAGGATTCTAAAGATCGGAAATGTTAACAGGTGTGGGCGTTTGCATCTCGCCCACACACGTGGATCCACGTCCGTTCGTGAGCGCACGAATTTTGGCATGTTTCTAGTGCCACGTAGGACTGGTCTGGTGTGTGGGTGCTCACCTGGTCGCCCACACGTCCGTTTCACCACACAGGAGGGGCTGGTGTGTGGGCGTTCAGCAGTTCGCGCCACACGCCACTTTGCACGCACACACAAGGGCTAGTGTATGGGCATTTGCCATCTCGCCCACACGCCCGTCTCCTCTCCCACACCCAAGCTGCTAGTTGCCATGTATTTTGCAGCGCACATGGCAACTGCCCCTAGTGTGCTTTATAAGCAAGTGGCAACTCTCTTTTTTACCCGAGTTGACATGTGTTTGGCAGGGTATACGGCAACTGCCTAGTGTGCACGTAAGCAGATGGCAACTCTCTTTTACTGAGTTGCCATGTGTTTTTGCATGGTACATGGCAACTGCTCTAATGACATAGCAACTGCACTAACGTGCACATAAGCAGATGGCAACTCTTCCTTTTTACATGACAACTGCCATAGCATGCTTGTGAGCACATGGCAACTCTCTCAACTGCCTAGTGTTAGTATGTGGCAACTCCTAAAGTTATGAAATCATGGCAACTACATTAGATCATACCATACATGGCAACTGCAGTTGAGCAATCATGGCAACTGCAGTTGTCCGACATGGCAACCGTAGTTCAGCGACATGGCAACTGCAGTTAAACGAACATGGACGAGGGTCTAGACCATTGCAACGGCGGGCACGCGGGGACCGTCACGCGTGGCGTGCAGGACCAGGAGGGTACGAGGCTTGACATACGGGCGTATGGGCGTTATCAACTTCGCCCACACGCACACGTGTGAGAGGGATCGGGAAGGAAAAAAAAAGGTGTGTGGGCATTACTTGTTTTGCCCACACGTAGGTATGTGGGCTGTTCCTCTTATACACCACACAAAATGTGTGGGCAGACTCCCTAACGCCCACACGTGTGGCACTTATCGGCGTCCTTAAAGATTCAGGCGGAACGCATTCTGTAGCGTTAGATCAATTGGCGCGAATTTTGAAGCATGTGCTTGACACGTCACGTTTCTCGTTGTCACTTTCTCCTTCTTGGGCTCCTTTTCCCATCCCCATCGTCTTCACACATACACACACACACACACACATACACAGAGAGTCGAGCTGGAGCAGCCGCGCCTTGCTGCCGCTCGCCGGTGAGGCCTCACCGCACCCCGTCGGCGGCTTAGATTTCGGGGAGGCACTCGAGGGGACCGACAGCGGCGGCGACCTGGGGGGCGGCGAAGGTGCTTCTCACAGGAAGCGGCAGTGGCGGCGATTGCCACTCCAACGGAGCTGTTCAACGCCGCAGCGGGGGCCTACCACGGCTCCGACAAGGTGCATGCGCTGCAAGCGGGGAGCAACAGCGGCGGCGACCTGGGAGGCAGTGGAGTGCTGCTACCAGGGAGCGCCGGCGGCGGCAACGGTCCCTCCAGTGGAGTTGTTCAACGCCGCAGCGGGGCCCTGCAATGGTTCCCGCACATTGCCTGGTCTGGGGCCTACCACGGCGACACTCTGGCACATCGAAAAGGTGGACTTCTACCTCGGCGCCGTTTTCGGCAGGGTCGAGATGTGGATGGTGGTGGTCGTGCTCATCTAAGTGCTGCAGGTGCTGCTCTTCGTGGCGCGGACGAGGACGACGGTTATGGGCAACGTGCCAGAGACGACCATCTACTGACGGATGGACCAGTATACGACGTGCCCGACGTGCTCGTGATGCATGTGAATTGACCATCTACTTCGCCAACTACGACAACCTGCGCGAGTGGATCACTCGGTGGATTGACGACAACGATGAACGGACCTCGTCCTCGACATGTCTGAAACTTGTCTTTCTGGACACAGCGATTGGCAGCATCGACCCCAGTGGTACGAGTATACATTTTGGCATGGCAAATTTTGTGTGGAAGATGGTAATTTAGTGAGTTGAAATTTCAGTTTGGAATAAATTAGATAGTTCATTTTCACATGGCAATTTTTTTCTTCGATCCTGCATTTGCGACACCTCCAGTTCATCTACGATGTATGGGCTGCAGGATATGGATTCCCTAGTGTTTTTGTGTCCTGCCATTGCACATTGCTGCAACATTTTTTGTAGGCCGCTAATTTGTGGTTTGTTCTAGAGCACATGGCAAGTTGCAGATAAAAATGTGACCCCCTAAAAACGATGGCAAAATTGTTTTGTAGTGATGACAAGTTGATATTCATCCCCACTGCAAATTTTCCATGTACTTTGTTTCAGAAACAACAATAATTGACATGGCAACTTCATATATTTGACATCTTTGCAAGAAGATCATTTTGGTTCAGTCATCGTATAGCGGTAAAAATGTCATGGCAATTTTAAACCCATTGTTGCCATTGTCAATTTCAATATGTAGTTTTTGCTTTTGGCGGTACAGATGTCATGGAAATTTAGAAACATGGCAAATACAGTCCAATTTACATTCTGTAAATTGCCATGGCAATATAGTCTTCTTTTTTGCCATGGCACATTCGCAAAAAAAAAAAAATTGGCCTTGTTATATATTGATGATTTTCTAAAATTGCCATGTCAACTTTCATCATGTTTTTTTTTTGCCATGAGCATGGCAAATTTCTTCTTCTAATTTTTGCAACATGGCAACATTTCCTCTCTATGTAACCATGGCAAACCTGGTCGATACATCATGGCAAACTTAGTGCATGGACCATGACCATCTTAGGTCTATGGCACACTAAATTTTTATTGATCATGTCTGTTTCGTATCATTGAAAAATTTACCTTTTATTGCCATGAAAACTTTACAATGTCTCTTTGTTTCTATTACAATGTCTCTTTTTTGTATCATGACAAAATTTGCTAAAATGGGTACTTACATTTTTTATAGGGAAATAAATCCCGCACATGCCTTTGTACCTCATTGCAATAAATCCCACAATTTAGATATAAATTGACATCATAAGTTTTTGTTCATAACTTCTATTTACTTTACATACGTGGCATTTTTCTCATACAAAAAATGGAAATTTAAATAAAATACTATGACAATTTTGGATATGAACTTGCCATGGCAATTTTTGTTCTCAACTTGTGTTTACTTTATATACAAGGCATTTTTCTCATTCGGAACATGCCATGGCAGACTAAACTTTCCATGGCAATGACAAAATTAACTTTGCTTTATTTGCATGACAAAATTAACTTTTCATTTTTCCATGGCAAATTTACCTTTATTAACATGGCAAATTTACCTAAATCGCCATGGTAGTATTTAACTTTTATTGCCATGGCAAGTTTTACTATTCATGGCAACTTCACGTTTATTGCCATGGCATTTTTACCTAAATATCCATGGCAAATTTTAACTTGTATTGCCATGGCAAGTTTACTATTTATTTGCCATGGCTAATTTTTACATTTATTCCCATGGCAAAAGTACCTACATGATCCTGGAAAATATTTAACTTTATTGCCATGGCAAGTTCCAATTTTTTTTCCTGCAAAATAAACATTTATTTTTCACTAACATTTTGCAAACTTACTACACAGACCATGGCAAAATTAGTTTATGGATCATGGCAAGATTAATTCAAGTACCATGGCACACTTATTTTTGTCTTATCATTTGCTAATTTTTTTTACATAAATGACAATTTTCTTTAAAGATTTGACATGCCAAATTTATCTCAACTCCCATGTCTCTAAATTTGCCATGTTTTTAGAAATCTTCTAAATTTCCATGACAAATAATCTAAAAAACATGGCAAACTTGCCAGCCTTCAGATAGTTTCCCACCATTTTCTTCAAATGCATTTCTTTATTTTCTCTAACATTCTGCAAAGTTACTATATACACCATGGCAAAATTAGTTTATGGATCATGGCAACATTAATTCAAGTACCATGGCAAAATTCTTTTTGTCTTATCATTTGCCAATTTTTTTTACGTAAATGACATTTTTTTTAAGGATTTGACATGGAAAGTTTAACTCAAGTCCCATGTCTAAATTTGTCATGCTTATAGACATCTCTCAAATTGCCATGACAAAAACATTACTAAAACATGGCAAATTCTGAAAGTTACTAAAACATGGCAAACTCGCCATCTTTCAAATAGTTTACCACCATTTTCTTCAAATGTATTTTTTTTATTTTCTCTAACATTTTTGCAAAGTTACTATATATACCATGGCAAAATTAGTTTATGGATCATGGCAAGATAAATTCGAATACCCTAGCAAAATTCTTTTTATCTTATCATTTGCCATTTTTTCATGCAAATACAATTTTCTTTAAAGATTTTACATGGCAAGTTTAACTCAAGCCCATATCTAAATTTGCCATGTTTTGCTGTTGGTATTCTATCAGCATCATCGAGCTCCATTAGTCACCGCTGGTATACCACTAGTAAGCTCCTCTTCCTCCGGTCACCATTTGGTATACCATTCGTAAGCCCCTGTCAAGTTTTTTAGGGTCCTGAGTTATACTCACCAAGTAAACTTGAAGGGGGCAGTAAATTGTAGATGTGTCTTTTTCTCCCATATCGCAAATGTACAAGAAAAAAATAGAATCATAGAAATTTTCCCCTTAACGCTTTCAACTTCTGATTTATACGCTCGCATTTTTATAGCCCAGCACATGGCAATTTCCCCCCTTTTGTATGCTATGACAATTTTGTTGGGGTTTTGTTTAGATATTCAAAATGAGATCCAAAATACCGATTTTCTATATGTTGTTTAGAGCCTTCATAGGAAAATTGGGCCTTTTTGGCCGAGGTGGAAGCCCGACGGGGGGTTTCAAAGAAAAAGGGCCTATAAGCCCTGCGACCGATGGTGTTCGTGCTGGGTGCTTCTTGCCCCGAACGTATTCGTTCGATCGATTGCCATCCCAGCACCGAACGAATCGTTCAGTCTAAGCCTCTCCCAGACCGAACGTTCGGGAGATATCGGGGCCGTATTTCTAAGCCGGGACATCTCTCATCTAACAGGAAGATTTGAACGATTGGAGGATTGCTCACCACGCCTGCCGCGCGTTATCTAAACACCAAGATGGGAACAACCCATTAAGAAAAAGATGTGTCAAAACCTTGCCAGCTAGAGGACGATTTTTTGCCTACTTTCTTGGCTCATTCTTCGCACCTCAAGAAATTATAATGAAGTAGGCTTCTATATGGAATTGAAAGTGTTGGGAGATTAAGATCTACCAGATGAAAAAAGTCTAATCACTTAAAAGTTTTAAGTTTAGTCCCTTAAAAGTTATAAGGAAATGGGATAGCAGATACTTTTAGGACTTTTAGGATGCACACACCAATAAATAAAAAGTTTTAGGATGCACACACCAATAAATAAAAAGACAAATCCAGCTAGAAACGGTGGCGGTGCCAGGATCCAAACCATGTGTTGTCATGCTTTTCAAATGGACAAAATAAACAGGAACAAAAAAGACCGCACTTATTCTAAGAAAAAGACCACATGTATTCTAAAAAAATACCGTACTTCATTTTACACATATTTGTGGTTGCTGCCCTTTGACAAATTTACCCATTTATCATTGGTGTCATTATCAAACATAAGTAACAAGTGACAAACACAAGCCTTTTACTACGAAAAACAAGATCTTAATTTTCATTCGCAAAAAAAAGATCTTAATTTCTTAATTAATAAGAGAAAAAATGGAAGAGGAAGAAGATATATAACGTACAAATAGAAGAAAAAGGACCTCGTGCTAGACTGATGCTGCACTCGCCTGTCTTAGTAAAGCAGATAACAAATGGGCTTGTCTTAGTAAGTTTCCAGGACCTGTTTTGTAGTGGTGGGGTACGCAGATGTGGTGGTCTTCACCGTTCCAAATTGATGTGTAGTCGCTTGACTACCCAGGTATAACGTAGCTTCGCCGCTGGCTAGATATACTTTCAAATTCAAATCTCGCTTTAAATGTACCTTCGGCTACTGCGATCATGCCACTAATCTTTTTGTTTTTGTTTTTCTGTGTGTGATTTGTTCCAAAGAAGTTTCACATATTCTTGATCGGGATATATCATGTCTTGGGAGCACAATAGCTATGTTTTGTGCGGGGGGAGCGGTAGACAATTTCAAATGTGTACTCAAGAGAATGTACTCACCACATGTGAAAAATACTTATTTCAATGTCAATTATTTAGAACAAAAACATGTAATGTTCAAGTAACTTGTGTGTTTCACAGCAAGAAAAGTAACTTGCATGTTTACAGATTTTCATATTTTGAAGATCAATATATTATTCATCTCGTGCAAAAAAACACAAAGTGGAAAACATGGTGTTCTCTTTTACAGACAAGTTCATGTGTTCTATAAGATTTTAGTTAGTGGCATTCACAAATTTATGAGTGGATTCGAGTATGTATGGTGGTCTTTGTGCATACGCATGTCTTTCAATCTTTCCTTTGCCCTTGGAACCATAGACTGATAGTTATATGGTAATTTTCTATTAAATGAAGTTATGTTAAAAGTATATATAAAGTAAAGTTTGGGTGGCTACACAATGCTTAGCTTTGAGCGTTATTACTTTGAAACCCTCTTTGATCATGTAGCTCCAACCTTGATGGTGTGGAGTAGCATTATGAAAAATCTTGTCATTTCTTTGAGAGAAAATGGCCCAACCTTTGCCATTGATGATATCCACGACAATGTTATTTGGATGATCTTTCATTGTCAAGAGAGGTTCATCATGGAAAGAGATACCCCTCAACTTGTTAGGCTCAATTTTCAACCAACAATCCTGAGCAAAAGTGCAGTTCCAAAATAGATGAAGCGGAGTTTTTTTCCTAATCTTCATTACATAGCACACAGTTGTAGCTTTGGAGGTGAAAATACTTTCTATGCAAGAGGTTCCTTGCAATGATTTTGTCACGAAGCAATAACCGATGAAAGATCTTATATCAGAGAATGCTATCACATTCCATAGTTGAGTAAAAAGGGTGTGAGCAATGGCTTCTCCTCTGAAGAGCTTGTACATGTTTGTCAGCAGAGTAGAATTATCCCCATTGGTAGCTCCATGTATCCTCTTGATCCATGTTTTATCTAGATCGAATAGTGTTTTCAGAGTTTAATGTATTGTTGATGACCTTGAATAGATAGTGGTCTATGGAATGAGTCCTCGAGGCTTATTAGTGCAATCATATGCTTAATAGATATGTTATCCTGCATCGCAAAAGAAAGACGTTCTGATAATCTAATTCTGAAGCTACATCCAACTAATTTTCTTCCCAGAAAATGACAAAGTTCCTAATGCATAGCATGCATTTAGTCACTTGGTTGAATAGAGGTAAAAGATTAAGAATTTGTTTCCACCAAAATGAGCTTATCATTCTTCCATTGGGGGGGGGGGGGCAGGGTGCACTGGAGTAATAAGATTCCCTAATAATTTTCACCCACATGATATCTTCATTGTTTAGGAATTTGTGCATGTGCTTCATAAGTGATGTTTTGTTGTGGATAGAGATATCAAGGACCCCAAGAACACCTTGCTCTTTTAGTTTAAATATTTCGTCCCATGAAATGAGAGCATAACCTCTGTCTTCCATGCCATATTTCCTCCAAAATAAGTGTCTTGGATAACTATTAATCGCGCAAACATGGCGAACATATGGCCCTTAAAATATTGAATCTCAAAGTAGTGCATCCATCATCACCCCTTGTGAGTGTCTACTGGGCGTAGTGGGAGTGCATAACTTAGAGTCCTTAGACACCCAGTTAGGTGATATTGTCCGGCTAAACCCATAAAGCATCCTCCTTCGAGAGGGTACCCTCACTCACCCCAGTAGTTGGTCATGACTCCCAAAGGTATATCGTCCTATTATGTATGAAACAAAGCTGCAAATTATGAATCGGATGGCGTTGGTTGATTCGATTAGATTATTTGTATGACCCATAAAAACAAATGTAAAAACATATTAACACAATCCTATGTATTGCTATTTTAAAAATAATTATGATTATTTTCTGATACTTTTCATTATTTGCTTCTATACCTCTTTATAATTGTGACATTTCATATGTTGAGTGGGCTACAACAATTGCCAAAACTATCCAAAAATCTGCAAGACCAATTATAGGATCCTAATTGATATGTGTTGTTTTTAATAGGTGTGGTTTGTACCATGGCAATGTTCAAAACTAAAACCAGAGGGGCTACCCTTTCTTCCCCAATCATTCTCTCTCTTGCCTTTCTTTGAGAGTTTACTGAAGCCTCCTAGTTCATCTACCTCACCCTCCGGTGCTGCCACCAATGGGTGAAGGGTTGGGGAGGTGGCTAGGCCATCGATGTAGATATTTGGTCTAGGTCTAGTTTATGATTGCACGTAGGGTGATTGGCATTTATGCAAATTAGAGAAGACAATACATCGGTAGGTGGATGGCTGCTTATTCCATGCGTCGCCCTAGTGGACATGGCATAGGAAGAGGAATCTGGCGTTCTCTCCCTCAATAATCTCGAGGTATGCCCTGATCTAGAGGAGGTTGTTCTGCCTACTCTCAGCTCTTAGTTACCATGGTGTTGGACATGGAGAAGAGGGGGATTAGAGATCTGAAGCTTGCATATTTGGTCGAAGCTCACCAATAGACGGGTGCTTGATAGAGCTATGGCACCTTTGTATGCATTCACTGGCCAGTTTGCACGGCCACGCAACTGCTTCTTTTGGCCAAAAGGCGGCCTACCATATTCTCCCGGCCTAGATGCCAAAGGGCAGGAAAGTTCAACTTTTATACATGGGCCATGTCGCGGAGGTTCTACGCCTATGGAAATCTTGTCTCCCCAAGTAGTTCTCCCTGGAGACAGCGAGATTGAATCCCTGTTGAAGTTCCATTGGACCTAATATATAGTGATCCTATCTCCTAGTTTGGGGTCCTCCTTGTCAAAGTTAGGGACTTATTTGCAGTTTCCTATTTATTTTGGGTCATGTTGTAAGATGTACAGCCCCACAGCTTCATGCTTAAAGCTTCGGGGCCCTTCTAGTTTAAAAAAAGAGGGTGAAACTAGACTCTCGTGAAATCGCATTTCAACATTGCTACACGCTCAATATTATTTGTACGACTTTTGTACGACTATTCAACGGAACCTTTCATCGATTTTTTGTCCAAAAGGACCCCCTGGCCAATAGAATTGTTAAAAAGGACTATCCGTGGATATATTTGACAAAAAGACCCCCTAGGCCGTGGCGGCAGGTGCGGCAGGCGACACGTGGCACCTGCCGCCACGCTAGGAGGCGGCCGCCCGGGTAAAACATTTCTCGTACAATGCCTCGAGCCAGGACGGAATGGGCGAGGCCAGGTGGGCCCTACCGCCACCGGGTGAGGCGGCCTCTGCTGCCCATGCCGCGCCCAGGCCGACAGGTACGGCTGCACGCACGACGAGACTGCGGGCCATGCCGCCACCGCAGTAGGCGGCCGCACTGTTTGTGCTACATGCGGCCTGACAGCCTGTCCTATTGCGGGCTGGGATGATTCCCACGCGCGCGACGACGACGAATTTCACGGGCCGGCTGTTGCAGACTGGGCTAATTCCCACGCGCGGAGGACGGCGAATTTCACGGGCAGGAATATAATGAGTGACAATGATGATTCCCTGTTGCTTCCCGGGAATCACTCCTGCTTTTGCTTCTTTTGCCTCAGCAGATGCGACGGCACTGCGGGAATCACTCTGGCTATTGCTTCAGCTTGGCACTGCAAGAATCACTCACTCGCTGCGGGAATCCGAGGTTGCGGGAACCTGTTGTGCCAACACTACAGAGATCCTCTTCCTTTTATATAGTATGCTTCTGCTCCGTGCGCAAGCACACTGGCCTCCTCTTCTACCCTCTAAGTGTGTAAGAACAGAGAGAAAGAAAAACTCACTAGGCACTTTCACTCATGATTTAGGGCGATTTAGTGTTGGATTTTGAATATGTTGAAGTTGAAGAAAAGATAGACGAAGGTAAGATCTATCTATTTTGTTGGTTTCGTTTGCATGCATGATGTTTTTACTCTTTTTGCTTAGTTCATAACTATGGGTTATCTGTTTTGTTAGGCATCATTTCATCACTTTTTGGAGTCATTTAGAGCTTCAGGAGTACGATTTGCCTGGCGAAGTGAACTACGAAGTTGAAGATCAAGGTATGAGCTTTGCAATACATTGATTTTTTTGTGCATGCAGGGTGGTAATTAGTTAGTCTTTTAGCTCGTCATTAGCTATGCAATGTTAGTGCTTAGAGGTTAGAAATAATTTCAGACGACAAATGTAGCATATATACCATTTTTTTAGAAGAGTAGGTTGAAGATGTTGTATCAATGTTAGGTGCGTCCATTAGTATTGACATGCGAGAAATCTTAATACCGTAATTAAGAAAAACTTATACTGTAATTGTTCATTGCATGTGGTGTGTTATTTCATGTGGTATGTTTAATAATAAGTCTATAGTTAGGAAATTGTATGTCTACTTTGTTATGTCGCAATAATTTAAATTTTATATGTTAAGATTAGGTGCTAATGTACTTGATGATTACCGCTGGTTCCCGCAGCATCGAATTCCCGCAGTGAGTGACTGATTACCGTAGTGCCGTCGCATCCGCTCAAGCAATAGCCAGAGAGATTCTCGTATTGCCGTCGCATCCACTGAGGAAAAAGTAGCAAAATCAGGAGTGATTCCCGGGCAAAAGAACCAAAAGCAGGCCATTAGCGTACATATTCCCACGCGTGGGAATCACCGCCGTCAGCGTCACTGTCGCGCCTGAGAATCAGCGCCATCAGCGTGCGTTGTCGCGTGTGTAGTAGAGATGCCGCCTCGCGTAGTGGCGGCGTGGCCCACCGGCTGGGCCCGTGAGCAGCGGAATCTGTCGGCCTACGACACGGCAGGAGCAGCGAGCGGCGTCTCGTCTTGTGGCGGCTAGGCCCGCCCCGTTCCGTCCCGGCGAGAGGAACTGTGGTAAATACGTTATACCCCGCGCGACCGCCTCCTGCCGTGGCGGCAGGGCCCGCCGCCTCCTGGCATGGCGGCAGGTGCCACGTGTCACCTGCCGTACCTGCCACCATGGCCAGGGGGTCTTTTGTCAAATATATCCATGGGTAGTCCTTTTTGACAATTCTGTTGGCCAGGGGGTTCCTTTTGGACAAAAACCCCTTTCATCATGTCCGTTGAGTGAAACAGGATATTTGGATCACTTGTCATATCATAATTGGATTGTAAACCATTGCTCGTGAAGTAGTTTTAACAATGAAACCAAATGTGGATGATCAATAAATAGTTTTGCTTACAATTTTCATTAAACATATTTTCTTGAGATTTTTTTTTCATTCAATCAATATATCGAGGGGATACAACCTCGACGAGCGAATTCCCATTCTCTGCATAATAAGATGTGCATAGTTAATACGTCGAAGAGACAGAAAATGTAATACATGAAAAAGGAAAGGTACAAGCTAGGATTGGGGAGGTCATATTCGGAGATTACACTGACATCCATGACGAGAGAAAACCTCTCTGGTTGTATGTTTCTGTCGGGTAGACGCCATCATAGAAAGTCCCTGTCTTTCCTCCTATGCATGTGATAGACCAACTGAAGAAAATTTACACAAGCATGAATAACCTGCAAAGGAGTTGACACATTTTTCTTTCTTCTAAAACCCTCATCGTTCCGAGAGAGCCTCGGGGTCAAAAAATAAGGCGGCCGCCTCACGAGAATATGTGAAGAAGACTTGTTAACAGTACCCCTGCCCTTGCGTAGTGAGGGAAAGGTTTAAAGCTACATGTATAATATATCACTAGTAGAAAAGGGGGCAAAGGTCCAGGCCGGGTCAGCCCATTAGTCCCGGTTCAGTCTAGAACCGGGACCCATGGGGGCATTGGACCCGGTTTGTTAGCCCCGGGGGCCAGCCGGGCCACGTGGGCCATTGGTCCCGGTTCGTCTGGACCTTTTGGTCCCGGTTGGTGGGACGAACCGGGACCAATGGGCCTCGCTCCTGGCCCACCACCAGTGGTCCCGGTTGGTGGCATGAACCGGGACCAAAGGCTGCCCTTTAGTCCCGGTTCATGCCATTAGCCGGGACCAATCATGTGCCTATATATACCCCCTCGCATAAGAGCAGAGCACGCTGCTCTGTTTTTTCTGGCCGCCGAGGGGGAGAGGGCTTGGTGGTGCTCTAGCTCACCTCCTATGCACACAAGGTGTTCGATGGAATGCCCGAGCCACACTACTTAAGCTTTCTCCATTTTCCTCAATATTTGTCTAGGTTTAGCGGTCCGTCACGCCTCGTCCCCGTCTTCACCATCGTCAATCACTCGCGCCGATCTCATCAGCGGCACCACCGTGGTGAGCCTCTTGTTCTTATCTTCTTTCTAAAAAGAAAATTATTCTTACTTGTATGTTTAGATAGATACTTGTATTATTTTCTTACTTTTATTATTGCATCTTATATAGTGCGATGGTTTTGGTATCCGCCCCCGTCGGCCCTCGTCCTGTCTATGATTCGGATGTGGTATATATTATCTTTTCATAACTATTGGTTTATTTATTGTTTATGACAATTATGCCGACCAACGTGACATAGATTTTATTTATCTAGGAGGTTATTGAACCGGAAATTCCAACCGACCCTATTGTCAAGAGGTTAAATTTAGTTGAAGAAGAAAACAATTTCTTAAAGGAAAAAATAAGAAAAATTGAGGAGGAGAAGATGATATTGGAGTTGCATGTTGCGGATGTCGTCGATGATCACAAGATTAAGATGGATGCAATGCGCTTGAAGATTAGAAAGATTAGAAAATATGTCATTCATACCGAGGCTTGGTATCGTTATGCCATAGATCAGTTGTTACCTTGGTTGCGATTATGATCGCATTTGTCTTCGCATTGAAATGTTTTACATAGTTTCAATGTATGGTTTAATTAATTAAGATGCTCTGCAGAGCTTTATTTTGTTAGATGAGAACTATGTATGTATTTTGGTTTTAATGTGATGATGAACTTCTATTAATTTGGTCACTTAATTATCTATTCATGATGTTCTGTAATGGTTTTTGACACACTTAATTATATATAATGCACGCAAATGAACCGGCAATGGATGTACGGTGACAGACACACCTCCGAGTACATTAAGGGCGTCCATGATTTTCTCGAAGTGGCTGAGGCAAACAAGCAGAATGGTTTTATGTGTTGTCCATGCCCTATATGTGGGAATACGAAGTCTTACTCTGACCGGAAAATCCTTCACACCCACCTGCTTTACAAGGGTTTCATGCCACACTATAATGTTTGGACGAGGCACGGAGAAATAGGGGTTATGATGGAAGACAGCAAAGAAGAAGAGTACGATGACAACTATGTGCCCCTGGATACGGTGATGCTACTGAACATCAAGAGGAACCAGACGATGTGCACGATGATTCTGCAACGGGCGAAGCTGCTAAAGATCAAGAGGAACCAGACGATGTGCCCGATGATGATGATCTCCACCGGGTCATTGTCGATGCAAGGATGCAATGCGAAAGTCAAAAGGAGAAGCTGAAGTTCGATCGCATGTTAGAGGATCACAAAAAAGGGTTGTACCCCAATTGCAAAGATGGCAACACAAAGCTCGGTACCATACTGGAATTGCTGCAGTGGAAGGCAGAGAATGTTGTGCCTGACAAAGGATTTGAGAAACTACTGAAAATATTGAAGAAGAAGCTTCCAAAGGATAACGAATTGCCCGACAGTACATACGCAGCAAAGAAGGTCGTATGCCCTCTAGGATTGGAGGTGCAGAAGATACATGCATGCCCTAATGACTGCATCCTCTGCCGCGGTGCGTACAAGGATCTGAACGCATGCCCGGTATGCGGTGCATTACAGTATAAGATCAGACGAGATTACCCTGGTTATGTTGACGGCGAGCCCCCTAGGAAGAGGGTTCCTGCGAAGGTGATGCGGTATGCTCCTATAATACCACGGTTGAAACGTCTGTTTAGAAACGGAGAGCATGCCAAGTTGATGCGATTGGCACAGTGAGGACCGTAAGAAAGACGGGAAGTTGAGAGTACCCGCTGACGGGTTGCAGTGGAGAAAAATCGAGAGAAAGTACTGGGATGAGTTTGCAAGTGACCCAAGGAACGTATAGTTTGCTTTAAGCGCAGATGGCATTAATCCTTTCGGGGAGCAGAGCAGCAATCACAGCACCTGGCCCGTGACTCTATGTATGTATAACCTTCCTCCTTGGATGTGCATGAAGCGGAAGTTCATTATGATGCCAGTTCTCATCCAAGGCCCTAAGTAACCCGGCAACGACATTGATGTGTACCTAAGGCCATTAGTTGAAGAACTTTTACAGTTGTGGAATGGAAACGGTGTACGTACGTGGGATGAGCACAAATAGGAGGAATTTGACCTAAAGGCGTTGCTGTTCGTGACCATCAACGATTGGCCCGCTCTCAGTAACCTTTCAGGACAGCCAAACAAGGGATACCATGCATGCACGCACTATTTACTTGACACCGATAGTATATACCTAGGAAGCTGCAGGAAGAATGTGTACCTGGTCCATCATCGATTTCTTCCGACCAACCATCAATGTTGAAAGAAAGGCAAGCATTTCAAAGGCGAGGCAGATCAAGGAAGAAGCCCGCCATGCGTACCGGTGATCACGTACTTGCTATGGTCAATGATTTACACGTAATCTTTGGAAAGGGTCCCGGCGCACTAGCTATTCCGAATGACGCTGAGGGACACGCACCCATGTGGAAGAAGAAATCTATATTTTGGGACCTACCCTACTGGAAAGACCTAGAGGTCCGCTCTTAAATCGACGTGATGCACATGACGAAGAACCTTTGCGTGAACCTGCTAGGCTTCTTGGGCGTGTATGGAAAGACAAAAGATACACCTGAGGCACGGGAGGACCTGCAACGTTTGCACGAAAAAGACGGCATGCCTCCGAAGCAGTATGAAGGTCCTGCCAGCTACGCTCTTACGAAAGAAGAGAAAGAAATCTTCTTTGAATGCCTGCTCAGTATGAAGGTCCCGACTGGCTTCTCGTCGAATATAAAGGGAATAATAAATATGCCAGAGAAAAAGTTCCAGAACCTAAAGTCTCATGACTGCCACGTGATTATGACGCAACTGCTTCCAGTTGCATTGAGGGGGCTTCTACCAGAAAATGTCCGATTAGCCATTGTGAAGCTATGTGCATTCCTCAATGCAATCTCTCAGAAGGTGATCGATCCAGAAATCGTACAAAGGCTAAGGAGTGATGTGGCGCAATGTCTTGTCAGTTTCGAGCTGGTGTTCCCACCATCCTTCTTCAATATCATGACGCACGTCCTAGTTCATATAGTCGACGAGATTGTCATTCTGGGGCCCGTATTTCTACACAATATGTTCCCATTTGAGAGGTTCATGGGAGTCCTAAAGAAATATGTCCGTAACCGTGCTAGGCCAGAAGGAAGCATCTCCATGGGCCATCAAACAGAGGATGTCATCGGGTTTTGTGTTGACTTTATTCCTGGCCTTAAGAAGATAGGTCTCCCTAAATCGCGGTATGAGGGGAGACTGACTGGAAAAGGCACGCTTGGAAGGGACTCAATAATATGCAGGGACGGATATTCTTGGTCTCAAGCACACTACACAGTTCTACAGAACTCTACCTTGGTGACCCCGTATGTCGATGAACACAAGAACAGTCTGCACTCCAAACACCCGGAGCAGTGCGACGACTGGATTACATGTGAACACATTAGGACTTTCAGCAGTTGGTTGGAAACACGTCTCAGAGGTGACAACACTGTTTGTGATGAGTTGTACTTGTTGTCCAGGGGACCATCTTTGACTGTATTGATTTACAAAGGATACGAGATAAATGGGAATTCATTTTACACGATTGATCAAGATCAAAAGAGCACCAACCAAAACAGTGGTGTCCGCTTTGATGCAACAACCGAGAGGGGAAAGGACACATATTATGGTTACATAGTGGACATATGGAAACTTGACTACGGACATGATTTTAAGGTCCCTTTGTTTAAGTGCAAATGGGTCAATCTGTCAGGAGGCAGGGTACAGGTAGACCCACAGTACGAAATGGCAATAGTGGATCTGAAAAATCTTGGGTACACTGAGGAACCATTCGTCCTAGCCAATGATGTTGCACAGGTTATCTATGTGAAGGACATGTCTACCAGACCGAGAAAAAGAAAAGATAAGGAAGCGAATATATCATACGATGAGCCAAAGCGCCACATAGTTCTTTTAGGAAAAAGGGACATCGCGGGAGTGGAGGGCAAGGCAGACATGTCTGAAGATTATGAAAAGTTTCATGAAATTCCTCCCTTCAAAGTCAAGGCTGACCCAAGCATCCTGATAAACGATGAAGATTATCCATGGTTACGGGGCAATAAGCAAATGACACAAGCGAAGAAAAAGTGAAGACTTTCTCCCGCAGCTATTATGATGATACCATGCCAACTTTGTAACAGATGAGTATGATACCATTGTCCGTTTTGTACATGCACATGCTATGTGGGTGAAATTATGATTGGGGGAGTCCTGGACTAGGGGGTGTCCGGATAGCCGGACTATCATCATCGACCGGACTCCAAGACTATGAAGATACAAGATTGAAGACTTCGTCCCGTGTCCGGATGGGACTTTCCTTGGCGTGGAAGGCAAGCTTGGCGATACGGATATGTAGATCTCCTACCATTGTAACCGACTCTGTGTAACCCTATCCCTCTCCGGTGTCTATATAAACCGGAGGGTTTTAGTCCGTAGGACGAACAACCATTACAACAATCATACCATAGGCTAGCTTCTAGGGTTTAGCCTCCGTGATCTCATGGTAGATCCACTCTTGTACTACCCATGTCATCAATATCAATCAAGCAGGAGTAGGGTTCTACCTCCATCGAGAGGGCCCGAACCTGGGTAAAAACATCGTGTCCCTTGTCTCCTGTTACCATCCGCCTAGACGCACAGTTCGGGACCCCCTACCCGAGATCCGCCAGTTTTGACACCGACATTGGTGCTTTCATTGAGAGTTCCTCTGTGTCGTCACCGATAGGCTTGATGGCTTCATCAATCAGCAACAACGCAGTCCAGGGTGAGACTTTTCTCCCCGGACAGATCTTCGTGTTCGGCGGCTTCGCACAGCGGGCTAATTCTCTTGGCCATCTGGAGCAGATCGAAAGCTACGCCCCTGGCCGTCAGGTCAGATCTGGAAGCCTAAACTTCACGGCCGACATCCACGGAGACTTGATCTTCGATGGATTCGAGCCACAGCCGAGCGCGCCGCACTGTCACGATGGGCATGATTTAGCTCTGCCGCCGGACAGCATCCTGGAGGCCGCACATGAGTCCACTCCCACCCCTAGTTCGGAGCCGACCACGCATATCGAGGGCAGGTGGTTGGACACCGCCTCGGGGGCTGCAATCTCTACGGCGATGGAGCCGAACACTGACCCTGTCCCTCGCAAAGCTCGTGACTCTGAGGTGCCGGACTCCGAACCTCCTGCGCCCCTGCCAACCGAATCCGATTGGGCGCCGATCATGGAGTTCACCGCTGCGGACATCTTTCAGCGCTCACCCTTTGGCGACATCTTGAACTCGCTAAAGTATCTCTCATTATCTGGAGAGCCCTGGCCGGACTACGGTCAGGACGGTTGGGATGCGGATGACGAAGAAATTCGAAATCCACCCACCACCCACTTTGTAGCCACTGTCGACGATCTAACCGACATGCTAGACTACGACTCCGAAGACATCGACGGTATGGACGACGATGCCGGAGACGACCAAGAACTAGCGCCTACGGGGCACTGGAAGACCACCTCGTCATACGACATATACATGGTGGACATCCCAAAAGATGGGAACGGCGAAGAAGCAGCAGAGGCAGATTCCTCTAAGAAACAGCCCAAGCGCCGACGTCAGCGGCGCCGCTCTAACTCCCGCCATAGCAAGAATGGAGATTCTGGCACTGGAGACAATAACACCCCAGAGAGTGCCGAAGACAACCCCCTCCACTAAGATTCAGCACAGGAGGACGGAGAAGCCAGCCCTCGAGAGAGAACGACAGACGAGGAGATAGAGGATGACAATTACATGCCTCCCTCCGGAGTCGAGGCAAGCCTCAACGACGACGAATTCGTCGTGCCCGAGGATCCCGTCGTACAAGAGCGTTTTAAACGCAGGCTAATGGCCACGAAAAACAGCCTAAAGAAAAAGCAGCAACAGCTTCGAGCTGATCAAGACCTGCTGGCCGACAGATGGACCGAGGTCCTCGCGGCCGAAGAGTATGAACTCGAACGCCCCTCCAAAAGCTACCCAAAACGCAAGTTGCTCCCCCGACTAGAGGAGGAAGCATACAAACCTTCATCACCAGCGCACAATACGGCAGACCGACCACCTCGTGGCCGCGACAGAGAGGCATCTAGGCCCTCCACCAGAACCGTACCCTGGCACCGCTCGAAAAGCGCGAAGCCACGGGGGAATGCACCGGACTTGCGAGACGTACTGGAGGACAAGGCAAGACAATCAAGATCTATCTATGGATCATGTGGGCGCCTCACGATCCACGACGACTACCGTCGCGCCGGATACAGCAACTCCGGCCGGGCCGAACACAGCAGACAAAGCTCTCTTGAGCTACATCGAGATATTGCCCAGTATAGAGGCGCCGCACACCCACTATGCTTCACAGATGAAGTAATGGATCACCAAATCCCTGAAGGGTTTAAACCCATAAACATCGAATCCTACAATGGCACAACAGACCCCGCGGTTTGGATCGAAGATTATCTCCTTCATATCCATATGGTCCGCGGTGACGATCTCCACGCCATCAAGTATCTCCCACTCAAGCTTAAAGGACCAGCTCGGCATTGGCTTAACAGCTTGCCAGCAGAGTCAATCGGGTGTTGGGAGGACCTGGAAGCCGCATTCCTCGACAATTTCCAGGGCACATATGTGCGACCACCAGACGTCGATGACCTAAGCCACATAATTCAGCAGCCAGACGAATCGGCCAGACAGTTCTAGACACGGTTCTTAACAAGGAAAAATCAAATCGTCGACTGTCCGGATGCAGAGGCCCTCGCAGCCTTCAAACATAACATCCGCGACGAGTGGCTGGCCCGGCACCTCGGACAGGAAAAGCCGAAATCCATGGCAGCCCTCACATCACTCATGACCCGCTTCTGTGCGGGGGAGGACAGCTGGCTAGCCCGCAGTAACAACCTCAGCAAAAATTCTGGCAGTCCGGACAACAAGGACCGCAGTGGCAGGTCGCGTCGTAACAAAAACAAACGCCGCGTTAACGGCGATAACACTGAGGATACGGCAGTCAACGCCGGATTCAGAGGCTCTAAACTCGGTCAGCGGAAGAAGCCATTCAAAAGAACCACTCCGGGTCTGTCCAATTTGGACCGAATACTCGACCGCTCTTGCCAGATACATGGCACCCCTGAAAAGCCAGCTAACCACACCAACAGGGATTGTTGGGTATTCAAGCAGGCAGGCAAGTTAATTGCCGAAAACAATGACAAGGGGCTGCACAGCAATGACGAGGAAGAGACTGGCTACTGAACAGTAGAGGACAAAAGGGTTTCCCCCCACAAGTGCGGACGGTAAACATGATATACGCAACCCATATACCCAAGAGGGAGCGGAAGCGTGCACTTAGGGACGTATATGCGATGGAGCCAGTCGCCCCGAAGTTCAATCCATGGTCCTCTTGCCCGATCACTTTCAAACGAAGGGACCACCCCACCAGTATCCGCCATGGCGGATTCGCTGCATTGGTTTTAGACCCAACCATCGATGGATTTCACCTCACTAGAGTCCTGATGGACGGCGGCAACAGCCTGAACCTGCTTTATCAGGATACAGTGCGCAAGATGGGCATAGACCCCTCAAGGATTAAACCTACAAAGACGACCTTCAAAGGTGTCATACCAGGTGTTGAGGCCAATTGTACAGGCTCAGTCACACTGGAAGTGGTCTTCGGATCCCTGGATAATTTCCGAAGCGAGGAGTTAATCTTCGACATAGTCCCGTTCCGCAGTGGCTATCACGCTCTGCTCGGACGAACCGCGTTTGCAAAGTTCAACGCGGTGTCGCATTATGCATACCTTAAGCTCAAGATGCCAGGCCCTCGTGGAGTCATCACGGTCAACGGAAACACTGAACGCTCCCTCCGAACAGAGGAACACACAGCGGCTCTCGCGGCAGAAGTACAGAGCCGCCTCTTAAGGCAATTTTCAAGTCCGGCCGTTAAACGACCGAACATGGCCAAACGCGCCCGGAGTAACATACATCAAGACCACCTGGCACGTTCCGAGCACGTGTAGCAATGCGGCCCCAACCCCAGCCCTTGCATGATTGCAAAACTAGCCCTTCGCGTACATCATTACGCTCTGGAGATACCATGGACATAGGGGGAGGGGCACGACCACGACAGGCCCAGAGTGCGGCTCAACCACACCAGGGGCTCCCAAGTGTGTCGCTCTTTTTCTTTTCCTTTTTTTATCCACAGGACTCCATTCACCAGAGACCCTGTCCGGCGGCGAATCTGCCGAACTCACGATGCAACAGCCAGGAAAGGACAAAGGCTACAACGAATACTCAGGTGGTCTCCATTATGAGCATTAAATCTGTTTAATACACCATTCCGCAGCCTACCCCTGGAGGGGGACATGTCTAATAGTCCAATCCCTTGTTTACCGCACTATTTGTATCGTTCTGCACTCATAGCAGAATTCCTTGAATAAACAATGCATCACTTTTCGCTTATAATTGCATCCCTTTTCTTTACATATATGTTCATTTATGACATCTTGCATCTATACACTTTGGTACGGCCGAATACACCAGGGGCTTATGTTCCCCGCATTATGGTGTGATAAGTCTGAACACTTTCACAAGTGCGGCACCCCGAACTTATAGCATTATATGCATCAGCTCCGAATCATGTCTTGGGTCAATAGTTGGGTTTGCCCGGCTCCCATGTTTTGGTACCTTACGTTCCGTTCCGTCGGCTAAGGTAGCACTGGGAGAACCACTGCGATTGCGCCCCGGTTGAGCTGGGCAAGCGCCTCAGTGGAGAAAGCTAAAACTGACCGTCATGATAAGGCGAGAGCTGGTCGCTATTCGAGAGGTCTTTTCGAGTCCCTAAAGACTTATGCCGCTTAGAGCGAGGAACCGGCTGTGTCCGGCCCAGGCGTGGATAGTGCCCCGAACTCGGTCTTCCGAACACTAGGGGCTTCGCCGAAATTTAAAATTATAGAATTCTATGGCTAAGTGAGAGTGTTCAAGCATTATAAGTCCGGTTGCCTTGTTCGTCGTGTTGAGCGCCTCCCTAGATGGACCCAAAAATGGGAACAAGAGCGCTCAAGTTTTATCCCGAACACCCCAGCACTCGTGGCATGGGGGCTGAAGCCGACGACTTGCCATCTCTCAGATTTGATAAACGGCCGCACAGAAGGTAATATTTTAAATTAATAAGCGTTGCTTAGCGCATATGAACAAATTTTTCAGCGCACAGGATAACACATTGCGAGTCTACTCAAATATTACATCTTTGGGACACTCATCCGCAATCTTGCGGGCACCCTTTAGGACACTCTTATAATAAATTTCGGGCATGCGATACTCCTTGCCCGCCGGCAGCGAGTCCGTCAGAAGCTTCTCAGCATCCAGCCTGCCCCAGTGCACCTTTGCACGGGCAAGGGCCCGACGGGCACCTTCAATGCATGCGGAGCGCTTGATGACTTCCACCCAAGGACACGCATCCACCAGCAGCCGCACCATGCCGAAGTAGCTCCCAGGCATGGCCTCTTCAGGCCACAGCCGGACTATGAGGCCCTTCATGGCCGGCTCGGCTACCTTGTGGAGCTCGACCAGCTGCTTCAGCTGGTCGCTAAGGGGCACCAGATGTCCGGCCTCAGCATACTGAGACCAGAAGACCTTCTCCGTTGAGCTCCCCTCCTCGGCCCGGTAGAATGCGGCAGCATCGGACACGCTGTGAGGCAGATCTGCAAACGCTCCTGGAGAGCTCCGAATTCGGGTAAGTAACAGGTAATCCACATTCACATGCTTTCTTTGCATGAAAAATGCCTTACCCGCCGCTATTTTCTTCACCGCCTCAATCTCCTAGAGGGCCTTATGGGCCTCGGCCTTAGCGGCTTTGGCACTCTCAAGAGCCGAGGCAAGCTCGGACTCTCGAGTCTTCGAGTCGCGCTCCAAACTCTCATGCTTTTCCATGAGAGCCTGGAGCTCTTGCCGCACCTCCACCACCCGCGCCTCCTGCTTCTCTCGCTCCGCTCGTTCCGCGGCCGCATTACGTTTGGCCGCGGACACGGTCTCCTTCAGGGTCGCCACCTCGCTCGTGGCCCCTGCAGTGCCCACGTTATCCTTGTTACTTCTATTGCAACCAAAATCCTTTTCTGTAAGGTACAAATTTAATACGGTGTTACTCACCTTCCTTGTCCTTGAGCTGCTTCTTGGCAAGGCCGAGCTCGTTCTCAGTCCGCTCGAGGTCCTACTTCAAAGCACCGACCTCCGCAGTCAATGCGGCAGAGGTCAGCAGCGCAGCCTGCAACCCCATATTGACATAATTTTTAGAACTCCTGCGTATATATTTTTAGATCCTCAGTCCGGCTTTTCTTTCCGAACACCGAACTGAGCATCAGGGGCTACTGTCTATGCGGTATTACATTGCATATTTTAAAACTTCTTACCTCAAAGCCTGTTAGAAGGCTGCTGCAGGCTTCGGTCAGCCCGCTCTTGGCGAGCTGAACCTTCTGAATCACCGCACTCATGATAGTGCGGTGTTCTTCCTCGATGGAAGCACCGTTGAGCGCCTCCAACAAGTTGTCCGGCGCCTCCGGTTGGACGGAGGCTGCCGGTGTCATGGTCTTGCCCTTCTTACGAAGGGGCCGCCTGCCGGACTCCGGAACCACTGCGGGTTCCAGCACAGAGTCCGACGCAAAGTCCAGGAGGCTGCCTTGCGGCACCTTCGGAGCCTCCTCCTGATGGGTCCCCTCCTGGTATCCCACCTCGGCGTCGTTAGCATCACGAGGGGTGGAGGCGGTCGGAATGGAATCCACATCCGACGGAGCCAAGGACCCGCTCGATGTAGCGGGAAGATCATCCTTGGCCGGACTGCAGGTAGTGTGCGGCATTAGACGGACACCATGTGGCACAAAAGAGAAATTATAAATCATTCAGGAATCCGGATACTTACGATCTTGCCGGGGGCTTGGCCCTTGAGGGCCACCCTTCGTCGCCGTCGTTGGCGTTTGCGGAGCTGTCCGGAGGAAGGGTCCTTCCCCTCTTGGACCCTTCGGCCTCCCCCGTTGGGGAAGCCTTCCTCTTCCTCTCTCCCCCCTCCTGGGGAGAGTCCTCTTTCTCCTCCTCATCTTCAGGAGAGGAGTACGCCTCGGAGCCACCGGACGATGAGTCCGATACCACCTTGCGCCGGGAACTCCTTCGGGTTCCTGTGGCCTTCTTCTTGGCCTTCTTCTCCGGCACCACATAAAGTGTCAGGACTAGCAGCCCCGTTAAACGGGTATCCGCTGGGTCTTCGGGGAGGGGAGCCGGACAGTTAACCTGTCCGGACGTCCTCTGCCAGTCCTGTTAAAGACATTGGGTATTTTAGATCCCACAATAGAGTCAAACTATGAAAGAAATAAATGTCCCATAAAGGATAACATATCTTACCACACCGGCCCGGCGTTTCGTGCTGAATCCGCGATCTTCAGTTGCGGATGCGGGGGCTTCTCCACCCTTGAACAGCACCCTCCAGGTAGCTTCGTACGTTGTGTCGAAGAGCCCGCTAAGGGTCCGGTGCTGTGACGGATCAAACTCCCACAGATTGAAGGCCCGTTGTTGGCAGGGGAGAATCCAGCGGACGAGCATGACCTGGGTCACGTTGACAAGCTTGAGCTTCTTGTTCACCAGGGTCTGGAGACAGGACTGGAGTCCGGTCAGCTCCTCCGAACTGCCCCATAGCAAGCCCTTCTCTTTCCAGGAGGTGAGCTGCATGGGGGTACCAGATCTGAACTCGGGGGCCGCTGCCCATTTAGGGTCACGCGGCTCGGTGATATAGAACCACCCCGATTGCCACCCTTTGATGGTTTCCACGAAGGCGCCCTCGAGCCAGAGGACGTTGGGCATTTTTCCCACCATGGCACCTCCACACTCCGCTTGGACGCCCTTCACTACCTTCGGCTTGACATTGAAGGTTTTTAGCCACAAGCCGAAGTGGGGCTGGATGTAGAGGAAGGCCTCGCACACGACGATAAACGTCGAGATGTTGAGGATGAAGTTTGGCGCCAGATCGTGGAAGTCCAGGCCATAGTAGTACATGAGCGCCCGGACGAAGGGATGAAGTGGGAAGCCCAGTCCGCGGAGGAAGTGGGGAAGGAATACGACCCTCTCATGGGGCCTGGGGGTGGGGATGAGCTGCCCCTTGTCGGGCAGCCGGTGCGCGATGTCGCTGGACAGGTATCCGGCGCCGCGCAGTTTTTCGATGTGCCCCTCTGTAACGGAGGAAGCCATCCACTTGCCTCCCGCTCCGGACATGGCTGGAGAAGGTTGAGACGAGATGTGTGGACTTGGGCGCTGGAGCTCGAGTGCGCGGATATGGATAGGCAAAGGAGGAAGAAGGCGTAGGTGAAAAGGGTGGATCCTTATCCCCTTATATATGGGCGGACGAAGACTATGCGTCCCCACCGGCCTGGTAAAACTCGCCTATCTCCCAAGCACCACAATCAATGGCGCGGTTGGGTTACCCACGTCCGTATTGATGGGAATCCCGGAATAAGGGGAACACGATCTCTGCTTCGACAAGACGTGCCAAGGAAACCGCTTCGCTAAACGCGCTGAGGTGGTATAATAAAATTCAAGTAAAGGCTTGGTAGTGGCGTGACATCATGCCACAAAATACGTCAGCAGATTGAACCTGTGTACATATTATTCTCTCTACGGTGCTATGTGGAATTTATTTTGCAGAGCCGGACACTATCCTGGTGTTCGCAATCTTCTATGAATTATTTGGAGGAGGAACCCGCCTTGCAATGCCGAACAATATGCGCGCCGGACTCATCGTCATTGAAGCCTGATTCAGGTGCTACTGAGGGAGTCCTGGACTAGGGGGTGTCCGGATAGCCGGACTATCATCATCGGCCGGACTCCAAGACTATGAAGATACAAGATTGAAGACTTCGTCCTGTGTCTGGATGGGACTTTCCTTGGCATGGAAGGCAAGCTTGGCGATACGGATATTTAGATCTTCTACCATTGTAACCAACTCTGTGTAACCCTAGCCCTCTCCGGTGTCTATATAAACCGGAGGGTTTTAGTCCGTAGGACGAACAACCATTACAACAATCATACCATAGGCTAGCTTCTAGGGTTTAGCCTCCTTGATCTCGTGGTAGATCCACTCTTGTACTACCCATGTCATCAATATCAATCAAGCAGGAGTAGGGTTTTACCTCCATCGAGAGGGCCCGAACCTGGGTAAAAACATCATGTCCCTTGTCTCCTGTTACCATCCGCCTAGACGCACAGTTCAGGACCCCCTACCTGAGATCCGCCGGTTTTGACACCGACAATGATACCATGCCAACTTTCAACTTTTTCAGAGTTCATTTGAAATGCTTTAATGCCTTATGGTTCGGCCCTCGTAATACCATTAATCCCGGTTCGCTCCTTGTCAACTATGTTCTCACCAAGAACACTCTCAAGAGGGCAGCCACGTGGGCCATTGGTGCCGGTTCGTCTAGACCTTTTGGTCCCGGTTCCACGCACGAACCGGGACCAATGCGCCTCGCCCTTGGCCCATGACCATTAGTCTCGGTTTGTGCCACAAACCAGTACTAAAGGGTTGGTCCTCGTTGCGCTCAGAGTTTAGTCCCACCTCACCAACCGAAGGGCGCACACACCGGTTTATAAGCCCGTCCCTCTCTGCCTTGTTGAGCTCCTCTCAAAGTGAAAATAGATGCCCCTATACAGGGATTTGAACTAAATTCATAGTGAATTTCTCTAAAATTCATAGAAATTTATTATAAATTTAGGTTGAATTTTCTCTATAGGCGCATCTATGTTCATTTTTTCAGTAAAGTTAATCACAAACTTGTGATTCACACAAATTTCAAAGAATTCAAATTTTAACTATTCAAATTTGAAAACTAATGGCACTAACAGAAAGTTTATAATTTTTCTAAAACTAATGGCACTAACAGAAAGTTTATAATTTTGCTGACCTAAAAGCAAAAAGAATTAAAAAATAAAGCAAAAAACAAAAGAAAATAAATAATGCAGAAAACAAAACAAAAAACTGGAAACAAAATAAAAATAGCAACAATAAGTATTTTGTTGTAAGTAGAAACAAAATAAAATAAATAAAGCAACAAAGAAAACAAAAAAACAAAAAAAGTGTTTTCAAATTTGAAAACTAAGGGCACTAACAGAAAGTTTATAATTTTTCTAAAACTAAAAGCAAAAAAGAATTAAAAAATAAAGCAAAAAACAAAAGAAAATAAATAATGCAGAAAACAAAACAAAAAAACTAGAAAATAAATAAAAATAGCAACAATAAGTATTTTGTTGTAAGTAGAAACAAAATAAAATAAATAAAGTAAGAAAGAAAACAAAAAAACAAAAAAAAGTGTTTTCAAATTTGAAAACTAATGGCACTAACAGAAAGTTTATAATTTTTCTAAAACTAAAAGCAAAAAGAATTAAAAAATAAAGCAAAAAGCAAAAGAAAATAAATAATGCAAAAAACAAAACAAAAAAAACTTAAAAAACTGCCACCTATTGGGCCACCACGTCCTGAATACGACTAGAAACCCAACTTCGGCCAGGATTCAGGCCCGCAGAAGGCCCAGTAGGCCAACAGCAGCATACTGTGAGATTAGGCCCGAAAGCCTGCAGTTGAGAGGAGCTCGAGAGGGTGGGCGCAGCAGCGCTTATAAACCACTCTCGAGCCCTCTCAACTAACGAGGTGGGACTAAACTTTGGCCGCGACGCGAGCAGCACAGGGGCCTTTGGTCCCGGTTGGTGGCACCAACTGGGACTAAAGGGGGGCATTGGTACCGGTTGATGGCACCAACCGGGACCAATGCCCCACCTTTAGTCCTGGTTGGTGCCACCAACCGGGACCCTTTGGGTTGCTGAAAAGAGGCCTTTGGTCCCGTTTGGTGGCACCAACCGGGACTAAAGGGAGGCATTGGTCCCGGTTGGTGCCACGAACCGGGACCAATACTCTTAGTATATAAGAAAGCACTTGCATTTTTCAGATTCATCTGCATCAGTTCCCCCGCCCCGACGCCGCCGCCAGGCTGCCCGAGCTCGCCCCGTCGCCGCTGTCGCCGCCCTCTGCTGCCTCGTCGACGCGCAGCCGCCCTGCCTCGAGCACGCCGCCGGCGGCCAGCCCCGACCACGCCGCGCACCCCTGCCCCAACCACGTCGTTGTCGCCCCAGCTGCCCCGCACCGCCGTCGCCTCTGCCTCGCCCTGCCCCGACCACGCCGTCGTCGCCTCTGCCCTTCCCCGACCACGCCGCCGTCGCCTCTACCCCGACGCGCGCCGTGTCCCTACCCCGACCACGCCGCACCTCTCCCTTTGGTCAGGGCCGGCACCGCCCCCCTCTTCCCCCTATTTTTTTGCACATATATAGATGTTTTATTCCTGATTATACGTATATGTATGAGTATATGTATGTGTGTATATCTGTTTATATGTCCTTTTTTTAGATTTTTTGTTTTTTGCATTTTTATGAAAATGTATATATGTATGTATATATGTTCTCTGAGTATATATATGTTCATGTATATATGCAAAAGATAGATTTTTAGAAAAAATAGTATTTTTTCTGTTCATAGATTTTTTTGGTGATATTAATTATTGTAAATATGCAAATGTTTGTATATTCATATGAACAATGAATTAGGCAAAACCTTTACTTTTTTTCTAAAATTTGTATTTGAACATTATTTAAAAAAACAAGCAATACTACTTCATGTATTTTTAAGAAGGAAGAAGAAGAAAAAGAATGAGAGGAAAAAAGAAATAAGAAGAGGAAGAAGAGGAGAAATAAATAAGAAGAAGAAAAAAGAAGAAAAAGAAGAGGAGAAGAAGAAAAAATTCTCCTCTATTCCTTTCTTCTTCTCCTCTATTCCTTTCTTCTTCTCCTCTTTTTTTTCTTCTTTTTTTCTTCGATCTTCTCCTCTATTCCTTTCTTCTTCTCCTCTTTTTATTTCTTCTTCGTTTTCTTATGTTTTATCGGGTCTGTCGTCGTCGATATACCCCTCCCGATAACTTCAACATGAGGGGGGTCGATATACCCCCTCCCCGATAATATTATTTTCCCATGTACGTATGTCGTCGTTGTCGATATAACCCCCTCCCGATAACTTCAACACGTGGGGGGGTCGATATACCCCCTCCCCGATAACATTATTTTCCCGTGTATGTATGTCGTCGTTGTCGATATTACCCCCTCTCGACTGTGATAACTTATACCAAAATTCTCGAGGACACCAAAACCCTAGAAAAAACAATGTCGGTCTCCTACCCCCTCCCGCCGCGCCCCTACCCGACAAAATCTCTCGAGGCCACCCCCTCTCGCTCGACCAAAACTCTCGAGGACACCCAAACCCTAGAAAAAAACAATGTCAGTCTCCTACCCCTCCCGCCGCGCCCCTACCCTTGAAGCGTTGCCGAGGCCATCCCAAACCCGGAATAAGCTCGGTCTACGTATGCCACTAATATATCTACGTGTTGTCATGTTTGTGTAATAATTGTCATGTTGTAATATTTGCAGAAACAATGGAGCACATATGAGACAAGGAAGCAGAAGAGGTGTTGGGGGACATAATCTTAGCCGGAGGTGATATCTTGTCGTATCTTAACGACAATGATGGTCTGGAAGAACAGGGTGAAGAAGCAGGCCATGGTGATCGAAGAATGGAGGAGGAAAGACATGATTATGATGGCTCCGGTGACCCAATGACGGTGCAAGAAGGAGACCGTGATGACGGCTCCGGTGACCGAACCAAGTCTGGCCAGGTATATATATTAGTTAAGCCTATGCTGACTAGCTAATTGATGCATTCATTGTTTTGGTATGTGTACATATATTAATTAACTCTTGTCTTTCTTCTTTTTTCTAGCCCTCCGGATCGAGCACAACTTCGGTAAGGAGACGAGGCCCGAAGAAAAAGTTGAGCTCGGATGAAAGGTTTGAGATCACAACAATCGCGCGCGACAGCGAAGCAATTGAACCCATCCGGACAAAGAACGCATTTGCTGCTCAGTGCAGGGTTCTTGTTAGGGACAAGATCCCGACCAGCATCCACAAATGGTATAAGCCTAAGAACGAAGACCCTGAGGTGTCTTATGTCAATGATATGCAGAAAGATGATCTTTGGACTGAGCTGAAGGCAAATTTCACCCTACCGCGAGAGGAGGATCCGGAGAAGCCAGTTACAGAGCAATTAATCAAGTCTTTTGCTCTTAAGAAGATGGCAGGCCTATTCAGGAGGTGGAGGAAAGAGCTGAAAAAGTTTGTCGACAAATAAGAGACACCAGAATTCATCAGCAAATATGAGAAGATCATAGATCATTGGCCAGCATTTGTGGCCCACACGACATCAGAAAAGAGTAAGAAGATGTCGGCGACAAACAAGCAAAATACTGCGATGAAGCAGTTTCACCATCGCACGGGGTCAGGTGGCTACCTCAAAGCCTGGCCTAAGTGGGACAAGGCTGAGAATGATCTGCTTGATAAAGGGATCAAACCAGAGACAATGAACTGGCCAGACCGTTGCCAGACTTGGTTCTTCGGGGCTGGCGGAACCTTGGACCCTGTATCAGGGAAGTGCCATTGGACGGACGAACAACTGAAAATACTAGTCAAGAGACTTCGGCACTATATCAATGCAGCGCAGCAAGGGACGTTCGTTCCAGACAGGGAGAAAGACGAGCTCACAATGGCCCTCGGGAATCCTGAGCACCCTGGATGGACACGAGGCACGCCAGGCTCCATTCCGTGGAAGGTTGGTTTTCCGGACGCAGGGGGTTACAAAACCTAGGAGAGGAGGAAGAAACTGGAGCATAGGCAACTGCAGGCGCTGCACGAAAGGGTAATGGGGCTAGAGGAACGAGAAGCAGATCGCAACAAACGACCTGCCGAAGCTTCCCCCAAAGCTACCCAGCCATCTCAGCGGAGAAGCAGCGTGGCTTCCACCGAGCTGCTTCAGCCGGAGCATGTCTTGACGGCTCCTGCCAGCTACCCTGTGGATTTTATCACGGAGTCTCAAAATTGCCACATTATGACGCAATGGATGAATTTGAGGGTCAAGGCGGCTGTTGGCTCTGTTTATCCTACTGAACCCGGTGCAACTTTTCACTGCCGGCCGATTCCAGAAGGATATGCCAGGGTGATGGTGGATGAAATAACGGAGGGATTTGAGGACCTCCAGTTTGACCACCCTACCGGTGAAGGGGAGACTAGGCTGGGTTCTGCTCTGAAGACTCCATGCCTATGGCGGAAGGAGCTCATCAACCTTCCGAACTAGACGCCTCCGCCTCCTCCTCCTCCTCCGGTGAGTCAGGGCACTCTGCCTCCTCCACCGCCTCCTCCTCCGGCGAGTGACGATCAGGGCACTCGGCCTCCTTCTCCGGCGCGTGGCGGCACTCCGCCTCCTTCTCCGCTTGCACCGGCACGCCCGAGCAGCCAGCAGCCTCCTCCTTCCCTGCCTCGCCAGCAAGGGCGGAAGAGACCGGCCGCCGCCCCGGCTGCTCCGGTGCGTCGTAGTCCTTCTCCTCCGCCTCGTAAGCAAGCACGAAAGAAGACAGACGCCGCAGCTGCTCCGTCTGCTCCGGTGTCTAGCAGTACAACCAGAGGCGGGAGGCAATACAGATACGATCCTTCTCTCAAGCCTCTAGAGAAGTTACCGTACGAGAGGACCGAGGAGGAAAACGCGAAGATCATGTGGGCCAAAGTGGACGACTTCTTTGAAGGGTTGAAAGCAAAGAGACATCCACCTCCAGAGGAGAAGCTAGATCCGGTGAAAGCAAAGCGCACTATCGATGCCCTGAGGAAACCACCAAAGTCTCGGCCGAGAACCAACTATGAGCGCGTTACTGAACAAACATATCTCAAAGCGGAGCGGTCGGGAAGTACTGTCAGACATCAAAGGTCAAAAGAACGAGCAGCTGCGAAAAAATTGCCCAGCTCGGGGAACAAGCAAATCAATCATGCCCCCCGCTCAATGTGTCTAGCGGCAACATCGTCGCTAATGCTCCGGGGATGGTGGCCGGTTATGGCAATCTTGCAGATTACCTGCTTGACGATCAACTTCCTGATTTCATGAAGGTGGACGAACACAGATACGAGTACGGGAAGCCTCTCATCAAAGATGAAAAATCTCTAACAACGATGATGCGAAGATTCCACAATTGGTACATAAAAACCTGCAGAGAGTCTGGGGGGACGAATTAAAAAGGAGCACGACCTCGTTGGAACTGATCTGTTGCCTGTTCCATTTGAGGAGTTCTTCACGTTCTTCAATCAAAAGGCCCTCGATAAATTAACGGTCTTTTGCTACTGTCTGTAAGTACTATTTCTGTCATTAAGTCTCTATATATAGCTCGGCTCTTTCATTGCATGTATTTATAATTAATTATCCTCAATATATTATGCAGATTGAAGATCGTCGAGTGCAGAAAACAAGAAATGTATGATATTGGGTTCATTAACACAAATATCATAGATGAAATTCAAGTTAAAAAGCACGCCGAAGAGGCCGAGGCCAACTTGCTAGAATCGTTGATCAAAAATCAAAACAAAGATACCATACTCTTTCTTTACATATTCGAGTGAGTGTTACTGTCGTGTGCATATTCAGTTTCCCTTATTAATCGAGCGAGGTTATAGTAATGTAATTGATGAGTTATGCATGCGTGCGCAGCTTCCACTATGTTCTTCTGGAGATTAAGCTTGAGCGGGGACTAGTAACCATCTTAGACTCGAGACGAAAAGCTCCCGAAACCTATGCGGACATGACTAAAATGCTCAACAAGTAAGTTCAATCGATCATTATCGCATCATATCGGCAACTTTTTGTTCATTTCCTGATATCTCAAGTAATAATAATTATTTTCTTTGTCTTGCAGGGTTTGGAAGCAGTTCACCGCAGAAGCTCCGGGATTGCCGAAGGAGCTGCGATATACATCCCCGAAAGTAAGTACTAGTGGCTAGCTAGTTGCGCGCATCTCCCGTTGATTCTATAGCTATACTTTCATCAATGCCATTTATAATGCTTCATTATCAGTTTGATTGACCTCTATTTCTCGTAAAGTGCTTGTGGCATGAACAAGGGAATGATTTCTGTGGATACTACGTGTGCGAGTTCATCTACAACGCGACTTTGAAAAATAAGCGGGGTTACTATAAAAGACAATATGAAGTGCGTAAGCAATAATAATCACAATTTCATTTTATTACACCATCATTTCTGTTGAGTTTCATTCATATATATGTATTAACCCCCTTCTTCAAATTAAACGTGGCAGATGCGGAATGAACTCCTACCACAAGATCGCATGAAAGCAATTCAAGAGGAATTGGCGCGATTATTTCTTGACCACGTTATCCATAAAGCCAGAGAATACCATGTGGAAGTTGATTTCAATTGCTAGGGGATTGTAAGAGATCTTACATATTGTATATGTATATAGCCAGTAGTGTCGGATAGATAATACGAAAACTTGTTGTTCGACCAATCTCTCGGAGAAGGAGAGGTCGATCGATCACTTCTCTCGGTATGCATGCCGAACTTCTGTACTTAATGGTTTCCTTCATTTTCTTACTAGCTAGCGTGTCGAGGGCCTCTCTATGTATAGTACGTAGCATCGACCAACCACGGAAATAAGAGAGGACACTTCTCCCTATTAATTAGCTAGCTAACACAATATATGAAACACCTAAATTAACCCCACAAAACCCCCAAACCCTCCCCCCCCCCTTTCAAAACGAAAACAAAAATCCGAGCCCCTGAAATGCTGACGCGTGAATGACTTTTGGTCCCGGTTGGTGCCACCAACCGGACCAAAGGCCCTCCTGCCTGGGCTCGGCGCACCGGCCACGTGGAGGCCCATCTGTCCCGGTTCGTGTAAGAACCGAGACTAAAGGGCCAGGGCATTAGCAACGAACCTTTAGTCCCGGTTCAACAACCGGGACAAAAGGCCCGTATGAACCGGGACAAATGACCCCTTTTCTACTAGTGTATCAGACTGTGGAATCAAACTCGTCATGGCCACAGAAGACCCACACTTTGCCAACCTGCCAATTGCGACGTCCTCTAGTCAAAAATCACACCTTTGCGTAAAAACAAATAAAAAATATTAACTTCAAAAGTATTTTGAGCATCCAGGATGGAACGATCAATGAGATTTTCGTCACATATATACTATCAAAATACAGTACAAATCAGTCAGTTACAAAATTTTGCTCCGTTAATTGATCACATAGAGTCTGCATACGTCATGCCAATTCGGTCAACTAGACACAATATGTGCTGACCTTTTTCTAGATCAAGGGATTCAATTCGAGCAAGAAACCAAGAGATACGTGGAAACTAAACCTAGCCGCACACGTGGTGGATCCTAAACAACGACATGCGACGTCAGTGGCGGAGCCAGCACCCGGCGAGCTGGGGCAGCTGCCCGGGCTCCCATGCTGCATGTCCATGGAACTGTAGTAGAGAAAATTAGATTAGTGAAGAGTTTGCTTGGGCAAAACCTTATTAACATAGCCGCACGTCAATCTTGCCCGGGCTCTAAACTTAAGCTAGCTCCGCCACTGTGCGACGTCCTAAAGCACCCGACTAGCTGAGGAAGGCTGAAGTGATGATGGTGGTGGTGTTGGTGACGACGGTGCCGTTCTTGCGCCCTCGCCTCGTCGACGGCCTTCTGGAACCGCTCGACGCCACAGGGCAGGACGATGGCGCCCTCGTGCGCGTAGCCGTACTCCTCTTCCGCCTCCGCGAGCAGCTTCATGATCCGCGGGTGCACGAGCAGCTCGACCGGCACCGCGAACCGCCTTGGAGCCCCGTCCTTCACCTCCTCGCCCACCAAGAACGTAGCGCACCCCTTCTTGATCATCGATCCAAGTCGAATATTTGCTGGTTCTTGCGCACGAGGACACAGACGCAGTGGCGACGCGAACAGCGGATGAGGCGCTCGTTGCCGTCGTCCTCTCTTCTCTTCTCCTCTGGTCAGACTTTCTGGTGCTGGAGATGTTGAGTTTATATAATAGACGCGGGTGGCTGCATGAACGCGCTGCTTTCCCGAATTAGAGTCGTCCTCGTGTCGTCGTTACGTAGAAGAGTAGTTTGCTATTGGGATTACGCAAGGTTTCTTCCGTTTGACCCAAGTTTCTTGAAATTAGAAGAAAAAAATAGATTGGTGAACCAGCGGCCCACGGGCTCTAGCGGGCTAAATTGTGACAGTTCAACCCCACAATTATATTTAGGCGAAATCACTAATTAAGGAGTACTCCTTACGGAGATCACTCCAACTCGCCTAGGTTGCGACAAGTGGTGCCCTGCATGTGCGCCACTTGTTGCAACCTGGAAGTTTTCTCTTTTTTCGTATATCCGTTTATTCAATACGTTTTATCTCTTAAACCGTGCGTCCAAATCTTGAACCACTTTCGCCGTTGGATTCCTCGCGTCGAGATTTTCAAAACTAGATCCCATGTTGATAGGTTTTGATGAACTTTTTTTTCACGAAAAAACCGGACAAAAGACCAATGAAAAAACTGAACCGGGAACACGGGTTTTTTCCTTTACGAAAGAGGCACACCCGTGCCTCTGACGAAATCACAACCGTGCCTCTCGCTGAAGCAAAACCGTGGCTCTCCGAAAAGAAAAAAAAACAGAAAACGCGTTTTTTTTTCTTTCCGAAAGAGGCACGCCCGTGCCTCTCGCGGAAGCAAAACCGTGCCTCTCGCGAAAGAAAAAAAACAGAAAACGCGTTTTTTCCTTTCTGAAACAGGCACGCCCGTGCCTCTCGCGGAAGCAAAACCATGCCTCTCGCGAAAGAAAAAAACAGAAACCACGTTTTTTTTCGTTTCCAAGAGGCACGGCCGTGCCTCTCGCGAAAACAAAACCGTGACTCTCGCGAAAAAAAATGCGTTTTTTTGCGCAAAAAAATTATTTTTTTTCAATAAAAAAATTGATCGAAAAGCTAGGGAAGACCGGTAGAAAACCAAAACGTCAAAAAAAACCAAAAAAAACCGTTAAAAAGGCGAAAACACGTGCGGAAAAATGAAAAAATAAAATCCGGAGGGAGCGCCCAGAGCGCGGCACGTGGCGAATGTCTGAGAGCGCGCCAAGTGGCGCTGATCGTTGCGAGGCTCCCGAAGGAGCACTCGTTAATTAGTTGCTCCCATATTTAGGAGGGATGAGAGGTGAAAAAATCCTGGTACAACCCGGCGTGGAATTTTTGATCCTCCTTTTTAAGGCAGTGTGACAAGAGAGCGGGGTCAGAAATAATAGCCCTAATTATGTCATTTGGAGAGAGAGAGATAGATATAGAGAGAGAGAAAGAGAGAGAGAGAAGTTTCTAAAGGTTTTGGAGTTTCGAGGAACCAAAATTTTCCATAGCACGAGCAACAGAATAAAGGGCCATAGTGACGGAGGAAGCCCGAGTTGAACCGACGCGTTCCACAAGTCCGCCAATGGTGAGAAACGGGGCAGCAGCCCAATACCACCCCAAATGGAGGCAGCCGCCGGGCACGTGAAGAAAATGTGAGCCCGGTCCTCTGGCACTGCGTTACAACATAGACAGGACGATGAGTCGATGATGGTCTTGCAATGAAGATTAGCCCTCGTGTTTAATCTGTCTAGATAGAATAACCGACCAAACACTCGTACCCTGCTAGGAACACGAGAGTCCCAGATGTGAGCACAGGTTTCTTCCGTTTGACCTAAATTTTCGGAAAATCCTATAGGACGCACGCTACGTCAAGCTGCCGAGGTTTCGCACATCTTCACGAATGATCGACGTGATATGGGCCGGCCTGTTAAGGGTTGCGGCGATCCCGGTTAAGGGAACCTTGCACAGGTTCTCAGCCGATTTTTTCTAGTTTTGGGAACCTTCTAGCAGGTTCCTTAACCGTTTTTTTCTTTCTATTTTTGTTTATTTTTTTTATTTTATCTCTTTCCTGTTTCTTTTTCTTTTTTCTTTTTCCTCCTTTTTTCTCTGTTTTGTTTTTCTTATTTTTGTTTGTTTTCAGTTGTTAATTTATATGTTCGTGTTTTTCAAAAAATGTCCGTGTTTCAACAATCGTTCATGTTTTCAAATTTGTTCGGGGGTTTGAATAAATGTTCAAGTTTTGGAAAAAAGTTATGATTTTCAAAATTTTGTTCACAATTTCAAAAAGTGTTCGTGTCTTAAAAGGTTCAGGAATTTCAAAATAAGCTCACAATTTCAAAAAATGTTTGTGTTCAAAAAATATTTGGGAATTTAAAAAAATGTTCTTGTTTTCAGAACTTGTTCAGAATTTTTCACAAATATGTTCACAACTTGAACATTTTGTTTCCAATTTCTAAAATTGTTCCCATGTTTAAAATTTTGTTTGCATTTCCAAAAGAGCATACAAATACGAATTTTGTTCGCATTTTCTATAAAATGTTCATGTTTTAAGTTTTTGTTCTGAATTAAAAAAAATCTTGGTTTCAATTTTTGTTCAAAAATTTAGAACTCTTCATGATCTCGGAAAATATTCAGGAATTATAAAAAATGTTCGTATTTTTCCTAATTCGTTCATTTTTCAGAAAATGTTCAATTTTTCAAGAAATGTTCGTGTTTTAGAAAACTGTTTGGTGTGTGCAAATTGTTCGTGTTTTTTAAAATCGGAATCACAAAAGTGGTTCACTTTTTTCAAAAAAAAATTGGAATATCAAAAAAATCCTGGCATTTTAAAACTTTTTGCAATTTTCAAGAATTCTTTTTAAATGTTTTCCAAATATCAACCGCTACTCCGTGTCCTTATAGAGTTTCATGCCTATATGTCCAGCAATTGGTGCCTGGTGTGTTGGGTGATGACTTACGATTAGGAGCTTCTATTGTTTGAGGTCTGTGGATCGAATCCTACCAGGGTTAAGTTTTCTTCAAATTAGAAAAAAAAATAGATTGGTGAACCAGCGGCCCACGTGCTCTAGCGGGCTGAATTAAGACCGTTGACTGTAGGCCTTCAGCAGGCATCCAAGCTACCGACCCATCTTCACTCCGCTTACTCTTCTTTCTTCTTGTTAGCGAGGGTAAAAAAGTTTTATTGCATAATCATCGTGTTACAATTATGAGGCAAAAGTTCCTCGATATGTGGTGGTTCTCTCTGTAGCCACACGGCGTGAGACTGTATATTGCGAGTGAATCTATACCCCTATTTTACTCCCTCCTAAGCTTTCGAGGGGTAAATTCCCTGTCTTCCGTCAACGACTAAATCTCCACTACTAGGTGGGCATACGCGGGGGGAGAAAAGCCGTCACCAGATAATTCCACCAATCCCCGAGAGTCCAACTAGACCATGATTGGACCTACTAAATGCTTTCAAGAGAAACAGATAAGTAGCAAATATTACGGTTTCATCGTGCCCCTAATCACCAACAATTCATAGCAGTCCCGTACTACTCTAGGAATGAACCATCAACCAAAAGGGTGACATGGTCGGTTGGTGGCAGCGGCCACGGTTTTGCTTGGCTAGGTATTTTGCCTACTGTTTAGGTTCATACTCGGAAAGTGGCATCTTTCCCTTGATCATTTCATCGGTGCTATAAAGTTGTGACTAGATCTGATTTCATGTAGGTATCAAGGAACTCCATTGTTACTTGAATAGGGGGTATCTCATTTCCATGTACCATATTTGTGTGGAGCTGCCAGATACGCCAAATAAGCATGATAACCATGTCGCGCACATTTTTCGGACACCCCGCCAAGACGTTCAGTATCAAGACAAATAACTCTCATCAGCTCCCAAAGTAGTGTAACATGTCCACAAGCGGCTAGAGCGTGTAAGCTTCGTTCTACCTCGTCACCACACATGGGGCAAGTATCTCATTTTGATAAATGCCAATATGACTTGGTTTGGTTTGTCGCAGAGCACCTACTTCCACTTTCCATGAAGTAACTTGGGCTGACGGTCTTGCATACATACACAAGCTCAGCTAGTATCTAGTTTGAATGTAGGCACATAAGTAGGGGTGTGTGTGGTCCAACTCATGATATATCATATCTAATGCGGAGCATCCCACGATCATCCCCATGGACGCATCTACATCTCCTACAACACCACTTGGACCTATGACTAGAGCACGTGCAGGAGCTCTCGAAACCGAGGTGGCATCACTCCTCTCACAACTCCCTTTCGAATGACACGACACATGGCTACTACCTCAAACAGAGACGCTTTGCATACTCAGGTACCAAGGAGTTAGTAATGGAGAAGCTAGGAAGCAAGGAGAACCGGAAGCGGAAGACATGCGTGAAGACGGAGAGGAAAATCGCCAAGTCCCTGGCTGGCCGGACGATTCGGACGTGGGCCCGGACGATCCGGACCCCGGTCCGGACGATCCGGCAAACTCCCCCAAAGACACCCGAAGCTGGACCCCGGAGCCGGACCATCAGGACGCCGATCCGGATCATCCGGACATCGCCCGGACATTCGGACCCCCATCCGGACATCTGGACCTACATCGCCACTACATGCGTCACCAACTCATCCGGGCCACCACCCGGATCATCCGGACAAAGCCTGGATCATCCGGCTCCTCACTCGGATCATCCGGACCCCGCCTACATGCGCGTGTTGGGCTGAGGCCCATGTACCCCTTCGCCCCCCTAGCCTATATAAAGGACCCCTCCTCCTCTCTTCTAGACTTAGCGTTGATTTAGCTCATTTGTGAGATAGAGCTTCGCTCATCCATCCGAATCTACTCCTTCGCGAGGGACCGACCCTCTTCGGAGAAGATCCACTTGGATTCAAGACCTCCTTCCGAAGAAGACCATCTTCAAGACCTCCTCACAGAGAAGAACCGGTCACCCTATGTATCGTCCCTTGTTGGATTTGGATCATGTATCACCTTGTGCCACGATGATCTAGCGCATGTGTGACTTTATTCTTGTTGGTTGAGTGTTCTCTCGTGTTTTTCTCTCGCCCCCCTTCTCGTGTTCTTCGTGTTCCTCGTAGGGATCCGCTCCAAACGTGAAAGATCTGCCTCTAGGGTTCTACCCTACATCATCTTGGTATCATGAGCCACGTTGATCACGTTTTTGGAGCCCCTACCCTTTGTTTTCTAGCTTGATTTTGTTGATTTCGTCCTAAATCCGAAAATCCCCACCAAAAATAGCCCCCAATTTTTTTTGTGATTTGTTGGTTTTGATGATGTTCTGTTGATTTTGATATGTGGATTCGTTGTGTAACTCGTGGATCTTGCATTTCCCCACCATCTGACCCTCGAAATCCATCGAAAATGCACGAAATCTTCGAATTTCTCTCCGTTTTCGAGTTCATCCCGAGCCATCCCGTGTGCAGTTGACCTGCCCGGATCATCCGGACCCTGACCCGGATCATCCGGACTCGCCCGAATCATCCGTCTCCTGGCCCGCATCATCCGGCTTCGTCTGCCGAAACTGCATTTTCTGCAGTTTTTCTCCACCACCACCTACGCCTCCGCACAACCCCCCCCCCCACTTCGACCACCACCACCTTCACCCGCCAACCCCACGACATACCCCTCCGTACCACCATTCGACTTTGGGGTTCAAGAATTTGAGTTGTGGTTTCACGTGTCCTATTGTGTTTCGGCTATATAGGTACGGCGCGACATCAACATCACCACCGCTCATCTTCGTCGACTACTCATCATCGCTACGGACGGTAACCTCGACGACGTCTTTGTCTACGCCTTGCCATTGCATTGATAACCACCATAGCCTTACTTTTGCGTTGCTTACCCATCGAGACAAGCCGTTGAGTATTGCCGGCAACGTGACTTGTGCACATTAGTGATCATACTCTCCATAAGCATGTATACCGTATCATCGCGGTGCATATCTTGTTATCATATTTTGTGTCACAAAGTTTTCATCGCATACACAATTGCTACATTGGTTCGTGAAGTTTTGCATGAGAAGCTCAAAAGTGAAAGAGCCAAACAAGCTCTTAAGCAAAAGAGAAAGATAAGCAAAGAGCTTATAAGCAAGAACCATAGCATCATACTACATTAAGATTGTCATATCCGATCATCTTGGATCATATCACCGAACTACCATACATATAGCATACTTGGGATAGATGTCGTTGCATTTTTGCCTAGTAGGTTGTGCACAACTTCCGTATCTGCCTATTGTGCAATCGTGCTAGCGTCTCTCTAGTATTGTGCAACAAGATCATTTTCGTGGACTCCACATTTGGCTCATTTTTTGGTTATCCCACTTTCTATTTGCGTGTGTGTTTCCGTGTACCACTACTTGCTTGGTCTACTTGTTGCATTTGCGAATTTCTGAATCTTTTTCAACATCTTTGAGTCAAACTAACAATTGCATCAAATTTTATGCCACCATCCTAACCAAGCTCCACCATAAGCTTTTACTTGGGTAGGTGTGAGAACCAACAAGAATTGGTACCCACATTCGAGTGATCATTGATCCATCTTCAACATTGGTCAAGGTACATTTGCTATAAGTTCTTATCTTTCTCCCACTCACATTTTTCTTGGAATGATGGATAGGCCAAGTTCTTCTACCAACCCACTCTTCATCGAGCAAGACGACGACATGTCATCATTTGTCACCAAGAGCCACCTCTTTGGTGCTCAACGAGCGTTGCATCAAGAGCAAAAAGCAATGACCGACCGCATCAACAATCTCACCACCGACTTGCGACTCTCCGAGCAACGAACACGCGACTACTTCGACAACAAGCTCGATGCTCACAAGAAAGAGAACGATGCAAGAATGGATGAGATCCGCGCCTTGTTGGTGAACCGCCATCCTTTCACTTGTTCATACTCAAGACGGAGCCGCTCAAGTCGACACTCCGACGACACATTCTCCGGCTCAAGTACACCGACATCGGACACTCTTCGACGTGCCGCGTGTCAAGACCGTCATGCATCTTGCAATCCTCTACACGGCAAGTCGACGAGCAATTACTTCCTCATCAACCACACCAAAGATCCTTTTGCACAAGCTCAAGAACGACAACGTCAACATTGCCAAGAGGAAGAACGAGCACCTCAACATTAGGAATACCAAGACGCCGAGGCTCAACGTCTTCAACAAGAACAACGTGAAGCACAAGCTCTTGAGGCGCAACGTGCCCTTCAAGATTCAAGTCGAGCCATTGCCAAACGCAACCGCGTTAAGCGCAATCAAGAGGAAGCACTTCAAGAAGAAATCCAAGAGCGGAACTACCAACCAAGAGTGCAACATCAAGTTCCTCCTCCTCCTCAAGCTCGACAAGCTCCTCCACAACCTCAAGTTCAAAATGAGCAAGAAGACGATGGACATCCTCCACACCAAGAGAAACATGAGGTTGATCATCCTCCACGTCAAGGGTGTCATCATCACCCTCGACCACAACACAATGAAGAGCAACGCTACGGCAAGCTAAAGTTCACCATGCCTAAGTTCAATGGAAGCAATGATCCCGAAGAGTACCTCTCATAGGCATTGAAGGTCGAAAAAATCTTTCGTTTGCTCAACTATGAGGAAGAGAAGAAGATTGCTATGGCATCACTTGAGTTCCAAGATTATGTGCTCATATGGTGGGAACAAGTCCTTGAGCGCCTAGAAGCAAGAGGTGAACCAACAATCACCACTTGGGCTCAAATGAAAGATGGCATGCGAGCATGTTTTGTGCCCACCTACTACAACCGGGATCTCTTCAAGAAGCTCCAACTCCTCAAGCAAGGAACAAAGAGTGTTGAAGAATAATACAAGGAAAATGGAGATAGCCATGATTCGAGCCAATGTCACGGAAGATGATGAGCAAACTATGGCACGTTTCTTGAATGGCCTCAATCATCCCATCAAGAAGATTGATGACTTCCAACCCTACTCCAACCTCATTGAGCTCGTGCATCAAGCTACCAAAGCGGAACATCAAGTGCAAGATGATTTAAAGTACACCAAGTACTCATCCAAGACCTACGGCTTTGGTGTCTACTACAGAACCTTCTTCTTGTAGACGTTGTTGGGCCTGCAAGTGCACAGGTTTGTAGGACAGTAGGAAATTTCCCTCAAATGGATGACCTAAGGTTTATCAATCCGTGGGAGGCGTAGGATGAAGATAGTCTCTCTCAAACAACCCTGCAACCAAATAACGGAAAGTCTCTTGTGTCCCCAACACACCCAATACAATAGTAAATTGTATAGGTGCACTAGTTCGGCGAAGAGATGGTGATACAAGTGCAATATGGATGGTAGATAAAGGTTTTTGTAATCTAAAAATATAAAAACAGCAAGGTAACTAATGATAAAAGTGAGCGTAAACGGTATTGCAATAGTAGGAAACAAGGCATAGGGTTCATACTTTCACTAGTGCAAGTTCTCTCAACAATAATAACATAGATAGATCATATAACAATCCCTCAACATGCAACAAAGAGTCACTCCAAAGTCACTAATAGTGGAGAACAAACGTAGAGATTATGGTAGGGTACGAAACCACCTCAAAGTTATTCTTTCGAATCGATCTATTCAAGAGTTCGTACTAGAATAACACCTTAAGACACAAATCAACCAAAACCCTAATGTCACCTAGATACTCCATTGTCACCTCAAGTATCTGTCGGCATGATTATACGATATGAATCACACAATCTCAGATTCATCCAAACAACACAAAGTACTTCAAAGAGTGCCCCAAAGATTCTACCAGAGAGTCAAGAAAACGTGTGCCAACCCCTATGCATAGGTTCATGGGCGGAACCCGCAAGTTGGTCACCAAAACATACATCAAGTGGCACGTGATATCCCATTGTCACCACAGATAAACACGGCAAGACATACATCAAGTGTTCTCAAATCAAAGACTCAATCCGATAAGATAACTTCAAGAGGGAAACTCAATTCATCACAAGAGAGTAGAGGGGAAGAAACATCATAAGATCCAACTATAATAACAAAGCTCGCGATACATCAAGATCGTGCCATAGAGAGAACGAGAGAGAGAGAGAGAGAGAGAGAGAGAGAGAGAGAGAGAGAGAGAGAGAGAGATCAACCACATAGCTACTGGTGCATACCCTCAGCCCCGAGGGTGAACTACTCCCTCCTCGTCATGGAGAGCGCCGGGATGATGAAGATGGCCACCGGTGATGGATTCCCCCTCCGGCAGGGTGCCGGAACGGGCTCCCGAGAGGTTTTTGGTGGCTACAGAGGCTTGCGGTAGCGGAACTCCCAATCTATCTTCTCCGTGGATGTTTTTAGGGAACGTGTGACTATATAGGCGAAAGAAGTCGGTCGGGAGGTGCTCGAGGGGCCCACGAGATAGGGGGCGCGCCCAGTGGGGGGGCGCCCCCTATCTCCTGGCCTCCTCGAGGATCTTCTGACGTGAACTCCATGTCTCCAGGATCATACTCTTCCAAAAAATCACGCTGCCTAAGGTTTCATTCCATTTGGACTCCGTTTGATATTCCTTTTCCTCGAAATACTGAAACAAGCAATAAAACAGCAATATGGGTTGGGCCTCCGGTTAATAGGTTAGTCCCAAAAATGATATAAATGTGTAAAATAAAGCCCATAAACATCCAAAAGGGGTAATATAATAGTATGGAACAATAAAAAATTATAGATACATTGGAGACGTATCAAGCATCCCCAAGCTTAATTCCTGCTCGTCCTCGAGTAGGTAAATGATAAAAACAGAATTTTTGATGTGGAATGCTACCTAGCATAATTCTCAATGTAATTTTCTTTATTGTGGCATGAATGTTCAGATCCAAGTGATTCAAAATAAAAGTTCATATTGACATAAGAAATAGTGATACTTCAAGCATACTAATCAAAGTAATCATGTCTTCTCAAAATAACATGGCCAAAGAAAGTTATCCCTACAAAATCATATAGTCTGGTTGTTGCTCTATCTTCATCACACAAAGTATTTAATCATGCACAACCCCGATGACAAGCCAAGAAATTGTTTCATACTTTAGTAATCCCAAACTTTTTCAACTTTCACGCAATACATGAGCGTGAGCCATGGACATAGCACTATATGTGGAACAGAATGGTGGTTGTGGAGAAGACAAAAAAAAGAAGATATTCTCACATCAACTAGGCGTATCAACGGGCTATGGAGATGCCCATTAATAGATATCAATGTGAGTGAGTAGGGATTGCCATGCAACGGATGCACTAGAGCTATAAATATATGAAAGCTCAACAAATGAAACTAAGTGGGTGTGCATCCAACTCGCTTGCTCACGAAGACCTAGGGCATTTTGAGGAAGCCCATCATTGGAATATACAAGCCAAGTTCTATAATGAAAAATTCCCACTAGTATATGCAAGTGACAACATAGGAGACTCTCTATCATGAAGATCATGGTGCTACTTTGAAGCACAAGTGTGGAAAAAGAGATAGTAGCATTGTCCCTTCTCTCTTTTTCTCTCATTTTATTATTATTATTTTCTTTTCTTTTTCTCTTTTTTTTTCTTTGGCCTTTCCTTTTTTGGCCATTCTCTATCTTTTTTTCTTTTTTTTCTTTTTGTAAAGTCCGAAGTCTCATCCCGACTTGTGGGGGAATCATAGTCTTCATCATCCTTTCCTCACTAGGACAATGCTCTAATAATGAAGATCATTACACTTTTATGGATTTGCAACTCAAGAATTACAACTCAAAGCTAGAACAAGATATGACTCTATATGAATGCCTCCGACGGTGTACCGGGATATGCAATGAATCAAGAGCGACATGTATGAAAATTATGAAGGTGGCCTTGCCACAAATACAATGTCAACTACATGATCATGCAAAAAGTAATATGACAAAAGTAATGCATGTCATATGAACGGAACGGTGGAAAGTTGCATGGCAATATATCTCGGAATGGCTATGGAAATGCCATAATAGGTAGGTATGGTGGCTGTTTTGAGGAAGGTAATGGTGGGTGTATGGTACCGGCGAAAGTTGCGCGGCACAAGAGAGGCTAGCAATGGTGGAAGGGTGAGGTGCGTATAATCCATGGACTCAACATTAGTCAAAAGAACTCATGTACTTGTTGCAAAAATCTAGAAGTCATCAAAAACCAAAGCACTACGCGCATGCTCCTAGGGGGACAGATTGGTAGGAAAAGACCATCGCTCGTCCCGACCGCCACTCATAAGGAAGACAATCGATAAATAAAATTGTGCTCCAACTTCATCACAAAGCGGTTCACCATATGTGCTTGCTACGGGAATCACAACCCTCAACACAAGTATTTTTCATAATCACCTCAACTAGCATGACTCTAATATCACTACCTCCATATCTCAAAACAATTATCAAGCATCATATTGATCATAGCATCCAATTCTTTTCTATGATAGTTTTTATTATACCCAACTTGGATGCTCATCATTGTAGGACCAACTTTGTAACCATAGAAAATACCATGCTGTTCTAAAAGACTCTCAAAATAATATAAGTGAAGCATGAGAGACTAGCAATTTCTACAAAATATAACCACCGTCGTGCTCTAAGAGAAAATATAAGTGATGCACTAGAGCAAATGACAAACTACTCTGAAAGATATAAGTGAAGATCAATGAGTAGTCGAATAATTGTGCAACTATGTGAAGACTCTCTAACATTAAGGAATTTAAGATCTTGGTATTGTATTCAAACAGCAAGAAAAACAAAATAAAATGACATTGCAAGGATAGCACAACTCATGTGAAGAAGCAAAAACTTAGGCTCAACCGATACTAACCGATATTTGTTGAAGGAGAAAGGTGGGATGCCTACTGGGGCATCCCCAAGCTTAGATGCTTGAGACTTCTTGGAATATTATCTTGGGGTGCCTTGGGCATCCCCAAGCTTGAACTTTTGTGTCTCCTTAATTCCTCTCATATCATGGTTTCTCTTTTTATCAAAAGCTTCATCCACAACAAACTCAACAAGAACTCGTGAGATAGGTTAGTATAAACCAATGCAAAACCTTATCATTTTCTACTGTAACAAATCACTAAAATTATTATTCAACATTGCATACTAAAAGCCTCTGCATATTTAACACTCCTATCCTCAAATAGAATCATTAAACAAGCAAACATATGCAAACAATGCAAACATAACAGCAATCTGCCAAAACAGTACAGTCTGTAAAGAATGCAAGAGTATCAATACTTCCCTAACTCCAAAAATTATGAGAAAAATACTACACTGTAGAATATTTATCAGATCTCATTATGCAAAAAATTTCAACATTATATCATTCTCTTACTTTTCTAGAGAATTTTTGCAACAGCGGTAAACTTTCTGTTTTCAAACAGCAACATGTATACTAGCAAAATAAGCATGGTAAAGGCTATCCTTGATTTTTTTATTGAAACTAAAGATGAAAAACATTATTCTAAATAACAGCAAGCAAATAATAATAATAGAAAATGACGCTCCAAGTAAAACACATATCATGTGATGAATAAAAATATAGCTCCAAGTAAAGTTATCGATGAACGAAGACGAAAGAGGGGATGCCTTCCGGGGCATCCCCAAGCTTAGGCTTTTGGCTATTCTTGAATATCTTGGGGTGACATGGGCATCCCCAAGCTTAGGCTCTTTCCACTCCTTATTCCATAGTCCATCGAATCTTTACCCAAAACTTGAAAACTTCACAACACAAAACTCAACAGAAAACTCGTAAGCTCCGTTAGTATAAGAAAATAAAACCACCACTTAGGTACTGTAATGAACTCATTCTAAATTCATATTGGTGTAATATCTACTGTATTCCAACTTATCTATGGTTCATACCCTTCGATACTACTCATAGATGCATCAAAATAAGCAAACAACACATGGAAAATAGAATCTATCAAAAACAGAACAGTCTGTAGTAATCTATATCAAACGTATACTTCTGGAACTCCAAAAATCCTACAAAACCAGGATATCCTAAGCAATTAGTGTACCAATCCAGAGCAAAACAAATCAGATCAGAAGCACGTTTCTGTGAATTAACAAAACTAATTTACTGGATGCAAAAGTTTCTGATTCTCAGCAGGATCAACACAACTATCACCGTAAGCTATCCTAAAGGTCTCACTTGGCACTTTATTGAAACAAAAGCTATAAAACATGATTACTACAGTAGCATAATCATGTGAACACACGAAAACAGTAAGGATAAATATTGGGTTGTCTCCCAACAAGCGCTTTTCTTTAATGCCTTTCTAGCTAGGCATGATGATGACAATGATGCTCACGTAAAAGATAAGAATTGAAACATAATGGGATCACCATGAAGCATATGACTAGCACATTTAAGTCTAACCCACTTACTATGCATAGGGATTTTGTGAGAAAACAACTTATGGGAACAATAATCCATTAGCATAGGAAGGCTAAACAAGCATAACTTCAAGAGTTTAAGCACATAGAGAGGAAACTTGATATTATTGCAATTCCTACAAGCATAAGTTCCTCTCTCATAATAATTTTCAGTAGTATCATGAATGAATTCAACAATATAACCAGCACCTAAAGCATTCTTTTCATGATCTACAAGCATAGAAAATTTACTACTCTCCACATAAGCACAATTCTTCTCATTAATAGTAGTGGGAGCAAACTCAACAAAATAATTATCATGTGAGGCATAATCCAATTGAAAATTAAAATCATGATGAAAAGTTTCATGGTTATAATTATTCTTAATTTCATACAAGTCATCACAATAATCATCATAAATAGCAACTTTGTTCTCATAATCAATTGGAACCTCTTCCGAAATAGTGGAATCATCACTAAATAAAGTTGACACTCTTCCAAATCCACTTTGATATTTATCACAATAAGATTCAACATCCTCCAAAATAGTGGGATCACTACTTCCTAAAGTTGACACTCTTCCAACCCACTTTCATCTATATAATCATCATAAATAGGAGGCATGCTTTCATCATAAAAAATATTCTCATCAAAACTTGGGCGACAAAATATATCATATTCATCAAACATAGTTTCCCCAAGCTTGTGGCTTTGCATATCATTAGCATCATGGATATTCAAGGAATTCATACTAACAACATTAAAATCATGCTCATCACATAGAGATCTAGTACCAAACATTTTAATGCATTCTTCTTCTAGCACTTGAGCACAATTTTCCTTTCCATCATTCTCACGAAAGATATTAAAAAGATGAAGCGTAAGAGGCAAACTCAATTCCATTTTTTTGTATTTTTCATTTATAAACTAAACTAGTGATAAAACAAGAAACAAAAAGATTCGATTACAAGATCTAAAGATATACCTTCAAGCACTAACATCCCCGGCTACGGCGCCAGAAAAGAGCTTGGTGTCTACTCCACAACCTTCTTCTTGTAGACGTTGTTGGGCCTGCAAGTGCACAGGTTTGTAGGACAGTAGAAAATTTCCCTCAAGTGGATGACCTAAGGTTTATCAATCCGTGGGAGGCGTAGGACGAAGATGGTCTCTCTCAAACAACCCCGTAACCAAATAACAGAAAGTCTCTTGTGTCCCCAACACACCCAATACAATGGTAAATTGTATAGGTGCACTAGTTCGGCGAAGAGATGGTGATACAAGTGCAATATGGATGGTAGATAAAGGTTGTTGTAATCTGAAAATATAAAAACAGCAAGGTAACTAATGATAAAAGTGAGCGTAAACGGTATTGCAATAGTAGGAAACAAGGCATAGGGTTCATACTTTCACTAGTGCAAGTTCTCTCAACAATAATAACATAGATGGATCATATAACAATCCCTCAACATGCAACAAAGAGTCACTCCAAAGTCACTAATAGCAGAGAACAAACGTAGAAATTATGGTAGGGTACAAAACCACCTCAAAGTTATTCTTTCGGATTGATCTATTCAAGAGTTCGTACTAGAATAACACCTTAAGACACAAATCAACCAAAAACCAAAACCCTAATGTAACCTAGATACTCCATTGTCACCTCAAGTATCCGTGGGCATGATTATACGATATGCATCACACAATCTCAGATTCATCGAACCAACACAAAGTACTTCAAAGAGTGCCCCAAAGGTTCTACCGGAGAGTCAAGAAAATGTGTGCCAACTCCTATGCATAGGTTCATGGGCGGAACCCACAAGTTGGTCACCAAAACATACATCAAGTGGCACGTGATATCCCATTGTCACCACAGATAAACACGGCAAGACATACATCAAGTGTTCTCAAATCAAAGACTCAATCCGATAAGATAACTTCAAGAGGGAAACTCAATTCATCACAAGAGAGTAGAGGGGGAGAAACATCATAAGATCCAACTATAATAACAAAGCTCGCGATACATCAACATCGCGCCATAGAGAGAACACGAGAGAGAGAGAGAGAGAGAGAGAGATCAAACACATAGCTACTGGTACATACCCTCATCCCCGAGGGTGAACTACTCCCTCCTCGTCATGGAGAGCGCCGGGATGATGAAGATGGCCACCGGTGATGGATTCCCCCTCCGGCAGGGTGCCGGAACGGGCTCCCTAGAGGTTTTTGGTGGCTATAGAGGCTTGCGGCGGCGGAACTCCCGATCTATCTTCTCCATGGATGTTTTTAGGGTACGTGTGACTATATAGGCGAAAGAAGTCAGTCGGGAGGTGCTCGAGGGGCCCACGAGACAGGGGGGCGCCCAGTAGGGGGGCGCCCCCTATCTCCTAGCCTCCTCGAGGATCTTCTGACATGAACTCCAAGTCTCTAGGATCATATTCTTCCAAAAAATCACACTGCCGAAGGTTTCATTCCGTTTAATATTCCTTTTCCTTGAAATACTGAAACAGGAAATAAAACAACAATATGGGCTGGGCCTCCGGTTAATAGGTTAGTCCCAAAAATGATATAACCCTTGGGACCTTCTTCAACCCCAGGATGTGATGAGTCGACATCGAGGTGCCAAACGACTCCGTCGATAATAGCTCTTTGGAGTCATCAGGATGAGTTGGAAGAGGAATTCCAAAATATTACACGGATGAGACTCATCACACCGGATCCTTTTCTCCTTTTGGCCATAGCCATAGAAGAAGCTGCTCCTCCGAAGCGGAGTGAATCGCCTGATGTATGCCAGGCACCCTTGAAGCGAAAGCAACTCCTTAAGGTTTTGAGGAGGAGGCATTTTGAGTATGGCCTTGATTTTACTCGGGTCGATTTCTATTCCCCGATGTTGAATGACAAACCCTAGGAATTTGCCTGACGAGACCATGAAGGCGATGTGTAAAATAAATCCCATAAACATCCAAAAGGGGTAATATAATAGCATGGAACAATCAAAAATTATAGATACGTTGGAGACGTATCAGGCTTCTCCAACAACCAAGCTTCAACGACTCCTCCAACTTCTACCTCAACCAAGCCATCTACAAGTAACGACGACAAGTCAAGTTACAAGAAAACTTCGACAACCTCAAGTCGTCCTCCTCCTACTACAAGCAACTTCAAGCCGTGTGCTTCATCATCTACGCCAACCGATGAGACCGTCAAGACAAGCTCCTTCAAGTGTTTCACTTGCAGCGGCCGCGGCCACAAGTCCTTCCAATGTACAAACAAGCGCACCATGATCCTCAATGATGATGGAACCTATGATTCCATGAGTGAAGAGGAAATGGAGGCCCTTGAGCAAGTGGCCATGCACCGGCGCGTGAACGAGGATGAAGATGATCAAGTCTTTTGTGATGAGGATTCGAGCCCCACTCTCGTTGTCTCCAAAGTCTTGACTCTTAAACATCAACAAGACGAAGACCAAAGATGCCACATCTTCCATACAAAGGCCGGCATCAATGGAAGGTCTGTCAAGGTCATCATCAATAGCTAAAGGTTTTTTCCCCTAGCGCTCGAGGCCTAGGGTTCCCCTGTCATCCTGGCATCACCGCCGGGAGTTTCTTGTAGATCCGATGCCTCTGCTTGAGGATCGATCTTGATCTTGTGCTACTCGCGCTGGTTTGGAGGGTGGCTCTCTCTTCTCGACCGAACTCGCTGGCGCTTGGCCAAGGGGCTAGGGTTACGGAAGGCTTTGTGCTGGGCTGCGGCAATGGCGACGGAGGCGAGTGGTTCACGGGCGAACAACGGGGAAGATCCAAGTGTGTTGCTGGAACGACTGCATCTGTAGGATGACGAGCAGGATAATCTTGTCTAGGAGGAGGACGCGGAGGATCCAGATGAGAAACCGAAGTGGCTTGCGCTGGCTTGGGTTCTGACCACAAAATCCTTTGGTCAGGGGGCCTTGATCACAGACATGAAAGTGGCATGGAATCCCGCGAGGGATGTAGTCTGGAGAAGGATAAATTCCAACCTGTTCTCGATACAGTTCAACTGTCTGGCGGATTGGAATAAGGCGTTGCACCAGGGTCCTTGGGACTTAAAGGGGATGGCTTTGATCATAGCAGAATATGATGGTTTTAAGAACCCGGAATCTGTCAAGTTGGACAAGATCGAAACTTGGTGCTAGATACATAAGCTACCGGATATGGTCCTGAAGAGGGAACAGTTTGTGAAGAATATGGCACAACGAATAGGCGAGGTTATGGAGGTGCAGATCGTTCTCCCTAATGGTTTTATTAGTGAGTTCATCAGAGCCAGGGTGAAACTTGATGTAGCCAAGAAATTGACGAGGTTTGTGGGTTTTACAAAAGGGGGCGAGACTGAGTATTACCAAGTCAAGTTTGAAAAGCTCCCTGTGTTTTGCTTTATGTGTGGCCTACTTGGTCATTGGCATGAGGAGTGTGGTTCGGGGGAGCATGATAAGAAGGATATGGAGTGGGGTTCCTTTATTATGGCATCTCCCAGAGGTGCTGGTGGTAGTAGAAACCCGGCTAGAGGTGCTGGGCGGTGCTCGGGTCATGGCCCGGGCGCTGGTGGTGAGGATGATGATGCCGAAGCTGGTGGAAGGCGAGGAGGATTAGCAGGGCTTCGTGGCCAGGGCCGTGGCTTTGGGAGGGGTGTGCATGCTCAAGAACCTCAGTTTAACAGTTCAGATGGTGAGCACATGCACACGAGCTGGCGGTATAATGCTTCTAGCTCACAGAGTGAACCAGGACCTGGGGTTATCCCTGAGTTGAATGGATCCATACCGGAAGCTCGGGAGGATGCACTGATTGTTCATAAAAGAGGCCCAGATGACGCCCAAACGGCCTCAGTACCAGTGGTTGTGGAGGTGGCTCCAGCAGAGATGGGGGTCATTGTTCCCGCGGGGTTTACATCAAAAGAGGTGGTTCAGTTTGAGGGGTCGGATATTCATAGCAGCTCAGATATTGGTACACCACAGAAGAATGCGAATCGCAAGAAGTTTAAGATGGATGATGGTGTTGCTATTTACAGTACATCAACTAGTGGATCGGCGGCCTCCTTGGTGGAGGACCGCCGGGAGCAATGAATCTATTAAGTTGGAACTGCCGGGGGGGACTCCCGGACAGTTCGCGAACTCGCGACTTTGGTCAAGTCGCATTCCCCTACTCGTCTTTTTGTGTGAGACGAGACAATCTGCTAGCAAGATGAAGAGGTATCGCTCAAGATTGGGCCTGAAGGGCTTTGATGGTGTTGATTCTATTGGTAATAGTTGAGGTTTGGCACTGTTTTGGCATGAGGATCTGAAAGTGGATGTTAAATTCTCAAATGCCTGCTGTATGGATGTTCATGTACAAGCTGGGCCGGATGAACAACCATGGAGACTGACTTGTGTGTATGGTGAACCACGGGTGGAGGATCGGCCTCTTATGTGGTCTTTGATGCAGAACCTGTGTGCCAATTCAGATTTACCATGGCTGGTGGTGGGTGACTTCAACGAATGTATGTGGGACTCCGAGCATTTTTCCCTAAACACGAGAGCACCAGTTTAGATGCAATTATTCCGGGATGTCCTGGAGACGTGTGACTTGGCCGATCTGGGTTTTACTGGGGTCCCGTATACATACGATAATAAGAGAAGCGGGCACGCAAACGTGAAAGTTCGTCTGGATAGGGCGGTTGCGAATCCGGCTTGGACGAATATTTTCTTTAACACCTTAGTACACCACCTTGCTTCCCCCTGTTCGGATCATGTGCCTGTTCATGTGTGTTGTGATGGTATGGGTGATAGGCCAACTAAGCCAAGGTGTAGGCAGTATGAGATTATGTGGGAAAGAGACCCTGCGCTCCAGGACTTGATTGCGAAGGCCTGGCTGGAGGCAGGAGAGAAGGCATCCCTAGGGGACGTGCATGCGGCTTTAAGGGATACTATGAAAATGTTGTGCAAGTGGAGTAAGGAGAACTTTGGCAGTGTAGCTCGGGAAATTGAAAAGTCAAGGACACAGCTTGAGGAACTCATGTTGATGAATGCAGACAGATGTGAGATACGTAAGGTAACGGATAAAATGAATGAGTTACTTTACAGAGAAGAGTTAATGTGGATGCAACGATCCCGTATTACTTGGCTTAAGGAAGGGGACCGAAATACAAATTGTTTTCAATCAAAGGCTGTGTGGAGAGCTAGAAAGAACCGTATAAAAAAGCTAGTAGACACTAGTGGTCGGGTCTTCACGGGGGAGGAAGCTATGGGCCGGGCAACAATGGATTATTTCAAGAACATTTTTACTTCTGTTCCTTCGGTTGATCCAAGCCCAATCATTAATCTAGTTCAATCTGTTATTGATGAAGATACAAACGCATCTTTGTGTGTTGATTTTACTGAGAAGGAGATTTCGGATGCTTTATTTCAGATCGGGCCTTTAAAGGCACCGGGCCCGGATGGATTTCCGACGCGGTTTTTCCAGAGGAATTGGGGCACTATTAAGGAGAGTATTGTGGCAGCGGTCCAGGAGTTTTTTCGGTCAGGAGTAATGTCGGTTGAGGTAAACAGCACTAATATAGTCCTAATTCCAAAAATTAAAAACCCTGTTAAGATTACAGATTTCCGGCCAATTAGCCTCTGTAATGTAATCTATAAGGTGGTTTCCAAGTGCCTTGTTAACCGGTTGAGGCCGGTGTTGGATGGGATTATTTCTCCCACGCAAAGTGCTTTTATTCCAGGGAGAATGATAACGGATAATTCTTTGATTGCTTTTGAATGTATTCATCATATCAAGCAGGAAAAGGATCCCTCAAGGAGTTTTTGTGCCTATAAGCTGGATCTATCCAAAGCTTATGATCGAGTTGATTGGGATTACTTTAAGCAAATGATGCAAAAGCTTGGCTTTGCTCATCGGTGGGTTGACTGGATAATGTCATGCGTAACCTCGGTGAGATATTCAATAAAATTTAATGGAGCCATCTCTGATTCATTTGCACCGTCTTGTGGGTTACGGCAAGGTGATCCTTTATCCCCACACTTATTTCTACTGGTGGCTGATGGTTTGTCAATTCTGTTTAACAATGGGATAAACTCAGCTGAGTTGTCCCCGTTGAAGATCACGAGGAGAGCCCCTGGAATATCACATCTATTATTCGTAGATGACACTCTCTTATTCTTTAAGGCCACTGGGCAACAGGCGAATACTGTTAAGCAAATTATTAAGACTTATGAGCAAGCCACGGGCCAACTGTTGAATCCGGCAAAATCCTCTATCCTCTTTGGAGATTCTTGCCTGGCCAGTATAGCAACTAAGATAAAGGGGGTGTTGGAGGTGGTCAGCTCGGGTTTTGAGGAGAAATATTTGGGCTTACCAACGCTGGATGGCCGGCTTACCAAAGGCAAGCTTCAAAACCTGCAGGAGAAAGTTAGTAAAAGGTTGTTTGCTTTTGATGGACATCCAACACAGGCTGGGAAGGAAACGTTGATAAAATCTCTAGCGCAGGTGATCCCCACCTTTATTATGAGTGTTTTTAAGATACCACTGGGGGTCTGTGATGATTTGAACCGCATGATCCGTAACTATTTTTGGGGTTCAAAGAAGGGAAAGCGTAAAATGCATTGGTATGCTTGGGAGAAAATGTTGCGAGCAAAAGCACAAGGAGGCCTTGGATTCAGGGATTTTAGACTCTTTAATCAAGCATTGCTTGCAAGGCAAGCATGGCGATTGCTGATCCATCCTGATAGTCTGTGTGCAAGGTTGCTAAAGGCAAAATACTACCCGAATGGGAGGCTAGAAGATACTATTTTTTCGGGTAACCCATCCCAGTCATGGCAAGGGGTCTGTCATGGGCTTGAGTTGCTAAAGAAAGGGCTCATGTGGCGCATAGCAAATGGCCAGAATGTGAGAATATGGCGCGACCAATGTGAAAGGATCGATATGGTTGACTAGAGGGGGGCGAATAGGCAACTAACAATTTTTAAGCTTTTCTTTACCAAATTAAACTTTGCAACAAAATAGGTTGTCTAGATGTGCAACTAAGTGAGCAACCTATATGATGCAATAACAACTAGCACATAAGCAAGCATGGGATACAACACAAGTAGGCTTGCAAAAGTAAAGGCACGAGACAACCAAGAGTGGAGCCGGTGGAGACGAGGATGTGTTACCGAAGTTCCTTCCTTTTAAGGGGAAGTATGTCTCCGTTAGAGCAGTGTGGAGGCACAATGCTCCCCAAGAAGCCACTAGGGCCACCATATTCTCCTCACGCCCTCACACAATGCGAGATGCCGTGATTCCACTATTGGTGCCCTTGAAGGCGGCGACCGAACCTTTACAAACAAGGTTGGGGCAATCTCCACAACAATTGGAGGCTCCCAACAACACCACGAAGCTTCACCACAATGGAGTATGGCTTCGAGGTGACCTCAACCATCTAGGGTGCTCAAACACCCAAGAGTAACAAGATCCGCTAGGGATAAGTGGGGGGAATCAAATCTCTCTTGGTGGAAGTGTAGATCGGAGCCTTGTCATCCAATCCCGAGCAAATCAACAAGTTTGATTGGCTAGGGAGAGAGATTGGGCGAAAATGGAGCTTGGAGCAACAATGGAGCTTAGAGATGGAAGAGGTAGTCAACTAGAGGTAGGAGACGCCCCTTATATAGTCATGGGAAAGATCCAACTGTTATCCACATGTTCAGCCTACGACAAGCGGTACTACCGCTCTAGGGGCGCGGTACTACCGCAAGGCCGCGGGCTACTACCGTGGCGGACAATGGTACTTCCGCGGCAGCAGCAGAGGCCGGAACTTGCCTGACTTGGGTGCAGTACTACCGCTTGCGCGGTACTACCGCTCCCCCTTGCGGTACTACCGCAAGGCAGGAAAGTCATTGCCTACGAAGAGCGCGGATGAAATAAATTACATCCGTGCCTACTTCCGCTGAAAATGAGGCAGTGCAAAAATCCGACGCGGTACTACCGTGGGGGCGCAGATGTAAAAAATTACATCCGCCCCCACTACCGTACCAGAGAGGCACTAGGCCTGGGAGCCACGGTACTAAGGCTCCAGAGGAGCGGTACTACCGTGACCCACAGCGGTACTACCGCTGGTGCTTGCGGTACTACCGCAAGTACAGCAGTAGCCGTCAGATTTAGGCACAACTAGGATAACGAAGAGATGCTCCAAAGTGCAAGGAAAGGTAGGACAAGTGTACGTGTTGATTCCACCCAAACCTTTCCGACGCAGACCCCCTCTTAATAGTACGGCTCTCCTACGACTCAAATCCACCAAAGAGAAACGTAGAACAACACCAACTTCAATAGTCTCCGAGGGGCACCGAATCGTCTCGTGCCTAGTGATGAAGTATCTGAGAAACTCAAGGCACACGATTAGTCCGCAAAAGCATTGTCATCAATCACCAAAACACTTAAGGGATACAAATGCCCTTACAATCTCCCCCTTTTTGGTGGATTGATGACAATACGGGATTTGCACATAGATGAGATAATATTGAGCAAAGACAAACCCTCCTCTCTAAAATATAGACAGGCTCCCCCTAGATGTGTGCAATCTAGATGAATGCTTTGGACTGCATAGCACACAAAGTAGGATCAACACTCCCCCTATATTTTAGAGACCAAGGCATGATAATTATCATCGAAGTAGAGCATAGCATAACGGTAGCACAATATATCACAAGCTCGCTAGGATAGATAGAGTGCATATGTCTTACAGCATAAGAAGTAAAGCAACCCAAAGCAACTGAAACAAGGTTCAAAATGAGAAAGCACCAGCAAACACATGAACACGACGCAAATCCCTACACTCTCTCCCCCTTTGGCATCGAGACGCCAAAAAGGCAGAGAGGACACCTACACACAAGGGGTGGCTCAAGTAGGGAACTCATCCCAAGCCTCCTCGTCAGACTCCTCGGCGACAGGGATGGTCTCCTCGACGTCCTCCTCAGAATCAGTCCATTTGTAGCCTTGCTTCTCCATCCACTCGGCCTCTGGGGTGATGCAATCCTCAGAACCACCAGACACTTCCTCGCCATACAGCTGCAAGATCTTCTTGTCCCGACGGCGACTCTCCTTCTATGCCACGTGTGTCCTGTACTGCCCCTAGGCTTGCATGCAGAAAAGAGTATTCATCTTGTCCTTCAGCTTCTTGGCCCACGAAGGCACAGAGGAACTCTGGGATGACCTAGCAACACAGTCCTCAGCAACATCCTTGGCGCCAGCATCCTCCTCATCAACAGCAGCCCTAGCAGCAGACGCCTCAGCACGAGTAGTAGTGTTGGCCCATTGGGGCTTGACACGCAGGCAGATGGGATCATGACAAATCCAGTCTGGGGCAAGGAACTCCTCGCTAGGGAACATCTTCTCCTACGTCTTCGAGATCAGCAGAAATAGATAGGGCCCATAGATAGGCACCTTGCGGTTGAACACCGCAAACCGAAGCTCACACCACATGATGTGTGAGACATCAAGTGGCTGAGTCTGAGACAACCGAGCCTCCTCGCAAATGAGCATCATATCCACCATATAAGCATGAACCTTGTCCTTGTCACCAATGCGAGGGAACAAGGAGTTGCGGAATATGCGATACATGATATCCAGAAAAGAGTTGAGCACCAACCCCGTCTTGCCATTGGCGAGTGCCTTCTCAACATAGTATGGTACAAGCTTGTCCTTGTTGGCAGATTTAGAGTTTGCATGGGGGCGAACACCCACGGGAGTGTCGAGCCCGTCATCAGGAACCTGGAGCAAATCCATGAACTCCTTCCAGGTAGCAGTCAGCTGACGGCCATTGGTCATCCAAGTCATCCTCCGCTCCTCATTAGAGTGAAAGTATACTGAGGCAAAGAACTGACAGATAAGCTCAGGGTCATAGTCAAGGTGAAAGGATATCACATGCTCAATGCCAAACTACTCCATCAAGTCCAGAGCCTCTCCAAAGTAGGCACGGAACTTGTCCTTCCTCATGTGATGCATTTCAATCCATTTCACATCCACGTAGGTATTCTGCTTGTTTTTGATGACATCCAGATAGATGAGAGTCTGTTGCTTGTTCCAAAACAGCTCACAACCTTTGACAGAAGAACGAGGGTGCACATACGGGTGGAGTTGCCTGAGACGGACGTACTCTGACTGGGATATCTCATCCATGCCCTTAGCGGGTTCCTTGTGCTTGCTAGTTGATGTCTTGACATTGCGCTTGGGGGCAGAAGAGCCCTCCGGTGCTTCACCTGGATTGCGCGGACGCTTGGAGCCCGTGTCATGACTGGGATTGGAACGGTGAGAGACACCTCCTGAGACACGAACGCAAAACACCAAAGAAACGCAAAGAGGATCAATGCAAAGACCACGGCAAAGCACAAGAAACACATAGAAAGTATACGTGAAAAGTTGCCATGAGATAGATGTGAAGTACGGTAGTACTGCCAGAACCTGCGGTACTAAAATTTTAGTACCGCTCCAGGGCGTGGTAGTACCGTGCGAGGCATGGTAGTACCGTGGTTGGAGCGGTAGTAAAGTTTTAGTGCCGCAGTGAGTGCGGTAGTACCGCGCCAAAGGGAGGTAGTACCGGACGAGCGGTAATACCGCGCCTGTTGGGCGGTAGTACCGCACCGCGTCAGATCCAAACGGCGGTTTGAATCTGAAAAGAACTGCGAAATCCCGGCAGTGCTATGGTGATCAAATCTAGCACAGGACAAAGTACAAGTATAATTCCTACGCAATACTACGCTCCTTCCTCATGCTCTTGCACAGATTAAGCCTAGGAATCTCAAGAACACACAAGTCTCCCCCAAAACCTAGAAACAACAAACACAAACAACAAGGAGAGGGAGTTGGGGAAAGACCTTGGTCCATAGCAAGAGCACGTGGTGGGGAACGATCCCACCGGACGGAATCACGGGAAGGCAGCCGGAGGCGAAGATCCGGCGACGGACGCCGGCTCCATTCTTGAGCGAGGAAGAGAGAGAGACGAGATGGGGAACAGGCGAATGGGTATGGGGGAGTTAGAATTCCCCCTGCCCGTCCTTATCCCCACGCGCCCGAGTCGTCGCGGTAGTACCGCATGTCATTGCGGTAGTACCGCTTGGGCGGAAGTACCGCACCAAAGCGGTAGTACCGCTCTTCCCAGGCGGCAGTAAAAAATTACTGCCGCATCGGGGCGGTATTACCGTGCTCCCCTCACACGGTAGGACCGTAGCAGGCTCCAGTAGTACCGTGAGCTCAAGAAAATGCATGTTTCGACACATGAAAAGAGGCCTTTGCCAAGAAACTTTTAGCACAAAAGACACCACAAGAGCACAAACAACCTAAAGGCAGAAAGACAACAAGAAGCAGCCGCGCAACCCACCCTCTCAAAAAGGAGAGGGCGGTGGCCGGAGCCACCTATGTTTGAGTTAGTTGGTATGGCACCGCGAAGAATTATCCTTGGGCCCATGACCAAAACTCGTCTTTGAAGCACAAGTACCATCAAAAATGGCTAATGTGAAAGAGGTGATCGATTTATGCACAATGGGGGGAGGGAGAGTTCATTGAGAGAACAACACTCCCCCTATGTCCATGCCTACACCTAAACTCTCGAATCAATGATATTTAGCTCATGCCTTAACTCGTGAAATCTTGCTTCATCCAAGGGCTTCGTGAAAATATCTGCAAGGTTATCATGAGTGTTGACATACTTGAGCTCGATCTCCCCTCGCCTAATGTGATCCCGGATGAAATGATACCAAATATCAATATGCTTCGTCTTGAAGTGTTGCACCGGGTTGAGAGAAATCTTGATGGCACTTTCGTTGTCACACCTGTCGTGGTGCTAAGACTGACAGTAGAACGGGGGGTAGGTATAGAGAGGCAAGATCCTAGCTATGGAGTAGTTGTATACGCAAGGGATTTACGAGTTCAGGCCCTTCTCGGAGGAAGTAACAGCCCTACGTCTCGGAGCCCGGAGGCGGTCGACTGGATTATAAGCGTATGAATTACAGGGGCGTGATCCCTTCTGCCAGTGGAGGGGGTGGCTTATATAGTGTCTGCCAGGACCCAGCCAGCCCTCATAGCGGAGGGTTTAAAGTACATTAACGCCTGGTGTTACAGGTAACGCCTTACATAAAGTGTCATCATGGCCATAAAGACTACTTAATTACAGACCGTTTGGATACAGAGTGGCTCTTGATCTCCTGGTGGTCGAGTGAGTCTTCATGGTCGAGTGCCTTTGAGTCTGTCGAGTGGAATACCTCTTGGTTGACTGGAAGGCAGCTTCTTCTAAAGATGTCCTTGGGAAGATACTTTGGACAGGTTCATGACCCTACCCTAGGTACATGATTTTATCTTTAGCCCCCGAATGGATCGAGGTTTGAGTGGGAAGGAGTTGATAATCTTTTCGACCTGTATTTGTGCTCTGAGTATGTCTCATTCTGGATCAATGACTTTTTAGAGATGGCATCAACTTTTCTTTCAGTCGCCTTGATCCATTCTTTTCCTCTGTCGAGTGAACTTTTGAACTTGGTGGATTTCCGAGCGACGGATCGTAGGAAATCTACCGTCTGACAAGTTGCTCTAATGTTGGCGGATTTAGTGGGATCCGAATTTTGGGAAGCGCGCGAACCGGAGAGGACCGCGGTACTCGGATGGGATAAGGCGAAGACACCTCGATTTCCGTGCCGCCTTTTTCACCATGTATCGCCCGCGCGACTGTTTCAGGATTTGACAGGATCGCCCGGGCCTACCTGTCAGCCACTCGGAAGTGTCCTTATATAAGGTGCCGGACAGGGGTTTTTTGAACAGTGCATCTCCATTCCCCTCTCCCCCTTCCTCAACCTCGCCCTCTGCACCCACTTTTACCTCCGCCCATCCACTCCCGCACGCCTCGCCGGCGACGATGGTGAAGGAGAAGACGGCGGCCTTGGAGCGAGCGAAGAAGGCGACGGCGACAGCGAAAGCAAAGGGGAGAGCGACCAGTTGGGGTGGATCTTCGTTGCAGTCCTGCCTGCCGCAGGGCTGGGTTCAAGGAGATTGGGTCCGCTCGACCATCACCCAGAGGGATCTCGACGATCTGGCCAATGAGGGACTGATCTCCCATGGGTCAGCAAAACTTCCGGGGACCAAGTGGCAACCGTAGCCACTGGAGGGTGAGTGTGTTCTCTTAGCCACTCATGTAGATCGCAGATTCTCTCTGCCACCGAATCTCTTCTTCCGAGGGTTTCTGAACTTCTTTGGGGCACAACTCCATCACTTCACTCCCAATTCCATTGCTTATCTCGCCGCTTTCGTGTCTCTGTGCGAAAACTTCCTGGGTTGTCGGCCGCACTGGGGCCTCTTTAAGCACATATTCACTTGCCATTCTCAGACGGTGAAAAAGGCGAGTCTGAATGATGATAGGACCAAAGTAATCTAGATGTGTGGGGGTCTTGGAGTCCAAATGAGGAGTAAGAGTGCTTTTCCAGCCATGACCCTTCCTGAGTCGGTTAGAGGGTGGCAGTCGACCTGGTTCTACTGCCAAGACGAGTCGACGCCGGGGCAGTCGACTGGTCTCCCTCCGTTTTCCATGGACCGAGTGAACAAGCCGTCTTCCCTGAAGGTACTTCCGGAAGAAAAGGCTCAGGTTAAAATGTTGATGGAGCGCGTAGTTCAACTTATTCACGACGGTGTCATTGGCATGGATCTTTTGGAGGTTTTTCTTCGACGGCGCATTCAGCCACTCTAGTACCTAGGCCACCCGATGTGGTTGTACTCTGGTACTGAGGACACCACTCGGGTCCACCCAGAGGAGGTTGACGACGCCACGCTGGAGAGGTGGATGACTGCCATCACGGGGAACAAGGACAACCCTCGTGGGGCTAGGAGGATCCCACCGCTCGACCAGTCTTATGAGCCAGACACGGTATGACCACTTATCTCCGATTGTGATCCTGTTTCGTTCATTCCATTTCACTGCAAATCGGTCGATTGACTCTCGTCTTGCTTTGTTGTCTTCCAGGCTACCACTGAGCTGTATTCGATGCCCAACGGGGCGCAAGCACCGACTGAGGAGGAGGAAGGAAGTGGCGGTGAAAGTCAAGAAGAGTGGGGAATCGGATGGTGATGAGGGTGATGAAGATGCTGGCTCTGACGAGGAAGAGGAGGAGGAAGAGGAGGAGGAAGTTGCACCTCCTCGTTCCGAGAGGATATCCAAACTTGTCCATGATCCTGCAGTCGAGCGTGGCAAAGGAGTCGCACCTGTTGTTCAGTCGACCAAGCGTCCTCGGACGACCTCTCCGGTGCCGACTGAAAAAGCGCCGAAGCAATCTCGAGTGGCGCCGTCGAAGCCGACGAAGGCCTTGCTGAAGATGAAGATGGTGATTCCCACTATTTCTGGGTAATGACATAACTTGCGTCTCTTTGTTTCTCATGGATTTACTCTTGGTCAATTCGTTAGCTGATTGACTGAATACTGAAACTGTAGTGCTGCTACTTCTGATACCTCGACCAAACCTGAAGACCATGAAATGGAAGATGCTGTCACTTCAAAAGCTGGTACGACCTTTGTAGTTCCGTCTTTAGTCGGTTGGATCTTTGTCTTTAACTTTGACTCTTTTCTGCAGCTCCACCTAACATCGTTATTGACCTTCCTGGCGACGATGACGAGGGACCACTGAGGCAGAGGAGGAATAGGAAAGCGTCTGCTGGCAAGGCGACTCAGGACGTGTCAGCACCCGAGACGTTGATTGTGGAGGGGGGCAGCGTCACTCAGCCTATAGTATCTTTTGCGGTGCCGCTGATGAGTGCTCGCCCTTTGTCATCGAGTGCTGCTCAGCCTTCACTTTTCTCGACCCACCATGTCCCAGAAGACCAAGCAAGCGCTGCTAAAGAAGCAATACGCCAGGCAGGGGTCATGATGGAGCAAGTGAAGGCGATCCGAGACGCCAGTTAGGCGGCCTATGACGCCAGTTCAGCTCTCTAGAGCAATGTTCAGGTTAGTTGATCACCGCCTGTTCTGTTAGGATATGATACTTGAAAATCTTTCTTTCTGTAAATCTTAGTGTCTGTCGTACACCCACTGGGTGCGTCGATTGAAATTCTGTATTGGTGGGGGTACGCTGAGTGCACCCACTGGGCGTGGTCTCCAAGGCTATGGTGGGCTGCTGGCAGTCGACCATAGTCTTTATGTCTTAAGCTTTTTGTTTACTCGACCAGGTCGAATGTAATCATAGACCGGTGGGGGCACGCTGAGTGCACCCACTGGGTGTAGTCCCCGAGATTGTGGTCGACTGTTGGCAGTCGACTACGGTCTGAAGAACACCTCTCTCTCTCTCTCTCTCTCTCTCTCTCTCTCTCTTTTGTGGCTATCTGCTAATGATTAACCTTTCTGTCTTTTTTGGTCGACTGATAAAAGTAGTGGGGGCACGCTGAGTGCACCCACTGGGTGTAGTCCCCGAGACTACGGTCGAATGTTTATATTCGGCTGTAGTCTTAGAAATGCTATGATTTTTTCTTAGTCACTCGGAAGTGACCTGTCTTTGACATCTGTCGATTGGTTCTTCGCAGAAATCTTGCGAGCTTGCAGCTCATTATACTGAGTTGGAGAACAAGCATATCCAGCTCGAACTTGATCTGAAACTTGTCCAGGAGAACTTCACGAAGGCAAAGGAGGAGGCTAAAGGTATGTTTGGTGAGAACCTTGACGACTGTCTTTGTTTCTTGTTTTATTCCCGAGTCTGATCTCACTGTGATTTTGCAGATAAACTGAGGGATTCTCTGAAGAAGAAGGATCTTGTCCTTGCTGAGGCGCAGAAAGCAGCTTCAGAGAAAAGCAAGCTCGCAGAAGAAAAGCTGGCCTCAATCACCAAGCTTGAAGAGGAGAATACCAATCTGAAAGCTGCTCTTGATGCGGCTAACAAAGAGGTCAGTCAACTGAAGAATGACAAGATTACTTTGAGTGACAAGGCCGGTGAATTGGCGGGAAAGAGGAATGATCTGGAGGCTTATTTGGGAGGACTCGCCAAGAAGCTATTCCTCATGCTCGAAGGTAATCCTTTGTATCAGACAGGTCTTTTTATTATGATCTTGCCATCAAACTATTGTCTTAACTTTGGGGTTGCGTCTGCAGAGTTCTGCCAGAATTTTGAAGAGGAGACTGGTCGACTGGAAACAAGCCTAGATCCCATCAACTCTCCTGTGAAGGACGAAGCTGCCATGAATGTGCTTCGACTTGAGTCTCGCGTTGCTGCTATTGTCGATTATCTCGCAAGGCTGAAGGTCGCAACTTCCCGCATCGACACAACACTCTGGCCAGGAGAAACACTTCAGAATGACCTCGAGTCTCTGATGACTCGACTGAACGATGTTCCAAGTCGAGTGCAAGAATGGAAGAAGTCTTCTGCCAGGTGTGGCGCGGACGTTGCCCTATCTCTGGCCCGTGTTCACTGCAAGGAAGCGCGAGAGGACAAGCTGGCAGCCCTCAAGGTGGCCAATACCAAGAAGCATGATTTCTGATCCTTCATGGAGACCTTCATCGCTGCTGCCACTCGGATCGCAGATGGAATCGACCTAGACGAATTCGTCATGCCTTCCAGCCCTCCGCAGGAGGGGTAAAAAACTTCTATGCTTGACACTTTAAATTTGCCTCGGTATGCCGAGTGGTTTTTGTAATCGATAAACTTTAACGGGCTTAGCGCCTGAGCACTTATGGTTCCGTAAGACGTTATCTGAACTTGGATTCGACGTTGAATATGTTTGCATCTGGTTTGAGGTGTCTTTTGCAGGCTAGGATGAAGCACTTATTGCAACCGACTTGTTCCTCAACACCCTTAGGCGAACACTGGGCTGCAGCTAAGCCCCCGAGTGGGAGGTCTGCTCTCCACTCGGTAGGATTTTCAAAAACTTAGGCGAGCACTGGACTGCAGCTAAGCCCCCAAGTGGGAGGTCTGCTCTCCACTTGGTAGGATTTTCAAAAACTTAGGCGAGCACTGGGCTGCAGCTAAGCCCCCGAGTGGGAGGTCTGCTCTCCACTCGGTAGGATTTTCAAAAACTTAGGCAAGCACAGGGCTGCAGCTAAGCCCCCGAGTGGGAGGTCTGCTCTCCACTCGGTAGGATTTTCAAAAACTTAGGCGAGCACTGGCTGCAGCTAAGCCCCTGAGTGGGAGGTCTGCTCTCCACTCGGTAGGATTTTCAAAAACTTAGGCGAGCACTGGGCTGCAGCTAAGCCCTCGAGTGGGAGGTCTGCTCTCCACTCGGAAGGATTTTCAAAAACTTAGGCGAGCACTGGGCTGCAGCTAAGCCCTTGAGTGGGAGGTCTGCTCTCCACTCGGAAGGACATTTGTGGCGTACCTCTGAATAAGAAGGCATCAATCAACCTGCACCTCGTCTTCCTTGCGGAGCGCACATTATACTTGTGGCGTAGCTCGGAGGGAAAAGTGGCAGTCGACCTGTACCTCATCCTCTTTGCGGAGAGCACATTATACTTGTTGCGTAGCTCGGAAGAGGAGGGTAGCAGTCGACCTGCACCTCGTCTTCCTTGCGGAGCGCACGTTACACTTGTACTTAGAGCGCTATGCTACAGCTAAGCCCCCGAGTGGGAGGCTGGCTCACCACTCGGTAGGATTTCGTTGAAACTTAGGCGAGTACTTGGACTGCAGCTAAGCCTCCGAGTGAGAGACTGGCTCATCACTCGGTAGAATTTTATTTAAACTTAGGCGAGTACTTGGACTGCAGCTAAGACCCCAAGTGGGAGGCTGGCTCGCCAGTTGGTAGGATTTTATTGAACTTAGGAGAAAACGGATTCGCAGCTAAGCCTCCGAGTAAGAGACTGGCTCACCACTCGGTAGGATTTTATTGAACTTAGGCGAAAACGGATTCATGGCTAAGCCTCCGAGTGAGAGACTGGCTCACCACTCGGTAGGATTTTATTGAACTTAGGCGAAAACGGATTCACAGCTAAGCCTCCGAGTGAGAGACTGGCTCACCACTCGGTAGGATTTTATTGAACTTAGGCGAAAACGGATTCGCAGCTAAGCCTCCGAATGAGAGACTGGCTCACCACTCGGTAGGATTTTTACAAACTTAGGCGAAACGGATTCGCAGCTAAGCCACCCACTGGGGGGAATTTTATTGAACAAACAAAAGTAACAACAATCACTGGGAAAATTATAACACTATTGTCTTTGAAAAATGAACTACAGAAGTACTTTTATTACATTTCCGAGTGCATACTTAAGTGTAAAAGGGGCGGAGTAGCTCTGCGTTCCAAGCTCGGGGCTCGTCGATCTGGTGCTCGACATTGTAAAGACGGTATGCTCCATTCTGGAGAACCTTGGTGATGATGAAGGGGCCTTCCCAAGAAGGAGCGAGCTTGTGTGGCTTCTGCTGATCCACTTGGAGAACCAAATCTCCTTCCTGGAAGGCTCGACTCCTCACATTTTTGGCATGGAAGCGGCGCAAGTCCTGCTGATAAATGGTCGATCGGATTAAGGCCATCTCCCTTTCTTCTTCTAGAAGGTCGACTGCGTCCTGCCGGGCTTGCTCTGCTTCCGCTTCGGTGTAGAGTTCGACTCGGGGTGCGTTGTGAAGCAGATCACTCGGCAAGACCGCTTCAGCTCCGTAGACCAAGAAGAATGGAGTTCTCCCAGTCGACCGATTAGGTGTGGTCCTTAATCCCCAAAGTACTAACGGAAGTTCGTCGACCCATGCACCAGCAGCGTGCTTGAGGTCGCGCATCAATCGGGGTTTTAATACTTTGAGAATCAAGCCATTTGCTCGTTCTGCCTGCCCATCAGACTGGGGGTGAGCAACTGAAGTGTAGTCGACTCGTGTGCCCTGAGATGTGCAGAAGGCTCTGAATTCCTCGGAATTGAAGTTTGACCCATTGTCGGTGATGATGCTGTGCGGAACTCCATATCTAAATATCAACTCCCGAATGAAGCTGACAGCTGTGCCGGCATCAAGATTCTTGATGGGTTTAGCCTCAATCCATTTGGTGAACTTGTCGACTACTACCGGCACATGGGTGAAGCCGCTTCTGCCTGTTCTCAGTGGTCCAACCATATCCAATCCCCATACAGCGAAAGGCCAGACGAGTGGAATGGTCTTCAAGGCTGAAGCGGGCTTGTGTGACATGTTGGAGTAAAACTGGCATCCTTCACACTTGTCGACTATCTCCTTTGCCATTTCATTCGCTCTTGGCCAGTAAAATCCCGCTCGGTATGCTTTGGCCACAATGGTCCGAGAGGACGCATGATGGCCACAGGTCCCCGAGTGGATATCGTCAAGGATTATCCGACCTTCTTCTGGCGTTATACATTTCTGTCCAACTCCAGTCGCGCTTTCTCTGTACAACTGTCCTCTTATCATGGTAAAGGCCTTAGATCGGCGGACGATCTGTCGAGCCTCTTCTTCATCCTCCGGGAGCTCTTTCCTTAAGATATACGCGATATACGGCACTGTCCAATCGGGAGTGATCACCAACGCTTCCATGATTATGTCGACCACTGCTGGAACTTCAACCTCAGTCGGATCTGTGACGCTTTTAGGCTGCGGAGCTTCTTCGGTAAAAGGATCTTCTTTAACTGATGGGGTATGGATATGCTCTAAGAACACATCACTGGGAATGACTTCTCTCTTGGAACCTATCTTCGCCAAATCATCAGTCGCTTGATTCTTCAGTCGGGGTATATGATGGAGCTCTAATCCTTCGAATTTCTTTTCAAGCTTTATCACTACACTGCAGTATCCAGTCATGGCTGGGCTTCTAACGTCCCACTCCTTCATCACCTGATTGACCACCAAATCTGAGTCACCATAAACCATAAGGCGACGGACGCCGAGTGAAATGGCCATGCGCAACCCATATAAAAGTGCTTCGTATTCTGCTTCATTATTGGAGGAATCAAAGTGGATCTGGAGCACATATTTGAGCTTATCTCCTCGGGGGGAAACCAAAACTACCCCAGCACCAGAACCATTTAACATCTTAGAGCCATCAAAGAACATGGTCCAATGCTCGGAGTGAACTTGAGTCGGCTGCTGTTGTTCAATCCACTCGACAAGGAAATCTGCTATTGCTTGGGACTTAATGGTTTTCTTTGCCTCAAACTTGATATCAAGGGGAAGGAGTTCAATCATCCATTTCGCCACTCGACCAGTTGCATCTCTGTTGTGCAGAATCTCTGACAGCGGGGCGTCGCTGACGACTGTAATGGAATGATCAGAGAAATAATGAGCAACCTTCTTCGTGGTCATGTAAATCCCATACACGAGCTTCTGATAATGAGGATATCTTTACTTTGATGGGGTCAAAACTTCAGAAAGATAATATACTGGGTGCTGAACTTTGAAGGCTTTCCCTTCTTCTTCCCGCTCGACCGTAAGTACTATACTGACGACTTGTCCTGTGGCTGCAATGTAAAGCAACAGAGGCTCTTTGCTGATTGGAGCAGCAAGCACCGGCTGGGTGGAGAGCAGAGCTTTTAGCTCGGCAAACGCTGCATCACCTTCTAGAGTCCACTCGAACTTGTCTGACTTCTTCATCAGTAGGTAAAGAGGTAAAGCCTTTTCACCGAGGCGAGAGGTGAATCGACTTAATGCGGCCAAGCATCCAGTAAGCTTCTGGACATCGTGCACTCGCACAGGGCGTTTCATTCGGAGTATAGTGCCAACTTTCTCTGGGTTAGCGTCGATTCCTCGTTCGGAAACAAGAAAACCGAGTAACTTTCCACCAGGAACTCCGAATGTGCACTTTGATGGATTGAGCTTGATATCATATCTCCTGAGATTGGCAAATGTTTCAGCGAGGTCAGTCAGCAGGTTGGAACCCTTCCGTGACTTGACCACAATATCATCCATGTACGCTTCCACGTTCCGACTAATTTGAGTGAGTAAACACTTCTGAATCATCCTCATAAAAGTGGCTCCGGCATTCTTGAGACCGAATGGCATGGTGACATAGCAGAAGCACCCGAACGGAGTGATGAAAGCTGTTTTTATCTCGTCGGCCATACAGACGGATCTGATGTTACCCTGAATAGGCGTCTAAGAAAGACAATCTCTCACATCCCGCAGTCGAGTCGACTATTTGGTCGATGCGAGGGAGAGGAAAATGATCTTTCGGGCAGGCCCGATTGATATGTTTGAAATCAATGCACATGCGAAGTGACTTGTCCTTCTTGGGGACCATGACGACATTGGTGAGCCACTTGGAGTGGTAAATCTCTCGGATAAACTCTGTTGCCAGAAGCCGAGCCACCTCCTCGCCAATGGCCTTTCTTTTCTGGACGGCGGACCGTCGGAGATGTTCTTTGACAGGTTTTGCCTTTGGGTCGACTCGTAAACGATGCTCAGCTAGCCCCCTAGGAACACCCGGCATGTCAGCAGGCTTCCATGCAAAAATGTCCCAGTTCTCACGGAGGAACTGGATGAGCGCTTCTTCCTATTTAGAGTCGAGTGTGGTGGAAATATGAGTCGGAGCAGCACTGGGGTCGGTCGGATGAATGTGAACGGGCTTCATCTCACCAGACGAATGGAATACTAACTCTGTGGCGGGCTTCTTGGCCCGCAATAAATCGCTCAGATCTGCATTTTTCTTATACTCTTCCAGTTCCACCACTGTTATCTAGGATTCGGCAATCTTTGAGCCCTTCTGAAAGCACTCTTCTGCCTTTTTCCGATTGCCAGTGATGGTGATCACACCCTTGGGGCCAGGCATCTTCAGTTTAAGGTATACGTAACATGGTCGAGCCATGAAACGTGCATAAGCTGGCCTGCCCAAAATAGCATGATAAGCACTCTGGAAATCCACAACTTCAAATGTCAGCTCCTCTTTGCGGAAATGATTCGAAACGCCGAAAACCACATCTAGAGCTATTTGGCCGAGTGACTCAGCCTTCTTTCCAGGAACGACTCCATGGAAGCTCATGTTGCTGGAACTGAGTCTGGACATCGGAATGCCCATTCCTTTCAGCATCTCTGCATACAATATATTCAATCCACTTCCACCGTCCATCAGCACCTTAGTCAGTCGAGTTCCTTCAACGACCGGGTCGACCACCAAAGCTTGCCTCCCAGGGGTGGCTATGTGTGTCGGATGATCAGACTGGTCGAATGTAATGGCAGTCTGAGACCATTTTAGATAACTTGGTGTCGCCGGAGCGACCATATTTACCTCACGGTTGATAACTTTCAATCGACTTTTGCTCTCCACATTAGCAAAAATCATCAGGGTGGAATTGACATGGGGGTATCCTTCATCACTATCCTCTTTGTCCTCTGCCTTGTCCGACTCCTTTTCCTTATCCTTGGGTTGTTTCCCTTGAAACTGCTGAATTAAGAGCCGGCACTGGCGAGTGGTATGTTTTGGGTAGATGAAGTTACCCTCTTCGTCTTTCTTCGTGTGGATGTGACATGGAAGATCCATCACGTCATTTCCTTCCTTATCCTTTACCTTCTTGGGGTTCCAGGATCCTTTGGGCTTCCCCTTGAATTTGCCCTGTGTCACGGCTAGGGCCTCTCCAGGAGCAGCTGGCTCGGCTTTCCGCTTCTGCTTACGACTGGAGTTTCCTTTTTCCGACTGACTCGGCTTGTACTTGCCACTCCGGAGTCGATCCTCTTCTTCACCATTGGCGTATTTGGTGGCAATCTCCATCATTCGACTCAGGGTCATATCTCCGGTCCGACCAAACTTCAAACTTAACTCTCTGTTCTTAACGCCATCCTTGAAGGCACAAACTGCTTGATGATCAGACACGCTCTCCACCGTATGATGCAAAGTGATCCATCTCTGGATGTAATCTCTCAGGGTCTCATTTGACTTTTGCACGTATACTTGCAGCTCTGTCAGTCTTGCTGGTCGCTTGCAAGTCCCCTCAAATGTCTTGACAAACACTCGGGCAAGATCTTCCCAAGTGTAAATGCTGCTAGGAGCCAACTGATTCAACCAGGCTCTAGCCGAACCCTCCAGCATGAGTGGTAGGTGTTTCATAGCCACCTCATCATTGCCACCGCCGATCTGCACAGCCACTCGGTAGTCCTTGAGCCAAGTTTCGGGCTTGGACTCACCAGTGAACTTACTCACCCCAGTCGCCAACCTGAAGTTGGGAGGGATCACCGCGGCTCTGATGGCTCTGCTGAAACATTCTGGTCCTGAAACATGGACTCGGCTGCTGGTAGGCGCATCTCTGTTGTGGCCTTCTCGATGAGCTCTGTTTTGATCGACCAAACCTTGCACGATGATGGATCTCGCGTCAAAGCCTGGTTCCCTGGGGTCGACTGGAACTCTCCGCCCAACACTATGCTGCCGCCTGTCATCTTGCAGTCGAGGGGCGTAAGACCCACCCCTTGGGGGAGGAGTGGGCACTCAACACCGATCATCACGATCGAATCGGTCATCATACTGATCACGTCGACCCCCACGTCCCTCACGCCGCGGAGGCGATCTTGGGCTATGAGCCGGCTGGACTGTATTCGCAGCGACGGATTGACTGTGAATCCTATTGCGCGACTGTGACACAGCTGAATTCTGATCACGTGCTGCCCAAAGCAAATCTCAGATCTGCATCAAGCCTCTGCCAGCCTCCGACTAAGAGGGCTGAATTGACTCTGCTATACGGGCAGCAGCTGCTAGATTCTGAATCGGGGTTCGATATACCTGAGTTGGTTGCGGAAAGAGTTGACGTCGACTGGAGTCAGGTACTCGTTACCGCGCGCGTTCGTCGAGTGCTCGCTGGAGATTCTCCAGTCGAGTGCGTTCAGCCAAGTTGGCCAAACGTGCATCCTCCAAGGCACGAGCCTCGGGGGTTTCTCCCATGATGGGAGTATGCAGAGCATCCACATTCCGGCGGCGAAAATCTTCCCTTTGCAGGGAAGTGAGTGGCTCGGGTTGATACTCCTCGTGGACCTGAGCGGGGTTGCCTCCGCCATCCGCTCCGTCAGCGCGAGGGAAACCGGGAGGACTACGAGATCCATTGACCATCAGGACCTCCGCCGCTGGATCACTGCTGTCGCACTCGGATGCAGTCTCTACGGAGCCAGTCGACAGATCGAACAGGCCGTAGAGAGATTCGTCGGGCTCGATTGCCGCGACTTGGGTGGTGGCCGATTGACGAGCCACTGTGTGTCTCACCCACCGCTGAAGCCTCGACCGACAAGAGCGCTTGCGCTGGTGGGAGACAGGGAGGGAGGACGACACAGGAGTCGACCGATATGGAGCCGACGGTTGCCGCAGCAGGACGCCGCAGACACATGCACGAAAATGCGTCGCCCCGCGGACGGGAAGCGCGTTGATGTCGAGTGGGGCCTCCTGGAGCCAAGCGGAGTCGTCGGCGATGAATGTGAGCGCGCCGAGACGGATCTCGTGGCCCTCGACCAAAACTCCGCCAGAAACCATGATGAAGGCAATCGAAACAATTGCAACTTCTCCAATAAGTCGCTAAGACACCTGCCCCACGGTGGGCGCCAACTGTCGTGGTGCTAAGACTGACAGTAGAATGGGGGGTAGGTATGGAGAGGCAAGATCCTAGCTATGGAGTAGTTGTATACGCAAGGGATTTACGAGTTCAGGCCCTTCTCAGAGGAAGTAACAGCCCTACGTCTCGGAGCCCGGAGGCGGTGGACTGGATTATAAGCGTATGAATTACAGGGGCGCGAACCCTTCTACCAGTGGAGGGGGGTGGCTTATATAGTGTCTGCCAGGACCCAGCCAGCCCATGTAGCGAAGGGTTTAAAGTACATAAGGCATGGCGTTACAGGTAACGCCTTATATAAAGTGTCATCATGGCCATAAATACTACTTAATTACAGACCGTTTGGATACAGAGTGGCTCTTGATCTCCTGGTGGTCGAGTGAGTCTTCATGGTCGAGTGCCTTCGAGTCCGTCGAGTGGAATCCCTCTTGGTCGACTGGAAGGCAGCTTCTTCTAAAGATGTCCTTGGGTAGGTACTTTGGACAGGTCCATGACCCTACCCTAGGTACATGAGTTCATCAACACCAAAGAGGCACTTTGTCACAAATGACACCGTATTCCTTTAAAGTTTGCCTCATCCATAAAAGTTGTGCACAACAACTACCGGCCGCCACATATTCCTCTTCGGTGGACGAGAGAGATACACAACTTTGCTTCTTGGAAGACCAACTCACCAAAGAGCACCCAAGAAACTAGCACCCTCCGGAAGTGGACTTCCTATCCACTTTGTCTCCCGCGCAATCGGAATCCGTAAAACCTTCAAGCTTGAAGTTTGCCCCTCTTGGATACCATAAGCCAAAGTTTGGGGTATGAGCCAAATATCGAAAGATTCGCTTGACCGCCACATAGTGACTTTCCTTCGGTGCGGCTTGAAACCGTGCACACATCCCCACACTCAACATGATATTCGGTCTAGATGCACAAAGGTAAAGCAAGGAGCCAATCATGGAGCGATATACCTTTTGATCCACCGCTTTACCATTGGGATCAATGTCAAGTTGGCACTTGGTAGGCATTGGTGTAGTAGCCGGCTTGACATCACTTAGCTTGAATCTTTTAAGCATGTCTTGAGTGTATTTGGCTTGGTTGATGAAGGTTCCTTCTCTTCTTTGTTTGATGTCAAAACCAACAAAGAACTTCAACTCTCCCATTGAAGACATCTTGAACTTGGAGGTCATGAGAGTGGCAAATTCCTCATTGAAAGCTTTGTTTGGGGAACCAAAGATAATGTCATCAACATATAGTTAGCATACAAACAACTCCCCTTGACCTTCGTAGTAAAAAGAGTGGGATCGATTAGCCCCACCTCAAATCCACGATCTTGTAACAACTCGGTAAGGTGGTCATACCATGCACATGGGGCTTGTTTAAGGCCATAGAGTGCCTTATCTAGTTGATACACATGATCCGGGAAGTAGGGATCCTCGAACCCGGGGGGTTGCTTGACATAGACCAACTCATTAATAGGACCATTAAGAAAAGCACTTTTGACATCCATTTGTTGCAACTTAAAGTTGTGATGGGAAGCATAGGCAATCAACAAACGTATGGATTCAAGACGAGCAACGGGAGCAAAGGTTTCACCGTAGTCGATACCCTCGACTTGGGAGTAGCCTTGAGCTACCAATCTTGCCTTGTTGTGAACGATGTTCCCATGAGCATCTTGCTTGTTCTTGAAAATCCACTTGGTTCCAATGACGTTGTGGTTCCCCGATGGCCTTGGCACCAATCTCCACACTTTGTTATACTCGAAGTTGTTGAGTTCTTCATGCATGGCATTGAGCCAATCCGACTCTTTGAGCGCCTCATAGACCTTTTGGGGTTCAACACAAGAGACAAACGCGTGATGTTCACAATAGTTTGCTAATTGTCTACGAGTGCTTACCCCCTTTCTTAGGCTTCCAACCACGTTTTCCATGAGATGGCCTTGGGTGGTGAGCTTGGAAGCAATCTTCGCGGCATGATGCTCTAATTCCTCCTCGGGTGTGGAAGGAGGAGGGTTAACTTGATCATCTTGAGCGCCGTCTTGAGCTTGTTCTTGATCTTGAGCTTGCTCATGATCTTGAACTTGCTCGAGGGGGAGAACTTGACCTTGGGCATCATTTAGAGGTTCACCACCATCTTGAGGTTGATCTTGCCCTTGGTCTTGTTCACGAGGATGAGGGCCTTCACTTTGTTCTTCGGAAGCGTGTGGGTCTTGAGGAGGTGATGGCTCCACTTGAGTGGAGCATTGTCCTTCTCCTTCGGCCACAAGGGGTTCCTCAATGGGTAGAATTTGACCAATACCCATTCTTCTTATGGCTTGGGGAGGAATTTCATCACCTACATCACAAGTACCACTTTGCTCCACTTGGGAGCCGTTATTTTCGTCAAACTCCATGTTACACGTCTCCTCAATGAGTCTGGTGGACTTGTTGAGAACACGGTAAGCATGAGAGTTTGTAGCATAACCAACAAATATGCCCTCATGAGCTCTAGCCTCAAATTTAGACAAATGAGCACCTTTCTTGAGAATGAAACACTTACAACCGAACACTCGGAAGTACTTGAGGTTGGTCTTGTTGCCAGTGAGTATCTCATAAGGAGTCTTGTTCAAGCCTTTGCGGAGATAGAGCCGATTGGATGCATGACATGCGGTGTTGATGGCTTCGGCCAAAAGTTGTATGGGGACTTCAACTCTGCCATCATGGTCCTAGCCGCATCCATCAACGTCCGGTTCTTCCTCTCCGCAACACCATTTTGTTGAGGGGTGTATGGAGCAGCATATTGGTGCTTGATCCCCTCATCACTAAGAAACTCATCCAAGGTGTAGTTCTTGAACTCGGTGCCGTTGTCACTTCTGATTGTCAAGATCTTTGCATTATGTTGACGTTGAGCTTCATTTGCAAAGTCGATGACGGTTTGTTGAGTCTCACTCTTCCTCTTGAAGAAGTATACCCAGGTGTATCTTGAGTAATCATCCACAATTACCAAGTAATACTTTCTACCTCCAAGACTATCAAAAGATGGAGCCCCAAAAAGATCCATGTGAAGGAGCTCCAAGGGTCTCTTCGAGTAGATGATGGTTGAGGGAGGGTGAGCCTTCTCATGAAGCTTTCCTTCAATACACGCACTGCAAGCACGATCTTTGGCAAAACTAACATTTGTTAGTCCATGGACATGGTCCCCCTTGAGAAGACTTTGCAAAGATCTCATATTGACGTGGGCTAAACGGCTATGCCAAAGCCATTCCACGTCAACTTTAGCCATTAGGCATGTCGCGGTCTTAGTGGGTCGCTCCCAAAAGTTAATCATATAGAGACCATTCTCGACATGCCCAACAAAGACTACTTTAAGAGTCTTGCTCCACAAGAGGGCCACGGTATCAATGTCAAAGAAAGTAGCAAAACCCATGAGTGCAAGTTGACGAACGGAAGGCAAATTGTATGCAAGGGACTCAACAAGCATGACTTTCTCGATCGTTAGATCATGAGAAATGACAACCTTGCCGAGACCCAATACCTTAGAATGTGATGCATCACCCCACTCGACATTGGTGGGCATAGATGGAATCTTTTGCACGTCCACCACCAAGTCCTTGCTCCCGGTCATATGATTTGTTACTCCACTATCGAGCAACCATGATCCCCCACCGGAAGCAAACACCTACAAGAGATCAATACTTGGTTTTAGGTACCCATTTAGTAACGGGTCCTTTGATGTTAGTAACAAGGGTCTTGGGAACCCAAATAGACCATTCAATGTACTCATAAGGAGAACCAACAAATTTAGCATAAACATGTCCATCACTAGCACGACACAACACATATGACGGGTTAAAGTCGCCGGCTTTGTTTGAGGAAATTCTTTTGCCCTTTTGGACGTCAACTCCCTTCACGTTTTCCTTCTTCTCCTTAGGAGCACCCTCTCCCTCTTTCACAAAAGTTTGCTTGAGAGGAGGAGGACGTGGTCTTGTCGTTCTTCTTCTTGCTCTTGGACTTGGGTGCAAACCCAATTCCTTCCTTGGCCACAACTTCCTTTTGATTGCTCAAAAGGTCGTTGAGGTTCTTCTCACCTTGAATGCATGTCACAAGGCCTTTCTCAAGTTGATCCTTCAACTTGGCATTCTCCTCCACAAGATGCACATGCTCACAACACGGGTTAGTAGCACATGCATTATCAAATAATACCATATGAGGAAAGGTGGTCTTTTCCTTGATTAGCTTAACTTGGAGTTGAGCATGAGACTCCTTGAGGTTAGCGTGAGCACCCTTCAAGACCTTGTGGGCCTTGTCAAGTATCTCAAACTCCTCTTTGAGTCTAGCATGATCAACCCCAAGTTTAGCCTTCTCGGAAGTTAGCACACGAGACACTGCAAGAGCATGATCAAGATCTTTCTTTAACTTAGCATGGTCATCATTGTGTGACTCCTCAAAAGTCAAATGATGCACACGCTCTTCCTCAAGAGCATTAGAGAGATCCGATATCTCATCGGCATAGTCACGACTATGACCTTCCATCTTAGAGATGGTTTCTTCGTGAGCCTCGATCATGTCATTGGCCTCACCAAGTTGTTCCAAGAGAGCAACAAAATGCTTCTTGGACTTGCCCTTGAGCTTACTCATAAAAGACTCAAATTCATTCACTTCTTCATTAGACCCATCATGCTCATCAATGCAATCCTCCACGGAGGGATTAGTAATGATGGTGGTTATAATGTTGGGGGTTACCTTGTTTGAAGCTTTAGCCATGAGGCACTTGGCGGTGATGTTCTCGTTGGGTGAATCAAAGAGAGACACCCGGGGAGTAGTAGCAATGGCAACGGATGCCATGGCCATCGCTTCTTCATTTTCATCATCATCATCCTCTTGGTATTCTTCTTGAACCACCAACCCACGAGTGGGAGTCTTCTTGGAGAAGTTGTTCTTGTTGGGGGAAGGACTTGGCTTTGTCTTTTTGGATGAACTTGCCACCATTGTCTTCCCGCTTCTCGTAAGGACAATCCGCAACGAAATGGCTCACATTGCCACAGTAGAAGCAAGTTCTAACCTGTTGCTTGCCCTTGACGCCACTTGAGTTGTTCTTGTTGAAGTTGGGTCTTGTATTCTTCTTGCTCCAAAATTGTCTTGAAGCAAGGGCCATGCGCTCATGATAATCATATTTGGTGTCTTCGGGGTTGCTCTCCTCATCTTCCACTTCTTCCTCTTCTTCCATAATAACCTTGGCCTTCAAAGCAAGGTTGGGCTTCTTTGCCCTTTGAGAACGAAGCACCGCATTGTCGGCGGTCTTGTCCAAGATGCTCATTGCAACGAACTCATCCAACACTTCACTTGAGGTCATGGAGTGGAAGTCCGGTCTTTGACGAATGACGGAGGACATGGCCTTGTTGTAGGGCATCATAGCCTTGAGGAACTTGCGCTTGATCCAATTGTCATCCGTGTCCTTGCTTCCATGATCTCGGAGTGAGACCGCGAGTTTGGTCACTCTTCGAAAGAGCTCACGAGGTTCTTCATCTTCTTTCATTGCAAACTCATCGGCTTCATCTTGCACCACTTCATAGTTGGAGCGTTGAATGCTAGCACTCCCTTGATAGAGAGACTCAACACATTTCCATGCTTCTTTAGCCATGGCATGAGGTCGAAGATGAGGGAGATCTTCAGGAAGGATTGCATCTTGGATGATGAAGAGAGCACTCTCATTGAATTGATTGTCCATGGCTTCTCGAGGGGTGAAGTTGCTCGGGTCATGAGGATAGAAACCTTCTTCAATGATTCTCCAAAGGTTAGTGTTCACATGTTTTAAATGACGCTTGAAGCGATAAACCCAAGAATCAAAATCTTCATGTTTCTCATATTTAGGAGGAGGACCGGCATGATTCAAATGAGTGGAGGGGATCGGCCCTCCATAAATTGGGGGTTCCACATGGGCAAAGATGCCGATGCCATTTCTACCACTAGTAGAAGGACTCTTTTCACTGTTAGCTTCCCCCTTGTCGGAGGTAGCATCCGTCACCTTGTTAGTGGGATCACCCACTTTCATCGGTGAGGTAGATTTTTTAAGTCCTTCTAGGAATTCAGTAAACATGCTTTTAACCTCGGCCGTCATGGAGGTTTTCAATGTGTCTAAAGCCACATTGAATTCCTCACGTGAGACCAAGGTTCCCCCTTCGGCCGAAGACGAGATGGGATTCACACCGGAGTGCTCCTCCGCACCGTCATTGGTGTCAACCATACTCTTTGGATGGCAAAGTCCTTAATAAAGATACGAGGCTCTGATACCAATTGAAAGGATCGATATGGTTAACTAGAGGGGGGTGAATAGGCAACTAACAGTTTTTAAGCTTTTCTTTACCAAATTAAACTTTGCAACAAAATAGATTGTCTAGATCTGCAACTAAGTGAGCAACCTATATGATGCAATAACAACTAGCACATAAGCAAGAAAGGGATACAACACAAGTAGGCTTGCAAAAGTAAAGGCACGAGATAACCAAGAGTGGAGCCGATGGAGACGAAGATGTGTTACCGAAGTTCCTTCCTTTTAAGGGGAAGTACGTCTCCGTTAGAGCGGTGTGGAGGCACAATGCTCCCCAAGAAGCCACTAGGGCTACCATATTCTCCTCACGCCCTCACACAATGCGAGATGCCGTGATTCCACTATTGGTGCCCTTTAAGGCGGCGACCGAACCTTTACAAACAAGGTTGGGGCAATCTCCACAAAAATTGGAGGCTCCCAACAACACCACGAAGCTTCACCACAATGGAGTATGGCTTCGAGGTGACCTCAACCGTCTAGGGTGCTCAAACACCCAAGAGTAACAAGATCCGCTAGGGATAAGTGGGGGGAGTCAAATCTCTCTTGGTGGAAGTGTAGATCGGAGCCTTGTCACCCAATCCCGAGCAAATCAACAAGTTTGATTGGCTAGAGAGAGAGATTGGGCGAAAATGGAGCTTGGAGCAACAATGGAGCTTAGAGATGGAAGAGGTAGTCAACTAGAGGAAGGAGACGCCCCTTATATAGTCATGGGAAAGATCCAACCGTTATCCACATGTTCAGCCTGTGACAAGCAGTACTACTGCTCCAGGGGCACGGTACTACCGCAAGGCCGCGGGGTACTACCGTGGTGGACCATGGTACTTCTGCGGCAGCAGCAGAGGCCGGGACTTGCCTGACTTGGGTGCAGTACTACCGCTTGCGCAGTACTACCGCTCCCCCTTGCGGTACTACCGCAAGGCAGGAAAGTCATTGCCTACAAAGAGCGCGGATGAAATAAATTACATCCATGCCTACTTCCGCTGAAAATGAGGCAGTGCAAAAATCCGACGCGGTACTACCGTGGGGGCGCGGATGTAAAAAATTACATCCGCCCCCACTACCGTATCGGAGCGGCACTAGGCCTGGGAGCCACGGTACTAAGGCTCCAGAGGAGCGGTACTACCGTGACCCACAGCGGTACTACCGCTGGTGCTTGCGGTACTACCGCAAGTACAGCAGTAGCCGTCAGATTTAGGCACAACTAGGATAATGAAGAGATGCTCCAAAATGCAAGGAAAGGTAGGACAAGTGTACGTGTTGATTCCACCCAAACCTTTCCGACGCGGACCCCCTCTTAATAGTACGGCTCTCCTACGACTCAAATCCACCAAAGAGAAACGTAGAACAACACCGACTTCAATAGTCTCCGAGGGGCACCGAATCGTCTCGTGCCTAGTGATGAAGTATCTGAGAAACTCAAGGCACACGATTAGTCCGCAAAAGCATTGTCATCAATCACCAAAACACTTAAGGGATACAAATGTTTTTTCGGGTAACCCATCCCAGTCATGGCAAGGGGTCTGTCATGGGCTTGAGTTGCTAAAGAAAGGGCTCGTGTGGCGCATAGCGAATGGCCGGAATGTGAGAATATGGTGCGACCAATGGTTAATGAGAGGCAACACAAATTCTCTGCTTTCCAGAAGAGGCCGGTGCCGCCTCAAATGGGTGGCTGAGTTATTTGATCATAATGGAAACTGGGATTTGCAAAAGCTCCAATGATTCTTCTTACCGATTGACATGGCACAAATCTGCAAGATTAAACCTTCACCACGGCTTGGGGAGGACTTTCTGGCGTGGGCGCCTGAGAGGAGTGGAGTTTTCAGAGTGAAGAGCGCTTATTGGCTTGCTGCAAATGAAATGCTACAGCCATCGATCCCTTCATCGAGTTCTGTTGCGGATAGTAGCAGGGAAGTGTGGAAGCATATCTGGTCTTGTCCGGCCCCGCCTAAGGTTAAGTCATTTGCTTGGCGATTAGCAACGAACTCTCTGGCGACATGGAAGAATAAGAAGCAGAGAACTTTGGAGGAACGGGACACTTGTCCAGTCTGTGGTAGAGAAGTTGAGGACTCGTTTCATGTGTTTTGTGCATGTGATAATGCTCAGCAGCTCTGGTGTGCAATGATGAAGGTGTGGGAGCTGCCCAAACTCACAGATATAAAACGGCATGATGACTGGTTCATCCAGGTAATATGCGAAGCTGAAGTACACCAGCGTGTCCGCTTATTTATGCTCTTATGGAGAATTTGGCACATCAGAAACAAAGTTGTCCATGCAAAGCCCGCTCCTCCTGTGGATGTATCTGCCCGATTCCTGGAGAGTTATTTGAATTCTTTGGCAAGCTTGACCGCTAACCAAGATGATGATTATGCCAAGGGCAAGATAGTTCCTGCTCAGTTCCTCCTAGAAGCGAACGTGGTCCGTGATGTACAGATACAAAACATTAGCCCTTGGATCCCCCCAACCGAAGGAAGAGTGAAGCTAAATACGGATGGTTCTGTCTTGAATGGCAATACGGGAACTGGTATGGTTTTGCGGGATCATGCTGGAAATATTATCTTCAGCGCTTGCAGGTTTGTTTGCGATTGTGAAGATGTACTCGAGTCTGAGATATTGGCCATCAAGGAGGGCATCAGTTTGGCGTTGCAATGGAGCTCTCTTCCTATAGACGTTGAGTCTGACTGTCTCGAGGCCGTCCAAATGATCAAGGATGCGGGTCGCAACTTTTCAAGATATGCCTTTATGATTGGAGAGATCAAGCAAAGTATGGGGGAATGGGACTCTTGTATTACTCATATCCACCGCTCAGGCAATAGTGTTAGTCATGCTATGGCTAGTTTTGGTAGTGGGCAGGGTCGAACCATGGTTTGGCTCGGCTCAGCACCTGATGAAGTCTTATGTATTGCCTCGCGAGATTGTAATTCCTTATGATTGAGTAATAAAAGAGTTACTTCGCAAAAAAAGGTCATCATCGATGGAGGTAGTTGTCACAACTTGGCAAGTGAAGAACTATGCTCCAAGCTACAATTGGTCAAGATGAAGCACCCGCACCCATACAAGGTCCAATGGCTAAGCGATTCCGGCACTATAAAAGTCGAGCATACGGTCAAGGTTTCCTTCAAAATTGGAGCATATGAAGACACTTTGGAGTGTGATGTCGTCCCGATGTCCGATTGCCACCTCCTTCTTGGTCGACCATGGCAATTTGACCGTCGTGTCATCCACAACGGGCGTACAAATCACTATAGCTTCAAGATGAAAGGGAAGGAGTATGTGCTATGACCTATGTCTCCTAGTCAAGTGATAGCCGACAAGCAAGCCACCCATCATGGAGAAAAGAGTGAGAAAGTGATCCACCCAAAAGAGAGTGAGAGCCACAAGCCAAAACCGAGTGCCTCCATGATGAGCGACAAGAAAAACTTCGTCGTATTTTCCACCAAAAGTGAGATGAGAGAAGTGTGTGAGAAGCCATCGAGTGTTATGCACTTTGTCCTTGTGTGCAAGGATGGGGCACCAAAAACTAACACCTCTCACGATCTACCTTTAGTGTTGTCTTCTCTTTTGCAGGAATTTCAAGATGTTTTCCCCGATGAGCTACCTCCGAGTTTACCTCCACTGCGAGGCATTGAGCACCGAATCGACCTCATCCCCAGAGCACCTCTACCTAACAAAGCTCCATACCGCGTCAACCCTGAAGAAACTAAGGAGATCCAACGGCAAGTACAACAACTCATCGACAATGGACATGTACATGAAAGCTTAAGCCCTTGTGCCGTTCCGGTTATACTTGTGCCCAAGCAATATGGTAGTTTTCGCATGTGCTCGGATTGTAGACCTATCAATGCTATTACCGTTCTTTATAGGCACCCCATTCCTCGCCTAGATGATATACTTGATGAACTTAGCGGTGCCACCATTTTCTCAAAAATTGATCTTAGAAGTGGCTATTATCAAATCCGCATACAAGAAGGTGAGGAATGGAAAACCACTTTCAAAACCAAATTTGGCTTATACGAGTGGTTGGTTATGCCTATGGGTTTATTGGAAGCTCCCAGTACTTTCATGCGTCTAATGCAATTTGTGCTTCGTCCTTACATTGGAGAGTTTGTTGTGGTATACTTCGATGACATTCTTGTTTTTAGCAAATCCATGAAAGAGCATCTAAAGCATGTTAGGGCTGTTTTGCAAACTCTTCGCAAGGAACGTCTTTATGCCAACATGAAAAAGTGCACATTTGGTGTTGACAAGCTTGTTTTCTTGGGTTTCGTTGTTTCTTCCAAGGGAGTCCATGTTGATGAATCTAAAATTGAAGCAATTAAAACTTGGCCCCAACCCACCAATTTGCAACAAGTGCGTATCTTTCTTGGCCTTGCGGGTTTCTATCGTCGCTTTGTGAAAGACTTTAGCACCGTCACCGCACCTTTGCATGCCTTGAGTAAGAAAAATGCTCCTTTTGTTTGGGGACCCTTGCAATCTACCGCTTTTGATGAGCTCAAATCTTTTCTTACTCATGCTCTGATTCTTGCTTTCCCCAACTTTGACTAAACTTTTGAGGTTCATTGCGATGCAAGTGGTACCGGAATTGGCGGAGTTTTGATGCAAGAAAAACAAGCCATTGCATACTTTGGTGAAAAACTCTCCGATGCTCAACTTAGCTACCCCATCTATGACAAAGAATTGTATGCTTTAGTGCATGTGCTACATATTTGGGAACATTATCTTCAAACTCATCAGTTTGTCATACATACCGATCATGAAACACTTAAGTACTTTAAAGGTCAAACTAAGTTGAACAAGCGTCATGCCAAATGGAGTGAATTTATTGAATCTTTCCCCTATGTGATCAAGTACATTAAGGGTAAGGAAAATGTAGTGGTGGATGCCCTTTCCTGCATATGCACGCTTGTCACTAAACTTGAGTTGAATGTTATTGGCTTTGAGCACATAAAAGACTTGTATGCGAATGATCCTTCCTTTGCTACTCCTTATGATAAGTGTTTGACGCATACATCTTGGTAACGGTATTACATCAAGGATGATTATCTTATGAGAGCTAACAAACTTTGCATTCCCGAGTCTTCTCTTCGTTTGCTCCTTTTGCAAGAGGCCCATGGAGGCGGACTCATGGGACACTTTGGACGCGACAAGACATTCGCCACGCTCTCCAAGAACTACTTTTGGCCCAAGATGTTCCACGACGTCTCACGCTTCACCAACCAATGCTCTACATGTCGCAAAGCTAAGTCTAAAGCTCAATACCATGGTCTTTACATGCCTCTTCCTATTCCTTATCAACCATGGGAAGACATTAGCATGGATTTTGTACTTGGTTTGCCTAGAACTCAAAATGGAAAGGATTCTGTGTTTGTCGTTGTGGGCCAATTTTATAAGATGGCACATTCATTCCATGCAAAAAGATAGACGATGCTTCACATGTTGCAAAAATATTTTGTAGGGAAATCTTGCGACTCCATGGAGTACCAAAGACAATCGTCTCGGACCGCAACGTCAAGTTCTTGAGTTACTTTGGAAGACGCTATGCGCCAAGCTCGGAATCAAGCTCTTGTTCTCTTCGGCATACCATCCTCAGACCGACGGCCAAATGGAGGTGACGAACCATACACTCTCCACTCTACTTCGCGTGTTGATCAAGAGGAACATCAAGGAGTGGGAGGAGTGTCTACCCATCGCCGAGTACGCCTACAACCGCGCAAGACATTCGACTACTGGCAAGTCCCCCTTCGAGGTCGTCTACGGCTTCAACCCGTTGTCCCCATTGGACATTCTACCTCTTCCACTACAAGAGCGCACCAACCTCGACGCGAGTGCACGAGCAAGCTACCTCAAGAAGATGCACGAAGATACAAGGCACACCATCGAGCGCCAAGTACAACGACTCGCGACCAAGCTCAATGTCAACAAGCAACCAATGATATTCAACATTGGAGATCTCGTGTGGCTACACCTTCGCAAGGACCGCTTCCCCAACAAACGCAAGTCCAAACTTTTACCTCGAGCCGATGGACCCTTCAAGGTGCTAGCACGCTACAACAACAATGCTTACAAGATCGACCTCCCAAGCGACAAGTACAATGTGAGTGACATCTTCAACATCAAAGACCTCTCACCATACCCTGGTGATGAAGATTTTGATCCGAGGTCGGATCTTTCCCAAGGGGGGAGATGACGTGGAGCATCCCACGATCATCCCCATGGACACATCTACATCTCCTACAACACCACTTGGACCTATGACTAGAGCACGTGCAAGAGCTCTCGAAACCGAGGTGACATCACTCCTCTCACAACTCCCTTTTGAATCACACGAGACATGGCTACTACCTCAAACGGAGACGCTTTGCATACTCAGGTACCAAGGAGTTAGCCATGGAGAACCTACGAAGCAAGGAGAACCGGAAGCGGAAGACATGTGTGAGTACGCAGAGGAAAGCCGCCAAGTCCCTGGCTGGTCGGACGATCCGGCCGTGGGCCCGGACGATCTGGACAGAGCCCGGACGATCCGGACCCCGGTCTGGATGATCCAGCTAACTCACCCAAAGACACCCGAAGCTGGATACCGAAGTCGGACCATCCGGATGCCGACCCTGATCATTCGGACATCACCCGGACATCCGAACCCCCATCAGGACATCCGGACCTACATCGCCACCACCTGCGTCACCCGCTCATCCGGGCCACCACCCGGATCATTCGGACAGAGCCCAGATCATCCGGCTCCTCACCCGGATCATCCGGACCCTGCCCGCGTGCGCGTGTTGGGCTGAGGCCCATGTACCCCTTCGCCCTCTCTTCTAGACTTAGCGTTGATTTAGTTCATTTGTGAGATAGAGCTTCGCTCATCCATCCGGATCTACTCCTTCGCGAGGGACCGACACCTCTTCGGAGAATATCCACTTGGATTCAAGACCTCCTTCCGGAGAAGACCATCTTCAAGACCTCCTCATGGAGAAGAACCGGTTACCCTATGTATCATCCCTTGTTGGATTTGGATCTTGTATCACCTTGTGCCTCGATAATCTAGCACATGTGTGACTTTATTCTTGTTGGTTGAGTGTTCTCTCGTGTTTTTCTCTCGTTCCCCTCCTCGTGTTCTTCGTGTTCCTCGTAGGGATCCGCTCCAAACATGAAAGATCGGCCTCTAGGGTTCTACCCTACATCAATATCCCTACCGGTGCATAAATTTATTTTCACATCCATCATTTTAGATGGCAACTGGGCTTGAAATATGAGTATTGGCCTTGAGCCCAAGGTTCATATATTCGTAGTTCCAAACCAATGAACTCAAACATGGTGGCTACAGCCATTGTCCTCCTTTGGAGATTGGATCATCATTTGGAATTTACTTGGGTATTTTAGACCTTTATACCACTATATGCTAAATATGATCATGCACTCAACGTCTGGTTTTTCTATTCATTCTTGCCAAATTGAACGAATATGATCTCTATACAACCCCTATTGTGGATCTATCCTAATCATTCTCATATAAAGACATGCTGACTTCTATTTGGGATGATATTCAAAAGTGAGAGGACTTTTCAGCATGACACTTGGAATGGATAGCTAGTTCTAGCCATCCTAGGTCATTGCTTGTTGTGGCTTTCAAGAACTGCTGGATACCACGTACCCTCGGGCTTGTATCGTGTGCACGAGGTCTTTACCCCGTGAGCACGGGGTAGCGGTTCCAGGCGCATGGGTACGGTACCCATCCTACCCATTCAACCCACACCCCCGTTAGACTTAGGACGTCGTCGGCGTCACATTTGCCTCCATCTCCTTCGACCCCGTGGCCTAGGGTCTCCATCCTCACTCCTTTGCATCCACTTCATCCGTCAAATACCCTTCCTTGTTCATTCAAAATTTATTAGGGCATCTCATGAAAAATAGATTGGTATTCCCTTAGGTTAATCTTGCATAAAGAACCCCTCTGTGGCAGCAATGCATCGTTCTCCCTCCCTCTCTCTCTCTCTCTCTCTCTCTCTCTCTCTCTCTCTCTCTCAGATTCATTCGGGGACAGGACATTGGCCGCCTTGTGTGGATGGGCTCTTTATAGTGCATACGAGACCCCCATGCGCACGGGGGCCCCGTGGGCTTGGCCAGAGCCCGTGCACATGGTGTCTGGACCTTGTTCCCATGAGGTATACAAAGACGTTGTTCCCAAGTCTTTGCAAATTTACTCTATTCCACACCTCGAACACTTGCACTTAACCCTTCTATTATATGTTGTTCTCTATCTCAAACTCGGATAGTAAGGCTGAGTATGCTCATCACAAAAGGAAAAAAGGGCACTGATGGTTCATGTCAGTTCACCGTCTGCCTCCATCATCATCCGGAGGAGGGTCTTGGCTAGATTTTTCATTTTGCTGCTTGTTCGTAGAGCTGCTACCAAGACTCCCATGAATGAAGCTTTTGAGAATGAAAGTGAAAATGAGTATGACTTGCATGGTGAGACTCACTATGAAGTTGAGGATATGTAGGTGATGATTTGGAGGATGATGATGAGGGCGAGGAAAACCCTGCTCTCTTGTAATAGTGGTTCGGTATCCCTTAAGTGTAAGGGTGATGTAATCTAGCAGTAAGTATTTTCGCAGTAGAAACCAAACTTTATCAAACCAGAAGGAGTTCCCGGCAAATGAAGTGTTACTTGTGATAAGCATTGGGATTTTCGTGAAGAGGAAGGGTGATGTAGTATAGTAGCAGATAGTATTTCCCTCAGTTAAGAACCAATGTTTATCGAACCAGTAGGAGACACCACACAAACAATGTAAGCAATACCTGCACACACACAAAGCAAATTCTTGCACCCAACAAACCCAAGATGGTTGCCAATCCCCTTGTACTCGCCAATTGCAAGGATTAAAACTGTGGTGATAGATAGATAAAATAAAAAGGAAAAATAAAAGTAAATAAGTTGCATCAAGTATTTTTATGATTTTAGTAAATATAAAGTGAATGGACCCAGGGGCCATAGGTTCACTAGAGGCATCTATCTCATAAGCATAGCAAGAGTGGGTAAACAAATTAATGTTGGGCAATTGATAGAATAGCGCATAGTTATGCTGATTCTTCATGGCATGATCAATATATAGGAATTATGTCTATTACAAGTAGACCAACATCCATCTTCATCTACTACTATTACTCCACCCGTTGACCGCTATCCAGCATGCATCGCAAGGTATTAAGTTCATAACAAAAAGAGCAATGCTTGAAGCATGGTGACATAATGTAGATAAAGTAAGATCAATTAATATGTTTGAACCCTCTCGTTTTACCCTTACACGACAAAAAGAAGACACTTCCGTGACATCGTGTCCTAAACGAGAACTTTTTCTTTCATGGATATGACACTTCCATGATGATAATTGTGATAAAAACACGTATCATCATAGATGTGGTGGGCTCCTACTTCTGTGACAAAAAATTATGATGGAAAATGGGTTTTTCATCATGGCGGGCCTAAGACGCACCTGCATGACATTCTTCTGAAGCAACTATTGTGAAGATGAGGAGGGCATCAGAGAGATCTAGTCGCTGCCACACCATCCAAATAGAGGGAGAAGATATCCAGAGAAGAAGAACCGCCGGAGATCGTTTCCGTCTCATTCACCATCTTCATTCTATCCATTTCATCATTATTTGTGGAGGAATTCCAAGTTTTAAATATGCGTGTAAAATCTATACATACTCATCAGGATACTGAGACTTGTTAAATCATTCATATTATTGTGGATCTTCCCAGTATTATTGCTATGGTTTTCATGGAATTATTCTTTGATGATTGGTCATTCTCCTCCGAGTGTGAGTAAATCCCCCTAGGCTTGGGGGGTGTAGGTGAATGGTAATATTCATTTGTGCTGATCCTATATGTCAACATTTGTGTTTGCAGTTTAATTGTTTCCAAGTAAGTTGTTATATTATGGTGAGCGCAATGTGCATTGTCCAATTTAAGGGCCCATGGCAAAATGACCACAAGACGTACGTATGTGTCATATTGTTTAGGGAGTCTATGACCTTCAACATGATAGGTGGACATGTCTATGTGGACCGAAGAAAAATATCAGATAACGGTGAATCACCGAACGTAATGCATGGTTTTTGATTAACAACCTTAATGGTGGAGATGACCACGTTGTGGCAACATCAAAGCAGGACCATAATACAGAATGTAACCCCACGTGGAGGACTTCCATAACCCTAGGGTGATCCGCCTACTGAATAAACAACCTAAATACTAAATTCACGGTACCTGGTAACTAGAATTCACTACGAAAAAAGACACATCTGTGACATTATGGCCCAAATGAAAACTTCTTCTGTCATGGTTATGACACTTCTAGGATGATAATTGTGACCAAAACACGTTTCATCATAGATGTGATGGGCTCCTACTTCTATGACAAAATATCATGACAAAAAATGGTCTTTTCGTCCTGGGCGGGCCGGAGACGCACCTGCATGACATTCTTTTGGCCGTCCATGACGTAAAAATTCATGGTAGAAGTGAGGGCAAGGAAAATTTTGGGGAGTTCCCAGTTACAGTAGGTGGTCGGGGTCGAGCGATGCAGTGTGGTTTGTGTGTTTCTCTCGTACGCGTGTGTGTGAGAGGCGCTCGCTAACTGAACCCGAGCTAGGCATTCGCTTACTGAACTCGAGCGATCGCACTACGTATAAAAGCCGATCGATCCCTTTGCTGCTAACTGAATTCGACTGGTTCGTTCGCTACTAACTAAACCCGAGTGATTCCTTCACTGGTGCTACTAACTGAACCCGAGCGATCGATCATTGTTGCTGCTTCTTATCGAAGCCGATCGAGCCCCCATGAGAGACGTAGCTAGTCGTTGTTGTGTTGCCTCTCGATGAATAGTGACTGTTGCTACCACGCGCGTGATACATAGAACGAGTCAAGACATGGTGAGTCCAGTCGGTTGGTTGGTTGTTGATGAACATTTCTCGGTGGGGGTTGGATGAACAGTACCCCCACTGTGTAGGCGATTGCCAATGGATGAACATGACCCCATGGAGGACGCCATACCCCCAGCCAGTTGGGGGTGGATGAACACGACACTGTGGAGGCTGGATGAATAGTAGCCGGTGGAGGCTGGAGGAAGTCGACGGTGGGTGAACAGTAGCCCATGGAGGCTAGAGCTAGGCAGTAGATGGTGGATGAACAGTAGCCTGTGGAGTACCGTTTTGTGGTACGCCACACCAATCCTGATGAACAGGACCCCGTTTCGATCGTAGGCACTCGAACAGAAGTCTGTTTCCTCTGTTTTGTAGTATGCCACACCCCTCCTGATGGATAGGACCCCGTTTCGACCGTAGGCAGTTAGAGACAAGTCTGTTTCCTCTGTTTTGCTGTACACCAGACCCCTCCCGATGAACAGGATCCCGTTTTGACCATAACTGGTCGAACAAAAGGTTGTTTCCTCCATTCTGCGGTACGTCAGACCCCGTTTCGGCTGTTCCATTCAAGCCGGTTGGCTCCCGTTAAACTGGTCGCATTTCGACCCAGTCAGGTGCCTCCTAATGAACATGATGATGTTTCTCCATTCGGACCGAGCTGGTTGGCTGCCGATGAACATGACGTCATCGTTGTACGCGTTCGAGACCACGCCCATATGTACTTACATGGCTGCCTTTTTTGCAGCGTGGCTATCGTATGTGTACACGATTTAGACGGGACTGTGTGAACTGCTACCACTCCTTACTCGGCCATGGTTCATCGTGGTGGACAGACTGATGGACCGGTATGTACATACACGTCTATGACCAGACAGACAACGGTAATAGACTTTTTCTCCCACTTTCATTTCCCTCGGTTCGTACATGGCAAGATTGAGATTCAAGTTCATAACATTGATGCAATCTCTGATGAAAAGATTTTCGATGCACAATGGATGAAGATAAAATTCATGACTACAATGATCCTCCACTTCCTGAGCACTTAACATTCGACAATCAGACCCTATATCATACTCTCACTTATACCCTCTGTCCGCTGGCTGGGATGAAAACAGACAACATTATATTTGATGTTCTTTGCAACACCATCCATGCCATCTCCCAAGGTTTTATCTTCGATGTCGAAGACATGTTCCTGCACATACTGATAGATTCAGCTCAGTGCCCGAAAACTATCAAGGTATTTGCGCCCTGGATTCAAAAGGTGGTTGACTATGCAATGAAGACCAAATATCTAGCAAAAGTCAGTCACAAAAGCTTCATTCCTCCAGTCCATGATACGTCAAAAATCATGGAAGATTTTTCTTCGGGGAAAGCTCTAGTGTCTAGCCCTCCTGATTATCATAACACTTTCAATAGACCAAGGCTACCTCAGTGTGATCGTTAACCGAACACTCGACCTCCTTCACATCTTGAAGTAAGCTTGCGCACTCAAAGCTACTGCTGAAGCATATGGTTGAGGATCACCAAGTGAAAGAGCATCTGGCTACCGAACTTAATGCAATCAAGAACCGAACAAAAGTTGTGCACATGATCACAGCAGAAAACAAGAAACGTTTATGGAAATTACTTTGGAAGTTCTTTTCCAAGAAGCAATTGAGAAACTCTCATCTCAAAGAATTGTATGAATATATTGATCAAGGGTTTTCAGCTGAAGATTTCAAGATCGGATCACTCTGCCTCTGCCAGCTCGTGAACCAACAACCGATTTACTTCGGATTTAGCTGCACAAATTGCTCGATGAATCAGAAGCAAGCTCGCCCACTGAGAAACCTGCTGAAGGAAATATTCTATCTCGCAAGACTCAACAGGCTGATCCCACTATGCCTTCGTCTTCTCAGCCCCAAGCCAGTATTGAAGGATCTGTTGCTACTGACGATGAAGAACTACCAGCCACCTCCAAATCAGAAATGTCTTTGGGTAGTTCTTCGGGCGATGCCTTAGAGTGATTTAAGTTCACTTATTTTCGCACTCATGTTATTCGTCACCTTTTTGACACTAGTTGACAAAAAGGGGGGGATTACATCGAGAGTTTCGGTAGATTTGCTTTGTTGGATTTGGTCTCCATGTTTATTTGCTTTGGTTTATGGGACTTTTGCACTATATGCTTCAAAGACTATTTATGCCACTTCATGTGCTCTGTTGTAAAAACTTACGTTATGGGCTATAATATTAATAACCCCGCCTGCTGCACTATATTCTCTCGAAATATTTGTTTTGTAGGTGGAATTATTGTCAGAAGTCACGATTGCGTTATATTCTCGTTAGATTACCTATCATCAATGCGAATCATTACCTCGATGATTGAAAAATCCTCCACACACTTAAATGAATTGCAAGGAATTGTATATCAAATGATCCTGCACACATCTAGGGGGAGTATATTTCATCAGTGAGACAAGTAACGCAAGTTCTCTCTTGTTCGATTTACATTTCACTTATCTATCTTCACTTCGGTGATTATCTATTTTGTCAACAACCGTCCAAAAAGGGGGAGATTGTTGGTGCAATGATAGGCCCCTTATGTTTTGGAGTTTGTTGACATAAATAGTATGGGACTTATGTGTCTGCTAGTGCACATAGAGTAACAGCTCCCTGAAGTATCAAGGAGTTTGCTGAAAACGACGAAGATAATCTACCTATGTGGCAGCAAAAGTTATCACCGAAGATAAAGCTAACAAGAGTGTCCCCTAAAAATTGCTGAAGTTCAAGCAATTGGTTCGGTGCCTGTTTGAAGCAAATGACTGCGCTCGAGTAAGAATGAAGACGAGATGAAGATGTAGCATTTATTTTGTTGTTCTTCTTCTTTCGTTGAGGCATATGACCACCATACTATTAAGAGGAGTGTAGCGTTCGAAGCTTTGATTCTCTGATGCTAAACCCAAAACCTATGAAAGTTGTGGGAGAAATCACTTTGTGCTCCGAGCAAATACTTTCCAGTAAGAGATTGTGTTCTTGTTCGCTGCAAGAGATTTGACTCGGACCAAGGAGTTAGCATTACTTGTTCCTCAAGTAATGTTACCGTTGCTCCAAAGTCTAACCATTATAAACGTGTCAGTTGGCCATTGGCTGGATCTCTTGTCCAAAATGGTCATTTCCATCCGGGAAGGTTGCGGCTATAAATGGCCACCTTGCGTCGGTGTTGTCCAGTGGCTGCTCCGTTTGATTCTGAGAAGATTGTTGAGCAATCCACTCTGTGAGCAATTTGAGTTTAAAATCCACCGAGAGAAAAACCCTAGAGTCGAAGAATTAGATAGTGGTTCAGCACCACTGGAATCTAATTTTAGTACGCTCCACCTATTATTCTTGAGAGCTGCAAACTCTCTAGACGGTTAGGTGTCAATTTCTTCAGAGACCAAGAGTGATCGTGGTTCTCGAAGAAGAAGTCTATAAAGGTTCAGAGATCGCCTTCAAGTATCTACAACTAGTGATCGGCATCGGTTGATGAATTGATTGTCGAGGAGAATAGGGTGAAGAGAGTTTATCTTCCGTGTTAAGTCACAGCCCCTCCAACCAGACGTGGTCCTTGTGTAGAAGAACGGATGGTCGAACAAATACCTTGTCACCATCGAGCATCATCGGTTATCTCTATCACCCATGTTTACCTTCAATGCATTTTCTCTCGTATGATTTGCCTCAATGCATTGTCTAGTTTCCCTTCAGTACTCTGTTTTAGTTCACTGTAGTTTGTTTTTCATTCATTCCGCTAGTGGGTTCTGAGAGATTTAAGTTTCCCGAAGAAAATTTAAAACTCCCATTCACCCCCTGTATGGTAGACATACTCCGTTCCTACAAATTTGTGTACATCATATCATCATGCTTAAGGCGCTACTCTGTTTTTATTGACTTAATACCCTAGATGCATGCTCGATAGCGGTCGATGGGTGGAGTAATAGTAGTAGATGCAGGCAGGAGTCGGTCTACTTGTCTCGGACTTGATGCCGATATACATGATCATGCCTTGAATATCGTCATAATTATGTGCTTTTCTATCAATTGCCCAACAATAATTTGTTTACCCACCATATGCTATGTGTTCGAGAGACAAGTCTCTAGTGAAAACTATGGCCCTTGGGTCTACTTTAATCATATTAAAAAACCTAAATCTTTGCTGCAATTTTCTTTCTTTTAGTTTGTTTTACAATGTATCTATCTACCACTACAAGATTTGATCCTTGCAAATAACGAGTTCAAGGGGATTGACGACCCTCTTGCCCGCGTTGGGTGCAAGTATTTGCTTTTGTGTGTGCAGATATTGTTCACGAGGCTTTGCGTGATTCTCCTATTGGTTCGATAAACCTTGCTTCTCACTAAGGGAAATTCTTATCTCTACTGTACTACATTTCCCCTCTTCTTCGGGGAAAATCCCAACGCAACTCACAAGTAGCAGCACACACACCTAGGGGAGTTCTCTAGATCGATGGATTTGCATGGCTTTCCTTGTTTATATCTTGTGTCATGCTCTAACCATTTTGTTATCAATACACCAAAATGGAGGGAGAATAAAGCGTGTTAATCTCTAAATTGTATTTCATTGTGATGACAATGTGCTTAGTAGAACTAATGAAGGTTGCTAAGATTTATCTTAGGTTACTAGCTCCAAGGATGTTTATGATGTAGATGGTTGACCCCCCCCCCCCCCCACACACACACACTTCAAAAAGATCATGGTTTTCCAGCGGCCCAAAGGTATTACTTTGGTTTGATTTGTGTCATAGGGAAACCACACTACCGAGGGGTCAAGGTGAGAGAATGGCGGTGTGGGAATACCCAATACTCAAACACTAGCCTTCCTACACCTACCATCGAGAAAGTTCCTTGCATCCATCCACTTTGTGTTCTCTCTGTGTGCCTAAGGGGTGTGTGTGCCGAAATTTTTTTGGTCACCTCATGTGCACAGGGTCTTAGACCCCATGCGCACGAGTCTAGTGGACAACTCTCTAGACACCCCGTGTGGACGGGGTCCTAGACCCTCGTGTGCACGGGGTAGCGCGCAACCCTCTGCACCACGTGCGCACGGGGTGGTGTTTTTGCCTCTGGACACCCCATGCACATGGGGCTAACTTGGCCCGTATGTAGAGAGTCCAACGGCTGGAAACGGTCACCTAACGGAGAACACTAGTCTTCTCCTACCTCCAACCCTAATCCATTTTCCTTGTTGAGCAACCACCATTTTCAACGTCTGTTTTTCTCATATCTCTCAATCCCTCCACCCAAACTTGTTGATACTTTGGGGATTGAGTGAGCAAGGCCCGATCTACACTTTGTCCAAACCAATTCACGTTCAGGTAAGATTTCTTCACCAACAACTTGTTACTCTTTGAGCTTGGTCTCCTTGGCATTTAGGGGTTCCTATGGAAGCTTCCTTGCTTGTGCGTGCTTCGGAGACGTATGGAAAGGTGTGGTGTGGTCGCCTTCAAGACCAACCCCCAAGTGATTCGAGGCTCATCCATTGGCGGTGACTCGAGGAGAACACTATGAGCTACTTGGTGGCGTTCTGGAGCCATGGCACCGGCACCAATCCAACAAACATTAGCACTTCCTCAAGAAAGTGTGAACTTGGGATAAAATCCGCGTCCCCGACTCACTTGTGGTTAATCCTTTCATGCACTTTACTTTGTCTTGTATGCTTGTGGGCTTGTTAATTATATTTTTGCCTAGCTTACATTTCTTTGACCTTGCTTGCCATATAGGTTGTGATCATCTAGTTGCATGTCTACAAAACCTACTTTATTTGCAAATCTCTAAAAATGCTGATTAATCTTAAAATTTGCAGTATCCTATTCGCCCCCTCTAGTCGACCGCATCGATCATTTCACCCATAAACAAACAAAAGGTCCGCCAACTAAAATCATTACCCACATTCAACACGTGCACATCAGTAAAGCTTGCACATTTATTAAGAACTATGACCTGCAGGGATTCATACCAAAAGAGTGTCAAGCCCCTCTATGACCATCACTGCAAACACCACAAAATCCCTTCAAACCGAGCCTCCACTTCTATTTCTCCATCTTCACTAAACTTTGTCTTGTCTCACAAAGGAAAACAAAAGACTGGAGATATTGGCTTTTGAGAGGGCTAAAACCTCGAGAACTCCCCACCCCACCCGCACAAAAGTTCCAAAATAGGAGACTCATTGTTCCCAGTGGGTACCCTCAAGGGAGCCCGCAGATATAGCTTCACGTCACCACCACTCTTGTTTGTTGCTTGCTGCTCGAACCTGCTCGAACGATAACTAGGGGATTCATGCTCAGGAAGATCCTCCCCCTTCCGCTCTGTGATTGCCAACACACCAGGTGGGGCTTCGGCCAGATCAAGACTCCATTTACGGGCACTTTGGTTCGTTCTTGTCCAAGTCCATGTTTTCGCCCAGGAGTTTCTTAGGGCTAGAAGTTGTATCAACGATTTCTGGATCAATCTCCTCCTGACCCCGACCATTACCTTTCCTCGCAGGAGCGACGCGAGCCCCATCACTTAGAATTCCATGGCTTACAGAAGGGGCCTTTGTTGCCCCATGGGCTCACTCTCCATTCTTATTCTTGAAAAAAAAAGACTCTTCTTTCTTCTTCTTTAAAAAAGGCACCTTCTCAGAAGAGACTTTTTTTGGGAGAAATTTCCTAGGAGACTTGGTCCCTTTTGTTGCATCTACGTGTCATAATTGTTTGATATATTTTTTTGGGGACAATTGTTGTGCTGCTTACGCACGGACGGTAGTCGAACAAGGCACATCCATTTAATTTACTTGTTCTGCCCTTGCTCTCAACCCAAGCTTCTCTGACCGCCTGATTCCGCAGCTACGAAACTCCAATTTCCTTCTCCGCTCGACGACATCGACATCACACAAGTAGGAGTACGTAACGTTTCTTGGCTGCCGCTATACTTGTTGCCCAGCAGAAAATGAGCCGACTCCCCCCGTTTCCCAGCACGTAAATCATCGCGTACGCGGCGGACAAGGCAGCGTTTTCGGCGTGACCCGAACAAACCTCTCCTTGTGGTTGCAACGGCCTCTGCCGCCCTCCGCTACGTCCGTCTACTCGTCTACTACTCCCGCCCGGAGCCCCGGAGGCCCGGACTAGTCTTGCTACCGCCCAACCGTATCAATTTGGCGCGTGAGACGCCGTGATTTGTAGTTTGGCACATCAATTGAAAGCCTTGCCTGGCCGCAACGGGTAGGGGGATAGGGTGGGGTGGTCGGCCCGTTGCCAGGCACACATGGTGCGTGAGGCCAAACGTAGTCTGTGCAGCCTCTGACCCGTTGCCGTGTGAGCAAGTCACGCCACACACACACACACACACACACACACACACACACACACACAATGACACAAACTTACAGAGAGTGGTGAGGTGTGACCTTGTGTCACTGGGTGGTGGGGTAGAATCCTGAAAGGGTGCCGTGTGAATCCCACACTGTGGCGCTTATAAAAAACCAAGGAGAGGCGCAGTAGCAGGAGCGAGCCTGGACTCGGTACCATCTTCCTTGTGATTGGCCATTGGGGTGGCCGGGTGGGAAGGAAGGAAGGAGGCGACCACAGCCAGCCATGGCGACCAGGCCGGGGCCTTTGACTGAATGGCCATGGCAGAGGATGGGCAACTTCAAGGTACGCTCGCAGGCGATGTCTACCTCCGTTCTTTGCTCTGTTGCTCGAGTCGAGATGCGTAGGAAGAGGCTTCTCTAGTCTAGAGCAAGAAACTAGGTTTTTTTTAAACAAGAAACTAGGTTGGTTGAACTCATACATCAACCAGTATTTCCAAAGCAAATGTTTTCTGTTGCCACTCCTGGCAGACTTGTTTGGATATTCTCGTGTGGCACCCGCAATAGTTGTTGATGCTTTGCATGGTTCTGCTCTTGCTAGATTTAGCAACACGAGCAATGGAAAATTTTCCTTTCATCCTTTACCCACTCCTATTTTGCATTATACTGCCTCAAAATCAAATTGCGCCCACAGTTACAAGGGAGGTCAGTTCTTTCATTCTGAGGGGGAAAATGAGCAAATATAGTTCTTTTCCCTGCTTAATCCATCTCAGATTTGAGGACACCAGACAGACATTTTAGTTAAAACGAGTCTGGCGAACAATTAAAACGAAACAGTCCCAACCCCAGACTGGAATTCTGACAAGCACCAAAATCTGCAAGAACTCCACCAGCAAGCAAGCACGAAATGATTGCTCGTTGTACGTACTGAAAATAATTATAGGAAAAAAAATACCCCAGTACTATACCCAGGGTCAGTCAGTCCTGGGCATGAGACAGTGCATTTACTTTCCTCGAAGAGGAGGAGATTCTCGACCTGGTACCCGTTCGGTGTTGCTTCTTATTGTCTCGTGGAATTCATTAGTACTCCTATAGTAGTATAATTAATTAACGTGACGAAATGTTGTTATGTGGTGGCGCAGTACCTGGTGATGGCGCCGGTGGTCGTCCACGGCGCGTACCGGGTGATGAACAAGGGATGGGGCGACATCGACCTGGCCTACTCGCTGATCCTGCCGTCCCTGGCGCTGCGGATGATCCACAACCAGATCTGGATCAGCCTGTCCCGCTACCAGACCGCGCGCAGCAAGCACCGCATCGTCGACCGCGGCATCGAGTTCGAGCAGGTGGACCGCGAGCGCGGGTGGGATGACCAGATCGTCTTCAACGGGCTGCTCTTCTACGTGGGGTACCTGGCGATGCCGAGCGTGCGGAGGTTCCCGCTGTGGCGGACGGACGGGGCGGTGGCGACGGCGCTGCTGCACGCGGGGCCCGTGGAGTTCCTCTACTACTGGTTCCACCGCGCGCTGCACCACCACTTCCTCTACTCGCGCTACCACTCCCACCACCACGCCTCCATCGTCACCGAGCCCATCACCTGTAACCCCAATTCTCTCTCTCTCTCTCTCTCTCTCTAATTACCTGCATGAGTTTATATATATATATATATATATATATATATATATATATATATATATACACACACGTATATTGCTGCTCAGGTCTTTAGTTACATAGTATAATAGTACACTTGCTACGTTCATCGTGTGGCGTTCCTTGGACCAATAATTTAACTAGCCCGTCGAGTACCACAGATCGTACGGGAAGAATTTACTAGGATCCAAGAACAGTAAACATGTGACCCTGACAAAGGACCATTTATCAGTTCCATACAAGCAAACTTTACCACCCCTACTACTTACCACAAGTGTCCAGCCCTGGTTCCACAGTAATAATGTCCTGCCGTGCGCCATCTATGCTCTCTCATGATTCATGAATCAGCAGCCCATCTGGGCCCATGCGCGCCGTCTCTCTTTCAACGAAAGGGGCTGGCTTCGACTGGACCACTGGATGGGTACATGTACCGCAGCGTCTGACCTCATACAGTAGCACGGTACACACTGTACGCGCAGCTTTAAACCACGGCCCGGCCCATAACTACTGCCACTGCCAGGGAACGAACATGGCATGTGACTGCTTGAAATGCGGGCGGCAGAGGCCACGCCCAATCAAACGCAACAATTAATTTTGGCCAAAGCTTATCGACGGACCAAATGAAAGGCGGACCGAAACGTCCTCCAAAGAAAGCCACTTGTTTTTTCGAAAAGGAGAAAGCCAGTTGTTAAGAGAAGAGAATTCAACATATAGGTTTGTGTGGTCTTCTTCTTTTGGGGAAACCAATTTTGGTCTGTTAACCAGTGGCCGATTCTAGATTTGGTCCCTCACTTTCATACCAGACCTCTTAAACCCTAAGGCCTCCTTTGGTTTGTAGGAATTTCATAGGATTTCTATAGGATAGGATTTGCAAAGGAAAATTTCCTTTGAAGCCCTTTGGTTTATAGGAATGGATTTTTATTCCTATGTAGGATAGGAATCAATCCTTCACGTTTTGGAGGAAAAAAAACATTAGCTAAGACTCGGTGGAAAAATTCCTATCCTATGCATCAAATGACATCTCTTTCTCTATAGGAATTGAGATGCATGTCATCTCACTTCCTATGATTTTCCTATTCCTATAACATTCCTATCCTATGAACCAAAGGAGGCCTAAACATTTGAAGTTTTGTAAATTTAGTCAGTGAGCTTAGTTAATCAGTTGGCAATGAGAATGGCCAATGATCAACAAGGTGTTTTTCACCGGCGGAGCTAGGCAGGAAATATTGGAGGGGCGAAAGGCAAATACAACAATCTCTCAGGGGGTCGATGACTATATTTTTTCTAATTAAGCACCTCCAAAAGAAAATTCTTAAGACATTTTGTGGCTGGGGGAGTGGGGGTACATGGCCCCTGCAGAATTGTGAGAGAAAATAACCTTTGAATGAAAAAAATCTGAGGGGAGTTGGGGAGTGGGGGTACATTAAGTATGCAACCACTTCTGCATAGTTTTCACATTTTAACTAACTTTTAAAGAATGATTTTTTTTCATTCAAAGGTTATTTTCTCTCACAATTTTTGGACTTCACCTATGTTTTTTAGAAAATCCCTGAGTTGTTTTCTATGTTTTTTCCTTTCTTTGGTGTGTGTGCTTATGGGGCTTGTCACTTGGATATCAGTTCAAATTTGTTTGCTTTTGACAATTAGGGTAAAAACTGTCTATTATTGAAATCAGAGACCAAATCTTAAATGTAGAAATAGTTGAAGGGACAAAAAAGGGTTGTTTGCTCCCTATGTCTTTAGGATCGTTGGATGGTGTTAAACATGTTTTCTCCCATAGATCATAGCTTGGTCCTAAGAATGGGGCAGTTTAATCCACTGTTAATGTGTCAAAATTATCCTATTTCCATTCTATTGCTGAAGACTTGTTTCTTTAGGGGATTTGGTTATTTTCAACGTAATGCATGATGTAGTAATCCTAATTTCTGTTACAGTAGAAAGGTTGTGTGTTTTCTAACCAATTATGTAAGAGCTAGGAGGTGTGTTTGCATAATTACATCTGTTTCAACAAGCATGTAAATAATTTTCTCTTGGTTTCTAATATATCTCTGTATTGCAGCTGTCATCCATCCTTTTGGCGAACACATCGTCTATTTCACGCTCTTTGCAATCCCGATGTTGTCCACAGTTTATATGGGAAATGGCTCCGCCCTTGTATTTGTGTTGTATATCGTTTACATCGACTTCATGAACAACATGGGGCACTGTAATTTTGAGTTGGTGCCAAAATGGATGTTCCAAGTCTTTCCTCCTCTCAAGTACCTCATGTACACCCCATCGTAAGTGCAGACCTTCAACATAAATCCCACAACCTAGGCTAGGCATTAACCAAAAAAATGACGATACATGGAGTTCAGAGAATTTCTAAACTTCACTGAAATCAACATAACAATCTTTTGCTGGTTTGTTATGCAGGTTTCATTCTCTTCACCACACGCAGTTCCGCACAAACTATTCACTGTTCATGCCATTTTATGACTACATATACAGCACTATGGACAAGGCATCTGACGAGCTGTATGAGAACTCACTGAAAGGAACAGAGGAGACACCTGACCTTGTTCATCTCACACATATGACCAACTTGCAATCAGCTTATCATCTAAGGGTTGGATTCGCCTCCATAGCATCCAAACCATCCGATAACTCGGAGTGGTATATGTGGACGCTGTGGCCCTTGGCATGGCTGTCAATGGTAATAGCATGGATTTATGGGTCATCTGCATTCGTGGTCGAGAGAATCAAACTGAAGAAGATGAAGATGCAAACATGGGTCGTACCGAGATACAACTTCCAAGTAACCAACTCCCCTGGCCATTTATGCGTTTATCTGATGGTTGCAAGTTGCTTAACTGTTTTATTTCTTCCTGCAGTATGGTCTGACATGGGATAGAGAATCGATCAATGACTTAATTGAAAAGGCGATATTGGATGCTGATGTAAGAGGGGTTAAGGTGCTCAGTCTAGGGCTACTAAATCAGGTAACTAATCCTTACTTCAAAAACTCATATTGCCGAGGTACAGTGTATGTGAGCATGGTGAAGACAGAAAAATCGTAAAATAACATAATAAAATTAAATAGTACAGAGAAATGTACAGTAATATGTGCTCTAATCCCTTGATACTTTCTTCATTCATCTAATAAGGGATTAGTACTTTGTATTGATAATGACAATTGACTTGATTCTCTCTTTTTTTTCCTTTAGGCAAAACAGCTCAATGGGAATGGTGAACTATTTAGACAAAAATACCCAAAATTAGGAGTTCGAATTGTTGATGGAAGTGGCTTAGCAACTGGAGTTGTCCTAAAAAGCATCCCTTCAGATGCAAAGCAAGTATTTCTTCATACAGGGACTTCTAAGATAGCCCGTGCCGTTGCTATGGCTTTATGTGGCAAGGGCATCCAGGTATGTCTATATCTTCTTGCAACCATGTCTCTACTTTTATGGGTAAATAGTTTTGTAGAATATTTTCATGGAAACATTTTCTACCCAGGTGATCATGAATCGTAAGAAAGAGTATGACATGCTCAAGTCACAGATGCCAGAGAACAGAGCAAGCTACTTGAAGTGCTCCAGCAATGACATAACCAAGGTAAAAGTTATGCTGATCAATGAAAAGTTTCCTGGAAAGTACTGTATTACATTGTCGAGTGTGGAACTAAATCATGGTTTAATCATATATATGTGTCCTTGAGAAGAAAGTTGTTGGCATATACCTAAAAGTAGTATCGGTGCACCATAGTATGACCAACTCCCGAACATGTTCTCAGTAACCATTTTAGTCTTGAAAACAGTTGCCATGAATAAGTGCTATGTGATATATATATTTTTCTGCAAAAAGGGATATGGTGATCAATAAAACATTGAAATTAGCCCTATCATGGAGTCACTATGATTGTCCAGACTTGAACCATAGTGGAAATGGGCAGGGAAAATGCTCCAGCAGATTCTTGTACTAACAGTCTTGGAAGTAGCTTGTATTGATGTTTCAGTTTATCGCAGATTTGGCTAGTAGAGAGGATCGACGACAAAGAACAGAGGATGGCACCAAAAGAAACAGTGTTCATTCCAATATCGCAGTTCCCCCTTAAGAAAGTCCGCAAGGACTGCACTTACTTGAGCACTCCGGCGATGAAGATCCCGGACACTATGCAGAACATCCACTCCTGCGAGGTAAAACCACCACCGATTCGCGACCAGCACTCGTTTTTTTGGCGGGTGACCATCACTGAATATGTGTGTGTGTGTGTGTGTGTGTGTTTGGTTCCTCTACAGAACTGGTTGCCGAGAAGGGTGATGAGCGCGTGGCATATCGCCGGAATACTTCACGTCCTGGAAGGGTGGAGCGTGCACGAGTGCGGTGACCACATGATGGACTCTGAGAAGGCATGGTCGGCTGCTATCAGGCACGGCTTCATCCCTCTCACCAAAGCTTGACTGGGGAAATGTTGCTAAGATGGTACTACCGAGAATTTATGCTAAAACTGCAGCCTTTTTTTCTTTTCTTTTGGGAACACGCAGGAGATCTGTTTGGTCGGACAGCTAAGTCTGTAAGATTTATCAGTTAATCAGTGTGAACATCGAACGTCAATTCAATTAACTAAATGCTTATGGAGTGCTGTACTTTTATTTGCATAACGTTTGGGAGATGATGTTTGGAGTTTGAGTTCAAGTATGAAATACTCCCTCTGTCCCAAAATATAAGAACGTTTTTAACACTACACTAGTGTCAAAAACGTTCTTATATTATGGGACGGAGGGAGTAATCGGAACGCCTGATTTGACTGACAGACCGCAGGGTCCGGCACCGGAGATTAGGTGAACGAAACAAGGCAAGCTGAGAACCACCTGGACTCACTTCTCCCCTGAGTTTGAATCTGTACCAAGTGTAACAAAAGAGTTTGAATTCCCCGCAAACTAAAAAGTTTGAATTGGTAGTGTCCTTCATTTCGCCTACGGGTTTGGATCTACCGAGTAATCCTGGTGTCAAACCTAGTGCAATGCTCCACTTCGTGCAGAGTGATCCTGATTGTGAAGACTGAATTCTTATGAGAAAAGCTCTATATCGGTAAAAGCAGCATCAAGCACCAGTGGTCTAGTGGTACAATAGTACCCTGCCACGGTACAGACCCGGGTTTGATTCCCGGTTGGTGCATTTGGTTGGAATTTTCTTTTTACCTTGCGAGGAAATGCCATCACTTTTACCTTAGGATAGAGAAAACCACTACAACAATTCTTTTTATTTTAGGAAACGCCAAACAAGGTACGCTTTGCAAAAGCATCGATAAGGAAGTTCGATTACATGAAACATTATTATCATAAGCAAACTTTGCTCTTTTTTTTTGAGGGAAACACCAACATGGCAAACTTTATTGATTCGCCAACATAGTTACATCATTTGCAAGCGCATCAAGAAGAAAGTTCGGAGGTTCATCAACTCAATTGCATGAAACATTATTATCATAAGCAAACTTTGCTCAATTTATACTATATGGTTTTTTTAAAGAAATAACTTTGCTAAACTATGGCCTACCCCATTAGCTTCCCGGACACAATGCATTTGGTTGGAATTTTCTTTTTACCTTGCGAGGAAATGCCATCACTTTTACCTTAGGATAGAGAAAACCACTACGACAATTCTTTTTTTTAGGAAACGCCAAACAAGGTACGCTTTGCAAAAGCATCGATAAGGAAGTTCGATTACATGAAACATTATTATCATAAGCAAATTTTGCTCTTTTTTTTGAGGGAAACACCAACATGGCAAACTTTATTGATTTGCCAACATAGTTACATCATTTGCAAGCGTATCAATAAGAAAGTTCGGAGGTTCATCAACTCAATTGCATGAAACATTATTATCATAAGCAAACTTTGCTCAATTTATACTATATGGGTTTTTTAAAGAAATAACTTTGCTAAACTATGGCCTACCCCATTAGCTTCCCGGACACAATGCATTTGGTTGGAATTTTCTTTTTACCTTCTGAGAAAATGCCATCACTTTTACCTTAGGATAGAGAAAACCACTACGACAGTTCTTTTTTTTTAGGAAACACCAGACAAGGTACGCTTTGCAAAAGCATCGCTAAGGAAGTTCGATTACACGAAACATTATTATCATAAGCAAACTTTGCTCTTTTTTTTGAGGGAAACACCAACATGCCAAACTTTATTGATTCACCAACATAGTTACATCATTTGCAAGCGCATCAATAAGAAAGTTCGGAGGTTCATCAACTCAATTGCATGAAACATTATTATCATAAGCAAACTTTGCTCAATTTATACTATATGTTTTTTTTAAAGAAATAACTTTGCTAAACTATGGCCTACCCCATTAGCTTCCCGGACACAATGCATACCTTAGGATAGGAAACCACTACAACTTTTTTGTTAGGAAACGCCATCATGGCAAGCTTTATTGATTCACCAATATAGTTACATCATTTCCAAGCGCATCAATAAGGAAGTTCGGAGGTTCATCGACTCAATTACATGAAACATTATTATCATAAGCAAACTTTGTTTAATTTATACATGTGGTGTTTAAAAAAACTTTGCTAATCTATGGCCTACCTCGGTAGCTTCCCGGACAGAATGCGTGATGAAACATTACACATAAATTTATGAAGCCTCGGTCTAGATCTTGTCTTGTCCAACACATGCATTGACCACTTCAACTGCATCTGATTCAATTTGTATAGAGAGAAAACCCAAATTGTTTGCGAGGAGAAGGCCATGTTTCCTCACCAATAATTCCGTTGTATGTGCTCTAGTAATATGAGGTAATAGAGAGCAAGATGCCTCAAGAAAAACTCCATGGCCATCTCTCTTAGCTGCACTAGCAGATCCTTTACCTTCTTTGGCATGAAATGACACATCCATGTTAACTTTAATGACTCTATTGGTCGATTTCTTCCACTTTTTGTCCTAGTCGGTCAATCGCCCCATTCTTGGAGGTTATGACTCTCTGGTAATTAAGACAGAGCGCACACACAACCATAGCTCCCCTAGCAATAAACAGAGTCGGATCATGATGCATTTGTTGTGGCCGTAACCACTAGAGGTACCAGCATGTTGCTCCAATCCCTCCCTTAAGTCCTACACGTGGCAGATTTGGCATGCAAGATTCATGCAGCCGTAGAATATGTTGAAGGATCACAGAGACCGGTATGTCTACCTGCATAACATTAGTAATAACTTGGGAGAGGCCCAGCAAGCGCCACATGTCTACAACACAAGCACATCCCAACAACAAAGCAACACACCCTCGGCTCCCTGCGAGCAAATATGACATTGGCCATCATCCCCAGTATGTCTATTAACCATAATATATTTTACAGGTAGTATGCCATGCAGTGCCCTCCCACAATGTTTTTCCCGGTAACCTCAACTTTCACATAATAGAACAAACTGGGTTTGGTGCCGATGGACCGAACATTGGCATAACTCTATTCTGGAACTGATATTTCCACTCTATAATGATATGCCAATCTGACTGAGAAATAACCAAATATTCATAACTAGTCAAAAGAATTGCAACTCAAGGGAATTTGGAGAATACGACCAATGCTAACTGGACCAAAAGTGTCCTAGAGTAGTTCTTCATCCCAATAATCCGTTGCATGGTCGATCAACTCGTTCACTTTTGTAATAAGTACACTTGATCTTTTCTTTTCCTTGATGGGCTGGATGGAATCCAGTGGTCCTCCCAAATATTTACTTTCTCGCCATTTCCAATTCTCCCAAATTACATTCATCTCTCTCTCCCTCTCTCTCTTGCGGGGACCAGTTGCATTCCTCTGTTTAGAAAGCCCTAGGTACCTCTTCTGAAAACTTCTTGATAACCAATAAAAATGGCTAAGTATTTTGTCTTTTTTCACAAGAAATTTTACCCCTCTATAATATGATTTATTAGACAGACTAAACCAAGGTATCTGAACGACGTGAGGCAAGAAATAATCCATTAGAGCACTCAGTTCGAAGTCTCCCTCGCAGAAATTTCAAGAGGAGCTGAGTCATGGTACTTCTATAGAAAGCTCTGTAATGATTTTGAAGCTATGAATGTGGCAATGCGAGGATGTCTATCATGGATGGGCTTAACACATTGTTGGTCTACAAAAGAAAAGTTGAGGTTTGTCCTCCTTGATTGACAACCCAATAAGACCGCCGAGAGGAGGCCTTTATCTGCTCTCGAGATTGAGTAAAAAAGCAAATTAAACAGCCATATTGTCTACCTTTTGAATCAAGAATACATTATATGGTATGAACACTCCATAAGTTAGCCAACTCAGATGAAAATACTGAATAATTCCATATGTTAGCCAATGGAAAACAACGGAAGAAATGTATATTCATGCTTGACTAGGACGAGGGCCGAGGTGGGGGCAGTCCAATCAAAGATTCTATCACTAAGTATTACAAATATATTTTTGTACCACCAGTAGAGAGCTTTTTTTTTCGGATGAGTCCATAATAGTTGATATCACTCAGGTCTCGAAGGCGGAAATTGAGTTTTTAATAGCTTATTTCTCCGAAGAGAAAGTTTGAGGTGTGGTTTTTCATATGGAATAGAGTAATGCTCCCGGGGTCAGATGGCTTTCTAGCCGATTTAATCAATGTTTTTTCGGATGTAATGAAGGTGGATATGTTATAGTAGTTCAACCAACTGCATACAAAAGAACCTTGACATCACCCATTTAAACTTTGGAGAAGCAATTTTGCTTCCCAAGACTAAGGATGCTAGTCGGATCCAACAATATCAACCAATTTGTGTCCTAATTGCAAGCTTTAAGATTTTTATAAAGGTGCTGACTAACCAGCTACATAGTGGTGGTCGATCTTGTGGTCCGTGGAACATCCCAAATGTAGCAAACCACATATCGCATTATTGTTTTTATTTGATGGTCACTGCACTTCATGTCATCATCAAGGTTTTGGCTCCATTAAATAATGTGTGACATTTTAAAAGTACCAATCATTTTATTTTATTTTGCTCAAGATCCCCAACTATTTTGAACCTTGGCTTTTCCAATCCATTTTGCAAAGGATTTTAGTCTTTTCAAATTCAAACTTCAATTGCTACACAACTTTGCACATATGGGTCTTATCACATTCTTAGCCTCCCATATAAACTTCCTAAATTTAAATCTCCATCTACTCATAGCTCTAGTTTAAACCTTCAGTTTGAATTCAACTTCATCCAAACATGTTGAAGACACCTTTATGGGTTTGGAAGTATTCCAGTAAGGCCGTAAAAAGTTTTTTTTTTAGATTTTTAAATTACCTAGCCATTTCTTCTTATTCTTCTGATAGAGGCATGTGTGTCCCAATATTTTGATGAGATGATATCTATCGATTTAGTGGAGTCGACTTTGACGATCCGACTATAAACATGCATGACGTTGCGCCTTAGCAATCGCTAAACCAATCTCCTGAGGTTACTGGCGATGCTGGAAGCACAATCAGCCTGACCACGAAGGTCTATTACTGCACAAGAATATGATAAAAGCAATCTGAATATTGCGAATATAGATGAATTATTGATAAAGGTGGGGATCCTTAAGTGGTCTTGGTCTGGTCGTTGGACATAAATAAAGTACACGAAGTTGCAATGGCTAACTTTTAACTAAACAAATCCCAACCAAAAAGCTACTAGATTGATCTACTTATATAGGAGCAAGGGGTGGCAGGCAAGGAGGTGGGAGGACATCCCAAGGCAGCCTAAAACTAACTGTAGGTTGTACAAGGCCCATGGGCCCAAGTGGAGGTGATGCAACACCTTTGGACTTGTAGTTTCACTCGGATTCTGCTGCAGCGTCAGATTGTTTCATCAATATCTCAACACTCCGAATGAGTTTGAAAGTGAATCCAATTGTATTGGAAATATCACGGGATCTACTTTCCAACAAAAAAAGAATCACCCAATTTAGAGTCCGGATGAAAGAGATCTTGGTGTTTTGAGTCAGGTATGTCTGTGTAGTCCAAATTTGAGTCCAGAACGTGAGAGACTTGGACTCTATCTTCTCCTGGCCCAAAAGTGACATGAGAGGACTTTTTGAACAACACATAAACTTCTCTTTTTCCCTTATCTTCATATGTGGAATGTACAAATGTCCTATACACCTGCAATTAGACATGGCACAAAAGTCTGTGAAGAACTTTTGTCCTGATAACATAAATAAATTATTGCATAGTTTGCACTAGAAATCCCTAAGCTTAGACGCTCGAGTCTCCTTGAATATTTACTTGGGGTGCCTTGGGCACCCTCAAGCTTGAACTATTGCCTCTCCTCCTTCTCCTCATATCGAGACCTCCTCAATCTTTTAACACTTCATCCACACGAACTTAACAACAAGCTCGGTGAGATCCGTTAGTATACTAATGCAAATCACTACTTTAAGTACGGTTACAAACCCATTCATATTTTGTTTTTGCATTATACCTAATGTATTATAACTTCCCCATGGTTTATACCACCAATACAATCGATAGTTTCATCAAAACAAGCAAAACAATGCATCAAAAATAAAATCTGTCAAAAATAGGACAATCTGTAGCAATCTGAACATTGACCATAGTTCTATAACTCCAAAATTTCTGAAACATTAGGACAAGATAAACATTTTTCATAGCTGTACTGTGTAAAAATTTCAGAAACTTTTGACGTTTTCCAGTAAAAAATGTAAAATCACTCACTACAGCCAAACTTTCTGTTTTTGCACCGCACATACCAACAAGCAATCTAATCATCCTAAAGGCAAATCTTAGCACAATATTTTTATAATACAATGGATTTGTACAAGGGGATAATTATTTTTGTTGAAAATTTTGTATTATTCAAGATTCACAAAGTTTCCACGGGCATGAACAAAGTTCAAGGCATGCTCCCGCTTCCACGGTGCTCAGCCTTCTCACTTTCAGTTTTCTTTTTGTAAATTTTTAAGTTCCCCTCTATATTTTTTTGTTTTTAAACTTTATAAAAGCACACAACAGAATAAAATGACTCTCTAAAACTTCTAGGTTGTCACCCTAGTACCGCTTTCTTTAAAGCCATTAAGCTAGGCATATAGTGCTCAAGTAATTGATCCACCGGGATCCCAAGGTATATCAAAGCCAATTTTAATTAGGAATGATTTGTAATTTAGTAGTGAACAAAAGCAATATATATCATGCAACAACGAAGTCTAACTCTCTTCCTATGCATCGACATGTCATAAAAGAACAATTCATGCACGTCAAGTAAAGGCCAATACATAGCATAAGTAGTTTCTTGCAATTTTATCGTGTTGGAAACATAGAGAGGTGGAGATGTAGTTCCTCTCTCATAATAATTGTAAGTAGGAGCAGCAAGCACATGCACATTTTATTCATCAAAATTATCATGTGTAGTAAGAAAACGCAACCCATCAATGTAATCCTTAATAAGTGCAAACTTCTCCAATATAGTGTAGTTGGGAGAATTTAAAAAGATAATAGGACTATCATGCATGGGTGCAATAGCAAAAATTTCATTCTTAACATAAGGAACTATAACAAGTTCATCTCCATAAGCATAATTCATATTGGCAACTTGGCCACAAGCATAGCAAGCATCAATTTCATCAAAAAGGGATATTTCAAACGAATCAATGGGATCATATCAATTGTCATAGCATTCATCCTTCCGTAAGAACGAAGGGACATTAAACAATGTATGAGTTGGAGAGTTACTCTCATTAGAAGGTGGGCATGGGTAGCTAATCCGCTCTTCCTCCTTTTGTTCTTCGCTCTCCTCATCATCTTTTTCATCTGAAGAGCGTACAATTTCATCAAAGACTCATGCAAAATATTAGTCTCTTCTTGGACAGCGGAGACTTCCTCAATAAATACATCAATATCGTAAATTGCATTTATAATTCTCATAACAATATTTAAGTGTAGCAAAATTTTCAGGTCTATAAACAAAATCATCATAATCTTCATACTTTTCAAACAGAGATTCAATTTCATAAGCACCCTTAAAAGCAACAAATTCTTCTATTCATTCCACATCATAGTAATCATATCTACCATTAGCATAAGAAGCCAATTTTTTATTATCATTAAATTCACATGAAAAGGAAAGGTGTTGAGCTTTCATCCTAGAGCAATAAGTATAATCATATCTTGAGCATAAATTCCAAGCATACCATTGCAACATTTCAATTTGATCCCATAACAGTTTCCCTTTTTGAGTCAACCGACAATCCCTAAAGTATTCACGTTGATCCAACATGTCTACCATTATCAAGTTGAATGGATTTTTCTCAGGATTATCAAAGTAGTGTTTAATATTTTTCACATAGCGAGCATCGAGGGTTTAGGAGGTTACCCATCTCCATGAGTAGCTGGCACAACTAATTTTTTTGGTATTTCGTGTTCCACATCCATAACTAAAGATAGAGAACAACTTAGAACAGAAAATAAAAACTACTTAGTGATAAAGCAAACAAGCACACACGAGAATATTCACCCCACGCTATTGCTCCCCGGCAACATCACCAGAAAAAGGTCTTCATAACCCACAAGTATAGGGGATCATTTGTAGCCTTTTTCGATAAATAAGAGTGTCAAACTCAACGAGGAGCTAAAGGTAGAACAAATATTCCCTCAAAAGTTCTATCAACCACCGATACAACTCTACGCACACTTAGTGTTTGCTTTACCTAGAACAAGAATAAAACTAGAAGTACGTTGCGAGAATAAAACTATGAATAAATTGCAAGATAGTAAAAGTAGATTGCTTTTTCTCACATAAGAAAGTCATTTGTCCCTAGGTGATCGATAACTAGACCAGTGATCATTATTGCAATTTTATATGAGGGAGATGCTTGAGCTAACATACTTTCTCTACTTGGATCATATGCACTTATGATTATGATTGGAACTCTAGCAAGCATCAGCAACTACTAAGATCATTAAGGTAAAACCCAACCATATGATTAAGTATCAAATCCTCTTTACTCCCATACGCAACAACCCACTTACTCGGGTCTGTGCATTCTGTCACTCACGCCGCCCATCATAAGTGAATCATGAACGTATTGCAACACCCTACAACAGGGACCCCTCACGTTTACGCAACATGGAGGGCAACATAGGATAGCACCAAAATAAAACATACAACTCACACCAATCACGATCATCTATCAACCCATAGGACAAAACAGATCTACTCAAACATCATAAGATAGCCATAGATCATTGGGAAATAATATATAGCTTTGAGCACCATGTTTAAGTAGAGAATACAGCGGGGAGAAGAGGTGTTACACTGCTGCATAGAGGGGGATAAAGTTGGTGTTGATGTTAGCAAGATTGTTGATGTAGATCGCCATCACGATCCTTGCCCCAGCGGCACTCCGGCGCCACTGAGAGAGAGGGGGAGAGAGCCCCCTCCTTCTTCTTCTTCCTTGCTCCCCTAGATGGCAGGATAGTTCCCCCTCTGGTCCATGGCCTCCATGGCGGCCGAGGGGCGGGAGCCCCTCCGAGATTGGATCTATCCCTCTGTTCTCTTCTGTTTTGCGTTCCTATTTTTTGGCCGAAAACCCTTTCTTAAATATCCTGAGATCCGTAACTCCGATTGCGATGAGATTTTAACACGAATTTTTTCCGGATATAATCTTCCTTGCGCCCGAAGTATAGTAGCATCCGCCTTACAAGGTTACCACAACCCACCACCACGCGCCTGTGCCCTGGGGCACGCCCTGGTGTACTATGGGGGCTGTAGGCCTCCTTTTGCGTTGATTCCACCTCCCAAAAATCACGTATATTCCAAAATAATTCTCCATAAATTTTTATTGCATTTGGATTTCGTTTGATATGGATATTCTGCGAAATAGAAAACATGTGACAAACATGAACCGGCACTAGGCACTGGATCAATATGTTAGTCCAATAAATCATATAAATTGTTGCCAAAAATATGTGAAAGTTGTATAATATTGGCATGAAACAATCAAAAATTATAGATACGACAAAAACGTATCAATAATCACCAAGATTAGAGTTCATGTCAAAGTGATTAAACATTGGTTCTTTTGCATCAACAGTTAATTCAATGGGTGCACTCAAAATTGTTGGTATTTCAGCTGTTTGATCAGATGACGTATTCATGACAGTAACACGATTCTCTAAAATAAGTGGTGTGCTCAAATCAACATGTAACTCAACACATGATGTATTCAAGTTAACTAGGCATGCATTATTCTCATGTGAAGTTATATCATCAATACCTTTACTATTACCTTATCGCAAAGACGTAGCTGATGTAGGTATGAACAATGACAATGTACCATACATTTGAGATGATGTTGCGCTCACAATCTAAGGTGTGGCTACTCTAGTAGGTGCAACGGTGGAGGAACCAACCGGTGGTGCTGAGCATGAACTAGAATAGTGGTTGTTGTAGTCACCCAATGCATCACCCTGTATATGTCGCTTAAAGGTACAAGTGCAAACATACATACCAGTAATGCAATGAGGAATATACTGAAATCTTGCACAAATATCATGGTTCAAACCACCAAAAAAATTTATTCATTGTATCATCCTCAGATTCTTCTATGTCACAATGATGCATATAAGATTTGAACTCTTGGTAGTAATTAAGCATGAACAATGTTACTGCCTTGTTTTAATTATTCCAATTTGCGAAGCAATTCACGACGATAGTAAGGAGGAAAAAATTGTTGTCTCATTATAGCTTTCAAATCTTCCCAAGTTGTGGGTTGGTTATCAATGTTTTTCTTACAATGTACACTCCACCAAACAGAAGAAAAACCAGTAAATTCTCCAGTGGCAGCTCGTACTCTCTCAAGTTCATAAAAATCATGGTGACTAAAAACTTGTTCTACTTCTAGATCCCAAGCTAGATATATAGCAGAATTAAATCTACCCTCAAATGACGGTAAAGAGATAACCTGGCCATGTGCTTGTGTGTGTTGTCCCACCTCTCGTGATGGTGAAGATGTGTCCGTCGTCCAAGAACTTCTATCTCCGGAACCTGTCATGATTAATAGAAACAAGAAACAAAATTCAAGAATAATGTTCCTATGAACTACTAGGATGTGGTGGTAAAGCGCTCACAGTAAGCAAATACCAATATCTTACAAGTTCTTACTATGTAACAGGTGATGACAGGCAACCAGTGGTGTCAAATAACTCCGAAGATTGAGTAAAGTGATTGCCAGGTGAACGTACGTATAGACGGTGTATAAATACATGTAGCAATAATCAATTTAGAGATGCAATGCTGAATAAACGCTCAACGACGGTACTGTGCTGGTCCTAAGCTAGACCGGACTAGAGACGCGAGCCTAGAACACTAATGAGTTCACGACATGGCAAAACTAGCATCAATTAAGGATATGAAGTAGCTCTGGATAGCAAGATATAAGTGAAGATCACAATGGCAGTAAAGATAATGATGAGAAACAACTGCCAAGCACCACTTTTGTTTCTTTTTCTTTCTCTCCTATTTTTTTTTCTGTGAATTGTTCTCTCTTTTTTCTGTCTTTTCTTCTCTCTCCCTCTTTTCAAAACAAACTAGATAAGATGGAGACTGGATCAAGCGAAGATGAGAATGACCTCAACTATGATTATGACAATGAACGATGGATAGCACGTGATGGAAATTGATGGATGTGGTGGTGGACAGTGGAAGGGATAACGATGCAGCAACGGCGTGACTAATGTGAACAGAACTCAAAACTCTAAACCAACTAGACACTAAGACCAACAACTCGATACAACAATGCAACCGATAATCCAACTATGTGTCACGGGAAACCACGGCCACCTATGGAACCAGGATGGCCCCTTGCTGGTTCGGCAGGGGAGAGTCGCGTTGCACAAAGAGAAGACCATTGTGAGGCAGCACATCAGAGATCACATGAGCAATTTTACCCAGGTTCAGGCTGCCGCGAGGCGTAAAATCCTACTCCTGCTTTGGTGGATTGATGGTGGAAAAATGGTGGTGGTGCATAGTACACTTGCCCGACAGGGGTTGCCTTGGGGTGGCAGCAACTACGCGTGTACGGGGGTGTGAGTGATCTAACTTTCTAACCTCCCAAACGATTGCCATGGGCCTCCTTTTATAGGTCAAGGGGTCACCATAGTGGCAATTTAGTCATTAGACACTGATATGATAGCAAATAGTGCTACCATACCTAACTCTTCAAGCTGACAGTGCGCATTTAATGCGTCGCTTAGTGTCATGTCGTTGGTTGCCCGGCAAGGCTTGCCGGGCTACTCGCCAGCTCCATGCCTGCTTGATCGACACGTCATAGGACGGGTGTCATCTATGGGTTTCCTTGGTAGGAAGTGGCCGCCATGTGGCGAATGGTTGCTACTTAATCACTTCGCGGCTTGACACTGCACTGATCGGCAACATGGGTCATGGTGGAGTAGTTGGTGAGGTAATATGGTCTCCGCGAGTCCTGGCAGGCCCTGCCGGGACGCCTTGGTCATCTCCTTCTGGGGGTGGCCTCGCACCTTGCCGGGCTCGCCTGCCCGGCAAGGGAGGCTTCTCTCTTGATGATATCTGGCTTCTCTGACTTGGCCTTGGATCCTTCCATTCTGCTCGTTGATGCTTTGAATCTCTTGGTCTCTTGTTCATCTTGTTCTGATGCTTCAATCTTGATCTTGTGTCTGTGCACAGTTAGGGGAATAGGCACCGGGTCTGTTGCACCGACAGAAGCCCCCGGGCCTGCCCCAAACGCACTGCCGAGCATCGTCGGGGTAGGGCCTAACAAGTGCACAGGCAGCGCTGCTGAAGAGGCTGGTTGCTTGAGATCTTCTTTGCTCCTTTAGTAGTCTTGATTTTGGGCCAGTTTCTGGTTTCTTCGCACGTCGTGTACAACATTACAAAAAAAAGCTCAGATCGTGTTAACACCCCACGATCACGGGGCAGAAACGTCCATCCCACTTGCTTCTGGGCTTCTTGCTCATCCGCCACGTGTCCCCCATGCCTCAGGAAAGGTAGGTGGTGGATGCGGAGGGTGCGAGTGTTAGTGCCATGATAGGAAATCAGGTCGCTGGTTGGAGCAGCGGGTCGGTCCTGGTTCCCCGCGTCACTGGATGGGGAGGGGAGGCCATATTGGAAGAGCGGCGTGACCATCCCAGGGGTGAGGGGTCGGCCCCTGGCCTCGCCTTCTATAGAAGGGGGCAGAAACGATGTTCTCCTATACGCACCTCTTCCTCCTTTCTTTATAGCCTTCCTTCGCTCGTCATGGTGAGGGGGCGAGGATGCGCTGGTACTCCCCTGGCGACGACGAGAGCTTCTACTCGACAGCGCAACCCTTCTCCTTCGGAGCTCGCAGCGGTGGAGCCCATTGTGAGAGGAGGAGGGGCGAGGTCGAGGTCGTCATGGTACTCGAGGAAGAGGGGGACGAGGCAACGCTCTGGTTGTACCGCTGCCGGTGGCTCCTCCACCGATGGAAGGCCATGCTGGAGATCAGCCCTGAGAATTCTTCATCAGGTTGTACAAGCCTCTGTGCGGCCATCTTCGTCTTCCTATCCCATTCGCTCATGTAATGGAGCTCGACCCGCCGCACGCTTTGAGGCTGCACATGAGGGGTTGTGTTGTAGGGTGGAACCCTATGTGGAGTGCTTTCACGAATTGGAGGGGAAATCCCCAAGAACACGAAGAACACAAGAGAGGGGAAACACTCAAATTGACTAGATCCAATCACACATATGCTAGATCCAAGAACACACAAGAGGTCACAATGACCCAAGAACAACAAAGGAAAGATACAAGGTACTAGTTCATCCCAATCCTATGAGGAGAGAGGTCTTGATGATCCTATGATGGGGATCCTCCCCAAGTTGGGGGCTTGATATCCACTAGGGATCTTCTCCTAGGAGGTCTTGATCTCCTAGAGGAGTGGGTACAAGGAGGAAAGCTCACTAATGTCTCTCATATACTTTGCTATCCCTCTAAATGAGCTAGGTGGGGGGTACTTATAGTTTTGAGACGAAATAAGAGAGGAGGGGGGATACAAGGGCAAAGCCCCAAAGAGGCACGCATGCTCTCGGAGTGGTGCGTGCACCCGGGGTCAAACCGTCCGGTCATCCGGACCGGCCAGGGGCGCCGGTTGGAGGAGGACCGGGCACTCGGGGCGGGGCTGGTGGCTGGGGCGGGGTAGGCCGGTCACCCGGGGGGTGAGAGCCCGGGCACTAGGGGCGAGCTGGGCCGGCTCAGACAGGAGGCCGGGCACCCTGGCCCAAGTGGCCGGGCACCCGGGGTGCGGCCCAGGCGCTGGCTGGGCGAAGACCGGGCACCCGGGCCAGGCTGGGGCGACGCCCAGGCGGTGCCCTTGCACCCTGGGGCGACACGGCTGGGCACCCGGGTGTCCAAGGGACTTGGTCCCTCCCGCGGCTTCATGTCCGGGAACTCCATTTGCACGCATGTCTCGATGCTTCCCTCCTTCTCCTTCCTCGATGAGTGCACGAGTCTCCCTCCTAGCTTCCTTGTGGTCAAGTCCTTGATCCCTACGAAGGCACAATGAATCCATTTGAGGTAGAACCCGATTCATATGCGATTATGAACGAGACTCGAAGAGGAAAGAATTGACCTTGTTCTCGATGGCGCGTGCACGAGCTCTTGTCAACGGTCCTCTCCGTTCTTGCGGTGGTGGTAAGCCGTCCATGGTGATGGTCGAGGGATGCTCCGCATCATCTCCCCCCCCTTGGGAGCGATCCGTCCACGGATCGTGATCTTCATCACCTTGGGAAAGAGAGGGCGTCGCCGTGTAGAAGTTGAAAACCACCAAGCGCTTATCAAGTTGAAGCTCTAAATGGGCACTCTCCAATGTCGCACCATCTAGTGATTCCTTCAAAAGGAACAAGTAGAACAAACACTTGGAAAAACAAATGCGATTAGCATTAGAGCAACACCGAGCATTCAAGAGGTGATTCACCAAACAAGTGTCGTCATCAAGCATAGCATATGGTGTAACAAGGGAGTGTGGCATGGCATGTAAGCACATAAATTGGGCACATGGAAAAGCATCATGGAAACAATCATGCAAAGGTGAGGTAAAGATGCTAATATGTGGGACAAGGAAACAAGCATCTACCTCAATGTTGTAGCAAGCATGCACAAGACTCTCAATGAACGGTCTATGGTAGGCATAAGAGTCATTCACAAAACCCAAGAAGATTATATGACTAAAAACATGCGTCAAGTGCAAGACAATCCAAGCATAATGTGCATAGGGTGTAGTGAAAATCGAGTGGCACTCAACACAATAGAAAGAGCAATTGTTCATCATGTGTGAGGCAATCAAGGCAAGCATGTAGCACTCAATGGGACATGGCATATGAGAATGCATAGAAATCAAGTCGTGCCAACTAGTGGAGCGAAGATGCAACACACTAGAGGAAATCATGGCAATCATGTCATGTGAACAAATGATAGATATAGGAAATGCACATGACATATCACTAGCACGAACGCAAAGCAAGATTGTAGTGTCATCATGGGAATGGGTCATAGGTAGAACATGGCAATAACAAGCAATATCTCCACCAAGCTTGCAAATACACATACAAGTAGTAGAATCAATCATCATGTGTAATGCAAAGCATGGGTCACAAATGCATGGCAAAGGCATAGGAATGAGAATATCTTGCAAAGTGAACATGGCAAGATGGGCATAGAATAAGTAATGGACCATAGCCCATAGCCAAGTGAGGGCCATGTAGAAGAAATGTGCAAAGTCTTTGCGCGAAGGGAACGGCGGTAAGGACAATCCACGGGATCCCAAATCATCATTGCTCTCTAGAGCTCGTTTCGTCAACTCATGGTATTGGGAGGTTGACGAGGTAGAATGCATACCTACACAAAATAGACACAAACCATAGAAAGTGTGTGTGTGGTAAATGTACACACCATTTATCATGATGTGTATGTGCATGTGTGAGTTAGCACAAGAATAGCATCGCTCAAAGAAATTTGATGCATGGTATAAGAACATGTCATCCATCTTGAAAGAATAGTTGTTATGTATGACACAATGGGGATACAAATTGAGAATGCAAGTATATGGGACATCACTAGCATGTTTATTCATGGGGAGCATATGGTTCACACAAGTAGTGGGATCATGCAATGGATAGGATGAATCAAAATCTCCTAAAATGTATGAGGAAACTATGGGGGTCTCCTCATGAGCAATATCGGAAACATCATATGGAGAAAATGGATAACATACGAAACAATGCATATTCAAAGCTAGGTGTTCATGGCATGGCATATGAGATAAATGATGCAAAGGGAGCATATCAATATCATCACAAGAAAAACAAATGCCAATAACCATGGGCTTGTCATTTATGCCATAAGTGCAAATTGGGTTTAATTTGATGGCATATGCATAGTCACTATGAAGAGATTGTAAATATGACATATTGTTGATCTCATGCATAGCATATGACAAGTCAAGCGAATTGTCAAACATGATGTGACCTAGAGAATTGTCACAAGAAATCCTATGTAACATGGCAACACAACTAATAGACTCCACATGAGAATCATCATACTCATCATAAATTGGCAAATCATCGCATGGGGAAATCGCACTAGCATGAAGCATGGTAATAGGTGGATCAACATCATGCAAGCAATCAATGTCAAGAATGTCCACTAGTGGGACTAGAGCATCACCTTCACCTATGTTACCTTGTTCATTCCACTCAAGTGGTGTAGGTGAGGTGCCAAAGACCAAAAGGTGGTCACCATCTTCATCTTGATGGAACCAAGTGGGGGGTGCATCATATTCCACCATGGCCATCGTCTTGTCCAAAGGAAGGACGAAGTCGTCGAGGGTCGGCGCATCATCATATATGGGACCTATCACCAAATGAGAAGGCACAATAGAGGTAGAGGTTAAGTTGTTGGAAACCGGAATGGCCTCACATGCCGTATCAACTACCTCACTCTCTCTATGTGGTGGTGGCTCACTCACTCCCTCAAGGTAGGTGCACTCAATGTCACATATGGTGGAGTCAAACAAATCACTCAATTGGTGGTGGTGGTGGCTCTCCTCACATGGGAATTGTGGCAACTCATCATATATGGGGCCAGTGGTGAAGTCACTCTCACTATCAATATGGTGCCACAAGTCACTCAAGTCATCATACGTTGCCGTGGTCGAAAGGAAAATCCCATGCTCAACCATCTCGTCGCCATTGCCGTGGATGAAGGCCGAAGATGGCACATCATCGCTCTCCTCCATGACCGAAGGGAAAATCCTATGCTCGATCATCTCGTCACCGTCGTCGTGGATGAAGGCTGATGTAGGCATACTCGTCGGAGGTAGGCGAATATGTCGTACGTCCAAAGGCGAAGATGCCTTGATAACACTTGGCGAAGATGCCGAAGTGGTGGTAGTAGCCGTAGCTTCCTCTCGGTGGTGACGGTGTTGTTGTAGTCGATGGTGCTCTTAGTCGCCATACACCTTGGGCTTGCGTTCGTCTCAAAGATGATGATGGTGCCACGTGGTACTTGCATCTTGTGGCCGCTCTGAAGACTTGCGACCTGAGCATCTCCTCCTTGAAGATGACGAAGAGGAAGAAGACTTGTAGTTGGCCCACATGTGTCGGATGTCATCCAATTGTGCATCCAACTTGGTGCCGATGTAGTCCCTTGTCCGTGCTTCACGTTGGTGAATGTCGATGGTGAGTCGCTCAATGCCTCGCATTGCTTGTTGTAGTCCGAAGATGGGCATTTTGGTGATGTAGTTGTTTGCGCCATCGTTGTCGTGCAAGACCGTAGATGAAATGCCTTGCCTATCCATCACAAGACTCGAGCAAATGTGAGTGGAAGAAAGGAAAGAACCAGACCAATGTACCTTATCCAATGTTGAAGATGGATCAATGATCACTCAATAATGTATCAAGGAAATAGCACAATTGGTACCGGATCTTGTCAATTCTCAGGCCTACATAAGTAAGGCTTATGGTGGAGCTCGGTGAGGATAATGGCACAAAAATTTGATGCAAAATGTTAGCAAGTGTCAATAATGTTGGAAAATATTCACAAATTCGCAAGTGAAACAAGTAGACAAATAGCAATATGTGGCACACAGAAACACACACACGGATAGATAAATGGGGTCGTGCAACCAAGGAATGAGCACAAAATGTGGAATCCACAAAAAATGCTTGTGTTGCACAACTCAAGAGAGACGCTAGCACGATTGCTCAATAGGCGGATACGACACTTGTGCACAACCTATAGGATGCAAAATGTATGAGCTTTCTATCCCAAGTATGCTATGTGTATGATATTCGCGATGTTCTTCTCAAGGTGATCCAAGATGATCGGATATGACAATCTTATGTGCAATGTGGTATGATGCTATAGCTCTTGCTCACAAGATCTTTGACCTCTTTTTTCTTAAAAGCTTATTCTTTTTTTTGATATGGCCACTTATGCAAAATGCACAAACCAAGATAGCAATTGTATATATGCGGGAACAATCTTGTGACACAAGGGATGATACGATGATACCAAGATGATACCAATATGATATGGTATATATGCAATGGAAGGTACAGATCACTAATGTGCACAAGTAACATTGCCGGCAATATTCAAAGGCTAGTCTCGATAGGCAAGTGATGCAAAATGGGCTAAGGGGTTAACAATGTAATGGCAAGAATGAATGTACAATTATGGGATACCACGATACCAATATGATATAGAGGTTACCGTTCTTGCTTACGGTTAGGTTTTCAAAATGGTGATGGTGGTCGATGATGAATCCTTGACGAAGGTGAGCGGTGGTGTTGTCGATGTCGAACCATTCCTAGTTAGCCGAAACACCCTAGGAAACGGAAAAAACCGCAAAATCAAAATCTCAAAGGAAAATGTCAAATGGTGGTAGCAAAATGCGTTGGTGGTTCCGGAGTTAGCAATGCGGAAGTGGAGGTTGTGGTTGATGATGAAGCAACCATTCCTAAGTAGCCGAAACACCTTAGGAGACTCAAGTCACCTCTCAAGTAACCACAAATGCTATATGGAACTAAATCGGTTAGGTTGCGGAAAGCTATGGTGGTTTGGTGGATGATATGATGGATGGCCTATGCAAAGATGCCAAAATGTCAAAAAATTTGTGGAGTCAAATGATGTTGGAACCTATCTAGATGGATGGGGGATGTCAATAGCTACTCAACGAGCTAAAGAACGTCAAAATCGGACTCCGGGAGTGAAAGTTATGGCCGAAACGGTTTTCGTTGGTGAGCTGAAACTGAGAGGTGCGGGTGCCCGGGGGTGGAAGGTGCGGGCACCCGGGGTGGTCAGGGGGTTTGGTCGGAGAAGATGGGCCGTGGGTCCGGGTGCCCGGGGGTAAGGGGTGCGGGCACCCGGGGTGGTCAGCGGGGTTGCACGGGGGGTCCGGGTGCCCGGGGTTTGAGGTCCGGGTGCCCGGGGTTGCGGATTTGGGCGGAAATTCGTGGTAAAAGGGAGATATTGATGGATTTCATGGAGGAAAAGGTGGAGATGGATGAGGGAAAGGATAGATCCACTTGAAACCAAGCAAATCCATGGATCAAATCCAACAAAACCTCATCAAACCAACAAATCACAAAATAATTTGGGGCTATTTTTGGTGGGGAATTTTCGAAATTGGGGAAGAAGACACAAAATTAGGCTAGAAAACAAAGAGGGGGGGGGGGGGGAGGGGCTCCAATTTCGTGAGAGACCATGGCTCATGATACCAATATGTTGTAGGGTGGAACCCTATGTGGAGATCTTTCACGAATTGGAGGGAAAATCCCGAAGAACACGAAAAACACGAAGAACACAAGAGAGGGGAAACACTCAAATTGACTAGATCCAATCACACATATGCTAGATCCAAGAACACACAAGAGGTCACAATGACCCAAGAACAACAAAGGAAAAGATACAAGGTACTAGTTCATCCCAATCCTATGAGGAGAGAGGTCTTGATGATCCTATGATGGGGATCCTTCCCAAGTTGGGGGCTTGATATCCACTAGGGATCTTCTCCTAGGAGGTCTTGATCTCCTAGAGGAGTTTGTACAAGGAGCAAAGCTCACTAATGTCTCCCATATACTTTGCTATCCCTCTAAATGAGCTAGGTTGGGGGTACTTATAGTTTTGAGACGAAATAAGAGAGGAGGGGGGGTTACAAGGGCAAAGCCCCAAAGAGGCACGCAGGCTCTCGGAGTGGTGCGGACACCCGGGGTCAAACCGGACGGGCACCCGGAACGGTCAGGGGCGCCGGTTGGAGGAGGACCGGGCACCCGGGGGTCCAAGGCCCGGGCACCCGGGGCGGGGCTGGTGGATGGCGTGGGGTAGGCCGGGCACCCAGGGGGGGTGAGAGCCCATGCACCCGGGGCGAGCTGGGCCAGCTCAGGCAGGAGGCCATGCACCCTGGCCCAAGTGGTCGGGCACCCGGGGTGCGGCCCAGGCGCTGGCTGGGCGAAGGCCGGGCACCCGGGCCAGGCTGAGGCGACGCCCAGGCGGTGCCCGGGCACCCGAGGGCGACACAGCCGGGCACCCGGGGTGTCCAGGGGACTTGGTCCCTCCCGTGGCTTCGTGTCCGGGAACTCCATCTGCACGCACGTCTCGATGCTTCCCTCCTTCTCCTTCCTCGATGAGTGCACGAGTCTCCCTCCTAGCTTCCTCGTGGTCAAGTCCTTGATACCTATGAAGGCACAAAAAATCCATTTGAGGTAGAACCCGATTCATATGCGATTTCGAACGAGACTCGAAGAGGAAAGAATCAACCTTGTTCTCGATGGCGCGTGCGCGAGCTCTTGTCAACAGTCCTCTCCGTTCTTGCGGTGGTGGTGAGCTGTCCATGGTGATGGTCGAGGGATGCTCCGCATCAGGTTGTGGGAATGGCGGCATGTGGGTCGATGTTGACTTCCCTGCCCCTCATGTTATGTACCTCCACCGCGGTTGGAAGATCTTCGCCCGTGCCCATAGCTTGTCGGAGGGGCACGTTCTCTAGTTTAAATTAATGGAGAGCGGCCTTCTCTCCATCAAGGTCTTTAGGCGCTCAAGAATTTGCTTAGGGTGCTGCGCGGAGAGCTCTACCGACAACGAAAGCTCCTCCTCGAGCAGCAGCGACGAGGAGGACCGTGATGGCGATGACGATGCCGGCGGGCGGGAGGGCGACGACTCCGACTCCGGTTGACCGTCGCCCGCACCATCTTCATCAGGTGGCCGCACCATCATCTGCATCTCCTTCCCAGCAACACGAGTTGTCGAGGAGTTGGATGCAGAGGTGGGGATGGTGCTTCCAGGCCCATCCAGCAGTCTTCCAGCTGGGCTTCGGCAGGCTTCCTCTCGGGCTGCAAGATGTGATCCTATCTATATGCATATGCAGATGCTCATGAAAATGCTTATGTAGTGATCTGAAATGCTCATGCATGCATGCAATCTAGGTTGGGGGCCCCCCTACAGTGCTTCTTTATTTTCTCTTGCATGGGGTCATCGTCCCGCGCTTTGTACAAGGGGTTACATGCAACTGAGGCAAGGCATGTACAAATGGGTGGCTGCCGGGCAGGTCCCGACAGCCTCGCACCTTACGGGTAGAACTTGCGGAGATGCTCAATATTCCATGAGTTTTGCAATAGAGTGCCATATCCGGTCTTCAGACGGACTGCACCGGGTCTCATGACTCGTACTACCCGGTAAGGGCCTTCCCACTTCAGCGACAACTTGTGTGTACCCTTCGTGGACTGAACGCGCCTAAGGACAAGGTCACCTTCCTCAAAAAACTGGGCATGAACCCTGCGGCTATGATAGCGATGTGGGGCTTGCTGATAGCATGCAGCACGCGTAGCAGCCCAGAGACGGTTCTCCTCGAGTAGCACAACGTCGTCACGCCGGTGCTGATCTTGTAAGATTTCATCGTAAGAAAGTACTCGAGACGACCCGTAAATGAGTTTCGTGGGGATAACTGCTTCTGCCGCGTAGACCAGGGAGAAGGGAGTCTGCCCGGTAGCTCTGTTTGGTGTCATTCTGAGGGACCAGAGAACTACCGGCAGCTCCTCGATCCACCGCCTGCCGTGCTTCTGCAGTGTATCAAAGGTTCTTGTCTTGAGTCCGCATAGCACTTCAGCGTTCGCCCTCTCATCTTGTCCATTGCTTCGAGGGTGTGCCACAGAGGTGAATGAGATCTTGCATCTGAGGGCATGAACATATTGCATGAAGGCGCGGATCATGAACTGGGTGCCGTTGTCGGTGACGATCCTTGCCGGAACTCCAAAACGACACACCAGATCTTTCAAGAACTTGATAGTTGACTGAGCAGTCACCTTTCTCACGGCAGCCACTTCCGGCCACTTCGTAAACTTGTCGATGCCAACAAACTAGAATTCAAAGGCCCTGATTGCTCGGGGGAAGGGGCCGAGGATATCGAGCCCCCAGACTGAAAATGGCCATGATAGAGGGATTGTCTAAAGAGCTTGGGCAGGCACGTGGGTTTTCTTGGAATGGAACTGGCAGTCTTCACACTTAGTGACTAGCTCGACCGCATCTTGGAGGGCTGTGGGCCAATAGAATCCTTGCCGGAATGCTTTCCCAACTAACGCCCTTGATCCAATGTGGGAGCCACACATTCCTTTGTGTATCTCAACCAGCAGTTCCTTTCCTTCTTCCCGGCAGACACACTTCAATTTCACACCATTGGGCCTCCTTCTATACAGAGTGTCATCGACAAACTCATACATACTGGCCCTCCGGGCTACTTTTTCAGCTTCGTCTTGATCGCCGGGAAGCTCTTCGGTTTGGAGGAAGCGGACAATGTGCCTTGCCCAAGTTGGAGCCTGTGGCTCGGCAACAAGGACTAGCGGCACCTCCTCTGCTGCGGGAGCACCGGCCTTGTACGTGGGGTCCAGGGACCCGGCTGGAGGGGGTGGTCCGGCAGGCTGCGAGGAGTTGTTTCTGGCAGGGTCTCTGCCAGGAGCGGACGGCTCTACCGGGAGAGGCTTTCCGGTGCCCAACTTTCTCCTCTTCCGGGCCATTGTTGCGGGGATACGGAGGGCTGAATAAGACAGAGAACAAAAGTCCCTAGTTCCATAGGAAGCTTCTGCGCAGAACACTTTGACAGATGATCAGCTATGCTATTTTCCGCATGGGGTACGTGCTCTGTTTGTAATCCGTCAAAGTGTTCCTCCAATCTTCTCACTTCCTCGACGTATTCCTCCATCAATGGACTTTGATAATCCTTGTTAAGTTGCCTCACCACTAGATGTGAATCTCCTCGAATGATCAATTTCTTAATTCCCAATTCTGCTGCAATTCTGAGCCCGGCAAGGAGTCCTTCATACTCTGTTGTATTGTTGGTTGCTTCTTCCCAGGCAAAATGCATCTGGACGACGTACTTCAAGTGCTCCCCGGAGGGGGCGACAAGAAGCACGCCAGCCCCTGCACCTTGCAGGGAAAAAGCACTATCAAAATACATAATCCATTCTTGGGGTGATTCCTTGCCGGGGATAACTATCTCTGTCACTTTCTCATCTGGGGTTGGTGTCCATTCTGCAATAAACTCTGCCAATTCCCTGCTCTGGACAGTTGATGTGCTCTCAAACTTCAAATCAAAGCTGGATAGTTCCAAAGCCCACTCCACTATTCTACCGGTAGCCTCTGGGTTTCGGAGTATCCATTGCATTGGGAAACAAGTAACAACCATGATCTCATGGGCTTGGAAGTAGTGGCACAGTTTCCTTGAGGCCATGATAAGACCAAAGATCAACTTTTGCATGCCAGAGTACCTCGATCTAGCCCCCTGTAACAAGGAGCTGACGAAGTACACTGGGCGCTGCACCACTTTCTTCCTTGCCGCGTCCTTGGGGTTGTCATTGTTGCCGTGCTCGCTGCTATTCTAATCCTTATCTGGCTCTGCCGGCCTCTGCTCACTCTCTTTCTCATTCACTTCTCGCTGTGCTACCAAGGCTGCACTGATCACTTGGTTTGTTGCCACTAAGTATAGCAACCACAGCTCCTGGGGTTTGGGTGCAACCAGGGTAGGCACAGAGGATAGGTAGGATCTTCAACTCTTGCAAAGCTGTGTCTGCTTCAGGGGTCCACCTCATAGGACCAACCTTCTTCAAAATCTTGAAGAACGGCAGGGCACGCTCGGCAGACTTGGAGATGAATCTGCTTAGTGTGGAAACACATCCCGCCAAGCGCCTCACATCTTTGATTGTACTTGGCGCTTGGATCTGCTCAATGGCCTTGATCTTGTCAGGATTAGCTTCGATTTCCCTGTGGGACACAAAGTATCCAAGCATCTTGCCGAAGGGGATGCCAAACACACACTTCTCTGGGTCTAGCTTCAAGTTGATCTTGTGCAGATTTGCAAACGTCTCCTGCAAATCCTGGATGAGAGTTGCTCTGTCCTTGGTCTTGACCACATTGCCATCCATATAAGCCCAATGTTTCTATGCAGCTGGGGTTCAAAACCGATCTGGACTGCCCTTGCAAAGGTGGACCCGGCACTCTTTAATCCGAATGGCATGTAGATAAAGCAGTACGTACCACATGGAGTGATGAATGATGTCTTCTCCTCATCTTCTTTGGACATGAAGATCTGGTGGTACCTAGAACAGGCATCCAGAAATGAGAGCAAATCACAATCTGAAGTGGCATCTACAATCTGATCAATACGCGGCAAGGAGAATGGGTCCTTTGGGCAAGCCTTGTTGAGATCTGTGAAATCAATGCACAGCCTCCACTTCCCGTTTGCCTTCCGGACCACCACTGAGTTTGCTAGCCAAGTGGGATGTTGTCATGCCCAATATGCGACCCTATCCAAAAGGAACTCGAAGGTCCCACCAAGGATAGACCCGCATATTGGAACACTTTTGCAAGGTGGATATCATTACATCAACAATTACATAATAGTGGGGATACATCCAAAACATACAATGTCACATGAATACAACAATACAACATACAAGAACAACATCCGACTACGGATGAATCATAAACAGAAACTCAAACAATATCCACCCTGCTAGCCCAGGCTGCCGACCTGGAACCTATCCCCTGATCGAAGAAGAAGCAGAAGAAGAACTCAACGCAAGCAAGCATCGCTCTCGTGTCATGATCATCGCATAAACCTGTACCTGCAACTGTTGTTGTAGTAATTTGTGAGCCACGAGGACTCAGCAATCCCATTACCATGGGTATCAAGACTATCAAAGCTTAATGGGAAAGGAAGGGGTAAAGTGGTGAGGTTGCAGCAGCGGCTAAGCATATATGGTGGCTAACATACGCAAATGAGAGCGAGAAGAGAAACAAAGGAACGGTCGTGAAACTAGCAATGATCAAGAGGTGATCCTGAACTCCTACTTACGTCAAACATAACCCAAAGACCGTGTTCACTTCTCGGACTCCGCCGAGAAGAGACCATCATGGCTACACACGCGGTTGATGCATTTTAATTTGTATCTGGTGTCAAGTTATCTACAACCGGACATTAACAAATTCCCATCTGCCACATAACCGCGGGCACGGCTCTCGAAAGTTTATAACCTGCAGGGGTGTCCCAACTTAGCCCATGACAAGCTCTCGCGATCAACGAAGGAATAGACCTTCTCCCAGGAAGACCCGATCAGTCTCGGAATCCCGGTTTACAAGACATTTCGACAATGGTAAAACAAGACCAGCAAAGCCGCCCGATGCGCCGACAATCCCGATAGGAGCTGCACATATCTCGTTCTCAGGGCAACACCGGATGAGACATCCTACGAGTAAAACCAGACCTCGAGTTGCCCCGAGGGGGCCCCGCAGTCTACTCGGTTCGGACCAGCACTTAGACAAGCACTGGCCCGGGGGGGGGGGCTAAATAAAGATGACCCTCGAGAGAGCGACTCCCAAGGGAAAAGTAGGTGGTGGTGAGGCAAAAGGTAAAACCAAGGTTGGGCCTTGCTGGACAAGTTTTATTCAAAGCGAACTGTCAGGGGGTCCCATAAATCACCCGACCGTGTTAGGAACGCAAAATCCGGGAACATAACACCGGTATGACGGAAACTAGGGCGGCAAGAGTGGAACAAAACACCAGGCATAAGGCCGAGCCTTCCAACCTTTACCAAATATATAGATGCATTAATAATATAAGAGATATTGTGATATCCCAACCAAAATCATGTCCACCATGGAGAAATCTTCAACTTCACCTGCAACTAGCAACGCTATAAGAGGGGCTGAGCAAAGCGGTAACATAGCCAAGCAACGGTTTGCATAGGAAAAGTGTCAAAGGTTAGAGGTTCATGGCAATATGGGATGGCTTGATAAACAGGTAATAGGTAGCGCAGCATAGCGATAGAACGAAGCAACTAGCATAGCAATGATAGTAGTGAGATCCAGGGTAGCAGTCATCTTGCCTGAAATCCCGCAAGGAAGAAGAACGAGTCCATGAAGAAGATGAAGCCACGAAGACGAACCACACGTAGACGAACGAATCCTCACGATCGCAACGAAACGGGAACTATCGAGAAGAAGCACACAACATGGTAAACACACCACACATGAACAAGACATGATGCACAACAAGCATGATGCATGGCAAGGCTACATGAAGCTACTCATGGCAAGAGGTGATGCAAACAAGAACAACACATCAAGGCAAGTTTAAATGAGGCCGGGAACAACATATAACAAATCCGGTAAGTCCTCATATGCAAATTTCGAAATTGGTCCAGATCTGAATAAACCTTATGTTCAAGTTGTTAAACAGCAACTTAAGATGCACCAAGATGATCTACACGAAATTCTAGTCAAGTTACATATAAAGTTCATTAGATTCGGAGCTACGGTCTAGAAGATATGAGCAAAACAAGTTAAACATGGCATTGATGCAAAATGCACCCAAACATTAAGCAAACACACCAAACAAGGATGTAACATGATAATATGAAGCTACATGCAAAATCAAGCAAGTTTCATATAGAGCACACTCAAAAGGAGCAACGGTTCAACACACACACACTATACAAGTCATAACAACAATCTGTCCATAACAGCAACTAGGCATCTTGCAAGCATCAAAACAATAAGCTACAACACCCCAACATAATAACAAAAGGCATGGGCATGAATTACAGGTAAAGCATAACAAAACATGAACACTGAGCTATCTCCAGAAATCACTAGAACATGCTCCCAAACACATGGTAAGATTGCAAATAATAACAGTTTCAGACTTTAGCAGAAATAACATCAGGTTGCAATGTTTAGAGCTCTCAAACGACATGTTATGGGAACTTATCATGGCAAACAAAGGCATGGCATGAATCTACTAAAAGCATAGATCAAAAGTCCCTTACTGACCATAAGCCAAAAAGGATCAGAAAATATGATGGCACCCATGTAAACATGGCAAGTTATATTACAGATTCAAACACGGCAGGAACAACAATAAGTAAGCATGTTGGTGAGCTTGAACCACTCACCACAGAGCAATACATGGCATGGCAAGGCAACCAACAGTAAGAAGGCATGTTTGTGAAGCTATACATGGCAAGAGCAAGGTCATAGGGTGCATGGATCACTAGCAAACAATCATGGAAACATGGAACTTAATGTTAACAGGCAGACAACAACATCATTTAGCAAACTTTAGAGCAAGATAACAACATGTTCCAGCAGGCTATAATTGCAACTAAGGGCATGAATGGATAGATCATGACATGTAGATCAAAACATGTTTATAGAACATGTCCAGATTATGCATAGAATAATTAATAGCAACATGTTTACATAGCAACAAAATATAACAGAATCTGCCTAGCAAAACAGCAACAACAAGTACACTACTTAATAAGCTCGATTCACTCACCACAAGTCAATTCATGACAATATAAGCATAGCATCATCAAGAAGACATGTTTGTGAAACAAACCAAGGCAAGAACAAGTCCATAGCATGCAAGGATCAACTATAGCAAGCTTGGCCAAATTGAACAACAAGTAAACAATCTGCTAGGAAACATTTTGAAGCAAAAGTAGAGCACGAAAATGACAAGCTAGACTACTCAATAATTGCAAACAAGGGCATGAATGGATAGACAAAAACCACATGTTCAAAACACCCTTACTGAAGTATCTCAAAATATGCATGGATCTCTCTGTAGCATCAGGTTTACATGGCATCAAAATAACAGCAGAATAGGGACTAAAATCAGCAATATCACGAAGCCTAGTTTGCATGCTTGTGCTAGTCACCACATTGATCACAAAAATACATGGCATACACCCCTGGAAAGATGGCATGGCATAGATCAAAACACATGAAGACATCAACCCCATAGGATGCACACATCAATCATGGCAAAAATGATAAATGAGCAAGTTATAACAGTTTCAGCAGATTAACAGCAACATGCACTCTTCCAACAGCATTTCGGACATCAAGATGAGCTCAAATGAAAATGATGCAATGGAAGGAAATGAAGTACTCGTCGAGACGAATAATTTGACATATTACACGCACGAAACGGAGCTACAGATGCAGAGATACAGCATGATGAACATGGCATTATTATATGAAAAACTGGGGACTTATACGACATCTGGAGGTCAACCTCTCTGCACGGATATCGATGCACGCCGGAGAACTCGTCGGCGTTGGGCGTGGAGATGGCCGGAGGAGGGCCGGGGAGGTCGGGGCAGACGGATCCAGCCGGCCCCTCGCCGGATCCGACACCGGCGGAGGCCGGGGCGGTGCTGGAGGCGCGGCGCGGCGCGGCGGCCGGCGGTAGCCGCGGCGGCGGGCGGCGGCGGCCGGGGCCGGCGCGGGAGGCGGCAGGCGGCGGAGGAGCAAGGCACGACGGCGGCGTCGGGCGGAGGAGAGGCGGGTCCGGGCGGAGGCGAGTCCCCGGCGGCGGAGGAAGGGGCGCGGCCGGGCGGCGGCGGTCGCCGGCGGGCGGTGGCCGGAGCGGAGCTGGCCGGCGGCGGGGCAGGTGGGCTTCGGCGGCGGCGGTTTGGGCCCGGGGAGGGCCGAGCGCGGGCCTGCCGGGCCACGGCGGGCGCGGGGAGAGAGAGAGGGCGGCGGGGCTGACGACGTGGCGGCGGCTGGTTGGTCGCGGGGGCAGGGAAGGCGACGTGGCGCGCCGCGATTGGCTCGGGTGAGGTGTCCGGCGGACATGTCCGGCGCGGATGGACATGTCCGGCGGCGCGAGGAGGAAGACTGTTAGGGTTTGCACCGCGAATTTCGGAGGGGGAGGTGTATATATAGGTAGAGGGAGCTAGGAGAGTCCAAATGAGGAGCGGTTTTCGGCCACGCGATCTTGATCGAACGACCGAGAGCATGGAGGGGAGTTTGCTAGGTTTTGGGCCACTTTGGAAGGGTGTTGGGCTGCACACAAAAGAGGGCTTTAACGGTTACCCGGTTAACCGTTCCACTTGACAGGCGGTCTACCGGTGCTATACCAAGGCCGCTTGGCAAACCTCGGGCCATTCCAAGAACGTTTAATACCCGCTCACAACAGAAGACAAAAGGGGAACGCCGGATGACATAGGAGTGCCGGATTGCAAAACGGACAACGGGGAAAAGGCTCGGATGCATGAGACGAACACGGATGCAAAAGCGATGCACATGATAACATGATATGAAATGCATATGATGACATGGCAAAGTGCAACACGCAAGCAAATGACATGGCAACAACGGCGAATAACTGGCAGACACCTGGCGCATCGGATACGGGGCGTTACAACACTCCTCCACTAACAAGAGATCTCGTCCCGAGATCTTAGGACCGAGACGGAAGGGAAAAGGGATGAGGTGAAACAAGAACTCAAGAGAAGAAGCAAAGAATAGAGAGCACTCGAGAAGAAGAGAGGAAACGACGAGGATGACGAGAATCAAAAGCTCACGGAATCAGATAGACTATGAAACCACTCGTTCTAACCGGAGTGGTTAGAATGAGAAAAGAAACGAATAAAACTGAAAGGATTTAGGTAGCACTCCGGCTGAAAATGGGTGGATTAGAACGAACTTGAGAGGATGGAATGATATTTGATGAACTCTTGAAGAATGAGTTAAATCATGAAGAACCACCATGAAGAACTCCGGTAACAAAAGGATGATGAGATAGAATTCAAGGATGGAAAGAATAAGATTAAAGCCTTGCAATGATTTAGATGGAGGTTCCGACGAGATGGCTGAGGAAATTTGAACTCCGGAAAAGAAAAGATGAAAACACTTGAAACTAGAATTTATTCAACAAGAACAAACTCTGAAGAAAAAGGATTAATCACTTGGATGAGGTAAGAATAAGATTTATTGTATGCTTATCCTTCATCAAATTAAATTGATGATAAGCAATGGATTTTGCATACTACTTATTCTTCTTGAAAAGGATTGAGAAGGGATAGCACAAAACTTGAGAAGGTCTTCATGAAGCACCGGTAGGATAGAAAGAATGAATGAATTAATATGATAAACACGGAAAAGAATCTTGAACGAACCACCGTAAGAATTTGAAAATGACTGATGAAAAAGAATGAATCACCGGGAAGAATTAGAAGAACAAATATGCTAGAAGGGATTTAGATGCAAAAGAACAAAGAGATCATGAGCTGATTGAAGAATACTTGAACAAAGCACCGGGATAAATAGAGAATGATAACTAGAATGATGGCCTCCGGTAAAAAGAAATGGAATAACACTCCTGACATACTCCAGATGGGTGAAAAGAATTTGAAAACGATCTTGGAAAAGGCATGTGACTGATGAAATTCATTCTTATGTCACACTTGAAAAGAATTAAGAATGACTCTGGGGGAATTAGAAGAGTCAGGTAAGATCCTGGGAAAAGACCTGTGGGTTAGGGCCCACTGAAGAGAAAAATACGGTTGGAAAGGATTGTTGAACAGATAGATGATGCACCGGAATGATTGAGATATTTGCATGAGGTGACAACCTCGAATTAATTCGAATACAGACAAATCTCCTGAGATGTCTTGAACACTCCGGAAGGATAAACTGGCGAGAGGCGAACGAGCAAAGAAAACACTTGAGCCGAGGGAAAAGAATATGATCAACACCGAAAAACTTGAATTGAATCCACCGGAAAAGAAAAGAGATGAAGAATGACGAACGAGACGAGAATTCACCGGTTGAAACAATTGAGGGAAGACTGAACGGGCTCCACACGAATGAAATAGATGGTCGAAAGAGACTCAGACTCCGGGAAGAAGAGGGTGGGAGGGCGGGAAAACAAAGGCAACTTGGAAGGGAAAAACCGACGAATATCTTGAAGAGAAAACATCAGTTGAAATCATTGAGGAGAGAGAGCAAAAAAAACTTCGCACGAGTAGGATGGATACTCGATAACGGACTCCGGGTCCGAGAAGAAAAAGGGGGGGCGGGTGGGAAAAAACAACTGAGGATTGAGCTTGGCAAAGATGAAGAGGCTCGAGTCAACTTGACGAGAAATGCACCGGATAAAAGAGCTGAGGAGCAACGATCGGGAAAACCAACTGCGTGAACCTAAAGAAAATTTTGAATGGGAAGAGGAGTAATTCAAAACACCTACGTCAAGAATCCTCACCAGAGCGACGAAGGGGCAGAGGAGTAAAAAGAATTCCTACTCTCCTATATAACTAGACTCCGAAAACAGTTTTCTTCTAGACTCAACAACGGCCAAACTACACGATCAATCAAGGGGGGCTCCTAAGGTCGGTCGAGGCTCTGATACCAACTTGTCACGCCCAATATGCGACCCTATCCAAAAGGAACTCGAAGGTCCCACCAAGGATAGACCCGCATATTGGAACGCTTTTGCAAGGTGGATATCATTACATCAACAATTACATAATAGTGGGGATACATCCAAAACATACAATGTCACATGAATACAACAATACAACATACAAGAACAACATCCGACTACGGATGAATCATAAATAGAAACTCAAACAATATCCACCCTGCTAGCCCAGGCTGCCGACCTGGAACCTATCCCCTGATCGAAGAAGAAGCAAAAGAAGAACTCAACGCAAGCAAGCATTGCTCTCGCGTCATGATCATCACATAAACCTGTACCTGCAACTGTTGTTGTAGTAATCTGTGAGTCACGAGGACTCAGCAATCCCATTACCATGGGTATCAAGACTAGCAAAGCTTAATGGGAAAGGAAGGGGTAAAGTGGTGAGGTTGCAGCAGCGGCTAAGCATATATGGTGGCTAACATACGCAAATGAGAGCGAGAAGAGAAACAAAGGAACGGTCGTGAAACTAGCAATGATCAAGAGGTGATCCTGAACTCCTACTTACGTCAAACATAACCCAAAGACCGTGTTCACTTCCCGGACTCCGCCGAGAAGAGACCATCACGGCTACACACGCGGTTGATGCATTTTAATTCGGATCTGGTGTCAAGTTATCTACAATCGGACATTAACAAATTCCCATCTGCCACATAACCGCGGGCACAGCTCTCGAAAGTTTATACCCTGCAGGGGTGTTCCAACTTAGCCCATGACAAGCTCTCGCGATCAACGAAGGAATATACCTTCTCCCAGGAAGACCCGATCAGTCTCGGAATCCCGGTTTACAAGACATTTCGACAATGGTAAAACAAGACCAGCAAAGCCGCCCGATGCGCCGACAATCCCGATAGGAGCTGCACATATCTCGTTCTCAGGGCAACACCGGATGAGACATCCTACGAGTAAAACCAGACCTCGAGTTGCCCCAAGGGGGCCCCGCAGTCTACTCGGTTCGGACCAGCACTTAGACAAGCACTGGCCCGGGGGGGGGGGGGGGCTAAATAAATATGACCCTCGAGAGAGCGACTCCCAAGGGAAAAGTAGGTGGTGGTGAGGCAAAAGGTAAAACCAAGGTTGGGCCTTGATGGACAAGTTTTATTCAAAGCAAACTGTCAGGGGGTCCCATAAATCACCCGACCGCGTTAGGAACGCAAAATCCGGGAACATAACACCGGTATGACGGAAACTAGGGCGGCAAGAGTGGAACAAAACACCAGGCATAAGGCCGAGCCTTCCACCCTTTACCAAATATATAGATGCATTAATAATATAAGAGATATTGTGATATCCCAACCAAAATCCTGTCCACCATGGAGAAATCTTCAACTTCACCTGCAACTAGCAACGCTAGAAGAGGAGCTGAGCAAAGCGGTAACATAGCCAAGCAATGGTTTGCATAGGAAAAGTGTCAAAGGTTAGAGGTTCATGGCAATATGGGATGGCTTGATAAACAGGTAATAGGTAGCGCAGCATAGCGATAGAACGAAGCAACTAGCATAGCAATGATAGTAGTGAGATCCAGGGTAGCGGTCATCTTGCCTGGAATCCCGCAAGGAAGAAGAACGAGTCCATGAAGAAGATGAAGCCACGAAGACGAACCACACGTAGACGAACGAATCCTCACGATCGCAACGAAACGGGAACTATCGAGAAGAAGCACACAACATGGTAAACACACCACACATAAACAATACATGATGCACAACAAGCATGATGCATGGCAAGGCTACATGAAGCTACTCATGGCAAGAGATGATGCAAACAAGAACAACACATCAAGACAAGTTTAAATGAGGCCGGGAACAACATATAAAAAATCCGGTAAGTCCTCATATGCAAATTTCGAAATTGGTCCAGATCTGAATAAACCTTATGTTCAAGTTGTTAAACAACAACTTAAGATGCACCAAGATGATCTACACGGAATTCTAGTCAAGTTACATATAAAGTTCATTAGATTCGGAGCTACAATCTAGAAGATATGAGCAAAACAAGTTAAACATGTCATTGATGCAAAATGCACCCAAACATCAAGCAAACACACCAAAACAAGGATGTAACATGATAATATGAAGCTACATGCAAAATCAAGCAAGTTTCGTATAGAGCACACTCAAAAGGAGCAACGGTTCAACAAACACACACACACTATACAAGTCATAACAACAATCTGTCCATAACAACAACTAGGCATCTTGCAAGCATCAAAACAATAAGCTACAGCACCCCAACAAATAACAACAGGCATGGGCATGAATTACAGGTAAAGCATAACAAAACATGAACACTGAGCTATCTCCAGAAATCACTAGAACATGCTCCAAAACACATGGTAAGATTGCAAATAATAACAGTTTCAGACTTTAGCAGAAATAACATCAGGTTGCAATGTTTAGAGCTCTCAAACAACATGTTACAGGAACTTATCATGGCACACAAAGGCATGGCATGAATCTACTAAAAGCATAGATCAAAAGTCCCTTACTGACCATAAGCCAAAAAGGATCAGAAAATATGATGGCACCCATGTAAACATGGCAAGTTATATTACAGATTCAAACATGGCAGGAACAACAATAAGTAAGCATGTTGGTGAGCTTGAACCACTCACCACAGAGCAATACATGGCATGGCAAGGCAACCAACAGTAAGAAGGCATGTTTGTGAAGCTATACATGGAAAGAGCAAGGTCATAGGGTGCATGGATCACTAGCAAACAATCATGGAAACATTGAACTTAATGTTAACAGGCTGACAACAACATCATTTAGCAAACTTTAGAGCAAGATAACAACATGTTCCAGCAGGCTATAGTTGCAACTAAGGGCATGAATGGATAGAGCATGACATGTAGATCAAAACATGTTTATAGAATATGTTCAGATTATGCATAGAATGATTAATAGCAACATGTTTACATAGCAACAAAATATAACATAATCTGCCTGGCAAAACAGCAACAGCAAGTACACTACTTAACAAGCTCGATTCACTCACCACAAGTCATTGCGTGACAAGATAAGCATAGCATCATCAAGAAGACATGTTTGTGAAACAAACCAAGGCAAGAACAAGTCCATAGCATGCAAGGATCAACTATAGCAAGCTTGGCCAAATTGAATAACAAGTAAACAATCTGCCAGGAAACATTTTGAAGCAAAAGTAGAGCACGAAAATGACATGCTAGACTACTCCATAATTGCAAACAAGGGCATGAATGGATAGACAAAAACCACATGTTCAAAACACCCTTACTGAAGTATCTCAAAATATGCATGGATCTCTCTGTAGCATCAGGTTTACATGGCATCAAAATAACAGCAGAACAGGGACTAAAATCAGCAATATCACGAAGCCTAGTTTGCATGCTTGTGCTAGTCACCACATTGATCAAAAAAATACATGGCATACACCCCTGGAAAGATGGGATGGCATAGATCAAAACACATGAAGACATCAACCCCATAGGATGCACACATCAATCATGGAAAAAATGATAAATGAGCAAGTTATAACAGTTTCAGCAGATTAACAGCAACATGCACTCTTCCAACAGCATTTCAGGCATCAAGATGAGCTCAAATGAAAATGATGCAATGGGATGAAATGAAGTACTCGTCGAGGCGAACAATTTGACATATTACAGGCACGAAACGGAGCTACAGATGCAGAGATACAGCATGATGAACATGACATGATTATATGAAAAACTGGGGACTTAGACGAAATCTGGAGGTCAACCTCTCTGCACAGATATCGATGCACGCCGGAGAACTCGTCGGAGTTGGGCGTGGAGATGGCCGGAGGAGGGCCGGGGAGGTCGGGGCGGACGGATCCAGCCGGCCCCTCGCCGGATCTGGCACCGGCGGAGGCCGGGGCGGCGCGGCGGCCGGCGGCGGCCGGGGCCGGCGCGGGAGGCGGCAGGCGGCGGAGGAGCAAGGCGCGACGGCGGCGTCGGGCGGAGGAGAGGCGTGTCCGGGCGGAGGCGAGTCCCCGATGGCGGAGGAAGGGGCGCAGCCGGGCGGCGGGGGTCGCCGGCGGGCGGTGGCCGGAGCGGAGCTGGCCGGCGGCGGGGCAGGTGGGCTTTGGCGGCGGCGGTTCGGGCCCAGGGAGGGCCGAGCGCGGGCCTGCCGGGCCACGGCGGGTGTGGGGAGAGAGAGAGGGCGGCGGGGCTGACAACGTGGCGGCGGCTGGTTGGTCGCGGGGGCAGGGAAGGCGACGTGGCGCACCGCGATTGGCTCGGGTGAGGTGTCCGGCGGACATGTCCGGCGTGGATGGACATGTCCGGCGGCGCTAGGAGGAAGACTGTTAGGGTTTGCACCGCGAATTTCGGAGGGGGAGGTGTATATATAGGTAGAGGGAGCTAGGACAGTCCAAATGAGGAGCGGTTTTCGGCCACGCGATCGTGATCGAACGACCGAGAGCATGGAGGGGAGTTTGCTGGGTTTTGGGCCACTTTGGAAGGGTGTTGGGCTGCACACAAAAGAGGGCTTTAACGGTTACCCGGTTAACCGTTGGAGTATCAAACGACCTCCAAATGGCACGAAACTTGACAGGCGGTCTACCGGTGCTATACTAAGGCCGCTTGGCAAACCTCGGGCCATTCCGAGAACATTTAATACCCGCTCACAACAGAAGACAAAAGGGGAACGCCGGATGACATAGGAGTGCCTGATTGCAAAACGGACAACGGGGAAAAGGCTCGGATGCATGAGACGAACACGTATGCAAAAGCGATGCACATGATAACATGATATGAAATGCATATGATGACATGACAAAGTGCAACACGCAAGCAAATGACAAGGCAACAACGGCGAATAACTGGCAGACACCTGGCGCATCGGATCCAGGGCGTTACAGATGTAGCAGTCCTCTGACCAAACCAGCTGCCTCAAGCTCCTTGATCTCTTCTGCAATAAACTGCTGCCTCTCCAAGGCCTGCTTCCGGACTTTCTACTTAACAGGTCTGGCGTGTGGGTAGACATCAAGGTGGTGCTCGATTACCTTCCTGGGAACACCGGGGATATCAGATGGTTGCCAAGCAAACACATCGATATTTGCCTGCAGGAAGGCAACGAGCGCGGGTTTCCTATTTGTCATCGAGAGTGGCGCTGATAGTGAAAGTACCACCAACACCGGCCAGCCCTGCCTAGAACTTGCCGGGGCGATTTGCTCCATCACCTCAGCCCTTACCGCCAGCAACATTCTGACCCTTTTCCTTACCACACTTCTCATATTCTGCTCTCTGTCTATTGACCAACTGCTCAACTTGATAGCACTCTTGGAGGTCGTGGCCTTTGGTCCGATGGATCTTGCAGTATGGTCCATCGCCCTTCTCGGTAGCCGCAGCTTCCCGACAATCAGCGCACATGGCAGTCTCCTTGCCGTGGACCTCAGCCTTGGCGATCTTGCCGGTACTAGGGGTGCCTGATCCTTCTAAAGTCAACACTGTCTTATCCCTCCGCTTCTTGCTGCGCTTCTTGACCTTCTTCTGACTGGTGGTCTCATCATCATCCTCTGAATCAACATTGATGCAATCTTCCTCTCCTGGCAACTTCCTTCATTCCTCCATCCGAGCACACTTATCCACTAGGGTGTACAGCTCCTTCATAGTCTTGGGCAACCACACGTTCATCTTAGAACAGATCCGGCAGTTGCGCACATTGGACTGGAAGACAGCTATCACGGCTGCCGGATGGATATTTGGAATATTTCTATGAACTTTGCTGAATCTTTGTAAATACTTACGGAGGGTTTCTCGTTCCTTCTGTTGGAGAAGCTACAGATCACTGGGACTGCCTGGCTCCTTGTGGCCACCGGTGAAAGCGCCGATGAATTTGTGGCACAGGTCTACCATGACGAAATAGAGTTCTTCCGCAGGTGCATCAGCCAATACCTCACATTGGACTTGAGGGCCAATAGGAAGTAGTTGGCAAACACCTTCTCATCTCCTCCCTCAGTAGCCTGAACATCGATGGTGTAGATGCTCAAGAAATCTGCCGGCTTCAGCCTCCCATCGTACTTCTCAGGTATCTCTGGTTTGAACGTGTGAACAGACGACCAACAGACTTGCCGCAGCTCGCGGGTGAAGGCAGGGCAGCCAACCTTGAAGGGCAGGGGGCCGCCAACACTGAGCGTGGGCTCGTCGATGTCGGGGCCATCGTGCCCGTTGGCTCGGAGGAGTTTGCCGTGGCGCTGCTCGACGACGCACATGTCTCCTCTCCGCCTATCTTCCGGGGTTCATCATTGGTCTGGACGTGCTCGAGGACCAGAGGAGGCCATCGAGACGTCATCAGGGTCTAGATTCGACCGCGTGCGTGCTGGCTGTCATGGCGGGGACTGCATCGTAGGGACGGCTCCCTGCATACGGGCAGCATCATGGGCCGTTGCCGTTGCTTGGGGAGGTCATGACAGGGAAGCTCGTCGCGAGCCCTCGGCTTCGGCGAAACCAAGCAGACTTTGGATGGTGGCACGCCATTCGTCCATCTGCTCGGCCGCTAGCGGAAACCTCAGCAGCAGCTAAGCCCGCGCCATGGCCTCTGAGGCTGTGCTTGGCATAGATGATAATGAAGTCGATCGCGTCGTCGCTCAGCTCCTGATGGAGCCAGCGGCGGCAGCACTGCACCCCCGTTGTTGCGGTGCAACCACCTGGGTGGTAGGGTGGTGAGGCGGAGGTGCTCGAGGGCCATCAACTTCGTTGGGCGCATCAGCTCGGTCAACCTGCCCTGGGGAAAGTGCACGCGCAGTGGTTGCGCGGTCGGATTTCGGGTTCCGGCAGACCCTTGAGGTTCGAACACTGGGGTGCGCATGAAGACCTTTCCCCTACCAGCTCACGTCTCGACGTCTCACAAGGATCTAAGCAAGAAAGATGAACACACAAGGGACACGAGATTTATACTGGTTCAGGCCACCATTGTGGTGTAATACCCAACTCCAGTGTGTGGTGTGGTGGATTGCCTCAGGGGCTGATGATGAACAATACAAAGGGAGAATAGCCTCGCAAGGGGCTGTTCTTGAGCCGGTGCCATGAACTGCTAGGATGTGTTCAGTTGCTTCTCTCTCTCTCTCTCTCTAATCGATCTGTTCTCTAGCTCTCCCCGCCTGCTACTCTGTGGTGGCTAGTCCTATTTATAGAGGGAGGCCCTGGGCCTCTTCCCAAATAATGAGCGGGAAGGGCGCCAACAATTGGCCATTTTGAAGGGGAACATCTAGTACACTTATCCTGACTAAAGTTGGTCTTCGGCTGCCAAAGGCTCTGACGATGACGCCGTCCTGGGCTCCACGATGACCTCCATCCTGCCGTTCTGCTGGTCTTGGTCTTGTTGCACCGAAACGGTAACCTTTGCCTGATGCCTTGGACTGTGCTTGCCCCCTTTGCACCGAAAGGGAAACAAGGACACTTGATAGGCCGGCGCCCGCCTGGTGCCCGCCTGGTCTCGATCGTCATGGCTTGCATCACGGGCTCCTCGGGAGGTACCCTGCCTTGATCTCTCCGCCTCCTCGCAAGCCTGCCTGAGGAGGCTGCTCCTGAGGAAGCTTCCTGTCGTCCGCCCCGTGAGGCTTGGCCCCTCGCGAGGGTCTTGAGCTTGAGCTGATGAAGCTGGGCTGCATTGGGCACCCACTTCAGCCACGCCGCAGGCCGCAGGCAGGCAAGTCTGGGGACCCCCGTTCCCAGAACACCGACAGTAGCCCCCGGGCCCAAGGCGCGCCCGGACATGGGTTAGCAGAGAAGCGAAAGGGCAAGTGCGAAGCGCCGCAGGCCCCAACAGCCTGCGGCCTCGGGCGCCGCGTGGCGATTGATTGGAAGTGGGCGTCCGCTTCCCCACGATGCCTCGGCAACCGACCGTCTGACAAAAAGAGGTGTCGGCGTTCTGGGAACGGGGGTCCCCAGACTTGCCTACCTGCGGCCTGCGGCGTGGCTCAAAGGGGGCCCAGCGCGGCCCATCTTCATCGACTCAAGCTCAAGACCCTCGCGAGGGGCCAAGCCTCGCAGGGAGGACGACAAGGAGCTTCCTCAGGCACGGCCTCATCAGGCTGGCTCATGAGGAGGCGGAGAGTTCAAGGCGGGGTACCTCGCGAGGTGCCCATGACGCAAGCCATGACGACAAGGGGCGCCAGTCGGGCGCCAGCCCATGTAGTGTCCTCCTTTCCTCTTTGGTGCAAAGGGAGAAAGTGCAGGCGAGAGCATCAAGCAAAGGCATCCATTTCGGTGCAACAAGACCAAGACCAGCCCAACGGCAGGGAGGGAGTCATTATGGAGCCCAAGCAGGCGTCACTACCAGAGCCTTTGACAGGCGAGGACCAACTTTAGTCAGGATAAGTGTACCCGCTGTTCCCCTTCAAAATGGCCAATTGTTGGCGCCCTTCCCACTCAATATTTGGGGAGAGGCCCAGGGACTTTGCCTATAAATAGGACTAGCCACCCCCAGGGTAGAGGCATCTAGATCCTCACCAAGAAACCAGTAGATAGAGCGATTGAAAGTAGATAGAGCGATTGAACTCCTCCAAGCAGTTCATCACACCAGCCAAGAACAGACCCTCGCGAGGCTGTTCTTCCTTGTATTGTTCATCATTAGCCCAAGAGGCAATCCACCACACCACACACTGGAGTAGGGTATTACACCACAATGGTGGCCTGAACCAGTATAAACCCTCTGTCTCTTGTGTTGTTCTGTTTGTAGTTTTGATCCTAGCGATTCGGCGAGGAGCAGGTAGGCAGAGGGCGAAATCTCCGCGCGCACCCCAGTGTTCGAACCTCAAGGGTCTGCCGGAACCCGAAATCCGACATTTGGCGCGCCAGGTAGGGGTGCGCCGGAATTCTCCTTCCGTCGTCTTGTTCTTCTCTGACCATCGCATCTATGTCTGACGCTCGTCGGGCTTGCGCCGAGCGCCGAGCCGCCCTCGCTTTCTGCGTCACCCAGACGGCTTCCGTCGGCGGGCGCCCTCGTCGTTCCCCGTCACCTGCCATCAGCGCCGGCATCGGCCCGGTGGGGAACGAGCAGCAAGCATCGTCCCAGCATCCATCCATGAGGCGAGATGGCCGCACTGCCACACCCTCGCTCACCCTCGTTTGTTCTTCGTCCCGCGCGCCCTGCGCGGCCATGGGGGCTCGAGCTGCGCTCATTGCGGCAAACGAGCTCCTGCGCTGCCGCCCAATCGATGATGTCTACGAAGAGTGGCTCGACCGAGTCGCCGAGCTCGTCCGCGCCGCTGGGGGCTCCCCTGCGACGTCCTTCTCGCTGCACCGCGCCCCGCCCTGCACGGGCAATGAAGCTCCTGGGGTGCCTCAGCCGCCTCCCCCTCAAGAAGGCGCCCTGGCCCCAAGGTGCGCGGCCCCTGGGCGGAACCCGCTCCGTTAGGCGCCAGCGCGGCAAGAGCAGAGCTGCCAAGAAGTCCCTCGCCCTCGAGAAGCTGCCCGAGCGCTCGCTGCTCCGGCACGTCAAGACCCCACGCTGCTCCCAGCTACAGCGCATGGGGACCCGCAGGACCAAGCTCTTCATCGCCCAAGGCCTCCTGTGGCCACAGCGGGCTGCCGCGCCTTCACCACCGAGCTGCGCAACGTCGCGTGGCCCGGCAAGTTCAAGCCAGACCTGCCTCCTCGCTACGACGGCACGGCTGACCCTGCAGAGTTCCTCCAGCTCTACGAGCTAGGCATCGAGGCTGCCAACGGAGATGAAAAGGTCATGGCAAACTGGTTTCCCATGGCGCTCAAGGATGGGGCCCGCACCTGGCTCCTGAATCTGGCTCCAGGAACGATCTCCTCCTGGGATGAGATGCGCACCCGCTTCATCGCCAACTTCCAGGGTACTCGCGACCGGCCACCCGCCGTGAGCGACATGCGCCGTATCAAGCAGCAACCAGGGGAAACCCTGCAGAAGTACATCCAGCGCTTCAACAACGCGCGCCTCAAGATCCCCAAGGTAACGGAGGAGGCCATCATCTCAGCCTTCTCCGACGGCGTGCGCGACGTCAAGATGAAGGAGGAGCTGGCGATGCATGAAGACCTGTGCACCTCCTTGGAGCTGTTCAACTTGGCGACCAAGTGTGCCAGGGCTGAGGAAGGACGCCTCTCCCTCCTCGAGCTGCCTGCCGCAGTCCCAGAAGAGAAGAAGCCCAAGGCCAAGGACGTGAAGTGCAAGGGGGCTGCCGTGCTCGCGGCAGAGCCAGACACCAAGTGGGGCAGGGATCAGCCCGAACCCTCCAAGGCCAGTCGGTACTGCGTGGACCACGACCTCCACACCCACAACACCAATGAATGCCAAGAGCTCCGGGCCGTGCCTGAAGGAAGGGTCGGCCACGTCCCGACCGTAGCGACCGGGGCTACGGCCGAGGAGGAGGAAGGAACGCAGGATGCTGGGAAGACCGCGGCCCACGACAAGGGTGGTGCGACCAACCTCGCAAGGATCGCTGGAAGGACCCGCCTCGCGAGGGAGGCTGGAGGGATCAGCCTCGCGAGGATCGCCCGCAAGGGAACGCAGGCCTCCCTCCGCTGCCGTCGCAGCCAAGGAGAAATGAAGACCGTCATCAGGACGAGGGGGCTGGGGGCTTCCAGGAACCACGTGCAATCGCCTGCATCCTGGGTGGAGCTCAAGCCCCAACCTCTCAGCGCATCTTCAAGCAGTTCGCCCGCGAAGTGAATGCACTCCTCCCCAAGCTCGAGGCCACGCGCCCTCTCAGGTGGTCAACATGCGCAATCACGTTCAGCTTAGCGGATCAGCTCAAGTACGCGGCCACAGCCGGAGTCCTCCCGATGCTTTGTTCCCCAATCATCAGCAACGTGCTAGTCACCAGGACCCTCATCGACGGCGGGGCAGGGCTCAACATGCTGTCCGTGGAAATGTTCAACAATCTCCAAGTGCCGTACAATCAGCTTCAGCCAACAAAGCCTTTCTCCGGAGTCACCGACGGCTCCACGGTCCCGATTGGGGAGGTCCGCCTTCCTGTCACCTTCGGGGCACGCGACAACTACCGCACCGAGCTCATCGACTTCGACGTCGCCCACATTCGCCTGTCGTACAACGCCATCCTCGGGTACCCGGCGCTGGCCAAGTTCATGGCCGTAACCCACCACGGCTACAACGTCTTCAAGATGCCAGGAAGTGGCGGGGTCATCACGGTGCCCTGCGAGGAGAGAGACGCAGTGTGCTCCCTGGAGCGAGCCTTTCAGGCCGCATCGCTGGAAGACCCGGATCGCGGAAGCAGGATACTTCCCGAGGCCACCCCCAAGAAGAAGAAGACATCATCCGGCCCGGCCCCTCAGGAGGCAGGCCCCTCAGGGCCCGCGCCTGCTCAGGGGGAGCCTCCTTCCATCGCATAGGGATGTGCGCCCAGCGCCCTCTTCAGGCAGGGCTCGGGGGCTCTCCCCTGGAGGGCCGCCGACCTCGCCAAGGTCACGAGGGAGGCTCTTGGGCACTAGGTGGAGGCGTGTTTCGAAACACGTTTCCCTCAAGAAAGAGCAATGCAAGGAGGGCCAAACCCTCAGGAGTTCGTCAGCAAGGCCATTCAGGAGCTGCAGGAGTCAAGAGTCATGAGAGGCAGCCGCCGCTTGCCCGCTGTGGCCCCCCATCCAGGCGAGGATGGTGGGCTGCGCGTCTGCATCGACATACCGGGGCTCAAACGAGCCGCGTCTCAGGAGCGCCTCTGGCCCTCGCAAGTGGGACGGTGCGAGGGTCCACCCCACAGCTACGTTCGCATGCCTTATGGCTTGCCGAACACAGCTGCCGCGTACCAGCGCCTCATGAGGGCCATCCTGGAGGCTCACGATATCAGGCGTTCCGCAGCCCTGGTGGAGATGGAGATGGTCCGCGAGGAGCCGCCAGCGCCTCCGGAGCCTCCCGAGGTCCCTGGGCCTGGGGGCTCGTGAGGATCAGCTCCCGCAGCCCACCGAGTCTGCTACACCAACACCCCTTCGTCCCCAACATCATCAGGTGACATCTTTCAAGTTTCATTTCCAGCTGGGAGCGCCCTCAGGTCCGCATTATTCCCAGGCTACGTGGGTCCGTCCCTGTGGCGTGTATCCCTTTTATTTCATGTTCTTAGCTTATCTTATTGGGGGCGCCCCTCGGGCTGCATCATCCCCAAGTCGCTCGGGTCTGACCCAGCGGCATGTACCCTTCTTGCGTTTATCTTAGGGCCATGCTTTCGACCTATCATGCTTGTTATTTGGTGCCTGTCCGTGGCACCTTTTCTTCCTGGATGTCGAAAGCTTGCGCGTTAAAGGGGGGGTGCCTGAGCATCGCGACTCAGGGCTCCTACCGGCTCTCCAGCCCTCACCCTCTGGTCTTGTCCACGGCATCGCGACCTGGCATACCAGCGACGGCTGAGACCATCTCGAGGGCCGGGACCCGAGGACGTAGAGTTCCGACATCTAAACAAGCTTGCGCGTTAAAGGGGGGGGGGTTCCTGAGCATCGCGACTCAGGGATCCTACCAGCTCTCCAGCCCTCACCCTCTGGTCTTGTCCACGACATCGCGACCTGGCATACCAGCGACGGCTGAGACCAGCTCGAGGGCCGGGACCCGAGGACGTAGAGTTTCGACATCTAACCAAGCTTGCGCGTTAAAGGGGGGGGTGCCTGAGCATCGCAACTCAGGGCTCCTACCGGCTCTCCAGCCCTCACCCTCTGGTCTTGTCCATGGCATCGTGACCTGGCATGCCAGCGACGGCTGAGACAAGCTCGAGAGCCGGGACCCGAGGACGTAGAGCACCGGCATCTAGCCAAATTTGCAGGAACATACTCCAAGATAAGGCCCAGAGCCAGGCGCAACCCGCCTTGAGGTAGGGCCCCGTGACTCCCGTGCTGGCCCACGGGTGCCCAGATACACCTCGTCAAGCCCTACCGTGCCAGCCACGTGCCAGGGCGGGGCTGTATACGCCCCGGGGGCTCCTCCCGGAGGGGAGCCCCCTCCCAGGCACCAGTGGAAGCACCATGCTCTGCGCTGGCTGACGACACTGCCAAGGAGCGGCTATGCCCGTACACATACAGAAGCGCTATGCTCCGCACTGGTGATAAACAACTGAGGGTGGCCCCTGGGCCGCATCAACCTCAGGGAGCCCAGAGCTCAGTGTTTAGCCTCATCGCAACGCCTCCCTCGGGAGTGCCGCGCGAGGGGGCTGGACACGAGGGCCGCGCCAGGGTGACGCCCAGACGCACGCCACCCAGCCAGGCCCCCCGAGCTTGGTTCGTCGCATGTCCCTTCCCGAGCGGAGCCAAGGTACGAAGGCCGTTTGAGCGTCAAGGGGGACTCCTGAGCATCACGACTCAGGAGCCTAACTGGTCACGTAGCCCCTCACTCCTTAGTTCCGAAAGGCTAACGGCGGTTGAGGTATGCGCGGGGCCGGGCTCTGCAGACGTAGAACGGCAGATCCACCCGCATCTCACCTCCCTAAGGATTCACCCCCACATCTCACCTCCCTACTTGCTGTTCGAGCGCCAAGGGGGACTCCTGAGCATTGCGACTCAGGAGCCTAACTTGTCACGTAGCCCCTCACCCCTTGGTCCCATCCTGGTTTCCGGTCGGGGCTAACGGCGGCTGAGGTATGCGCGGGGCCGGGCTCTGCCGGCGTAGAACATAAGCAAGTAGGAAGGAATAGTGCAAATTTCAGGGAATTCAAAAGCAAATATTATAGTTCATACTGTTATCACAGCAAGTTTTAACGCCTGCCCGAGGCATGGTGCATGTGCAGGAATTAAAAGCAGGATGGGAGCCACGACGGAGTCACTTGCCGGCGGTGGAGCTGTGTGGAGCGGGTTCGCCTTGTGGAGTAGCAGGGCTAGCAGCGCTCCGCTTCGGCTTGGTGCTGAAGGCCCGAAACATCCCCAACAGAGTCTCCGCACGACCCTTCACGGCCTCAGTAGCGGCAACGGCACGCTCGCCGCTCGCTGGCTCCAGCAGGCTGTCGAGGTAAATGTTGGGGTCGCGAAGATAGATGTGGGTGAAGACTCATGTCAGCGCTGCAGAAGACAAGACGCGTGCCTCGACCTCAGCCGTAGGGCCAAGGCCAAGGGTGACATCTTCAAGGGCACGAACCAGGAAGGGAAGCAGCTTGGCGGGGCCATCCTCCTCGCCGGCCAGCGGGCTCTCCAGGCCACTCTCATAAAGCGTCTTCAATGAAGTGCGAGCCTTCTCCTCCATCTCCGCAAAGGCCACGCGATCCTCGGCAAGAACCCGGGCCTTGCCGTCCAGCTCAACCTTCCTCGCCTCCAGCTCTTGCTCCAACGCGCCTAGGCGGTCATGGCGCTTCTTGAGCTTGGCTTCCCGGTCCTTGACAGCCGCCTCGCGAGCCTTCATGCCTTCCTCCTGCTCTTGGCTAAGGCGGGCCTCCTCGGCGAGCTGGTTCTGCAGGCCCTTCAGCTCGCTCTCTAGTGCCTCGCAGCGACCTCAGACACTAGCCACCTCCCCCAAGGCGGCGTCGCGGACAACCTTCGCCCCAAGGACAGCTTGCTTCTCCTTATCGCAGGCCGTCGAGGCCTGGACCAGCGCCGCCCGAATTGAAGCGCCGGAGCGAATCCAGCCGGAAGCTAGCTCCAAGCGCCCGGCCACTAGAAGAGAGTCGGCGCCCAGAAGATCCTGCTGCAGGCGGTCCAGTTCAGCAACAGCGCGATCCAGAACAGTAGTCGGGGAAGCAATAGTCGGCGGAGTAGGAGGAGAAGACGGCAGCGTGATCGCGGTATCCTGAGGTGGAGCCTGCCGCGCCACGACGGCTGTGGTGGCGACATCAGGCAAGGGCACCTCGGGAGTTGCTTGGGCCATCGGGGCTGAGCTCGCCCCAGCCGGCTCAGCCAGGCCTCGCGAGGACGCCCGGGCAGGAGAGGCCCGTACGTCACGGTCACCTTCTGTCACGGGCAGAGGCGTTGCCACGGATGGAACCTCAGGAGCTCCCTTTGACTTCTTTGCCACGGGCGCCAGCCTAGCCGGGAGATATGAGCGTCAAGGCTCAGCAACAGAGCAATAAACAAGACAGGAATCAAGCACTTACAGGTCGTCGCTTGCGGGCTCGAGCAGCCTCCGGCCGTACTTGAAGCCCGAGAGCCGGCTGCAAGGATCAGCCTCAAGGAGCTCAGGAGCAGGAGGTGCGCCTGCGGATCGCCTCGGGGCTAGGGCTGACCCGCGGGGGATCAGCCCGGTCCGGTCCTTCTTCGGGATCGGGGGCAGGCTCCCGCCGCCCTGCTCATTGTCATCCTCGTCGTCGTCACTAAGATAAAGGCGGAGAGCGCGTGACCTGCGCCGAAGGGGGGGGGAGCCCTTGACTCTGCCTCGGAGTCAGCCCCCTCTTCCCGCTCCCCTCCTTCCTTCTCTTCGCTGGAGTCGCCGGAGGACACGTCCACCGGGCCCTCGGGAGCCTCCACGGGCACGGGCCCATCCCCGTTGAAGGCGGGCATGGACCCCACTACCTGCTCCCAGTCCTCGCGGAGGAACAGGGGCCTAGGAGTGCCCTCCAACCTCGCCACGTCGCCCCCAACCAAAGACTGGAGGACCGCAGCCAGATCCTCATCGGCCAAGACCGCGGGGCTTGGGTGGGGGCTCCACATCGGAAGTGAGTACTGTCGAAGCGGAGCCAGCTAGTGCTCCAGGAATTCCCTCAGCAGTGATGCACCAGTCAGCTTCGCCGCTGCCATGCTGGCCGGCCTCAGATCCGCGTCCATCTTCTCCAACACCGGCTTCGCACGGGGGTCCACAAGCTCTACTTGGGACCAGTCGTCGGATCTCGTGGGATGCCCCGTGGGCAGGGTCAGCCGAGGGTGGATGCGCCCAGCATCCACTAAGACCCACTTTCTCCTGAAGCCCTCGATCCTTTTTCCAGGGTTCGAAATGGCGATGGAGCTGCCGTATGCGACGAAGCTCGCACACGCAGAGACGGAGCCACAAGAGGTCCGGAGAGAGAAGTAGTGGCGTAGCAAGGCCACTGAGGGCTTCACCCTACGTGAGCCTCGCAATAGTAGGCGAAGATTGCCAGAAGAAGGAAAGAGTTGGGGTGGAGATGCAGGGCTTGAAGATTATAATGGCGGAGGACAGAGAAGAAGAACTCAGAAAAGGGAGGCACCAGACCGGCGATGATGGCGCTCACGAAGAGCGGATAGAAGGTGCTCCCTTGGCCCTCAGGGAGGGTAGAGCTGGCCTTGAACACCTTCACCCCGTCGATGCCCTGCGCCGCCGCCATCTGGCGCACCCGGGCAAGGCTCGCCTCTGAAACGTTCGGCGAGTCCAAAGCGGACGAATACCAAGCTCCGGCCGGGGCCTGGCGAGGCGCCATGTCTGGCTAGGGCGCGCGGACGGAGTAGATCTGAAGATTTCGAAGGCGGGGAGGAGAGGCGCAAGAACGGGGATCTGAGCAGCAACTGTAGAAAGCAAAGAAGGCAAAGGACAGAAGCCGCTCCTTTATCAACTCGCGCGGTTGCAGAGGCGCCCACGTCCAATCAACCACCACGCAGCGCCCAAGGCCGCAGGCTGTTAGGCCTGTGACGCTTCGCACTTGCCCTTTCGCCTCTCTGCTCGGCCAAGTCCGGGCGCGCCATGGGCCCGGGGGCTACTGTCGGCGTTCTGAGAACGGGGGTCCCCAGACTTGCCTGCCTGTGGCCTGCGGCGTGGCTCAAAGGGGCCCAGCGTGGCCCATCTTCATCGACTCAAGCTCAAGACCCTCGCGAGGGGCGAAGCCTCGCGGGGCGGACGACAAGGAGCTTCCTCAGGCACGGCCTCATCAGGCTGGCTCACAAGGAGGCGGATAGTTCAAGGCGGGGTACCTCGCGAGGTGCCCATGATGCAAGCCATGACGACCAAAGGCGCCAATCGGGCGCCAGCCCGTGCAGTGTCCTCCTTTCCTCTTTGGTGCAAAGGGAGCAAGCGCAGGCGAGAGCATCAAGGAAAGGTATCCATTTCGGTGCAACAAGACCAAGACCAGCCCAACGGTAGGGAGGGAGTCATTGTGGAGCCCAAGCAGGCGTCACTACCAGAGCCTTTGACAGGCGAGGACCAACTTTAGTCAGGATAAGTGTACCCGCTGTTCCCCTTCAAAATGGCCAATTGTTGGCGCCCTTCCCGCTCAATATTTGGGGAGAGGCCCAGGGCCTTTGCCTATAAATAGGACTAGCCACCCCCAGGGTAGAGGCATCTAGATCCTCACCAAGAAACCAGTAGATAGAGCGATTGAACTCCTCCAAGCAGTTCATCACACCAGCCAAGAACAGACCCTCGCGAGGCTGTTCTTCCTTGTATTGTTCATCATTAGCCCAAGAGGCAATCCAGCACACCACACACTGGAGTAGGGTATTACACCATAATGGTGGCCTGAACCAGTATAAACCCTGTGTCTCTTGTGTTGTTTTGTTCGTAGTTTAGATCCTAGCGATTCGGCGAGGAGCAGGTAGGCAGAGGGCGAAATCTCCGTGCGCACCCCAGTGTTCGAACCTCAAGGGTCTGCCGGAACCCGAAATCCAACAAGAGGTGCCCGGGCCAGACTTACCTGCTTTGTTCTCACTTGCCTAGCTCCAGATCTCCTTTCTCGCTCTTCACCTTCCTGCTTCCGAAATCCTCCAGATCTACCTCAATCCTTCTCATCCGGCAAGCCATGGCGCCTCGCAAGACCCCGACCGAGGCCTGGTACTCACCGTCTCTGGATCCCCCGAATGTGTCGGAGAAGAATCTCGCCCTCATGCGCCTGAGGACGGTGGTGTAGGGCAACGTGGGAGCGACTGTGTTCAAGGACAGGTCCGACCATCCTGAAGGCAAGGGGAGCACCTTCTACCCGCTCTTTGTGAGTGCCATCATTGCCGGTCTGTTGCCCCCTTTCTCCGAGTTCTGCCTTGCTGTTCTTCGCCTATACAACTTGCAAGCTCTACACCTCCACCCCAACTCTGTTCTTCTCCTGGCGATTTTCGCCTACTATTGTGAGGCTCATGTTGGGGTGAAGCCCTCACTGGCCTTGTCGCGTCATTACTTTTACCTCCGGGTTTCTCGTGTCCCAATCACCACCATACGCGAGCTTCATCGCATACTCCAACTCCAATGCCATCTCGAAGCCGGGGGAGAGGATCGAAGGCTTCCGGAGCAAGTGGGTCATGGTGGACGCCGGGCGCATCCACCCCCGACTGGTGCTGCCTACGGGGCAGCCTAAGGCCGTTGATGCGTGGTCTCGCGTGGAGCTTGTCGACCCCCACGCGAGGGCGGTGCTGAAGAGGATGAACGCGAACCTGAGGCCAAGCAACTTGGGGGCGGCAAAGCTGACCGGGGCCATGCTCCCGAGGGAGTTCCTGGAGCACCGGGTGGCTCCACTCTGGGAGCACTCGCTCCCATTGTGGAGGCTTGGGGAAGCGGACGCTGCCCTTCGCTTGAGCTCTGCAGCCCTGGCCGATGAAGATCTGGTCGCGGCCCTCCATTCCTTTGTTGGGGGAGACGTGGCGAGGCCGGAGGGTGCCCCCGTCCCCCTGTTTCTTCGTGGCGATTGGGAGCAGGTGGTGAACACCATGCCCACCTTCAACGGTGAGGGGATGGTGCCCGCAGAGGCTCCCGGGGATCTGGCGGCGTTGCCGACGGTGAATGTGTCCTCCAGCGACTCCAGCGGGAGTGAGGAGGAAGAAGAGGAGGAGGAAGAAGAAGAGTCTAACTCCGAGGCGACTGGCGAGGAGTCGGGGGATTCTTTCCCTCGACGCAGGTCTCGCGCCCTCCGTTCCATGCCAGACGACGATGAGGCCGGCGCCAGGCGTGGAGGGGAGGATTCTTCCCTGGTCCCGAGGAAGGGCAGGTTGGGGCTGGTTCTCCCTGGATCCGTTCTGGCTCCGGGACGGTCTGAGGCCAGCTCCGGCCTTCCCGACGCCCCCTCTGCTTCCGTGTCTCCTAAGGTGACCCCAGCTGCAGGCTCTCGGGCTTCAAGTTTGGCCGGAGGCTGCTTGAGTCCGTGAACGACGACCAATAAGTGCTCGATCCACGCTTTGCTTTGCTTCTGCCGCAGAGGCTTGATGCCTGCATTCTTTTGGCCAGGCCGGCACCTGCAGCGAAGAAGTTGAAAGGGGCTTCTGCGACCCCGCTTGAGGCGAGTTCGTCTGCCGAGGCAGTGCCTTCATCTACGGGGAAAGGAGGCATCCAGGCTCGTGCCTCCCCTGCCCAGTCATCCTCGCGAGCCCAGCAGGGACACTCTGGCAAGGAGTCAGCCCCCATGGCCCCGCTGACCCTGGAGGTACCTGGGCTTGATGCTGCTTCTGAGATGCCCAAGGCCCAGGAGGCTCCTTCCTCCCAAGCCGTAATCACACTGCCGTCCTCTCCGCCTGCTCCACCGGCTCCCATCTCTTCTGATCCCTCTATCGTCTTGGACTAGGCCGCCAACGAATTGAGCCGGCTGCGGGAGGATCTCCAGAGCGCGGACCCCCACCTGGTGGCCAGGCGCCTGGAGCTAGCTTCTGGCTGGGCCTGCTCTGCCGCCTCTGTCCGAGCGGCGCTGAGCCAGGCTGCGTCTGCCTCCGACGAGGATAAGCAAGCCACCCGCCAGGCCAAGGCCGCTCGCGATGCTGCCCAGGGCGACGCTGCGGATGCCCGGGGCTGCTGCAAGGTGCAGGAGATCGAGCTGCAAGGCCTGCATGACGAGCTCGCGAAGGAGGTCCACATCCGCCAGGAGAAGGAGGAGGAGATGAAGGCTTGGGAGACTGCCGTAAAGGACTGGGACGCCGAGCTTGATGACCGCCATGGCCGGTTGGAGACACTGGAGCAGGCGCTGAAGGTGGAGAGGGCCAAGCTAGACTGCAAGGCGAAGGTCCTGGCCGAGGATCGAGTGGCCTTTGCCAAGCTGGAGGAGAAGGCTCGTGCTGCACTGAAGACACTCTATGAGGGCGGCTTAGAGAAGCGTTGGATGGCCAAGAGGACGGCCCTGCCGAGCTGCTTCCCTTCTTGGTCCATGTGCTTGAAGATGTCACGGACGGCCTTGGCCCTACGGCCGAGGCCGAGGCGCGTGCCCTGTCGTCTCCAGCGCTGACGTGCGTCCTTAGCCACGTCTACCTTCGCGACCCCAACGTCGACCTCGACAGTCTGCTCGACCCTGTGAGCGGCGACCTCGCCGCCGCTGCTACTGAGGCTGTGAAGGGCCGAGCTGAGGCTTTGCTGGGGAGGTTTCGTGCCTTCAGCACCTTTCCCAAACGCGACGCTGCCAGCTCCGCGGCCTCAGGCGGCGGAGCCGCCACTAGAAAGTGATCCCTTCGCAGCTTCTGTCCTGCTTTAATTCCTGCAACATGCACCAGGCCTCGTGGAGGCGTTTAAACTCGTGTTTGGCATCGTGAAACAATCTATGGCTTGTAATATTTGCTTATGAATTCCCTAGAATTTGCATTTCCCCCTCCTATTTGCTTGTGTTCTACGTCGGTAGGGCCCGACCCCGCGCATACCTCAGCCGCCGTTAGCCCCGACCGGAAACCAGGACGGGACTAAGGAGTGAGGGGCTACGTGGCAAGTTAGGCTCCTGAGTCGCGATGCTCAGGAGACCCCCTTCACGCGTGAATAGCAAGTAGGGAAGGGAGGCGTAGGAGTAGATTTGTCGTTCTACGTCGGCATGGCTCGGCCCCGTGCATACCTCAGCCGCCGTTAGCCCTGACCGGAAACCAGGACGGGACTAAGGAGTGAGGGGCTACGTGACCAGTTAGGCTCCTGAGTCGCGATGCTAAGGAGTCCCCCTTGACGTGCAAACGAGCTTTTGTACCTTGGATCCGCTCGGGGAGGGGCGCGCGACGACCAGGCCCGAGGGACCTTGCGGGGTGGCGTGCGTTCAGGCGTGGCCCGGGCGCAGCCCCCGTGTCCAGCCCCCTCGCGCGGCACTCCCGAGGGGAGGCATTGCGCTAGTGCCGTACACTGAGTTCTGGGCTCCCTGAGGTTGGTACGGCCGTGGGCCGCCCTCAGTTGTTTATCACCAGCGCGGAGCATAGCGCTTCCGTATGTGTAGAGGCAGCTGCTCCTCGGCAGTGTCGTCAGCCAGCGTGGAGCATGGTGCTTCCACTAGTACGTGGGAGGGGGCTCCCCTCCGGGAGGAACCCCCGGGGCATGTACAACCCCGCCCTGACACGTGGCCGGCACGGTAGGGCTAGGAGAGGTGTATTTGGGCACCCGTGAGCCAGCGCGGGACTCACGAGGCCCTACCTCGAGGCGGGTTGCGCCTGGCTCTGGGCCTTTATCAATGGTGTGTTCCTACAGGGTGGTTAGAATGCAAATGCTCTACGTCCTCAGGTCCCGACCCTCGAGCGAGCTTAGCCGCCGCTGGTATGACAGGTCGCGATGCCGTGGGTCAAGGCCAGGGGGTGAGGGCTGGAGAGCCAGTAAGAGCCCATGAGTCACGATGCTTAGGTGCCCCCCTTTTAACGTGCAAGCGCTTTGCATGCGAGAGGAGAGGTCTGCGATAAGCAGCAGATGATAACCATGGGGACCATATTAAGCTCGGAGGAGCAAATCCATTTAGATAGATGCGGAAAAAGTAAATGCCACTGGGTCTGGCCCGAGCAGCTTGGGGATAATGCAGCCCGAGGGGTGCCCCCAACAAAGTAGGTAAAGAGCATAAGCAAAACGGATACATGCCGCAGGGACGGACCCACGCGACCTGGGAATGATGCGACCCTGCGGGCGCTCCCAGCTGAATATAAGACTTGGAAAGACGTCACCTGATACCGTTGCAGGGCGAGTGTCGGAGTAGCTGACGACGCGTGGTGAAGAAGCCACCCCTCACGAGCCTTCGGAGCCCTGAGCCTCGGGAGGCTCTAGGGGCTCGGGCGGCTCCTCAAGGTCCATCTCAATCTCCTCCAGGAACGCGCGGTGCCTGGCCACCTAAGCTTTCAGGATGCTCCTCATCAGGCGCTGGTGGGCAGCAGCCGCATTCGGCAGGCCGAAGGGCATACGAACGTAGCTGTGAGGTGGACCCTCGCAACGCCCCATGCGTGAAGGCCAGAGGCGCTCCTGAGACGCGGCTCGGTTGAGCCCTGGTACGTCGATGCAAACACGCGGCCCACCATCCTCGCCGGGATGTGGGGTTACGGCGGGTAGGCGGCGGCTGCCGCGCATGACTCTTGACTCCTGTAGCTCCTGAATGTTCCTCGCGATGAACTCCTGAGGGTTTGGCCCTCCTCGCCTCATGCCTTGCTGAGGGAAACGTGCCTTGAAGCACGCCTCCAAGTGGTGCCCAAGCGCCTCCCTCGTGACTTTGGCAAAGTCAGTGGTTCTCCAAGACAGAGCCCCCGAGCCCTGCTCGAGGAGGATGCTGGGCGCGCCTTCCTATGCGACAGAGGGTGGCGCCCCTTGAACGGGCGCGGATCCTGACGCAACGCCTCCGGAGGTGCCTGCCTTGTGAGTGTTCGAGCCAGGTGAAGCCTTATTCTTCTTAGGGACCGCCTCTAGGAGCCTCCTGCTCCTGTGATCTGGGTCTTCGATTATCGCGGCTTGGAAGGCACGCTCAAGAAAACACACTGCATCCCTTTCCTCACAAGGCACTGTGATGGTTCCACCGCTTCCTGGCATCTTGAGGACATTGTAGCCATGGTGAGTCACTTCCATGAACTTGGCCAGAGCTGGATACCTGAGGAAGGCATTGTATGGCAGGCGAATGTGGGCGACGTCGAAGTCAATGAGCTCGGTGCGGTAGTTGTTGCACTGCCCAAAGGTGACAGGAAGGAGAACTTGCCCTATCGGAACAGTGGAACCATCAGTGACTCCTGAGAAAGGCTTGGTCAGCTGAAGCTGAACATACAACACTTGGAGATTGTTGAACATCTCGACGGACAGGACATTGAGTCCTGCTTCGCCATCGATGAGGGTCCTGGTGACTTGCACATTGCTGATGACTGGGGAACAAAGCATCGGGAGGACTCCGGCCGTTGCTGCGCACTTGAGCTGATCCACTGAGCTGAACGTGATAGCGCACGCTGACCACCTAAGAGGGCGCGTGGCCTCAAGCTTGGGGAGGACTGCATTCATCTCGTGAGCAAACTGCTTGAAGATGCGCTGAGAGGCTGGGGCCTGAGCGCCGCCCAGGATGCAAGTGATTGCACGCGGCTCCTGGAAGCCCCCAACCCCCTCGTCCTGGTGATGGTCTTCATTCCTCCTTGGCGGTGGTGGCAGAGGAGGGAGGCCTGCGTTGCCCTGAGGGCGGTCCTCACGAGGCTGATCCCTCCAACCTCCCTCCCGAGGCTGGTCCTGCCAGCGGTCCTCGCGAGGTCGGTCACGCCACCCTTGGCGAGGGCCACGGTCTTCATCGTCCTCCACCTCTTAATCCTCCTCGGCCATAGCCCCGGTCGTTGCGGTCGGGACGTCGGCCGATACGCCCATCTCACACGGCCCTGAGCTCTTGACATTCATTGGTGTTGTGGGTGTGGAGGTCGTGGTACACGCAGTACCGGCTGCCCTTGGACGACTCAGGCTGATCCCTGCCTCGCTTGGTGTCTGGCTCTGCTGCGAGCACGACAGCCCCCTTGCGCTTCACGTCCTTGACCTTGGGCTTCTTCTCTTCTGGGTCGGCAGCCGGAAGCTCGAGGAGGGAGAGGCGCCCTTCCTCAGCCCTGGCGCACTTGGTCGCCAAGTTGAACAGCTCCAGCAATGTGCACAGGTCTTCTTGGATTGCTAGCTCCTCTTTCATCTTGATGTCACGCACACCATCGGAGAAAGCTGAGATGATGGCCTCCTCAGTCACCCTGGGGATCTTGAGGCGGGCATTGTTGAAGCGCTGGATGTACTTCTGCAGGGTCTCTCCTGGCTGTTGCTTGATGCGGCGCAGGTCACTCATGGCCGGGGGCCGGCCGCGAGTGCCTTGGAGGTTGGCGATGAAGCGGGTGCGCATCTCGTCCCAGGAGGAGATTGTGCCAGGAGCCAGGTTCAGGAGCCAGGTGCGGGCACCGTCCATGAGCGCCATGGGAAACCAATTCGCCATGACCTTTCCGTCCCCGTTGGCGGCTTCGATGCCCAGCTTGTAGAGCTGGAGAAACTCCGCAGGGTCTGCAGTGCCGTCGTAGCGAGGAGGCAGGTCCGGCTTGAACTTGTCGGGCCATGCGACGCGACGCAGCTCGGAGGTGAAGGCGCGGCAGCCTGCAGTGGCCACCGGAGCTCTTTGCTAATGCGGGGCTTGCTCCTGGGGATTCCCACGCACCGCTGCCTGGGGCAGCGCGGGGTCTTGATGTGGTGGCGCAGGGGCGCGGTCATGGCGCACCGGTGCCGGGAGCACGCGAGCACCTTCTTGGGGACGAGGGATCTCTTTGCAGCTCCTTTCTTGTCGCGCAGGCGCCGGACGCGGAGGGTCTTGTCCTGTGGCCGCGCGCCTTGGGGCCAGGGCGCCTTCTTGGGGAGGAGGTGGTGGAGGCACCTCCTGCTCCTCGCCTCCTGCGAAGGATGGAGGGCGGGGCAGCGAGAGGGACGGCATAGGAGAGCCCCTGCGGCGCTGACGACTTCGGTGATGCGGGCGAGCCAGTCCTCGTAGAGATCGTCAATGGTGGCGACCGCCGACGGGTGACGTCTGGGCGACACGGGTGGCGAGAGCAGCCTGACGCTCAGCGCGAGCTCGGCGAGCGTCAGCCATGGACACGGCAGAAGATCACACGCGACTAGCGGAAGAAAGATTCCGGCGCACCCCTACTTGACGCGCCAAATGTCGGATTTCGGGTTCCGGCAGACCCTTGAGGTTCGAACACTGGGGTGCGCACGAAGATCTTTCCCCTACCAGCTCACGTCTCGAAGTCTCACAAGGATCTAAGCAAGAAAGATGAACACACAAGGGACACGAGATTTATACTGGTTCAGGCCACCATTGTGGTGTAATACCCTACTCCATTGTGTGGTTTGGTGGATTGCCTCAGGGGCTGATGATGAACAATACAAAGGGAAAACAGCCTCGCGAGGGGCTGTTCTTGAGCTGGTGCAATGAACTGCTAGGATGAGTTCAGTCGCTTCTCTCTCTCTCTCTCTCTCTCTCTCTCTCTCTCTCTCTCTCTCTCTCTCTCTGATCAATCTGTTCTCTAGCTCTCCCCCCGCTACTCTTTGGTGGCTGGTCCTATTTATAGAGGGAGGCCCTGGGCCTCTTCCCAAATAATGAGCGGGAAGGGTGCCAACAATTGGCCATTTTGAAGGGGAACTTCTAGTACACTTATCCTGACTAAAGTTGGTCTTCGGCTACCAAAGGCTCTGACGATGACGCCATCCTGGGCTCCACGATGACCTCCATCCTGCCGTTCTGCTGGTCTTGGTCTTGTTGCACCGAAATGGTAACCTTTGCCTGATGCCTTGGCCTGTGCTTGCCCCCTTTGCACCGAAAGGGAAACAAGGACACTGCACAGGCCGGCGCTCGCCTGGTGCCCGCCTGGTCTCGATCGTCATGGCTTGCGTCACGGGCTCCTCGGGAGGTACCCTGCCTTGATCTCTCTGCCTCCTCGCGAGCCTGCCTGAGGAGGCTGCTCCTGAGGAAGCTTCCTGTCGTCCGCCCCGCGAGGCTTGGCCCCTCGCGAGGGTCTTGAGCTTGAGCCGATGAAGCTGGGCTGCATTGGGCCCCCACTTGAGCCACACCGCAAGCAGGCAAGTCTGGGGACCCTCGTTCCCAGAACGCCAACAGCGCCTGCGGCAAGGGCGGCCGGAGGGCGGCGGTTCGCCCTAGACCGAGCGCCATCGTTTTGGTTGTGCCCATTGGCGAGCGGAGTGCGGCCGTCGAGGTGTTGCTGATGTTGCTCTCCTCCGACATCTCCTGCTCTTGCATCCGCTGCGGGGGAAATGGTGGTGGTGTCGCCTGCTCCGACCACATCCCCAGCAGCGTTCTTGCCCTCGCGTGTCTTCATGCCCCCCGTAGCATTGGAGGCCGCGGGCAGCGGAGCCTTCGAGGTGGATGGATGAGCCAGAGAAGCTGGTTTCCTCTTGGGCGCGATGGTCGATGGCACCGTTGAAGATGCAGACGGCGATGAAGGTGACGTGTTGCTTACGTCTTCAGGTTTGCGCAAGCGATCCCCCTACCTGGCGCGCCAAAGATGTCGCTGGAAACCACGACCACCTATGGGACTAGGACAACCCCTTGCTGGTTCAGCAGGGGGGAGTCGCGTTGCACAAAGAGCAGACCAACGTGAGGCAGTGCGGAAGAGATAACATTGGCGGTTTTACCTAGGTTCGGGCCGCTATGAGGCGTAAAACCCTACTTCTGCTTTGGTGGATTGATGGTGGAAAAGTGGTGGTGGTGCATAATACACTTGCCCGACAGGGGTTGCCTTGGGGCGGTAGCGACTACGCGCGTACGGGGGTGCGAGTGATCTAACTTTCTAACCTCCCGAACGGTTGCCATGGGCCTCCTTTTATAGGTCAAGGGGTCACCACAGTGGCAATTTAGTCATTATACACTGATATGATAGCAAATAGTGCTATCATACCTAACTCTGCAGGCTGACAATGCGCATGTAATGCGCCGCTTAGTGTCATGTCGTTGGTTGCCTAGCAAGGCTTGCCGGGCTATCTCGCCGGCTCCATGCCTGCTTGTTCGACATGTCATAGGATAGGTGTCATCTGTGGGTTTCCTTGGTAGGAAGTGGCCGCCATGTGCCGAATGGTTGCCACTTAATCACTCCGTGGCTTGACACCGCATTGATCGATGACGTGGGTCGTGGTGGAGTAGTTGGTGAGGTAATCTAGTCTCCGCATGTCCTATCAGGCCCTGTCGGGACGCCTTGGTCATCTCCTTCTGGGGGTGGCCTCGCCTCTTGCCGGGCTCGCCTGCCCGGCAAGGGAGGCTTCTCTCTTGATGATATATGGCTTCTCTGACTTGGCCTTGGATCCTTCCGTTCTGCTCGTTGATGCTTTGAATCTCTTGGTCCCTAGTTCATCTTGTTCTGATGCTTCAATCTTGATCTTATGCCTATGCACAGTCCGGGCAACAGGCCCTGGGTCTGTTGCACCAACACTATGCAAGCAATGAAAATAAAATTGCAAAGGTTAAGACTGGCTTGGACAAAGGATGAACAGATCTAACTTTTATGGCTTTTTCTGGTATAGTATGTAAGAAAATAAATCTAATGTAGGGATAACTAGAACTTCTCACAGAACAACTTGAAAACTGATACCACTTTATAGAGGCGTGGGTGTCCCAATCATTCGATGAGATGATAGCTATCGATTTGGTGGAGTCGACTTTGACGATCCGACTACAAACATGCACGTCATTGTTCCTTAGAAATCTCCAAACCAATCTCCCGAGGTTACTTGCGATGCTAGAAGCACAATCAGCCTGACCACGAAGGTCTATTCCTTCATGCAATCGAAGAACAAGCAAGAATGTGATAAAAGCAATCCGAATATTGAAAATATAGATGAAGTATTGATAAAGATGGGGATCCTTAAGTGGTATTGGTCTAGTCGTTGGACACAAACGAAGTACACAAAGTTGCAATGGCTAACTTTTAACTAAGGAAATTCCAACCAAAAAGCTACTAGATTGATCTACTTATACAGGAGCAAGGAGTGGCGGCCAAGGAGGTGGGAGGACGTCCCAAAGCAGCCTAAAACTAGCCCTGGGTCGTACAAGGCCCATGGGCCCAAGTGGAGGTGAAGCAACAACTTTGGACTTGTAGTTTCAATCGGATTCTGTTGTAGCGTCAGATTCTTTCGTCAATATCTTGATCCTCCAGACCAATTTGAACGTGAATCCAATTTGGTTGGAAAGTGTTTGAATTATGCCCTTGATAACCCACAAGTATAGGGGATCGCAACAGTTTTCGAGGGTAGAGTATTAAACCCAAATTTATTGTTTCGACATGAGGGTAGCCAAATAATATTCTCAAGTATTAGCAGCTGAGTTGTCAATTCAACCACACCTGAAAGACTTAATATCTGCAGGAAAGTATTTAGTAGCAAAGTAGTATGGAAGTAGCGGTAAAGGTGGCAAAAGTAACAGTAGCAGTTTTGTAGCAATCGTAACAGTGGCAACGGAGAAGTAATGAAGCAAAGATCAATATGTGAAAAGCTCGTAGGCAATGGATCAATAATGGATAATTATGTCGGATGGCATTCATCATGCAACGGTTATAACATAGGGTGACACAGAACTAGCTCCAATTCAATAATATAATTTAGGCATGTATTCCAAATAGTCATACGTGCTTATGGAAAAGAACTTGCATGACATCTTTTGTCCTACCCTCCCGTGGCAGCGGGGTCCTAATGGAAACTAAGGGGTATTAAGGCCTCCTTTTAATAGAGTACCGGACCAAAGCATTAGCACTTAGTGAATACATGAACTCCTAAATCTATGGTCATCACCAGGAGTGGTCCTGACTATTGTCACTCTGAGGTTGCCGGATCATAACACGTAGTAGGTGACTATAACTTGCAATATCGGATCAAGAACACAAATATATTCATGAAAACATAATCATTTCAGATCTGAAATCATGGCAGTCGGGACCTAGTAACAAGCATTAAGCATAGCAAAGTCATAGCAACATCAATCTTAGAACATAGTGGGCACTCGGGATCAAACCCTAACAAAACTAACTCGATTACATGGTACATCTCATCCAACCCATCAAGGTCCAGCAAGCCTGAGATGGGATTACTCACGCACGACAGTGAGCATCATGAAATTGGTGATGGAGGATGGTTGATGATGACGATGGCGACGGATTCCCCTCTCTGGAGCCCCTAACGGACTCTAGATCTGCCCTCCCAAGGAAGAACGGGGCTTGGCGGCGGCTCCGTATCGTAAAACGTGATGAATCCTTATCTTAGATTTTTTTTTCTCCCCGAACCTGAGTATATGGAGTTAGAGTTGAGGTCGGTGGTGGTCCAGGGGGCCCACAAGGTCGGAGGGCGCGCCCCCACCCTTTTGGCCAGGGTGTGGGTCCCCTTCACTTGATTTTTTCGCCAACTTTTTTTATTAATTCCAAAACTTATCTCCGTGAATTTTCAGGACATTCTGAGAACTTTTATTCTGCACAAAAGTAAAACCATGGCAATTCTGCGGAAAACAGCGGCAGTCTGGGTTAGTTCCATTCAAACCATGCAAGTTAGAGTCCAAAACAAGGGCAAAAGAGTTTGGAAAAGTTGATACGACGGAGACGTATCAACTCCCCCAAGCTTAACCCATTGCTTGTCCTTAAGCAATTCAGTTGACAAACTAAAAGTGATAAAGAAAAACATTTACAAACTCTGTTTGATCTTGTTGTTGCAAATATGTAAAGCCAGTATTCAAGTTTTCAGCAAAGATCATGAACTAACCATATTCACAATAACTTTTAGGTCTCACATTTACTCAGATCAATGACATAATCAACTAGCGAGTAATAATGATAAATCTCGGATGACAACACTTTCTCAAAACAATCATGATATGATATAACAAGATGGTATCTCGCTAGCCCTTTCTGAGATTGCAAAACATAAATGCAGAGCACCCCTGAAGATCAAGGACTGACTAGACATTGTAATTCATGGTAAAAGAGATCCAGTCACAGTCATACTCAATATAAATTAATAACAATGCATACAAATGACAATGGTGCTCTCTAACTAGTGCTTTTTATAAGAGGATGATGACTCAACAATAAAAGTAAATTGATAGGCCCTTCGCAGAGGGAAGCAGGGATTTGCAGAGGTGCCAGAGCTCGAGTTTTAAAATAGAGGTAAATAATATTTTGAGTGGCATGCTTTCATTGTCAACATAACAACTAAGAGATCTCGGTATCTTCCATGCTACATACATTATAGGCAGTTCCCGAACAAAATGGTAAAGTTATACCCCCCCCCCCACCACCAACAAGCACACTCCACGGCTGGTCCAAAATAGCGGGTATCGTCCAACTAACAACAATCCTGGGGGAGTTTTGTCTGCAATTATTTTGATTTGATTTGAGCATGGGACTGGGCATCCCAGTTACCAGCCATTTTCTCGTGAATGATGAGCAGCGTCCACTCATCGTGAGAATGATCCGCCTAGCATGGAATATATTGACAGCCCTAGTTGGTACATGAGCGATTCGGGCATACAAAACAGAATTTCATTTGAAGGTTTAGAGTTTGGCATTTGCAAATTTACTTGGAACGGCAGGTAAATACCGCATATAGGAAGGTATGGTGGACTCATATGGAACAGCTTTGGGTTTATAGAAGTGGATGCGCAAGCAGTATTCCTTCTTAGTACAAGTGAAGGCTAGAAAAAGACTAGGAAGTGACCAACTAGAGAGTGACAACAGTCATAAACATGCATTGAGATTAACCAACATTGAGTGCAAGCATGAGTAGGTTATAAATCACCATGAACATAAATATCGTAGAGGCTATGTTGATTTTGTTTCAACTACATGCGTGAACATGTGCCAAGTCAAGCCACTCGAATCATTCAAAGGAGGATACCATCCTATCATACTACATCACAACCATTTTGATTTTCATGTTGGCACGCAAGATAAACCATTATAAGCTCCTAGCTAATTAAGCATGGCATGAGTAGCTATAATCTCTAATTGTCATTGCAAACATGTTTCATTCATAATAGGGTGAAACAAGAATGATGAACTAATCATATTTACAAAAACAAGATAGGTCAAGTTCATACCAGCTTTTCCTCGTTTCAATCATTTCATCACATATCGTCATTATTGCCTTTCACTTGCACGACCAAACGGTGTGGATAAATAATAATAGTGCACGTGCATTGGACTAAGCTGGAATTTGCAAACATTTATTCAAAGGAGAAGACAAGGTAATATGGGCTCTTTGTTAGATCAACAATAATGCATATGAGAGCCACTCAACAATTTTCATCGTGGTCTTCTCCTCTCGACCCCCAAAGAAAAGAAAAGAAAAGAATTTCAAAGAAACACACTGAAATATTTTTGGAGTTTTTGTTTTTCTGAAGGAAGAGAAACAAGAACGAGAAAATCTTTTTGGGTTTTCTTTTAATACTACAACTAAGCATGCATAGAAAGTAAACTAACTACAACTAATATTTTTTTGGTTTTTCTTAAGGTTTTTTTTCAAACGCACAAGAAGAAAGTGGGAAAAAGAAATGAACTAACATGGATAATACAATGAAAAAGTATGAACACCGACAACTGGAATGAGTGTGTGAAGATGAATGTAATGTCGGTGAGAAATATGTACTCCCCCAAGCTTAGGCTTTTGACCTAAGTTGGTCTACGCCCATGGATCAACGTAGCCCTCTCTGGTGTACTGAGGAGGATCCTGGGGGTTCCACTAGTTAGCGAGCTCCTGTGGATCCCACTGATAAATAGACTCCTGATATGGATCATGTGATGGTTCTGGCTCAGGAGGTGGGGATTGTGTTCCCTCCCAGTATGCATGAATGTCCGCGGGCAAAACAAAGTACCTACCTGAATGAATATCAAACAAAGTAGGTGCAGGCAAGGTAATAATCTGAAAAGTATCCTCACTAAATATCAAGTTATAAATGAGTCTCTTTCCCTCATCATAGCGAATAAAGTTATGTGGTACCATGCTATCATAATCTAAAAATATATTGTGTAGCATTTTCTCCTCTTTCTCATAATGCCTAATGGGTATCTCGAAGCGTCTAACAAGGCAGGAGGCAAAGATACCACCAAAAAATAGGACCCTTTGTACGGTTTAAACTTAATCGTTTAGCGACCATCACACCCAAACTATAAGTTCTATCTCTATGTAAAGCGTGGCACCAAATGGCGAGGTCAGGGCCACTAAGGCCTCCACTCTCTCCACAACCAATTAAACATCTCCCGGCAAATAATGAGTAATAGCGTAAAATAGGGAAATGAATACTAGCCTCCCTTGCTCCAGACACTCCTCTGTTTTCCCTTACGGTGATTTCATGAATAAAACCTTCGACATCACTAGGATGTGGTTCCTCGACACTACCTTCATAAGGTAATTTACAAACCTCACAAAAGTCATAAAGCGTCATTTCTTTATACTCATCATATAAGTGAAAATCTATTGTGGGTGGTGATCTCCTAGCATGAAATGAAAATTTTGCACGAAAGGATTAGTGAGTAGGATATACTGATCACACTGGTCGAGGAGGAAGTCGGTGATGCCTGCATTTCCAGCCAAATAATAGAAATCATCATAAATCTCAGCTTCTTGTAAGAATGCATCACATGGCCATTCACACGGTCAAATCTCCGTCGCGCGAGGAAGATTATACTTGGGCCTTTCCTTCTCCTCATTTTATTTTTCCTTCGAACCACGGCTCGAGGAGCCTCTGAACAATCTCCTCATCATTTTCTTCCTCTGAAAATCTCTGAAATTTTTAGTGACTCAAAATAGAAGTGAACCAAACTCGATAAAATTGATAGCAACTACTCCCACAAGTGCCTAGAGGCTATATCATGCATCAAAACTACTTTGGACCATATAAATTTGACATGCAAGCTCAAGAACAGGGTTACCAAGACAGCCAAAATGTGCAATAAATAGAGCACTAGAACAAAAACTAATTGGACCATTGGAGGAGTCACATATCAAAGAACAATCACCCAAAGCAGTTTTGTGAATGGAGCTTTGAGCAAGGAGATCGAAAATGGCAGCAAAACGAGCAAGAACACGAGTTTGAGCTATGGAGTGATTTTTTCTAGAGGAAAGAGTGGATAGGTGCTGGAATAAGTGGAGGGGGGCCACATGAGGCCCACAAGGTCAGGGGGCGCGCCCTCCACCCTTGTGGCCAGCTGGTGAAGCCCCCTGGTGTGTTCTAAGCTCTAGAAATTCTAAAATGTTCTAAAAATAATCATACTAAATTTTCAAGGCATTTGGAGAACTTTTATTTTTGGGACATTTTTTATTGCATGGGTAATTCAGAAAATAGACAGAAAATGCTATTTTTGCTTTATATAATCAATACCTACTAATAAAAGAAATAGGTATTCTTAGTCCGTCATGCTATTTTATAGAAAACCCCCTAATGTTTCTGACATTAAACCCGCAGTACATATTAAATCTTTTCTAAAATACTCATATCTTCTAAACCGTAACTCCAAATTTAACACGTTATATATGGAATTTGATTAGAAAAATATATAGAATCTGAATATGATGTTATTTTACCTGTTAACCTTAAAAATACTTTCTAGGGTGCAATCTTAATCAATAATGCATTATCCGTCTTTCTTTCATATCAGTATTGATCCGGATTGTGGATGAACATCTCAGCTAAATCAGGATTGGAAACGAAATTGAAGATCACTTGCCCGTTTCTTTGTATGTTTTAAATCTACATGCAAGTCGTGTTTAAATACAAGACATGCATGTGGAATCTTGAACTTGCATTTTTGTAGGAAAAGACCATCTTTGCTTGGGTCGTAGCTACAAATACTCAGATTATATAGACAATTTTTTTATAAATTAAGAGCGTGTGGTATTATTTTCTCCCGTTTTAACGCACTGGCCCTTCTGCTAGTCTAAATAATAGAAGATAAAAAATGGATACAGAGAGTTGTGCTTTCTAAATTCATCCATCTCATACTCATCAAAAGGAATCCATTAACAAGGTTGATCAAGTCTTATTAACAAAACTTCTTCCGAATGACATGAAACCGAAGAACTTTCGAATAACACTAGGTTACCTCAATGGGGATATGCATGTCCCTAACAATAAGAATATCATTTTTCTTTGACTGTAGGAAGAGGAAATTTAAAACCTCCAACAGTAATAGTTGAAAATTTTCCAATAGCTCTGATACTATGAACTTGAGGTTGTTTCTGCGGAAAGTGCACCGTATGCTCATTACCATTAACATGAAAAGTGACATTGCCTTTGTTGCGATCAATAACAGCCCCTGCAGTATTCAAAAAGGTTCTACCAAGGATGATTGACATACTGTCATCAGGAATACCAAGAATAACAAAGTCCATCAAGATAGTAACGTTCGCAACCACAACATGCACATCCTCACAAATACCGATGGGCATACATAGCAGTCGATTTATCTGCCATTTGCAAAGAAATTTCAGTAGGTGTCAACTTATTAAATTCAAATCTACGATACAAAACGAAAGGCATAACACTAACACCAGCTCCAAGATCACATAAAGTAGTTTTAACATAGTTTCTTTTAATGGAGCATGGTATAGTTGGTACTCTCGGATCTCCAAGTTTCTTTGGTATTCCACCCTTAAAAGTATAATTAGCAAGCATGGTGGAAATTTTAGCTTCCAATATATTTCTTTTATTAGTAACAATTTCTTTCATATACTTAGCATAAGGAGGCATTTTAAGCATATCAGTTAAACGCATACGCAAAAAGATAGGTCTAATAATTTCACAAAGCGCTCAAAATCCTCAGCATCCTTTTTCTTGGATGGCTTAGGAGGAAAGGGCATGGGTTTCTGAACCCATGGTTCTCTTTCTTTACCATATTTCCTAGCAACAAAGTCTCTCTTATCGTAATGTTGATTCTTTGATTGTGGGTTATCAAGATCAATAGTAGGTTCAATCTCTACATCATTATCATTACTAGGTTGAGCATCAACATGAACATCCTTATTAACATTATCACTAGGTTCATGTTCATCACCAGATTGTGTCTCAGCATCAGAAATAGAAATATCATTAGGATTCTCAGGTGTATCTATAACAGATTCACTAGCATGCAAAGTCCTATTAGTCTTCTTTTTCTTTTTATTAGAAGGACTAGATGCATCAGTATTAGTTCTCTGAGTATCTTGCTCAACTCTCTTAGGATGACCCTCAGGATACAAAGGTTCCTGGGTCATTTTACCACCTCTAGTCATAACCCTAACAACATTATCGTTGTTCTTTTTATTTAACACATTAAGCAAATCATCTTGTGCCTTAAGTACTTGTTCTACTTGAGTTGTAACCATGGAAGCATGTTTACCGATAAGCTTAATATCATTAATAGTTCTACTCATGTAATCACCCAAGTGGTCAAGCATGTAAGCATTACGTTTCAATTGTCTACTAACATAAGCATTGAAGTTTTCTTGTTTAACAATAAAATTATCAAACTCACCCAAGCATTGACTAGCATACTTATTATGAAGAATATCACCTTCATCAAATCTATGGAGAGATTTTACCTCTACTACCTGTGTCGGGTTATCAAGACCATGTATTTCTTCAAAAGGCGATAAATTCTTAACATCTCCAGCTTTAATACCTTTTTCTTTCATAGATTTCTTTGCCTCTTGCATATCTTCAGGACTAAGAAATAGAATACCCCTTTTCTTCGGAGTTGGTTTAGGAGTTGGTTCAGGAAGTGTCCAATCATTATCATTACTCAATATATTATTCAATAGCAATTCAGCTTTCTCACCAGTTCTTTCCCTGAAAACACAACCAGCACAACTACCTAGGTTGTCTCTGGAAGCATCGGTTAGTCCATTATAAAAGATATCAAGTATTTCATTTTTCTTGAGAGGATGATCGGGCAAAGCATTAAGTAATTGGAGAAGCCTCCCCCAAGCTTGTGGGAGACTCTCTTCTTCAATTTGCACAAAGTTAAATATTTCTCATAAGGCAGCTTGTTTCTTATGAGCGGGGAAATATTTTTGAGAGAAGTAATAAATCATATCCTGGGGACTACGCACACAACCAGGATCAAGACAATTAAACCATATCTTAGCATCACCCTTTAATGAAAAAGGAAACAACTTAAGAATATAGTAATAGCAATTTTTCCACATGAGCAAATAGGGTGGCTATATCATTTAATTTAGTAAGATGTGCCACAGCGGTTTCAGATTCATAACCATGAAAAGGATCAGGTTCAACCAAAGTAATTAACTCAGCATCGATACAGAATTCATAATCCTTATCATTAACAAAGATAGGTGAAGTAGCAAAAGCGGGATCATATTTCATTCTAGCATTCAAGGATTTTTCTTTCAGCTTAGCTAACATTTTCTTAAGATCCTCTTTATCATTGCAAGCAAAGAAGTCTCTAGCAGTTTCTTCATCCATAACATAATCCTCAGGTACAATAGGCAATTCATATCTAGGGGGAGAATCATAATCATCATTTTCAACAATATCATTCGTTTTAGTAATTTCATTCTCTCTAACCCTAGCAAGTTGTTCATTAAGAAATTCACCTAGTGGCACAATATTATCAAGCATAGAAGTAGTATCATCATAAACATCATGCATAGCAGAAGTGACATCATCAATAACATGCGACATATCGGAATAAATATCAGGTGTAGGCGTCGCAAGTTTACTCAAAACAGAAGGTGAATCAAGTGCAGAGGTAGATGGCAGTTCCTTACCTCCCCTCGTAGTTGAGGGAAAAATCTTGGTTCTTTGATCTTTCAAATTCCTCATAGTGATAAACAGATATAATTCCCAAGTGACTCAAAGAATAGATCTATGTTCCCCGGCAATGGTGCCAGAAAAAGGTCTTGATAACCCACAAGTATATGGGATCACAACAGTTTTCGAGGGTAGAGTATTCAACCCAAATTTATTGATTCGACACAAGGGGAGCCAAAGAATATTCTCAAGTATTAGCAGCTGAGTTGTCAATTCAACCACACCTGAAAGACTTAATATCTGTAGCAAAGTAGTATGGAAGTAGCGGTAACGGTGGCAAAAGTAGCAGTAGCAGTTTTGTAGCAATTGTAACAGTGGCAACGGAGAAGTAATGAACCAAAGATCAATATGTGAAAAGCTTGTAGGCAATGGATCAATAATTGATAATTATTTCGGATGGCATTCATCTGCAATGGTTATAACATAGGGTGACACAGAACTAGCTCCAATTCATCAATATAATGTAGGCATGTATTCCGAATATAGTCATATGTGCTTATGGAAAAGAACTTGCGTGACATCTTTTGTCCTACCCCCCCATGGCAACGGGGTCCTAATGGAAACTGAGGGATATTAAGGCCTCCTTTTAATAGAGTACCGAACCAAAGCATTAGCACTTAGTGAATACATGAACTCCTCAAACTACGGTCATCACTGGGAGTGGTCCCGACTATTGTCACTCCGGGGTTGTCGGCTCATAACACGAAGTAGGTGACTATAACTTGCAATATCGAATCAAGAACACAAATATTCATGAAAACATAATAGGTTCAGATCTGAAATCATGGCACTCGGGCCCTAGTGACAAGCATTAAGCATAGCAAAGTCATAGCAACATCAATCTTAGAACATAGTGAATACTAGGGATCAAACCCTAATAAAACTAACTCAATTACATGGTAAATCTCATCCAACCCATCATGGTCCAGCAAGCCTACAATGGGATTACTCACGCTTGGCGGTGAGCATCATGAAATTGGTGATGGAGGATGGTTGATGATGACGATGGCGACATATTCCCCTCTCCGGAGCCCTGAACGGACTCCAGATTTTCCCTCCCGAGGAAGAATGGGGCTTGGCGGCGACTCAGTTTCGTATAACGCAATGAATCCTTCTCTCTGATTTTTTCTCCCCGAACATGAATATATGGAGTTGGAGTTGAGGTCGGTGGAGGTACAAGGGGCCCACAAGGTCGGAGGGCGCGCCCGAGGGGGGTGGGCGCCCCCACCCTTTTGGCCAAGGTGTGGCCCCCCTTCACTTGATTCTTTCGCCAATATTTTTTATTAATTCCAAAACTTATCTCCGTGAAGTTTCAGTAAATTCCGAGAACTTTTTAGTCTACACAAAAATAACATCATGGTAATTCTACCAAAAACAGCGGCAGTCCGGGTTAGTTCCATTCAGATCATGCAAGTTAGAGTCCAAAACAAGGGCAAAAGAGTTTGGAAAAGTAGATACGATGGAGACGTATCAGCCCTAGAGGCAATAATAAAGTGGTTATTATTATATTTCCTTAATCATCATAAAGGTTTATTATTCCTGCTAGAATTGTATTGACCGAAAACTTAAATACATGTGTAGATACATATACAAATACCGTGTCCCTAGTGAGCCTCTACTAATCTAGTTCGTTGATCAAAAGATGGTTAACCCTAGGCATATGTTGTCACTTGATAACGGGATCACATCATTAGGAGAATGATGTGATGGACAAGACCCATCTGTTATCATAGCATATGATTGTTCAGTTTTTTCTATTGCTTTCTTAAATGTCAAATACATATTCCTTCGACCATGAGATCATGCAACTCCTGGATTCCGGAGGAATACCTTGTGTGCTATTAAACGTCACAACATAACTGGATGATCATACAGGTGCTCTACAGGTATCTCCTAAGGTGTCTGTTGAGTTGGCATGGATCGAGATTCGGATTTGTCACTCCATATGACAGAGAGGTATCTCTGGGCCCTCTCGGTAATACAACATCACAAGAAGGTTGCAAGCAAAGTGACTAAGTAGTTAGTTACAAGATGATATATTACAGAACGAGTAAAGAGACTTGCCGGTAAGGAGATTGAACTAGGTATGGAGATACCGACAATTGAATCTTAGGCAAGGAACATACCGACGGACAAAGGGAAACTACGTATATTGTCATAAAGGTTTGACCGATATAGATGTTTGTAGAATATGTAGGAACCAATATGGGCATGCAGGTCTCGCTATTGGTTATTAATAGGGGAAGGGTCTGCATGCTTAAAGTTTGTTGATGATATAGTATTATATGATTTATGTGATTTGGTGACTGAATGTTGTTCGGAGTCCCGGATGAGATCACGGACATGAGGAGGAGCTCTGGAATGGTCCAGAGGTAAAGGTTGATATATAGGATGATATTATTTGGTCTCCGAAAAGGTTTCGGAACACACCAGGTATTTATCGGATCACTGGAAGGGGTTTTGGGAAGGCCACGGGAGTTATTGGGCCTAAACGGGCCAAGGGGAGGTAGCACACCAGCCCACAAGGGGCTAGCGCGCCCCACCTCATGGCTCCGGCCCCAGGGAAGGAAGGGAAGAGGGCCTGCCCCCTCTTACCTTCTCTTCCACATGAAAAAAGGTAAGGGGGGAGCCTCCCCTCATGCCTTCTCCCTTGCGCCATAGGAAGGAAAGGCGGGGGGCGCACCTAGGGCAGGAGCCGAGGGCGGCCACCGGCTCCCTTGGGGGCGCCCCTAGGGGTGCCTCCCCTCCCCCCACCTATATATATATGTGAGGAGATGAGGGGGCTAGACACACCACGATCCCCAAGCCGTGTGGGGCGCCCCTCTCCCTATAGTTCTAGTTCATCCTCTGTCCATGTTCATAGTGCTTGGCGAAGCCCTGCGGAATAGTTTCACCACCACTGTCACCACACCGTCATGCTGCCGGAACTCATCTACTACTTTGTCTCTCTTGCTGGATCAAGAAGGCAAGGACGTCATCAAGCTGAACGTGTGTTGAACGTGGAGGTGCCGTATGTTTGGTAGTTGATCGGGGCAGATCGTGAAGGTGTAGGACTACATCAACCATGTTGATAAACGCTTCCGCTTAGCGATCTACAAGGGCATGTAGATGCTCTCCTCCTCTCGTGGCTATACATCGCAATGGATAGATCTTGCGTGTGTGTAGATTTTGTTTTGTTTTCCATGCAACGTTCCCCAACAGTGGCATCATTTGCAAGGTCTATGCATAGATGATATGCACGAGTAGAACACAAAGGAGTTGTGGGTGGTGATGTTCAAATTGCTTCTCATCAATGTCTTATTTGGATTCGACGGCATTGTGGGATGAAGCAGCTCAAACCAACCTTACATGTCCACACACATGAGAGCGATTCCACCGACTGGCATGCACCTTGTTTTGCATATAGGTGGCTAGCGGGTGTCTGCTTCTCCTACTTTAGTTGAATCAGATTTGACTATGGAGGTCCTTGCAGAAGGTTAAATAGCAAATTGATAAACACCGTTGTGGTTTTGCGTAGGTAAGAATGGTTCTTGCTAGTTGCCCGTAGCAGCCACGTAAATCTTGCAACAACAAGGTAGAGGACGTCTAACTTGTTTTTGCACGGCATGTTGTGATGTGATATGGTCAAGATGTGATGTGATATAAGTTGATGTATGAGATGATCATGTTTTGTAATAAGTTCACGACTTGCATGTCGATGAGTACGACAACCGGCAGGAGCTTTAGGGTTGTCTTTAATTATTATACACAAATGTTAAAGCCCACACGTGTGGCATGAAGCAACATGGCCCAAATGCGTCCATTACCATTCATTTTGCCACATCAAAACAGATGACATCAGCGGGAATCTTTTTGGTTTTTGGCTCAAAATGTTTTATCTCCTAATTAAAAAATACAATTAAATATTCATTTTCACCATTAAATCCATCTCGACGAGATCTTCAAAACAAGATCCCATGTTGATATGTTTCGATGAATTTTTTTTGCCCAAAAAGTTGCCATGATGTTTACACCGTAGTTGCCATAGTGTTTACACTAAAGTTGCCATGTGGCAATTTTAGTTTATAGAGCATGACAATTTTCGTATTTTGACCATGGCAATTCTAGTACTTTGACCATCAAAAATATTTTTTGTATGAACCATGGCAATTTTAAGTGCATGTATCATTGCAATTTTAGTTTATGGTTCATGTCAAGTCTAGTTTTTAAATCTCCACTTTATAATATGTCAAAATTTACTTTTAAATGTAGAAGAAAATAGCTGAAACATATCATGGCAACTTCAGTGTAAACACCATGGCAATTCATGTGCAATAGACATGGAACTTTTAACACCCCCCCCCCAAAAAAAGTCATAGAAACATATTGATATGCGTTCTAGTTTCGAAGATCTTGTCGCGATGGATTTAATGGTGAAAACAGATCTTCTATCGGATTTATCAGTTAAGAGATAAAACATTTTAAAAACTGGAAATCAAAAAAGATTCCCATATGCATGCATGCGGTAACGTGGCGCAGTCTGTGTGTTATAAGGCGTGTGGGCGGATGTCGCTCCCACCACACCTGTGGGTGTTATCAGCGTCCTTATTATATGACATGCGCGTCAATCACTTAAGCGCCATGTAATTGCTTTACTTTATCTCTATGTGTTAGCAATATTTGTACAAGCAAGTTAGCGAGGCGACCCTGGCGCAACGATGGAGATCAAGGTGTCGTGCCGGTGACGATGGAGATCATGTCGATGCTTTGGACATGGGGATCAAAAGCACAAGATGATGATGGCCATATCATGTCACATATTTTGATTGCATGTGATGTTTATCCTTTATGCATCTTATTATCCTTAGAATGACGGTAGCATTATAAGATGATCCCTTCACTTAATTTCAAGATAAAAGTGTTCTCCCTGAGTATGCACCATTGCTAAAGTTTGTCGTTTCAAAGCACCTCGTGATGACCGGGTGTGATAGACTCTACGTTCACATACAACGGGTGTAAGCCAGTTTTGCACATGCAGAATACTTGGGTTAAACTTGATGAGCTATCATGTACAGACATGGTCTTGAAATACTGGAGATCGAAAGGTCGAACGTGAGTCATATAGTAGATATGATCAACATAGAGATGTTCACCATTGAAGACTACTCCATCACACGTGATGATTGGACATGGGTTAGTTGATTTGGATCATGTATCACTTAGCCAACTTGAGGGATGTTGATTTAAGTGGGAGTTCATTAGTAATTTGATTATTTGTGCTAAAATTTATCATGAACTATGTTGTATATCTATGTTGTATATCAATGGCCCGTGCTACACGGACTGGGTTGATGGTAGCAACTACACGGACTGGGTTCGTAACTTGAGGATTATCCTCATTCTCGCACAGAAGAATTATTTCCTTGATGCACCGCCATGTCTATTTCAAGCAAATGCTTGACGTTAGAGATATGAAGTCTCCAACAAGTTCTTTAGCTATAAGATGGAGGAGAACAATTTTGTCAATGAACACATACTCAAAATGTCTGGGTACCATAACCACTTGACTCAGCTGGGAATTGATCTTCCAGTTGAGAGTGTTATTGACAGAGTTCTTTAGTCACTGCCACCAAGCTACAAAGGCTTCATGATGAAATATAATATGCAAGGGATGACGAAACGATTCCTGAGCTCTTTGCGATGCTGAAATCAGCAGAGGTAGAAACCAAGAAAGAGCATCAAGTGTTGATGGTTAACAAGACCACTAGTTTCAAGAAAAAGGGCAAGGGAAAGAAAGGGAACTTCAAGAAGAATGGAAAGCAAGTTGTGTTCCTCACTAATGCTCGTAGTAGCGCCTGTGTATTTGATACTGGTTCGATTGCTCATATTTGTAACTCAAAATAGGAGCCGCAGAATAAATGAAGATTGGCTAAGGACGAGGTGACGATGTGCATCGGGAATGGTTCCAAGGTTGATGTGATCACCGTTGGCACGCTACCTCTGCATCTACCTTCGGGGTTAGTTTTAGACCTCAATAATTGTTATTTGGTGCCAGCGTTGAGCATGAACATTATATCTAGATCTTGTTTATTGCGAGACTGTTATTCATTTAAGTTAGAGAATAATGGTTGTTCTATTTATATGAGTAACATCTTTAATGGTCAGGAACCTTTGATGAATGGTCTATTCTTGTTGAATCTCGATCATAGTGATTCACATATTCATAATATTGAGGCCAAAAGATGCAAAGTTGATAATGATAGTGCAACATACTTGTGGCACTGCCATTTAGGTCATATTGGTGTAAAACGCATGAAGGAACTCCATGCGGATGGACTTTTGGAATCACTTGATTATGAATCATTTGATACTTGAGAACCATGCCTTATGGGTAAGATGACAAAAATTCCGTCCTCCAGAAAAATGGAGCGAGCTAATTAGTTATTGGAAATAATACATACCGATGTACGCGGTCCGATGAGTGTTGAGGCTCGCGGTGGGTATCGTTATTTTCTAACCTTCACAGATCATTTGATTAGGTATGGGTATATCTACTTGATGAAACACAAGTCTGAAACATTTGAAAAGTTCAAAGAATTTCAGAGTGAAGTGGAGAATCATCGTAACAAGAAAATAAAGTTTCTATGATCTGATCATGGAGGCGAATATTTGAGTTACAAGTTTGGCCGTCATTTAGGACAATCTGGAATTGTTTCACAACTCACGCCACCTGGAACACCACAGTGTAATGGTGTGTCCAAACATCGCAACCGTACTTTATTAGATATGGTGCGTTCTATGATGTCTCTTTCTGATTTTGCCTTTATCATTTTGGGGTTATGCATTAGAGAGATCTTCATTCATGTTAAATAGGGCACCATCTAAATCCATTGATATGACGCCGTATGAACTATGGTTTGGCAAGAAACCTAAGATGTTTTTTCTTAAAGTTTGGAGATGCGACGCTTATGTCAAAAGGCTTCAACCTGATAAGCTCGAATCCAAAGCGGAGAAGTGTGTCTTCATAGGGTACCCTAAATAAACTATTGGGTATACCTTCTACCACTGATCCGAAGGCAAGATCTTTGTTGCTAAGAATGGGTCATTTCTAAGGAGTTTTACTCGAAAGAAGTGAGTGGGAGGAAAGTAGAACTTGATGAGGTAGTTGTACCATCTCTTGAATTGGAAAGTAGCACATCAGAGAAAACCATTCCCGTGATGTCTACACCAACTAGAGAATAAGCTAATGATGATGATCATGAAACTTTGGATCAAGTTACTACAGAACCTCGTAGGTCGACCAGAACACATACCGCACCAGAGTGGTACGGTAATCTTGTCCTGCAAGTCATGTTGTTAGACAACGATGAACCTACAAACTATGAAGAAGCTATGATGAGCCTAGATTCCGATAAATGGCTTGAGGCCATGAAATCTGAGATACGATCCATGTATGAGAACAAAGTGTGGACTTTGGTGGACTTGCCCGATGATCCGCAAGTCATTGAGAATAAATGGATCTTCAAGAGGAAGACGGACGCTGATGGTAATATCACTGTCTACAAAGCTCGACTTGTCGCAAAAGGTTTTTGACCAGTTCAAGGGGTTGACTACGATGAGACTTTCTCACCCGTGGCGGTGCTTAAGTATGTCCGAATCATGTTAGCAATTGCCGCAATTTATGATTATGAAATCTGGCAAATGGACATCAAAACTGCATTCCTTAATGGGTTTCTTAAAGGAGAGTTGTCTATGATGCAACTAGAAGGTTTTTTCGATCCTAAAGGAGCTAACAAAGTGTGCAAACTCTAGCGATCCACCTATGGACTAGTGCAAGCATCTCGGAGTTGGAATATACGCTTTGATGAGGTGACCAAAGCATATGGTTTTATACAGACTTACAGTGAAGCCTGTATTTACAAGAAAGTGAGTGGGAGATCTGTAGCATTTCTAATATTATATGTGGATGACATATTGCTGATTGGGAAATATATAGAATTTCTGGATAACATAAAAGGATATTTGAATAAGATTTTTTCAATGAAAGACCTCGGTGAAGCTGCTTACATATTAGGCATCAAGATCTATAGGGATAGATCGAGATGCTTAATAGGACTTTCACAAAGCACACACCTTGACAAAGTTTTGAAGAAGTTCAAAATGGACCAGGCAAAGAAAAGGTTCTTACCTGTGTTGTAAGGTGTGAAATTGAGTTAGACTCAAAGCCCGACCACGGTAGAAGATAGAGAGAGAATGAAAGTCATTCCCTATGCCTCAGCCATAGGTTCTATAATGTATGCCATGTTGTGTACCAGACCTGATGTGTGCCTTGCCATAAGTTTGACAGGGAGGTACCAAAGTAATCCAGGAGTGGATCATTTGACAGCGGTCAAGAATATCCTGAAGTACCTGAAAAGGACCAAAGATGTGTTTCTCGTTTATGGAGGTGACTGATGACCCGCAAGTATAGGGGATCAATCATAGTCCTTTCGATAAGTAAGAGTGTTGAACCTAATGAGGATCAGAAGGAAATGAGAAGTGGTTTTCAGCAAGGTAATTTCTGCAAGCACTGAAATAATCGGTAACAGGTAGTTTGATAGAAAGATAATTTGTAACGGACAAGTAGCGGTAATGGTAAATAAAGTGCAGCAAGGTAGCCTAATCCTTTTGTGGCAAAGGACATGCCAAAACGGTCTCTTATAATAAGCAAAGTGTTCTTGTGGGCACATGGGAATTTCATCTAGTCACGTTCATCATGTTGGTTTGATTTGCGTTCGCTACTTTGATAATTTGAGATGTGGGTGGACCAGTGCTTGGGTGCTGTTCTTACTTGAACAAACCTCCCACTTATGATTAACCCCCTTGCAAGCATCCGCAACTACGACAAAAGATAAAATCTAACCATAGCATTAGACATTTGGATCCAAATCGGTCCCTTACGAAGTAGCGCATAAATTAGGGTTTAAGATTCTGTCACTCTAGCAACCCATGATCTAATAACTACTCCACAATGCATTCCCTTAGGCACAAATATGGTGAATTTCCATGTAGTCGACGTTCACATGACACCACTAAGGGAATCACAACATACATATCATCAAAATATCGAACACATATCAATCTCACATGACTACTTGAAACATGGCTTCTCCCGTGACCTCAAGAACAGAAGTAAGTACTCACAGATGATATTCATGCTCAAGATCAGAGGATTATTACATAGCATAATGGATCTGAACATATAATATTCCACCAAATAAACCATATAGTAATCAACACTACTAGTCACCCACATGTACCAATCTGAGGTTCCGGTACAAAGATTGAACACAAGAGATGAACTAGGGTTTGAGAGGAGGTGGTATCATTGAAGATGTTGATGGAGACTACCCTCTCAAAGATGAGAGGGTTGTTGGTGATGACGATGGCTTCGATTTCCCCCTCCGGAAGGGAAGTTCCCCTGGCAGAATCGCTCCGCCGGAGGGCAATAGTGCTTCGGCCCAAGTTCTGCCTCGAGACGGTGGCGCTCCATCCTGAAAGTCCTCTCTTTATTTTTTTTCTAGGTCATAATGACCTATATACAAGAAGATGGGCACCGGAGGTGGGCTGGGTTGAGCACAACCCACCAGGGCACGCTTGGGGGGCCTGGCGTGCCCTGGTATCTTGTGCTCACCAGGTGGCCCCCCTTTGGTAGTTATTTGCTCCAGTATTTTTATATATTCCAAAATAATTATCCTTAAATTTTCAGCTCATTGGAGATGTGCAGAATAGGTAACTCTGACATAGCTTTTTCAGGTCCAGAATTCCAGCTGTCGGCATTCCCCCTCTTTGTGTAAACCTTGCATATTATGAGAGAAAAGGCATTAGAATTACTCCATAAAGCATTATTATGCATAAAAACATTATAATAACAGTAGGAAATCATGATGCAAAATGGAAGTATCAGTGACAAAGAGCTCGTCGTATAGGGTTACGTCGATTCTAGCTTCGACATAGATCTAGATGACTCTAAGTCACAAACCGGACACATATTTATATTGAATGTTGGAGCTGTCAGTTGATGCAGTTCCAAGAAGAGCGTCGTAGCGAGATCTACGTGTGAAGCGGAGTACATAGGTACTTCAGAAGTAGCGCATGAAGGAGTCTGGATGAAGGGTTTCATATCCGATCCGGGTGTAATATCCAATGCATCGGGTCCAATGACAATATTTTGTGACAACACTGGAGAAATTGCCTTAGCGGAGGAATCTAGGTTTCACAAGAGAACAAAACACATCAGGAGACGGTTCAACTCCATTCGTGAAAAGGTCAAGGATGGAGACATAGAAAATTGCAAAGTACATACAGATCTGAATGTGGCAGACCCATTGCCTAAACCTCTTCTGTAGGCAAAACATGATTATTGGCTCTCGTGCAAGTGGGAGACTATTAGAAATATGCCCTGGAGGCAATAATAAAGTGGTTATTATTATATTTACTTAATCATGATAAAGGTTTATTATTCATGCTAGAATTGTATTGGCTGAAACTTAAATACATGTGTGGATACATAAACAAATACAGTGTCCCTAGTGAGCCTCCAATAGCCTAGCTCATTGATCAAACAATGGTTAAGGTTTCCAACCATAGAAATATGTTGTCACTTCATAACGGGATCACATCATTAGGAGAATGATGTGATGGACAAGACCCATCCATTAGCATAGCATATGATCGTTCAGTTTTTGCTATTGATTTCTTAAATGTCAAATATATATTCCTTCAACCATGAGATCATGCAACCCCCGGATACCGGAAGAATACCTTGTGTGCTATCAAATATCACAACGTAACTAAGTGATCGTAAAGGTGCTCTACAGGTATCTCTGAAGGTGTCTGTTGAGTTGGCATGGATCGAGATTTGGATTTGTCACTCCGTATGACAGAGAGGTATCTCTGGGCCCTCTCGGTAGTACAACATCAGAAGAAGCTTGCAAGCAAAGTGACTAAGGAGTTAGTTACAAGATGGTGTATTAATACATAACGAGTAAAGAGACTTGCCAGTAACGAGATTGAACTAGGTATGGAGATACCAACGATTGAATCTCAGGCAAGTAACATATTGATAGACAAAGGGAACTACGTATATTGTCATAAAGATTCGAATGATAAAGATCTTCATAGAATATGTAGGAATCAATATGGGAATGCAGGTCCCACTATTGGTTATTAACCGGAGAAGCGTCTCGGTCTTGTCCACATCATTCTCAAACCCGTAGGGTTTGCATGCTTAACGTTCGTTGACGATATAGTATTATATGAGTTATGTGATTTGGTGATCGAATGTTGTCCGGAATCCCGGATGAGATGACAGACATGACGAGGAGCTCTAGAATGGTCCATAGGTAAAGATTGATATATAGGATGATATTATTTGGTCTCCAGAAAGGTTTAGGAATGCACCAGGTATTTACTGGATCACCGGAAGGGGTTCCGAGAAAGCCACAGGAGTTATTGGGCCAAAACAGGCAAAGGGAAGGGAGCACACTGATACATCTCCAACGTATCTATAATTTATGAAGTATTCATGCCATGTTTATAATAATTTTATATGATTTTGGCATGATTTGATTAGAACTAACCCGGACTGACGCTGTTTTCTGTAGAACTACCTGGTGTTGTTTTTGTGCAGAAATAAAAGTTCTTGGAATGCGCTGAAAATCAAAGGAGATTTTTTCTGGAAAATATAAAAAATACTGCAACAAAAATTTATTAGAGAGGAGTCTCGTGGGGCCCAAGAGGGTGGGGGGCGTGCCCACCCCCCTGGGTAGCGCCCCTATGCCTCGTGGACTCCTCGAGGGTCCCCCTAACTTGTTCTCAACCCAAAACCCTCTTATAAATAGCCAAACTTCAACAAAGAAACCTAGATCAGGAGTTCCGCCACCGCAAGCCTCTGTAGCCACAAAAAATCAATCTAGGCCCTCTCTAGCACCCTGCCGGAGGGGGCCATCATCACCGGAGGCCATGGGGAAGGATCTCGGAGGGGCCATCATTGCCATGAAGGCCAAGGACCAGATTGTTAGGCCAGGCACGGTTTGCAGGCTCTGCCGTCGTCTAGCTACACCTGCCTTCAAGAGGAAGACAACGCTGAGCACATCCTCATGCAATGCATTTTTGTGAGGGAGGTCTGGTCTTACGCCATCATAGATTGCAACATGGATATCCCGGCACCGGACGCTGGTAGCACGATGCTTGAGTGGTGGCTGCTTGCGAGGAGGGAGTTTCACCGTGCCGAGCGACACGGGTTCGATACTATGGTCATGATCACGGTGTGGGATCTCTGGAAGCAACGTAACGCGAGAGTCTTTGACAGGAGGCGTCAGATCATGATGCCTATGCAGCTATGGCATCATATTGTCGTCAAAGTTTTGGACCTCAAGAGAGCTAGGGTTGGAGTAGGAGGATTAGATCGTTTTGTGAGAGAGTAGCCTAGTGTGTTGTGTGGAGTCTGCTTGTAAGGATGTTCGCATCCTTTGCTAGCCTCTTGTATATCTCTTTCTTCCTTCTATAAAACTACAGTACGCCATTAGCGTACTCTAAAAAAAAGGCCAAGTACCAGAGGGGGAATCTCTCCCCAAGCAAGGGGGAGGCCTTGGAGGAAGAAGCACAAGGGGGAGAACCTCTCCTTCTCTCTCTCTCGGTGGCGCCGGAGTGCCATCGGGAGGGGAATCATTGCCGTGTTGATTGTCTTCATCAACATCACCATCCTCATCTCTTTTGCGCGGTCCACTCTCCCGCACCCCGCTGTAACCCTACTTGAACATGGTGCTTTATGCCACATATTACGATCCAATGGTGTGTTGCCATCCTATGATGTTTTGAGTAGATATCTTTTGTCTTTGGGTTGATTGATGATCTAGATTGGTATGAGTTGTATGTTTTATTTTGGTGCTGTCCTATTGTGCCCTCCGTGTCACGCAAGCGTGAGGGATTCCCGCTATAGGGTGTTGCAATACGTCCATGGTTTACTTATTGTCTGTGTTACTTGAGTGACAGAAGCATAAACACAGATAAGTGGGTCACGGCGTATGGGAATAAAGGGGACTTGATATGTTAATGCTATGGTTAGGTTTTACCTTAATGATCTTTAGTAGTTGCGGATGCTTGCTAGAGTTCCGATCATAAGTGCATATGATACAAGAAGAGAAAGTATGTTAGCTTATGCCTCTCCCTCATATGAAATTGCAATAGTGATTACCGGTCTTGTTAACACTTGCCTAGGACAATTCCGCACAAGGACCCATCATGATTCCACACTCGCTATTTATAATATTTAGTAATATATTCTAAATTTATGATAACAGCACCTACTTTTATACTTTAGCTCTCCGATATTATGCAAAGTTATCCTCTTCATACCCACAACATAGTTTTATTTCTCGTTTCTAGTTGGAAGCAAACGTTCGGTGTACGTAGAGTCGTATTAGTGGCAGATAGGACTTGAGAGAATAGTGATCTTACCTTTAGCTCCTTGTGGGTTCGACACTCCATACTTATCACTTCCACCTTTGGGAATTGCTACGATGATTCCCTGCACTTGGGTATTATCAAGCTCTTTTCTGGCGCCGTTGCCGGGGAGCAATAGCATGGGGTTGATATTCTCGTGTGTTCTTGTTTGCTTTTTTCACTAAGTAGCTTTTGTTTTCCCTTTTAGTTTTGCTTAGTTGTGGGTGAAATATACAAAAAAAAGTAAAAAAAATGAAAATGTGCACTTGCCTCATATGCCTAAATTTTTTTTTTCAAAAAGAGAACTGATTGGAAAGTTATGCATTGAAGAAGTGAGGGTCGACCTTGAGCACTTGTGTTCATGCTCATGGAAACAATGTAGAATTTTTCATGGAAGTTTCTCTGTAAATAATTATCCCCTTGTATATATCCACTGTATTATCTATACCTACTAATAAAATAAATAGGTATTCTTAGTCCATCATGCTATTTTACACAAAACCCCTGATTTTTCTAACATTCAACCCGCAGTAGATATTAAATGTTTTTTTAAAATACTCGTATCTTCTAAATCGTAACTCCAAATTTAACATGTTATATATGAATTTTGATTAGAAAAATATATAGAGTCTGAATACGATGTTATTTTACCTGTTAATTTTTAAAAAAAAATACTATCTATGATGTAATCCTAATCAATAATTCATTATGCGTCTTTCTTTCATACCGGTAGTGATTCAGATTGGGGATGAACACCTCAGCAAAATTAGGATTGGACACGGAAGTAAAGATAAATTTTCTAGATACACCCAATAAATAAGGACATGCATGAAAATAAATAAAAGAAGGACTCAATAAAGATGGGATGCCTGCTATAAAAGAAATAAAAGAGAAAATGCAGAGGAGATCCGATAAAGATGAGAGATGTTGCGCTATTCTCCTATATATAAGAAAGAAGAAAGAGAGGACATGCATGGAAAAAAGTAAAAAGAAGGCATGCACGCCAAAAAATAAAATAATAAACATGTTTGATAAGATATAAATAATGATGAAAGAGGGACCAATACCTATGACATGTATGGCAAGAAATAGTGATGAAATATGGACGCAAGTACCTGCGTCCATAGGAGACCATACAAAAATGTTCTTTTTTAGACAAAAAATCTCTCTTTATGCTTAAAAAATCCTATATATTTTTTACAACTCTTCATGTATTTAAAAAATATGCATGTGAAAAAAAGTTTTCAAGAGTTACCCTAAGTTGGTGATGCTTAAACTGAAAACCGCCCTTGATGCACACGTCTCCATAGTGTGCTATTGTGTCATCGTCTGTTTTTGTCGTTTTGCTTTACCAGCCCGTAACAATACCCCATTTCACAAATAACATGAATAAATGCATGATCGTTGGCTCATTTATTTTGTACGAAGTTAATCTATATGCAAGCCATGTTGAAACAGAATACCTGTGGAATCTTCAACTGTGCTTTTGTAGGATAAGACTATCTTTGTTTGGGCCATAACTACCAATTCTCAGATTACAGACCATTTTTTGTAAATTAAGAGCGTGTGGTATTTTTTCTCCAGTTGCAATGCACGGGCCTTTTTGCTAGTAAAAATAATGTGCCAAGCTTTGGTTTCAGGATGATTAGATTGCTTGTTTACTATGTGCAGTACAAAAATAGAAACTTTGGCTGTAGCGCGTGAATTTACATTTTAGACTGGAAATTCAAATGGGTATAAAACATTTTGCACATTACTTCTGTACAAATTTTTTAAATTTTCATTTTTTTGAATTTTTTTGGAGTTATAGAAGTTTACTAAATTTCCAGATTACTACAAACTGTCCTGTTTTTGTCAGATTCTGTTTTCTATGTGTTGTTCGCTTATTTTGATGAATCTATGGGTAGTATCGGGGGGTATGAACCATGGTGAAGTTGGAATACAATAGATATAATGCTAATATGAAATTGTAATGAGTTTGCAACGGTACCTAAAGGTAGTGATTTTCTTTATTATACTAACGGATCTCACAAAGTTTTTCATAAGTTTTTGTGTGGATGAAGTGTTCACAGAATGAGGAGTTACCGATGTGAGAAGAATAAAGAGAGGCAAGAGTTCAAGCTTGGGTATTCCCAAGGCACTCCAAGTAAATATTTCAAGGATACTCAAGCATCTAAGCTTGGGGATGCCCCGGTTGGCATCCCATCTTTCTTCTTCTACAATTATCGGTATACCTCGGTTTTTGTTTTGTTCGGATGATTTGTGTCCTTTGTGTTTTTATTTTTCTTTAGGAACCATGATAGTATGAGATAGCCCTTCAATGATATTATAGAATGCTCTTTGTGCTTCACTTAAATCTTTTGAGTATGGTTTTATAGAATGCTTCGTGAGCTTCACTTATATATTTTGAGCTTGGATGTTGGTTAGTATATATTAATTGTAGAATGCGCCATGAACTTCACTTATATCTTTTGGAGTATGAATAATACTATCATCTAAAGTGGGTTTGGAAGAGTGTCAACTTTAGGAATTAGTGATCCCACTATTTTGGAGGGTGTTGAATCTTAGTGTGATATCTATGAACATGGATTTGGAAGAGTGTCAACTTTAGTTAGTAATGATTCCACTATTTTGGAAGAGGTTCCAATTGATTATGAGAACAAAGTTGCTATATATGATGTTATTGTGATGACATGTATGCTATAAAGAAAAATGTTAACCATGAAACTTGTCACCGTGATTTTAATTTTCAATTGGATTATGCCTCACATGACAGCTATTTTGTTGAATTTGCTCCCATATTTTGAATGAGAAGAATTTTGCTTATGTGGAGAGTAGAAAAATTTCTATGCTTGTAGATCATGAAAAAATGCTTTATGTAATGGTTATATTGTTGAACTCATTCATGATGCTGCTGAAAATTATTATTATTATTATTATTATTATTATTGTTGTTGTTGTTGTTGTTGTTGTTGTTGTTGTTGTTGTTGTTGTTGTTGTTGTTGTTGTTGTTGTTGTTGTTGTTGTTGTTGTTGTTGTTGTTGTTGTTGTTGTTGTTGTTGTTGTTGTTGTTGTCGTTGGTGGTGGTGTTGTTGTTGTTGTTGTTGTTGTTGTTGTTGTTGTTGTTGTTGTTGTTGTTGTTGTTGTTGTTGTTGTTGTTGTTGTTGTTGTTGTTGTTGGGTCGCATGGCGGATCATCCCCTTGAGTCGCCGCTCCAGCTTAATGTGCTCCTACACCGGTAGCACAAAGGATCCACTGCGCCACAGCTCCTAGGAGTTAACTGATGACACCATCAGTGAGATGACAAAATCTCTTCTGAATGAGAGCCTAGCAGACTGCGGCAAAGTGGGCCTAAGCCCTTTCTGCACAACTAACCCGGCTCTAGGAGTAAGCCGCCAAACTTGTTTATTTTGCCTTCATCTTTAATACTTTGTTTAATTCAACCTTTGATTACTTTCACAGGCTGATGATGATTTTTGGAAGAAAGAGTATGACCACGAAGCTGCCAAGAGAGCCAAGAAGGCCAAGAAAGCCGCCAAAAGAACCACCAAGAAGAAGGGAAAGAAGCCCAGCGCTTCTGAGCTGCTTGAGCTGGATGACACCTCTGAATTGGAGGTAGCCCTTGACTCTCTTGGCTCCTTTTTCAACCACCTTATTAACATTGACTATCATGAGGATGACACGGGGACCAGCCAAGCTCTTGAAGAAGAGGTAACTATCATTTCATTCGACTCCGAGCCTTTGCCAAGACAAAAAATCCGAAGAGTAACCCTGAAAGTAAGATTTTCACACCCCTTAGCTCATCTGGATCCTCACTTTCTTTTGAAGCAACAACAGCATGACAGCCGGCGACAAACTCGGACTAGCAAGGACGCAGAACTATCCTCCGGCTTACCGAACACTCCCAGGAAGCATCGAAATGAGGTCACCCCTGACTTAAACTCTTTTATCCTTTGGCAGGTCTCACTTGTAATCCACTCAATTCTTCCAACTCAAATTATCAGGAAACATCTCATTCCTCTTCCAGCGACTCAATTCAATCTAATCTACCGGATTTCAAGACTTCTCCTGGGTAATGGAAATTTACTTATCATTTACTCATTATGATCCTTTTATACTTATACTGACTTTTTATGACTCATGCAGTGGAAAAGCCAAGCCCAGCAAGAGGGCAAAGATGAATAAGGCGGTCGAAGACCCGAAAGTTAGTGAGTTGGAGCAACAAACCCCGGTGCGTGAAATCTCCGTCCCTCAATCATCTGAGCCGGTTCTTGCCGTTCCATCAACGAATCATGTACCTCCTGTTGATCAAGCCTGTGACGACACTTTGAATCCTGGAGCCCCAAGCCCTGTCAAGACGGCTGACGCACAAAACAATGATGTAGTGATCACCAAGACCGGCTTTAAAGAGCCGGGAAGACCTACTGCTCTGGCCAAGCACTCTGCCAAGGAAGAACACTTTGAGCAGTGCAAAGTGCGATTTGATGTTAACAATTATTCTCAACTGAGCATTGGTGAAATATACTCTGGCTTTCTCAGTCAAGTATACAGCAGCAGTGAGCTTGAAGTTGACATGGTGAAGCAGATGCACCAAAAATTTGAGGTATGAGCTCCTCCATTCTTAAGTTTATGCATATCCTGTCAGTCCCCAAGTCTACTGCTTATGATGAATTTGAATATGATGTAGACTTGATCATCATGAACATGAATAACAACATATGAAAGAATCCTTTCAAAATCCGGCTTAAAAGCCACCAGTTTAAAGTAGATATGCCTTGATTAGCACTGAACTCATCTCCCCCAAGGGCCGGTTTAATCTGTATGAATGAGCCGGTCCTTCGTACTCTTGAAAACAATACTTACTTATGTAGTTCTCATGAGCCGGCTGTGGCCGGTTGTAGCACCAAGGGGTCATCGTAAAATTGCAATAAGACAAGCAATATGCATTAGCCCCCCAAGTGCCAAGTACTCTTGCTCGCAAAGTGCTTGGGACTTATTCACATAAGCCGCCACATAAATAGAGCTTTCGGCAGACATTAGCCCCCAAGTGCCAAGTGTTGTTGCTTGCAGAAGGCTTGGGACTTAATGTTTTGAACTAACGTTGAATTGTGATTTTGATCCGGTGTATGAATAGACCACCACTTCTCAACTTCAATCAGAGCTGTCTGACTTGAAGACTCGTCTGGAGCTGCAAGAGGCTGAGACCTAGAAGGCGAATTGAAAGTTTGAATTTAGTGTGGCTAAATCAGAAAAATTGAAGGTCGGCTTTCAAGTTGAGAAAAACGCCTGGGTTGAAGAGAAAATAGCCTTGGCACAACGGGTTGAGAAGGCGGAGGCGGCTCTCCAGGAAGCGACCACTAAACTCACTAACTTAAAACGCCAGGTGTCTCAGATGGTTTCTGCTATCTTTGGTAAGTCGCCTTATGATTGTCAAATTTGAATATCTTCCTTGATGATATGAACCACTTTTAACCCATCCAATGATTATTTTGCAGGCCCTAGAAGCACCAATCTCAACCAAGATATGCTTGTGAAGCTGAAGGCGGTTTACACATTGGTGGAGCGGCTTTACACTGGTGCTCAGTGCGCATTGGCTACAATTTCTTCATCTAATGAAGCCCCCATGCTCTCGGTTGATGTGTTAAGGAAGCTTTCTATCTTGCCCGAGAGGTTTAGTGAAATGAAGCGATCATCTGCAAGAGCCGGAGCTGTGACTGCCTTAAGCCGGGACAAAGCATGGTTATCGGAGCTAGACTCGACCGATATCTCTATCGGGCATCCAAGCTTAAAGGAAGACGGCACTTCGTTTGACCAGAAGGACTTTGCTGCTTGCGTGAAGGATATACGTCCTTTGGCCAGTCTGATTGCCAATGGTACAGACCTCACCAAGTGTCAACCGCCTTATGACTTGGGAAATCAGAACATGCCAACACCGTCTTACAAAGTGAAAGACCTGATCCCCCCAATCTGTAAGCACACTTTTGCTCCTGAAGTTGACCCGTCCAAGCTTATTGATGATGAAGGTGAGTTCCAAGCTTTGAGTGGCATTGACTGGTCATCACCAACCTTCCAGGAAGTAGAACAAGATGAAGAAGCGGAGAGGGATGATCCGGAAGCGTCAGGCCATCAAGAAGATTGATCCGCTGGGCGGTTTATATTTGTGACCTTATGAAAAATAATTAATCGTTTGGACTCCGGGAGTCATGTAATAGGGTAGCAATAACTTTGCTTTGATGTGCCATCATGCACATTTGTGTTATGCTCAACGCTGTTAAGCCGCCACTTTATAATTATCCTCCTTATACTTATCATATTGTCTGACTGGTGCAGATGAAAATTTTGAATTATCCTGCACACAAAATAGATCACTAGATCCCTTGGCAGTTTACCGTAGGGCGGGTCATAATGCCTCGCATATAACCACTGATGCTTTTAAAATAGTTATGGATAAGGCTGGTTGAACCCGAAATTAGATATAATAATAATATCATACCTGTGATATTGAATTGTACTACCGGTTTATGATACCTTGTGCAGTAAGGGTGAGCATCCAAAGCTTCAGAAGCCAATATTTCCAAGTGCTGGATATCATCATGTAAGGGCGAATTGTCGCCTCTCATTAAACCGGGTAATGGAAACCACAGGTAAGCTTCAAATATGAGTTGTGAGAGTGAAGGCTGTATGGTCAGAACCACTTTAAATCAAAAAGCAAGATAGTATCCAGAAAAACCGGAAAAAATCTTCAAAAAATCAAGCCAAATGACAAAAGGCGAGGCTATGCTTCGAATACGAGTAGGAAGCCAGACCATAAGGGATAATAGCTATGATTCGAATACGATCAGGAAGCCCTCGAATGGTTTTTGGCATTGCGCTGATCAAAGGGGTACCGACAGCTACGATTCGAATACGATCAGGAAGCCCCCAGCAGTGACCAAAGTATTTAACGGCTATGATTCGAATACGATCATGAGCCGGACCAAGAGGGGTTAATAGCTGTGATTCGAATATGATCCAGCCCCCAAGTGATCCAAGTGTTTACGGCTATGGTTCGAATACGACCAGGAAGCCGGACCACAGGGGTTAACTGCTATGATTCGAATACGATCAAGCCCCCAATGATCTAAATGTTTAACGGCTATGATTCGAATATGATCAATAAGCCAGACCAGAAGGGGTTAATAGCTGTGATTCGAATACGACCAAGCCCCCAAATGATCAAAATGTTTATGGCTATGGTTCGAATACGACCAGGAAGCCGGACCAAAGGGGTTAATAGCCATGATTTGAATACGATCAAGCCCCCAATGATCATGGAGTTATGATGACGAAGACGCATGATTGTTGAAGGTGAAACAACAGAGGCCCTGCTTTATTATAATCATCATAATATATACATTGTCAAAAAATATGTACATCATAAGAGCCGGTGGCTCAAGTGTAGTAAGGCCGAAGATGAGTGATATTCCACGGCCGACGGGTCTCCTCCTCCGACTTACGTGAGTCCTTGAGCTCTCAAATATCAATAAGGTAGTGTGACCCGTTGTTCAAGTTCTTGCTGACCACAAAGGGTCCTTCCCAATGTGGGGATAACTTATGCATATCAGTTTGATCATGGATGAGCCGGAGCACCAATTCACCTTCTTGAATGGTTCTGGACTTAACCCGGCGGCTGTGGTAACGGCGCAGGGCTTGTTGGTAAATCGCCGAGCGAGCCGCCGCAAGGTCACGCTCCTCATCTAACAGGTCAAGTGCTTCTTGACGTGCTTGTTCATTATTAGCTTCAATGTAAGCCGCCATGCAGGGCGAGTCATGACGGATGTCACTAGGAAGAACCGCCTTTGATCCGTAAACCATGAAAAAAGGTGTGTAATTTGCAGATCTATTGGGATTAGTATTGATACTCCATATCACAGAAGGTAATTCTTCCACCCAACAACCCGGTGTCCTCAGCAACGGAACCATAAGCCGGGGTTTGATGCCTCTCAGAATTTCTTGATTGGCTCTTTTAGCTTGACCATTGGACTGAGGGTGAGCTACTGACGAAACGTCAAGTCGAATATTCTCTTGTTGAAAAAACTCTTTCATAGCACCCTTTGATAGATTAGTGTCATTATCAGTTATAATGCTATGGGTAAAACCAAAGCGAAAAATAACCTTTTGATGAATTGAACCGCTATTGCTGCGTCACACTTACTGACCAGCTCTGGTTCGACCCACTTTGTGAATTTGCAACCTCCACCAAAAGGTGGGTCTTTTTATCCTTGGACCTTTTAAAAGGCCCAACCATATCAAGCCCCCAGACTGAAACGGCCAAGTAATTGGAATCATCCTCAATTCTTGAGCTGGCACATGGGCTCGCTGTGAGAATTTCGGACAACCGTCACATTTAATGACCAAATCCTCCGCATCAGCATGAGCCGTCAGCCAATAAAATCCAGGACAAAAAGCTTCGGCCACGAGAGACTTTGAACTGGCATGATGACCACAGTCCCCTTCATGAATCTCACGAAGAATCTCACGGCCTTCCTCAGGATATGCGCAACGCTGAAACGCCCCAGTGACACTGCGATGGTGTAAGTCGCCATTAGCAATTGTCATTGACTTAGACTGCCGGGTTATCTGCCTGGCCAAAGTTTGATCCTCAGGTAACTCGCCCCGGGTCATGTAAGCCAAATATGGTACTGTCCGTTCTGGGATAGCGTGAAGAGCCGGCACCAATTGTGCCTCCGGGTCAGAGACAGCCAGATCTTCCTCTATAGGCAACTTGACAGAAGGCTCATGAAGAATATCCAAGAAAGTGTTAGGTGGCACTGGCTTACGCTGAGATCCCAACCGGCTTAAAGCATCAGTCGCCTCATTTTTCCTGCGATCAATGTGCTCCACTTGATAACCCTTGAAGTGCCCAGCAATAGTATCAACTTTGCGGCGATAAGCTGCCATGAGTGGATCCTTAGAATCCCATGTGCCTGAGCCTAGTTGAGCCACCAAGTCTGAGTCACCGAAACACCTCACCTGGCTTAAATTCATCTCTTTAGCCATCTGAAGACCATGGAGCAAGGCTTCATACTCAGCTGCATTGTTAGTACAAGGGAACATCAACCTTAGAACATAACAAAACTTGTCACCTCGAGGCGAAGCTAAGACAACTCCATTACCCGAGCCCTCCAATTGCCTGGACCCATCAAATTGAGTAGTCCAATATGTGTTATCTGGCTTCTCTTCATGCATCTGCAGCTCTACCCAGTCATTGATGAAATCCACCAGTGCATGAGACTTGATGGTAGTGCGAGGCATATATTTTAAACCATGAGGCCCAAGTTCAATGGCCCACTTGGTGACTCGTCCTGTGGCTTCTCTGTTTTGAATAATATCTCCTAAAGGAGCAGAACTGACCATAGTGATGGGATGACCTAGAAAATATTGCTTAAGCTTCCAGCTGTCCATGAACACCCCATAAACGAGCTTCTGCCAATGTGGATATCTCTGCTTGGACTCAATAAGCACTTCCCTGATATAATAAACCGGTCATTGAACCGGATACTCCTTGCCATCCTCCTTCCGTTCCACCACAATGGCTACACTGATGACACGGGTGTTAGCAGCCACATATAATAATAATGGCTCCTTACCAATGGGAGCAGCAAGGATTGGCGGCTCAGCTAGCTGCCTCTTGAAGTCTTCAAACGCGTCGTTAGCAGCATCACTCCAGATGAAGTTATCTATTTTCTTCATCATCCGATACAGTGGTACGACCTTCTCACCCAACCGGCTTATGAACCGGCTTAAGGCAGCAGTACAACCCCTAGACACTGAACATCATTGATACACGCTGGCTTTGCCAGGGAGGTGATGGCCTTGATCTTCTCTGGGTTAGCCTCAATGCCTCTGTTAGAAACCAGAAAACCTAAAAGCTTGCCTACTGGCACACCAAAAACGCACTTGGCCAGGTTAAGCATCATCTTGTAGACCCGGAGATTATCGAAGGTTTCTTTCAAATCATCTATCATAGTTTCCTTCTCTCTGGATTTCACCACAATGTCGTCCACATAAGCATGAATATTGCGCCCAATCTGACTGTGAAGACAATTCTGCACACATCGCTGATAAGTCACCTGGGCACTCTTGAGCCCAAAAGGCATAGACACATAGCAGAAGGCTCCAAAGGGAGTAATGAAAGGTGTCTTCTCTTGGTCGTTAACTACCATCTTGAACTGATGATAACCAGAATAAGCATCCAAAAAACTCAAACGCTCACAACCCACCGTAGCATCAATGATTTGATCAATACGAGTGAGAGCAAAAGGATTAGTCGGAAAAAGCCTTGTTTAAGTCCGTGTAATCCACACACATGCGCCAAGTGCCATTCTTCTTAAGCACCAGCACCGGGTTAGCCAACCACTCTAGATGAAAAACCTCAACAATGAACCCAGCCGCCAAGAGCCAGGCCACTTCTTCACCAATGGCCTTACGCCCCTCCTCGTTGAAACGACGAAGGAATTGCTTGACTGGCTTAAATTTAGGATTAATATTGAGAGTGTGCTCAGCGAGTTCCCTCAGTACACCCGGCATGTCAGAAGGTTTCCATGCAAAGATGTCCTGGTTCTCACGGATGAACTCTATGAGCGCGCTTTCCTATTTTGGATCCAAATTAGCACCGATACTGAACTGCTTGGATGAGTCGCCAGGAACAAAATCAACCAGCTTGGTGTCATCGGCCGACTTAAACTTCAGCACCGGATCATGCTCTGTAGTTGTCTTTTTCAAAGATGTCATATCCGCCGGGTCAACATTGTCCTTGTAAAACTTCAATTCCTCTGTTGCACAGATAGACTCAGATGGTCCCTTTATAACCCGGCATCTTGAGCTGTAGATAAACATAACACGGCCGTCCCATGAACTTGGCATAATCCGGCCGGCCAAACAGAGCGTGGTACGGGCTCCTGATTTTGACCACTTCAAAGGTTAACTTCTCAGCCCTGGAATGATGCTCATCTCCAAAGGCCACTTCCAGCTCAATCTTGCCCATAGGGTATGCTGACTTACCAGGCACCACTCCATGCAAAACCGTATTGGATGTCTTAAGATTTTTATCAGTTAACCCCATTCGACAGAAAGTCTCATAATAAACGATGTTAATGCTACTACCTCCATCCATGAGTACCTTAGTGAATTTGTATCCACCTACTTGAGGCGCCACCACTAGAGCTAAGTGACCCAGGTTATCGACCCGGGGAGGGTGATCCGCTCGACTCCACATAATGGCTGCTCAGACCATTGCAAGTAATGAGGAACTGCCGGCTCAACAGCGTTCACGGCCCGCTTGTGGAGCTTCTAGTCCCGCTTGCATAAACTCGTGGTGAAAACATGATACTGCCCACTATTCAACTGCTTCGGATTACTCTGATATCCGGATTGTTATTGCTGCTGACCCCCCTGGCCGGATTGCTAATTGTAACCACCCTGATTACCTTGAATATAGCCACCCTAATTGTCTTGGTGGCCCTGGAAGCCGGAATTAGAACCGCCACCTCCATAACCCGGGCCATGAGAACCGCCACCGCCTGAGCCGTCGCCCGGCCCATGATTGCTATGAAACGAGTCAGAATTTTTGAAAGCCCTGATAATGGAACAATCCTTCCAAAGGTGAGTAGCTGGTTTCTCCTGCATGCCATGCTTTGGACAGGGCTCGTTCAGCAACTGCTCAAGAGTAGGACCTGGTCCACTGTTTCGAGGAGGCGGCCTCCCCTTACAATGCTGATTATTTCCTTGTGCATTGGTGTTAGCCACAAACTCCGAGCTACCATCGGCCTTGCGTTTACCATTTCCCCCCTAATTCGCTGGGTTATGCTGCTGACCCTTGGCATTGCCGTTCTTTTTTCCCTTCCCTGTCTTTTCATCGTCAGACTCGGGGTCCTTGGTACTATCAGAGTCGGCATATTTGATTAGAGCCACCATCAGCTGCACCATATCATTACAATCGCGCTTGAGCCGCCCCAGCTTCTGTTTGAGAGGCAAAAAACGGCAATGTTTCTCCAACATTAAGACCGCAGAGCTGACATTCATGTTATCAGATAAATGTATGATAGCTTTGACCCGTCACACCCAATGGGTCGTTGATTCACCCTCCTCTTGGGTGCAAGTAGCCAAGTCCACAATCGACATGGGATGCTTTCATGTGTCCTGAAAGTTCTGAATAAACCGGGCCTTTAACTCAGGCCATGACCCGATGGAATTAGCCGGTAGCCCTTTTAACCAAGTACGGGTCGTTCCATCCAGCATCATGGTGAAGTACTTAGTGCACAAGGCGTCACCGTCGTCCTGCGAAATCCATGGGCAAACGCTCATTACGCAGAGCCGACACCAAACATGGCACTCCTGTAGATATAGAGGCCACGCCTGCCTCAACCGAAGTCGTTGGATAAACCGGAAAGGGTTGTTGAGCCGCCTGCTCAGCCTCTTGACGCACTCTGTCCTAACCAACCAAGTTAGGAGCTCCATCACGCGCCGGGTCATGCCCATGCGGCTGGTTACGACGCTGGGCGTTGCTTGAAACGGCTGGTGAGTCCATGTGCCTGCTATAACTCCGGCTCGGGTGAGGGGTCGAGTGAATCCTATCTCGACTGTAAGAATATGCCTCCTGTTGCACCAATGCTGTCTGAAGAAGCTCTCTAGCCTTTGATGTTTCAACCGATGCTGGAGAGTCGCTATCCACCGGGAGAGCCGCCAATCGTCCGTCGCAGCGATCATGTTTTCCAAGGGGTTAGAATAATGACCCGATGGTGTTGGGACATGTTGAGGTGGAGCGATGTTCACTCGAGGGGGTTCCGTCGTGCGTGGCTGAACCAGCGTTCCGACTCCAGGTGCTGCAGCCCAGTTTATCTTCGGCGGGTTACTGGTCCCCGCTCCAGGCGTGCGTAAAAGGTTTCTAGCCTCGTAAACCGGAGGTTGACGAGACTGGTGCCTCCTCCTCATGATTTCATTTGAAGCGTTTTGATCCATCGTAAGCTGGAAAGCCTCTGACTGAATCTGTTGGGCTTGAGCATCCAGAGCAGCCCGTTCTACGGCTATCCTGACATCCTCTGCTTCCAGGTCTTCCTTGGCTAGTGCTACCTCATCACATAACTTTGCCACCTCCGCATCATGCTGAGCTTGATTCGCTGGGTTGACCACGGCTGCCAACAGATCTGGCAATTTATCCATTAAGGCCATCAAAACCTGAGTCGGCGGGTGCACAGGGCCTCCTGCCTTGGCTGCCGTCACTGCTGCTGAACCGGAAGTCATCGCTGCTGCAGTGAAGAATTTTGCCCAGGCTGTGTACCAGCCATGAAGATCCCAACTCTGTTTGGCGGCTCATAGGGGTCCGGCGCCGTCGGAATAGCCCCCTAGCCTGCCATCTTGCAACTGATACAACGAAGTAGTCTCGCCCGTGGACGACTCACCATCAGAGTAGATGGCCGTCTCACCACCAGACATAGATCCTTCATCAAATTCCGCTCCATTGATGCATCCCACAAAGGCACGTTTCAGGGCGGGCTGAGCTCGGGCGGGTCTCGCACGCTGAGCCGTCTCAATGATGTCGGTGCAGATGTCTGGGTCAGGGCCCGGCTCACCGATCTTGCCGATGAAGACGTGGATTCCGCCGAAGGGGACCCGGTACCCGTACTCAATTGAGCCGGCCTTGGGGCCCCAGCCCGCATCGTCGATGCAGAGCTTGCTGCGACGACTCTTGGTCATCAGGCCCACAATGTTTTCCCTTGAGCCCTTTGAAGCTGCCCTTCAAGAACTCGAAACCACCGTGCGCTGGCCCCATGATTAGCGCCAACTGTTGTGGAAACATCATAGCAGATGTCCTAGCAAAAGGACTTAGTCGTGGAGCCATCGCAACTAGGTAGCTTAAAGGGGTTAAACGGGATAAAGGACACGGGAGTTTATACTGGTTCGGCACTTATCTTGAATCGCCATCTTTAATATCCTCGTGGGCTTCAGATTATGAATTGCCATAGGTATAACCCGGCCCCTCCTGGGCGGGTCATACCTAATAGTTATATCCCCAACAGCAGTGGTTCCCAAAGCAGTTTACTCAAGGTTACCTCTCAAACTACATGATTGGTGCGCATGCAAAGGTTAAAGAATTTCTACCAGAACATGATGATTATCTAGATGTGCTCATGAAGAGTGAAGGATGGGTGGTCGTGTCACAGCCCTAGAATAATGCTTGTAATTAGTGGCATTGCATCCATGGATCATGTCTAAATTCTGAAAGTTGAACTGAGGAAATTTGAAAGCCTCAATAATTTAATTAAAAGAAGGGCAAATAACCCTGGAAAATTCATCCAATGTTTCCAGAATGCACTTCAATGATGTTTGATATTTTCGGCAAGGGTTTTGACCCAAACCAAAAATATGGAACATTTTTGAGGAATTATTTTGGCCATTTGGATTTAAATCAATAAGTATTTGAGTTGGATTTAATTCTTCTATAAAAGAATTGCAAGTCCAAAAATTCTGAAATTTTTTGAGTGGCTCTTAATATATTATATCTAGCCACATAATAATTTCCAGAAGCTAAAAAAATAGTTTGGTTTGAAAACCAAATTAAAAGAAACTGCAGAAAAAGGAAAATATACAAAAAATTAATAAAAAGCAGAAACCTACCTGGGCGACCTACCTGACCTACCTCGGCCTGCTACCGTAGCTGGCAGCCCATCCCACCAGCCACCGCGCTGTCTTCAACCTCCTGCCAGTAGGCACGAGGGCGTGTGTTCCACGTGCGCGCGCACGTGTTGCGGCCACCTCCTCTCTTCCTGCCTGCCTAGACATTCCTCGCGTCGCCACGCATCTCCCTAGTCTCTCTCTCACTCTTCCCCGTGCTTTTCCCCTCCTCTGTTCTCTCTATCTCGCACGGCCGAATGCCGGCACCGCGGCCGCTCACACCGCGCGCAGCCACAGCCACCCCCGTGCCTCATCGTCGTGACCACGAGCCCCACCAACCCCTGTAGCACCTCCCCACCGAAGGAAGCGAGCCCGGACGGCCTCCATCATCTCCACCGTCGCCTTCTCCACCATGGCCGCTGAGGATCTCCACCATCGATTCGCCATAGTCGTCGCTCCCCAAGCTCGTTGACCATCTCAATGTGACCCCTGTGAGCCTCCGGTCAACTCCCCTCTTCTCCCCGTGTTGATTTCATCCTCTAGCCACCATTCCCACCGCAGCCGAGCTCCACCGCCGCCTGCCATGTCACCTACCCCGCTGCAGCTCCTGCTCGTCGCTGCTGAGCGTGTCGGTGTGCTCCTGGAGCCTCCAGGAGGCTAACCCGCCACCTAGCCGCTCTCTTGTGCACCGCAGCCTTGCGCACGACCGATCCCGAGCTCCGGCCGCCACCAAAGCTCGCCGCCGTTGCAGATTCCGGCTACCCCAGTGACCGCTGCCACCACCAACCGACGCACCTCGATGCGCTGCGTCTGTAGAACCCAGCCACGCGAGCTCCCGTCGCCTGAAACGGCCGGGAGGGCAACTCCGACGTCCTCGGATTAGTGCCGGCGGCTAAACATTGGCGGGCTGATGTGGCAGCCTCATTAGCGCCTAATGACCCCGCTAAATAGCCCCTCTCACACTGACAGTGGGCCCCCTGCCTTCTAATTGCTTTAGTTAGGATTTAACTAAACCTTGCTAGCCACTGTGCAGCTGACATATGGGTCCCATGCATCAGGTTTGACCGTGGCTGGATGTGTTGACATGCTGAGGTCAGCATGACGTAGTGCTGACATCATAAAGCTTTTCTAGATTATAAGTAAATCAGAAATGATTATTATTTTCAGAAATTACTCAAAACTTCTAAAAATCATAGAAATTCAACCGTAGCTCCAAATGAAATAATTTATATATGTAAAATGATCAGAAAAATCCAATCTATCCATCTATACCATTTTCATGCATGTTAGAACAACTTATGACTACTCTTTAGGACAATTCAATTAAATGGCATTTAAGAAATCACATATGGAGTTTGATTTTGAATCTTTGATTCAAACCAACTTCATTTAATTTGGTTGCTAGTTGCATTAGGACAAATCCATCATATTGCCATGTCATGATCATGCATCATATGTTGCATTGCATTGATTGTGTTACCTCTTTGTTGCCGATATTTGTCCCCTCTCGGTAGACGTGTTCCGGCGATGAGATCGATGACACCGATGAAGAGCTATACTATCGTCAGAAGTGCTAGGAAAGAAAAACCCCCTTGTTCATTCCGATACAAACCCACTCTCTCGCTCTGCTCTCTTTTACCGCATTAGGACAACAATAATTCAACTGCTACATGCTGCGGTAGTTGAACCCCTTATCCTCTGCATGACCTGTCATTGCCACAGTAAATAGATGAAACCCACTAGCATGAGTAGTAGTTGTTTGAGCCCTGATGTGCCTACTCATTCATGCTTGTTTGTCAAGCCTGCTAGTGCTTAGAGTTGTGTCAGGTCTGATTCATCAGGGATGAATTGGAATGTTGTGAAACATGTCCTACTGTTGAGAGCTAAGTGTGTGAACAGATTTGGTAAAGGTAGCGGTGAGAGGCCATGTAGGAGTACATGGTGGGTTGTCTCATTGAAGCTGTCCTCAGGAACTGAGTTCTGTGTTTGTGATCCATGAACAGTTACTACCACACATTGGGTTCTGGTAACTCGACCCCTCTCGACTTATTAATCAGCCTGATCTCTGTCCAGGAGTTGCAACTAGTTTCTGGTGTTTGTAGGTTGTGTTAGTAGTCTACCAAGTGGCACCCGGTACAGGTGGGCTTGGGTCAGACTAGGCACCGTGGCCGGGTATGCCAAGCGCCGCCCGTTTGGTGGGCTTGGAACCCTGTACACATCGTTTGGGGCCGTGAGCAACACCCCGGCCGGATCTCCTTGCAGATGGAACCCGAATAGGTGATAAACCTGGACTAGATTCTTGCGTGATTAGTCAGGTCGTGGCCAACACCCTCGCCAGGCTTCCGCTTGAAGGTTGCCGAGATACATGACCTGCACATGGTGGTAAGTGGCGAGAGCATGTGTGAAGAAGTACACCCCTGCAGGGTTAATATGATCTATTCGAATAGTCGTGTCCACGGTAAAGGACCTCTGGGTTGCCTATATAGTTCATAGACAAGTGAAAGTGGATACTCGAAAATGCGCAAGATAAGCGTGAGTGCTATGGATGGCGTTCTCGTAGGGAGACGGGAGCGGATCCATAGTGGTGTATTGATATGGTGAATATGTGGACTCATGTGCACCACCTCAAAAGAGTTACTTGCTGTCGTAGTTCAGGATAGCCACTGAGTGAAAGCTGGCTTGCTGCAGTTAAACCCCACCACCCCCTTTGTTGTTAATGATGCATATGTAGTTAGTTCTGATGTAAGTCTTGCTGGGTACATTTGTACTCACGTTTGCTTAATTTATGTTTTTGCAGAGAAACTCCAGTCTCACTAGTAGTTCCACATGGACTTCGACGTTTAGCTTGTTACCTCAGCTACGATCTTGTGCCCTCGGCAGGATCTGGTAGATAGTCAAGCTTCTCAGCCTTTTTCATTTGTAGATGTCTGTACTCAGACATGTTAAGCTTCCGTTTGTGCTTTGACTTGTATGCTCTGAATGTTGGGTCATGAGACCCATGTTTGTAATATCTCGCTCCTCGGAGCCTATGGAATAAAATACTTGAGTTGTAGAGTCTTGTTGTGATGGCATGTTGTATTTGCACATATCAAGCATATTGTGTGTATGTTATTGAAATGCTTGGTATGTGTGGGATCTGACTATCAAGTTGTTTATCCTTGGTAGCCTCTCATATCGGGAAATGTCTCCTAGTGCTTCCACTGAGCCCTGGTAGCTTGCTACTGCTCCGAAACACTTAGGCTGGCTGGCATGTGTCCTTCTTCGTTCTTGTGTCTGTCCCTTCGGGGAAATGTCATGCAGCGTCTACCGGAGTCCTGTTAGCCTGCTACAGCCCGGATTCTCTGGAGTCCTGTTAGCCCAGTTGCTACAGCCCGGATTCACTCGCTGATGACCGACACGTTCGTTGCTGGGTCATGTATGCCTGTCCCTATAAGTTAGTGCGACTTTGGGATTACGACTAGCCATGTCAGCCCGGGTTCTTTGTCATATGGATGCTAGCGACACTATCATATATGTGTGCCAAAAGGCGCAAACGGTCTCGGGCATGGTAAGGCGACAACCATGGGAATACCGTGCGTGAGGCCGCAAAGTGATATGAGGTGTTACATGCTAGATCGGTGTGGCATGGAATCGGGGTCCTGACAGGTCGGCCATCACAAGGGGTTGGACTAGAGTCGTGCGTGCCTTCTGCATGGAGGAGGGCACAATATGGGCATTCAGCTTCACCTTGTTCAACGACCAGAATGTATTTCGCCTCTTTCTTTACCATCTTTAATAGTACAAGTATACAACTGTGGTTCATCATTCTTTATTTGGTGCTTATGTAATTCTTGAACATATGTACCTGTGAATCGAATGATGCATTGGTTTTTTGAACCTGATGGATATGAATAAAGCTATAACATACTTTCAAATTCAAATCCGTTACAATTTGAAATAGCAGCAATTAAATTACGGCGAAATTACGCTCTGCGGATCGTTACGGCGCACACGGTCGGTAAAACACAAACGTTTGTGATATAAACCATAATCCAACGAACTGTTTCTGATGTCTTACGCATTGTAAATGTTGCACCAGAGAATAGTGTGTGTGATAGTTATCATGTACGACGATTATCGGTGTACTAGAGTAGGGGTACCCTAGTATCCCGAACTTGTGCACGGGCAGTCGCAGCACCCCGCGGCAAGGCTTGCCGGGTGACCGCCAGAGGTCCTCCGTGGTTCCTTTGGAGCCATTCAAGAATAAAGTATTTAAGCCAAGGAGACAAGGCCCCGGCAAGAGGAGCTTGCCGGGAAGGCCAACCGAAGCATCTCAAGGAACTTGCCGCGATGCGCCACGCGTCCCGGCGAGGCCCGGCGAGCGACAAGCTTCCGGACGCGACAAGACAATGACCGCGGCAAGGCGCTTGCCGCGGCAAGCTACCACTCTGTACCCGCGCTCCAGCACATCCACCAACGTGTCGCCATGGGACCTTTCCAGGCGCGCGTGGCGAGAGGCTGTGCAGCCAGCGGTGCGAGGTGGCAAGCGGCACTAACAAGATTGCCATCGTGGCAAGCGGTGGCGCCCCTGACGGTCCTTTTTGCACAATTTGGGCGACGCAGACGGGCATCTAATGCCTTTGTCCCCTGCCATCAGGGTTAGGTATGATACACTGTAGAGGTAGTTGTACCAACCGCAACACCTTTCCATTTTTACCCTTGTCTACGTTGCCACCTGTCGGTGACCCCTTGAGCATATAAAAGGAGGCCCATGCGCAACGTAGAGGGGGGTTCGAAGCCAGAAAACACTCACGCTCGGTATCGTTAGCAGCTAGTGTGTACTGTAGCACTCGGCGCTCCCGAGCAAGAACTCAATACAATCAGACATGCAGTAGTAGGAGTATTATCTCTCCGGAGAGCTCCGAAGCTGGGTACACCGCTCGTGTGCTTCGCCTCGATCCGCTCTTCGCGCGATCTCCGCCCCCCGCCGAACCGAAAGGGGCTCGGTCCGCCGGTCCCATAGGTGTCCGTGGATCAGTCGAGGTTGTGTGAACCTGATCCGGCGTTCACACGAGCTAGATCTTCATATTCTTCATCGACATGCCGCCGAAGAAGAAGGCTCCGGAGGCGGCTGTTCCATCCGCGTCGATCCCACCACCACCGGAGCAAGCGGATGGTGGGGTAGACGCCGGCAGCAGAACGGGCGTCGACGAGGGTGCTCACGGTGCTGCCAGGTCCAAGGACAAGGCAGCGCATACCTCGGCGTCCATACATGCACCGCGCCGATCTCAGGAGGCGCGGGACCGGCAGCGTCATGGTACTCACGAGGCCATACGCTCGCTGGACCAAGATCGAGCTGGTGGATCTCGGGGTGCTCAAGACCAGCATGCACGCCAACATGCTGGCACGAGCGTGGCATGGTCGCCTGGATGAGATACTGCTCCTTCTGACATAGTTAGAAGTCCGAGCATATCCCGCTCCTCGCACCGTTCGCCACTGCCACCCACCACTCCAGCAGAAGCTTTGGCACGAGCTCAACTGCTCCTGGATTACCCTCCAACGGCAGACAAGATCGACGAATGGAGGGCCACCATTCAGAGTCTCATCGGCTTCGCCAACGGCTACACTCCACGGCAGCCGAATACATCGCAGCCGCGGCAAGATTGCCAGGCACGAGCCGATGGCGACAAAACCGTTGGGGGTGCAACCACCATGCACTCTCCGCCCCGAAGGCCAAGATTGCTGACTCGCCGGATCTACCTCGACAGCGACTCCACCGCGTCATCAGATCCACGAGCTCGTCGCGATCAGCGCCAAGTTCTTCACGAATGACAGCAAGAAGACGCTCGTACTCGCATCGAGCGCCGAAGAGAAGCGCAGCGTCAATCGGACCAGCGTGTTGGGCCCTCTGTCGACATGCATGCGCCAGGGGAACCAGGCGACTTGCCGTATGCAGTAGGTTGCCCTGCGTTCACTCGTGAGATGCGGCAAGTCCAGTGGCCCAGCACGAAGAATTTCAAGCCAGACGTACCAGAGAAGTACGACGGCAAGTCGCATCCGTCGGAGTTCCTCAGCATCTACACCATCGCGGTGCAAGCTGCCGGGGGGCGGGATGACAAGATCCTTGCCAACTACTTCCCGCTGGTGCTCAAACCCAATGTCAGGTCCTGGCTCATGCACTTGCCGGACAACTCCATATCTTCCTGGGCAGATCTATGCCATCAGTTTGTCGGCGCCTTTACAGGCGGCCACAAACCTCATGGCCAAGAGAGCGACCTTCATCTGCTCGCCCAGAAGGAAGGAGAGCCCCTGCGCAAGTACATTCAGAGATTCAGCCATGTACAGCACAACATCCCGGATGTCCACCCTGCCACGGTCATCAGCGTGTTCCATCAGAACGTGCGTAACCGTAGGATGCGGGAGGAGATGGCGATGTGCAAGATCAGAGACGTCAGTGAGCTATATGCCCTGGCCGACAAGTGTGCACGTGCTGAGGAAGGGAGGAAACTCCCCGGAGAGAATACAGGAGCAGGAGGATCTGACAGCGAGGATGCTGCCCCGGCAAAGAAAAACCGGCGGCGGAACAACAGAAAGAAGAAAGGCAAAGATGTGCTAGTCGTTGAGCAGTCCGGTGACGGAGGTGACGCCAAGAAAGCCAACAGCTAGGCTGTGGCGGTCGCCGACAAGCAGGACGGCACCAACAAGCAGTACTGCAAGATCCACTGCACCAAGGGCCATGATCTCCAGAGCTGCAAGAAGGTCGAGCAGCTTGTCGAGCATCAAAAGGCTGAGTACGAGCGACGCGACAAGGAGAAGGCCCAAGAAGGTACTGGAGGATCCGACAAGAAACGCCCCGGCCGAGGAGGACGCTGCGGCAAGGCCAAGCAGCGGCAAGGAGATAGGCCTCCCCGCGGCCGCGACAAGGATGAAGATGACGACGACGATGAAGATATGAATGATGACGAGACCGGTGAGCAGGAGTTCCAGAAAGCCACAGAGGTCCTATGCGTTGACGGTGGTGCTTCTCTACATACTTCACACCGCCAGCTCAAACAGTGGGTGCGGGAAGTCAATGCAGCAGAACCACCCGTCGAGTCACGCAAGCCTCTGAAATGGTCCAGCACGCCTATCATCTTTGATATTGAGGACCACCCTGATCGCATAACTGCAGTCGGGTGCTTGCCGATGTTGGTTTCACCAACTATCCGCAACCTCAAGGTCACTAAGATGCTAGTTGACGGCGGGGCCGGCTTGAACCTGATCTCCTCCGCGGTACTCCAGAAACTCCAGATCCCTGACAGCGAGCTCAAAGAGACCGGCACATTCCAAGGAATCAACCCGGGAAGGAGCAAGCTGAAGGGAAAGATCACGTTGCCAGTGACATTTGGCAGCGAGTTGAACTTCAGGACTGAGAGGGTCACTTTTGATGTTGCCGACTTTCCATTGCATTACAATGGGATACTTGGCCGTCCAGCACTCGCCAAATTCATGGCAGCCTCTCACTATGCATACAACATGCTGAAGATGCCAGGCCCGATAAGTGTCATCTCTGTCCCTGGCGACAAGAAGGATGCTCTTATTTGCGCTGACAAGATCTACCGGGAAGCAGTAGCCGCAACAGATCGCAAGTCACTTGCCGTTGAAGCTCCCGGGGGGAAGAAGAAGACCAAGTCCGGCAAGAGTTCGGATGCCCACTCCGGCAAGCACACCTCTTCGGAGTGCTGCGCTACCGTCGAGGACGCACCATCGAGCTCCACCGGCAAGCGTAAGAAGACAATGGCAGCTCCGCCAGAGACCAAGAAGGTGTCCGCCAAGGAGGACGACACTAGTGGTACCTTCACCATCAGTGCCACTCTCGACCCTAAATAGGAAAGCGCGCTCGTTGCTTTCCTGCGGGCGAACGTCGACGTGTTTGCATGGCAACCGTCTGACATCCCCGGTGTTCTAGGAAAGTAATCGAGCACCATCTTGCCGTCTGTCCTCATGCGCGGCCCGTGAAGCAGAAGGTCAGGAAACAAGCAATGGAGCGCCAAGAATTCATCGCAGAAGAAATCAAGAAGTTGGAAGTAGCAGGTCTTGTCAGAGGAGTGCTCCATCCTACGTGGTTGGCCAATCCTGTAGTCGTGCGCAAGGCAAACGGGAAATGGAGGCTTTGTATCGACTTTACCGATGTCAATAAAGCTTGTCCCAAAGACCCATTTCCCTTACCGCGCATTGACCGGATTGTTGACTCCACGGCTGGATGTGACTTGCTTTCATTTCTTGACGCATACTCAGGATACCATCAGATCTTCATGGCAGAAGAGGATGAGGAGAAGACTGCGTTCATCACTCCATGTGGCACATACTGTTTCATACGGATGCCTTTCGATTTAAAGAATGCTGGTTCAACATTTGCAAGAGTAGTCCATGACGCTTTTGAGCCACAAATGCACCGAAATGTGGAAGCCTACATGGATGGCATAGTGGTCAAGAGCAAGGACAAGTCAACTCTGATTCAAGATTTAGACTAAACCTTTGCAAATCTGCGCAAGATCAACCTCAAGCTCAACCCCGAGAAGGGTGTGTTTGGAGTCCCCTCCGGCAAGCTTCTCGGGTTCTTCGTGTCTCAGCGGGGAATTGAAGCCAATCCCGACAAGATCAAGGCCATTGAGCAGATTGAAGCACCAAAGCGCGTCAAGGATGTACGAAGACTTGCCGGTTGCGTGGCTGCTCTCCGCAGGTTTATCTCTAGGTCTGCTGAGCGCGCCCTGCCGTTTTTCAAAATATTGAAAAAGGCAGGTCCAATGAAATGGACTCCGGAAGCGGAGGCTGCGCTGTAGGACTTGAAGAGATACCTGTCCTCCACTCCAACACTTGTCGCACCTAAGCCACAAGAAAAGTTGCTGCTGTATATAGCGGCAACCAATCAAGTGGTTAGTGCTGCGTTAGTAGCGGAGAGGGAGGCGGATGATGAGCCAGCAACCACGGCAGATGCATCCAGCGACAAGCAGGAGACTTCACCGACAAGCTCTAGTCCCGACAAAGATGGATCTGCGCAGGCGCGTGAGGAGATACAGAAGAGAATGGTGCAGCGCCCAGTTTACTTTGTCAGTACCCTTCTGCAGGGGGCTAGGTCAAGGTATTCTGGTGTGAAGAGCAGTCTGCTCCGGCAAGCCCTAGGGTTTGTTCCGTTGAAGCAGACGTTCCCGACAAGTTTTGCTCCAGCAAGCTTGCCGGGGAACGTCAAGCTCCGGCTGAGCCGCAGGTTCTCGCCATAGAAGCGGATGTTCCCGCAGCAGCAGATGTGCCTTCAGTCCTTGTTGTCGAGCCGCAAGCTCCAGCATGGGCACAGCAGATTGTCCTTTTCCTTCAGACAGGAGAACTTCCCGAAGAGCAAGAAGAAGCGGAAAGAGTAGCCCGACAGTCAAGTATGTGCCAGTTTGTCGACAACACACTGTACAGAAGAAGACTCAACGGTGTGAAATTGAAGTGTATTCACCATGATGTTACGATGGTCCGATATTTCGTAATCCTATACGACACTCGTATGACGATTAGCTAATCTTCTTAATTAGTTATCACACATAGTTCGGAAAAAGTGAATGTGTGTGATTGTTTGCTTATCATACATGTGCTATAATCATGAACCATTTGTGATGGGCCGCGCATCATAAACGTAGCACCACAGAATACTGATTGTGATGGCAATGCGGGCACAAATGAGTAGGGACAACTATATGCATCAAGGCTCCCTATCCCCGACGGTTTCTAGGTTGTGTGGGAAGGACCCCCGTATAGTAGTCACTCACTTGGCGATGGTTCAGAACGCCATCGCGGAAAGGGGTTACAAACCGTTTGTATAGCACCTTGTTGTACTAGTGCCCCTTCAATCTTGGTGATTTCCCTCTCGAAAGCATGGAACTTCCTTGATGATGGTTCGATTTATGAAGGGTGTGCATGACGACATAAGCCAAATCTTCTCAAATTTTTACCAGGGCATGGTGAGGCCATACCATGGCCATGCCAGGCGTCATGTTTTTCAAGCATTTATTTAATTTTTCTATAGTTGAAAACCCAATAAACAAACGTTTGTGGTTGACTATTGCCACACATTTCATAGAAATATCTGCCCATTTCTTGTAAAAGGCATGAGAATTTACTAAATGGCACTAGCATGGTTTTCCAGGCCGTTCTTGTGCACCCTTTCATGCACCGATTATTTGAACTTGAATTATGTGCATTAATGCCTAGAAAATGCACATAATCCCCTAAATATGGTAAATGAACCCGGAAAAGTGCCAAATTTGAACACGGTGATTTGCAGGGTGTATGTTCATCGTAGAAAAAAACTCATGGACAAAGGAATTTGGATCCCCCTTCAGTCTTGGTGATTTCCCCGTCGAAACCATGATACTTCCTCGGTGATGGTTCGACTTATGAAAGGCATGCACGCCGACATAAGGCAAACATTCTCAAATTTTTATCATGGCACAGTGAGGCCATACCATGGCACCACGCCAGGCGCCATATTTTCCAAGCATGTATTTCATTTTTGTATAGTTGTTAACCTAGTAAACGGCGCATTTGTGGTTGACTATTGCCACACATTTCCTTGAAATCTCTGCTTGTAAAAGGCATGAAAATTTACTAAATAGCATGAGCATTGTTTTCCAGACTGTTCTTCTGCACCTTTTCATGCATCGGTTGTTTGAATTTGAATTATGTGCATTAATGCCTAGAAAATGCACATAATCCACTAAATATGGCAAACAAGTCCGGAAAAATGTCAAATTTGAACATGTTGCATTGGATGGGGTATGTTGATCGTTGGAGAAAAAATGAATGACAAACTAGGACGGAAATTTGGATTCCCCTTCAATCTTGGTCATTCCCTTCTCGAAAGCATGGAACTTCCTCGGTGATGGTTCGATATATGAAGGGCGTGCATGATGACATAAACCAAACCTTCTCAGATTTTTACCATGGCACGGTGAGGCCATACCATGGCACCATGCTAGGCGTCATGTTTTTCAAGCACATATTTCATTTTTCTATAGCTGATAACCCAATAAATGACGCGTTTGTGGTTGACTATTGCCACACATCCCTTGAAGTAGCTGCCCATTCCTTGTAAAAGGCATGAGAATTTACTAAATACCACGAGTATGGTTTTTGCAGACCTTCTTGTGCACCTTTTCATGCACCGATTGTAGAAATTTGAATTATGTGGATTAATGTCTAGAAAATGCATATCTATACCTAATATTAAAGGATGGAGTCTTTCATAATTCTCCATACGCCACGCCTTTATATCCGATAATTTTATGTTAACCTTAAAGATGAACGGCTGAGATTTAAAAGTAATCAGCTGCCTCCATGTATGCACCAAAAGGAACGAAAACAAATCGGTCTATATACTTTTTTCGTTCGCATGCACGCACGTCCCTGCGTCCTTGCTCATGTTTGTTTCATGTACATGTGTTGCCAATCCTCAGTTGGATTCACACTCCACATCCTTGGTCGTCATCTCTAACCCTCCAATATATACTAGTTTGGAAAAAGAAAGAAAAAGATGAATCCAGCGGCAAACAAGGGAGCAGCAAATTGAGCCATCGGACTAGGAGGCATACTTAGAGGCCGGCGGGAAAGGAGGACCGAGCATCAGATAAAGCCATCGGACGAGGACGTGTACAAAGAGGCAGATCCCATATGAGGCTCCATGTCATCGGCATTGGCGTGGATTTGGCAGCGGTTGTGTAGGGTTGGCGGCAGTTGTGTGTGCGCGCGTGCGGCGGATGTGTCCGGCTAGCATGATAAGTGATGTGTGTGTGCACTGTTTATGGCAAAGCGTGTTGGCGGCTGCATGCATCTCCGGCATCGTGTGTATGGCATGTGTGTTGGATGTGGTGTGCACGTGTCTGACGTGCTGGGTCTAGGTTGTTCGCCGTCGAACTTGAGACCGGCCCGCTGTGCGCACAAGACGACGACCTTTGATGCGCTCCAGCCCAATGTAGCCTCGGCGTCAGGATAATCCAAGGCAGAGGTGGCCTCCAGAGCAGAGCACATGGTGGCCTCGGCCCTCAGCCCTGTCGTGCTCCTCATGGCATGGCCGTTCATGGAGCACGAAGGATTCCGCCTAGCAACGCCCTCAGGAGTGCCAGTGTTGCTAGGTGTGCTCGGTGCTACACCACATCCCCAACGAGCGGTGGTGGCGAACAAGACATGTCGGAAATGACGCAAGACCGGCGCATGAAGCGAGGACACCAAAGTTGGTGGCAGAACGTCATACCAAAGCGGCGCAAGGGAAATTACTCATTCGAGGAGCTGTATGAGAAAGAGAGGGGAAGGAGAACCTTATCCTTTCATTATATTTGTAATTTAGTCTTTTTAACACTAATTTAGTATTATTGATTGTATTTAAGGATAAGTCTTTACATTATCTGTCCAGCCTCCGGTTAACAATTCCATCCAGTCTTTACTTCCTCACTGTCAGCTGTACAAGAATCAACTTATGAGTTGGACATGATGAATGTTTGATCCAACAATGACATTATCTTGCTTACAAGTCGAGACAATAGTTTATGCTTATTAGATTAGTGTACATTGTATGGTTCCTATTAGTTTTTTGTTACTATCACACATCATGCAAATCCCTTTTTTGGTTGTATGTCAGCGACACCTTTATCATCTCCATAATGGTGATAGAGCCTGGTTTCTTCTGGTGATGATGCTGATTTTGGTAAGGCCGAACAATTTTTGCATTAATCTTGGAAAAGTGGCGACAGGGAAGGCATAAGGCATTGTAATACTCTTGGCAGGAATTCCCATCCAATCTCTGCTCTGTTGATCTTTTAAGAATTTCTGCCATCATGTCTTCTTCTTCACTACTTATGTTTAGTTGAATCTGCAACAACAATTTCTAGGCGGTATCAGCTGGTTCTGACTTGAAATATGATGCTAGAAGAGATTTGGATGATGTTTGTGCAAAATGCATACAATGTATGAAACCTATTAAAACCGAATTATATTTTTACCTCATGTCAATGCCATCTGCATTGAACCAATAGTATGTGACCCAGCGGCTCCACATGATAGCATCTTCATCTATATGTTAATTGACGTGTGGATTTAACAACACAACATTTATCTAGAAATTCTAAAAGGGAGTGATAGTGTGTGAATGTTTTTCTTTAGATAGAATGTAATAAATTATAAAAATCTAATTCACAATGATAAAAAGCATATGGAAAAATATATTGTAATACGGGTATCTGGATCACAAATAGGATTTCAAATCTTTAACTCAAACATTTAAATGATTTTACTTACTTCCAATATCGGTATGGTCGCATTGTTAATTAAAATGAAATTGGATATGGCTACTGTAGATTGGACTTGAGTCTTGACACCTATAGTCATGTAAGTACCTCTCCGTAGGTTTTCAGGTTTTTGAGTTTCTCCTCCCGTTGTCATAAAATACATATTTTTTCACCAAATCAAAGTAGCATACAGTTTGTGTTTCAATCATTTGAACTTTTAGAGTGTGTTAATGCTTATGTGGTTGGGGGCATGCGACATTTTTTCCCGTTGCCACGCACAGGCATGTTTGCTAGTAATCCCCTAAATATGGTAAATGAGCCCGGAAGAATGCCAAATTTGAACATGTTGCATTCGAGGGGGTATGTTGATTGTAGAAAAAAATGAATGAAAAACTAGAAAGGAAATTTGGATTCCCGGCCCCTTCAATCTTCGTGATTTCCCCCTCAAAACCATGAAAATTCCTCGGTGATGGTTCGATTTATGAATGGCGTGCACGACGACATAAGCCAAACCTTCTCAAATTTTTACCAGGGCATGGTGAGGCCATACCATGGCACCATGCTAGACGTCATGTTTTTCAAGCATGTATTTTATCTTTCTACAATTGAAAAACCAATAAATGACGTTTTTGTGGTTGACTATTGCCACACATTTCCGTAAAATGTCTGCCCATTCCTTGTAAAAGGCATGAGAATTTACTAAATAGCACGATCATGGTTTTTCCAAACCGTTCTCATGCACCAATTGTTTGAATTTGAATTATGTGCATTAATGCGTAGAAAATGCACATAATCCCCTAAATATTGTAAATGAACCAGTAAAAGTGCCAAATCTGAAAACAATGATTTGCAGGTTTATGTTCATCGTATAAAAAAACTCACGGACAAAGGACAAAGGAAATTTGGACAACCCTTCAATCTCAGTGATTTACTATCGCACACAATTCATCTCCGTCGCCTCTGCGAATCGTGTGTGTTCACCCATGCATGCAAAAGGAAAAAAGAAACCCCTCGCCCACTTTGTCCCAACCCACTCGCCGCAGACTCCTCCGCAACTCCGCACCTCATCAACTTCTATCGCGGCGGCCACCCTAAGCTCGACGACAGTCGTTGGCGGGCGGAGGTCGCGCTCCAAGCAGCACGGTATTTCTCCCCTACCGCTTTCCGCCGCCTATCTGTACCGACATTCTAGACTCTAGTCGATTGGGGTTTTCTGTGGGATTGGGTCGGGGATTTTTCTCATGGAGAAGGTAATGAAGTTAGCAAAATAGTCACTCATCTTTTATTGCAGTCCGTCTGTCGTTGTTAATCAACCTGCAGAAATCGTCGTGGATTCATTTTTCTTCTAGCTGATTCAAGGGTTTTCATTCATGTGTCCAGAGTGCGAGCATAAACCGGGTAAGTGTAGTCGCGGCCAGTCGGAAATGAAGTTCTATCTCACCATTCCAGATGACTTCAGGGAGTGCTCGGTATGTTCAGTCTCACCCTACCACGGTCAGCATGGCCTAAATTTGTGAACATATACCGTCTGTTGCTAATTTGGATAAAAGGTACGGTGCCACGTGAAGCCTAGATGTCGATCCCCCTCTATATTAGGCAAATTTATGATGTATGATTCATTCAGTTACTCTCATATTTGCATCAAATCTTTGTTACATTATCTATTTTTAATTATATATTTTTGTACTTTGCTTTCATCTATATATTGATCTGTTCTATCAGTTACTCCCATATTTGCATCTTGCTCTGTTATTTAAATATATCTAATTTACGATCTTAATTTTCATTTCAAGTAGTACATCCCTTGATTTGCAAGAACAGGAGTAGAAGGAAATCTTGGGCTTTACTTTGTTGATGACTCCATGGATGTCATATTGAAAACGCAACATGGATTTACAATGGCGGTTAGCGTAAAACTTGATAAACATGGTCATTCCTTTTTTTTATGCGGACCTTTGGAGAAAAATGTCTAAGTGTTATGAACTGAAAGCTGGCAATAAAATTCTAGTGCGTGCACCACAGCCTGGTCTAATTAACATGGATGTTTACTTCCCCAATGTCATCAGCCGACCAAAGTCTGATCGAGGTTAGTGTCCTTTCAAATTTCTCCATGCTGGCATATTACTTAGCAAAATTGGGGTATTTCTTCATTATAATTGATCACTATTTAAGCAACCAATTGTGATTTCATTTTCTGACTCCATTCCTCGATAGTAACAAATTCTATTTACCAATTTATGCGCACTATATATTCTTCTGCCATGTTCTGAATAAATAATACCTTTCCACCTTTTAAGCAAGATATGTTGGATGCATAGTGAACGATTGTATGTTACTAAGTGTACCAAATTTCACTGGAAGGGCTTGAAGCATGTCATAAACTTTGCTGATAATCCGACAGAGATAGCACAACGTATGAACACTAGATTTTGGATGGGGTTAATTATACCTATGGTGCACACATTGAACAAGACCAATTGTGTGCACAAATGCAGGTACAAAGTCTTATTTTTATGTTGATGCTCATAAACTATATATATCTTCAACGATGTGTTACAATTGGGTTTTATTACACATTTCAATAGAAATTGCCCATTGTAGTTGTTCCTGGATCGATTTCCGGCGTGGTCGAATTACACTTGTGCCTGCTAATAACGCCAAAGTGATTGCAAGGTACTGCATTTCCCGTAGAAATGGAACCATTCAAATTAACAAGTTCTCACTTTCCGTGGCAATGCATCCATATTGGAAAATTGGAGACATTTTTCTACTCATGCTCTACCAAGGCACAGGAGGGCTCTTCCTTTTTCATTGACAAGATGCTGAGTCGCTGTGAATAAGCTGCTTCCAGCGGATAGTTGTGGTTGTTGGCCCTCAGCCTCTTAAAATGTGCTAGCTGTTACTATGTCAAGTATGTAGATATGGACCATATGGTTGTTGGCCCTCATCCTCTTAAAATGTGATAGTTGTTACTATGTTAAGTATGTAGATATGGACCATATGGTTGTCAAAACCGTGGTATGAAGATCCTCCTTTTTGTCAAATAGTGTAACCACTATATATATGTTACTCAAATTCTGTTAGCCAAATTTTTAAATTTTCATGGAAAGTATTAGAATCGTATATAATTATGAAAGCCTCCTAATAATTACTAGAGCCTTTTACTATTAATTTAACATCACAAGAAACAATTTCCACCTATATATCAATTCCCGGTATTACCCGGTAAACCCCGAAACCCTTTTGGTAATCCCGAAACGCTTTTGGTTCGACTCGAAACTATATCCAATATTAATGAAACTATTTTATAAATATTTTCTCATAACTCTTTCCACTAACACTAAGAAGATCATGATTTCCTCAAGCTTGTGACCCTGTCGTTGCGGTAAAACATAGACATGAACAAAAAACCTTCATTCAATGACCAGTAGTGGAACCGTGGACATCGATTTTGATCCCTATGAATACACGAATGACATTCGAGTAAACATATGGTTATCATATTCTATCCCCTTTGCTTCGTGATACTTTACAGAACCCGAGGTGAGATATATCGGTATCCTCTTGAGTCATTCTCATGCTCACTATACCGCTCTCCTCGTTACCGATTTTGTTCTACTTTCTTGTTGACATGTTCCAGCATCCCTGTGACCTAGTCACCTGTTGAAATAGCATGGTGCCCCCATGTGTGGTTTTGGTAATTGATGACATTCTCTATGGACTAATGGTTGCCTTGAGTTATATTTGAAGGATTTTTTCATAGGCATTTCTTGAAGTCCATGTGTTGGTTTCAAGGAGTTTTTGAGATGACAAAGGTGCCAAAGATCGGTCATGTAGAATACATGATACCAGGTTGATCAAGACTAGTCAAAGTGTGAATCAAGTTGGTCAACATGCAAAGCATAGAAGATGTACCGAAAGGGATCAAGTGATCCATGGTATGGTATGCATTGTCCATTATGCTTTGTGTACTAACCCATTGTCTACATGAGAGTTCTATGCAGGGTTAGGTTGCGGTGTGCAAATTCAAGTGGAGCATCACGAAGAGATCATGTCCTTGAAGCTTTCCGTCCATTGTGGTGACAATGGACTTGTGAAGATGTGCCGAAGAGTGGCTCACCCATATTGGAGTATAGGGGAGTAATCAACTTGCCTTCATCGAGCCAACGCAATCAAGAAAGGTGGTCCAACTTGAGCGAGTCAAGATCATCATCATCTAGCTCAAGTGGACTATGTGCAAGGCAAAGGTTTTCCATTGATAGGTTTTCTATTTTACCAGTCTCATGTTGGTAGTTGGGAGACCTGGTTATAGGATCGATTGTCGTACTATCAACGGGGGCTCTCAAGTGAGTAGCTTGATTGTATTGACCATAGAGAGCTCAAACCATTGCATCCTTGCATCATCTTTCCTAGTTCTTGTTTGGTGTTTCTCTTTGTAAGTTTTAGAGCTTATGATCATCTTCATCACAAGCTCGAGTTCATCGAAAACAAAGTTCATATGCATCTTCTATGATGTTTTCAATGTGGGAGTTTATGCCGGTTCTTCTCTGATGGAGGTTCTTCGATGCTGGATAGTATTTGTCATCATCTATCCAACAAGCATGAGTTTGCTCAATTCAGAGCTCATTTGTAGAAGTTATGGCAGTTCAGGTTTTATTATATCCATATGTTTTGCTTGGGCTTCTTAGTAGCACTCCGGCGATAGTACCGCTCTGGGAATCTGTAGTATCGCTTATAAGCGGTACTTCCGTTGTCCAGTTTCATGGCTACTACTGCTGCTTCCGGGGACTCATCTTTTCGTGTCGTGTTGCGCGGCAGTGGAACGGTAGTACGAGTGGTAGTACCGCCTGCCGACTACCACACCACTTCCACCTCCTTCTGGACTCGTCGTTCTCTCAATAGTGGTAGGGCGGCAGTGGGTGCGCAGCACTATCGCTTATAAGCTGTAGAACCGCTCTCATCAAGCGGTAGTACCGCTTTTGTAGTGCTGCCACAATCCCATGTTCCTGTCGTGCCTCTATAGGCCCCTGAGCTGCAACCCCAGGGATAGTACCGCTGGGGAGGCACTACCATCTCGTGGCTCCTCGCTAATGCACTGTTGTGTGGGTTCTATCGTCCGAGCGTTAGTACCGCTTTCTGGAGCGGTAGTACCGCTTATGTGCGGGTTGTGGGCATAACGGTCGGATTTGGGGTGCCTATAAAAGGGGGTATTCTTCCCCAATGAACCTTATTCTTCTAGCTCTTATTCCCCCCCCCCCCCCCCGTTGTTAACCTTCTTCGAGCTTGCTATCTCTCAATCCCTCCAACGATTCTTGCTGGTTCTTGAGGGAAAAGAGAGAGGAGATCTAGATCCACATTTCCACCAATCACTTTCTCCTCTATGTGAGAGGAATCCCTTGGATCTAGATCTTGGAGTTCTAGGTGTTCTCCTTGTTCTTCCCCTCATATTCCTCCATACCTTTTGTTGTTGTTGTGGGATTTTGGAGTGAGAGACTTGAACACTTCATGTGTTATTGCGATTGCATTAGATGCATCGATTTGGGTTCTCCACGGTGATAACTGGAAGTGAAAGTTGAGAAGCTTGTTACTCTTGGGTGTTTGGGCACCCTAGAGCTTGTGCCTCTTGGGTGCTTGGGCACTCTAGACGGTTGGTGGTGTCGTAGAGCTCAATCATTGTGGTGGAAATCTCTGGGACAAGCATCAAGGTCTCCAATTAGGTTGTGGAGATTTCCCCGAGCAATTTGTACGGGTTCTGGTGACTGCCCCCAAGGGTTGCCAAAGTGTACGGGTTCGGTGACCGCCCCCAAGGGTTGACGTTTGTACGGGTTCGGTGACCGCCGAGGGAGTCCTGGACTAGGGGGTGTCCGGACAGCCGGACTATCATCGTCCGCCGGACTCCAAGACTACGAAGATACAAGATTGAAGACTCCATCCCGTGTTCGGATGGGACTTTCCTTGGCATGGAAGGCAAGCTTGGCGATACGGATATGTAGATCTCCTACCATTGTAACCGACTCTGTGTAACCCTAGCCCTCTCCGGTGTCTATATAAACCGGAGGGCTTTAGTCCGTAGGACAACAACCATTACAACAATCATACCATAGGCTAGCTTCTAGGGTTTAGCCTCCTTGATCTCGTGGTAGATCCACTCTTGTACTACCCATATCATCAATATCAATCAAGCAGGAGTAGGGTTTTACCTCCATTGAGAGGGCCCGAACCTGGGTAAAAACATCATGTCCCTTGTCTCCTGTTACCATCCGCCTCGACGCACAGTTCGGGACCCCCTACCCGAGATCCGCCGGTTTTGACACCGACAACCGCCCTAAAGGGTCCCTTAGTGGAATCATGGCATCTTGCATTGTGCGAGGGTGTGAGGAGATTACGGTGGCCCTAGTGGTTTCTTGGGGAACATTGTGCCTCCACACCGCTCCAAACAGAGACTAGCATCCGCAAGGGTGTGAACATCGGGATACATTGACGTCTCCGTGTGCCTCGGTTATCTCTTACCCGAGCCCTTTGCTTATGCACTTTACTTTGTGATAGCCATAGTATGACATGTTATATATCCTGATATCACTTAGTTGTTTATCTTGCTTAGCTTAAGTTGTTGGTGCACATAGGTGAGCGTAGTTGATTTAGGTTTTATGCTTGAGAAATTAAACGCTAGTTTTATTCCTCATTTGTTCAAGCCTAAACTGTAATGATTTTAAAGTGCCTATTCACCCCCCCCCCCTCTGGGCGACATCCATGATCTTTCACCTATGTCTGGATAGGCGATGATGGATGCCATCACACTGAGAGGGCCCTAAGAATATCTCCCCATCATCGGAGGAGCAAATACCACTCATGAGCTATCTAGTCCCTTGTCAAACTTTTCGATGAACCTGTAAGTTGTCGATATAATCACCGTGTTACAAATGACGTTTGAGCAACCCCAAAGTCCATCGTATGGTAAGAAGTGATTACGATAATCTCATAGAATAAGGAACTGAAGCATATGTGACTCTCCGTGTTATAACAATTGACTTGTGACGATTGTATCTCAAGGTATGACAAAAAAGTTTGAGTCGATTGAATATGATCGTTCTTCCAACATCATATTCTCAAAGTTGTTTTACGACTATCGTTACTCTTAACGATATCCTAAGATCCGGAAAACATGTTCACTAATAACACTTGAGCTAGACTTAGAGGCGAGACTAGGAATTAGGTTTTACCATTTATCATTCCACACATGCATATGAGTTTTCCACTGAATCGCATATTTTGGGATCGTAGCAGTTATAGCATATAATATGAACTCTTAATTATAAACATGGAAATATAATAATATAATATTATTGCCTCTAGGGCATATTTCCGACATAGCCCATCAAAACTTACCCCTTCGTCATCCTTTTCCTCGGTGTAAAGTGCACCCAGGGTGTACCGTGCATGCCGCTCACATGCTCTTTCTAGTGAGGATGCATACCTCTCCCATGCATCTTTATCGACAAAGCTGTCCCTGATGCCTCACACACTCCCAGTCATTTCCCCTCTCCCAAGTGTTCCTCTCCTCCCCCAAATCGTACCTGATCCACCAAAACAGAGAGAAATTGAGCGATGAGAGAGAGCCCTCATGGCATCTGCATGATCATGGCCTTCCCTGGGCCTCGTCATCGTGTCCAGGAGCATCGTGGTGATGTCTAATTCCCCCATGTACATACAAATGGTCTATGACTCCAAGACGGTGACACCTATTTCGTTGTCTTCGGCTATATAGCAAATCAACAGCGTCGAGCGATTCCGTTTAACTCCGTCGACTCCATGGTTAGCTAGCACCTACACATGCTTATTGTGAGCCCCTATTCCTTTTCCCTCCATAATTTCCATTTGTTGCATCCTCTGACATGTCCTGCCATGAAACCCGAGCATCACCTCTGCACAACCATGTCGTCAGGAATACTTCGGTGGCCTCTAGCCCTTTTATTTTGTGTCATTCATCGTAGTTTCATCTCTAGCGTCGATTAGACCTTTTAGCTCGCTATTTTGCACACCGTAGTGCCTGATCCGGTCGATCCCAAGCCACTCCGGTCGTAGCTTATTGCCGGTGATGCCTCTGTCCTCGTTTAGAGGTTAGACTTGCACCCGTGTGTGCAGACTTTCATGTTCGCTTTTGCACCTAGGTGCACATCCAGAGTACATCAGGAACATGTTCCAACGAGTTCCTCCATCGCTTTTGTGGTTGATACGTCTCCACCATATCTACTTTTCCAAACACGTTTGCTCTTGTTTTGGACTCTAATTTGCATGATTTGAGTGAAACTAACCCGGACTGATGTTGTTTTCAGCACAACTACCATGGTGTTGTCTTTTGTGCAGAAATAGAAGTTCTCGAAATTGGAAGAAACTTTTTGGAGTTTATTTGGAATTTATAAAAAATACTGCAATAAAGACCCACTGGAAGGAGTCCACATGATGCCCACAAGGCACCAAGGTCCCCCCCTGGCGCGCCCTGGTGGCTGGTGGAGCCCATGAGGCTCCGCTGACCCTAATCTCAGCACACTAGAAATTCCTATTTCTCAAGAAAAAATAAGGAAGGAAGTTTCATCACGTTTTACAATACGGAGCCGCCGCCACCTCCTGTTCTTCATCGGGAGGCCAGATCTGGAGTCCATTCGGGCTCCGGAGAGGGGAGTCCTTCGTCATCGTCATCATCAACCATCCTCCATCACCAATTTCATGATGCTCACCACCGAGAGTGAGTGATTCCTTGATAGGCTTGCTGGACGGTGATGGGTTGGATGAGATTTATCATGTAATCGAGTTAGTTTTGTTAGTGCTTGATTCCTAGTATCCACTATGTTTTGAGATTGATGTTGTTATGACTTTGCTATGCTTAATGCTTGTCACTAGGGCTGAGTGCTATGATTTCAGATCTGGACCGTTTATGTTTTCATCAATATATTTGTGTTCTTGATCCTATCTTTTAAGTTGTATGCACCTGCTACGTGTTATGAGCCGCATACCCCAAGGTGACAATAATTGGGATTCTTTCCGGTGATTACTGTAGTTTGAGGAGTTCATGTACTCACTCTGTGTTAATGCTTTGTTCCGATTCTCTATTAAAAGGAGGCCTTAATATCCCTTAGTTTCCATATGGACCCCGCAGCCACTAGCGGGTAGGACAAAAGATGCCATGCAAGTTCTTATTGCAAGCATGTATGACTATATACATAATACATGCATATATTACATTGATGAATTGGAGCTAGTTCTGTGTTGCCCTAACTTATAACTGTTACATGATGAATGTCATCCAGCATAATTATCCATCATTGATCCAATGCCTACTAGCCTTTCACATATTGATCTTTGCTGAGTTACTATTGTTGCTACTTCTATCACAATTGCTACAAAACTATCACTTCTACCGTTACCTTACTTTTGTCGTTACTACTGCTACCAAGTTACCATATTGTTGTGCTACTCCCTCCTTTTCGGTTTATAGGGCTCAATTCAAAAATCTCACCAACCAAGGTAGATGGTGAGTGGTGGAATACTTTTTGTAGTTTGCAAAAGCATCCAACTAATGCTCTTGTTTCCTCAAAAAATTATGCTTACCAATTGCAATGCATGCATGTATAAAGTACATGCATTGGTCAATTTTCTCTTAACACTTGCATGCAATGATTTAATGCACCTTGAAATATTAACTTGTGATGGGGAACAACCAAATTGAGCCAGAAAGGAGGGAGTACTTCTCACATTGTTGCAGATATTTAGTCTCCAGGTGTGGTTGAATTGACAACTCAACTACTAATACTTGGAAATATTCTTTGGCTCCCCTTGTGTCGAATCAATAAGCTTGGGTTGAATACTCTACACTCGAAAACTATTGCGATCCCCTATACTTGTGGGTTATCAATGGTAGCCACCCACGCGCCACTGTTAGTAGCACGAGCTCCTTGTGAGCTTCAACAATGGTTGTCATATCTGGTTTGAACGGCCGCGATTAGATTCCCCCGTACCCATTCACTCACCGTGCATCGCTATCACCCAAAGGAAATTGCGACGGTAATTACATCGGAGGGGGTGAGGATGAGGGGAGAGATGAGACATGATAATTATGCATGGGGGCTGCCTTGGCGCATAGAGGCGAGCTGCAACGACTTGAAATGGTCAGGAGCATCAGGACTGGGAACAGAGCATCGGTTCTGCATGTCAGTGGCGTGGCCACCACTTGCATGGCATAGCCAAGCCAACTAAGTGCTGCCAAACCATGTTTCTAGTGTTTCTTGTTTTCATAAGAGATAAACTAGAAGATGGGAAAATCAGTGGACCAATGGATTGAGTGCAGTGACCAAAGACATGTTCTGAATGGCGAGTGTTTGTACTGAATGATGGTATATTGGGTTGGTGGAATGAGTTGACACTTTGTAGGTAGTGGTAGGTTACTATGGTGAGTGATGTGGCAAATTTTCAGTCAAATAGGATCAATCCATGTGCCAGTTGTAGTTCAATGATGATGCCAAAGTTAGTTTTGGTAATTTTCCACATTATATGTACCATGGGATCCAATGTGTTGGTGTGCATGGGTGTGGTAGGTATAGGAGAAGCCATGGAATTGATTTGGGAAGCCTTGGGTGACAAGAAATGCAGGTGCACAAGCTTAATGATAATAACATTATTTTCATAGAAAAATATTGTTTCTTTGGGGAGAAGAATTATGGAATGGCTATAATAGATGTGCCATTGCCTTGGCAAGGTTATAGAGGTTGGATCACTTGGGAGAGAGAGTAAAAAGTTTTGATCTCAAGTCCAAATAAACTTCCAAATGATGACACGGACCAAAATTCAAAGAGAATCCAAATGAAACTCAAAGAGAAAGAAATGGGTTGGGATGTTACAGAGCTCTAAGTTGGTTTTAATTGAATTACCAAAAAAATGGGAGACTGGAAATGCAATTGCCCTTTAATTGTGTTGTTTCGAAATCCATGATGATAAGTCAGTTGGGACTAACGTTGGCCTCTAAGTGTTTACACAAGTGTTAGTCTCAAGGTTACATAGTGTTGTGGCCCAACGACTGTCGAAAATTACTAGGCTCAAGCAAGAGGTGAAAATGGCCACCGAACATAGCATATCATTCATGTTTCTTGAGTATAGGCATCCCACACTATTAAGAGGGGATAATCAGGTTTCAAAGAATAAGACCAAATATCAGTTACACACTTACCATATCCATGGCCAAATAACAGTACCACAACCTATGTGGGAAATGCAGGGAAAAGCCAAAAACAAGGGGGTCGGTATATGATACGCCTCCAATGTATCTATAATTTTTGATTATTCCATGCTATTATATTACCCGTTTTGGATGTTTATGGGCTTTATTTTACACATTTGTATCATTTTTGGGACTAACCTACTAACCTGAGGCTCAGCCCGAATTGCTGTTTTTTTGCCTATTTCAGTGTTCCGAAGAAAAGGAATATCAAACGGAGTCCAAACGGAATTAAACCTTCGGGAGCGTGATTTTTGGAACAAACGTGATCCAGAGGACTTGGAGTGGAAGTCAAGAAACAAACCAGGCAGCCACGAGGGTGGAGGGCGCACCCCCCTACTGGGCACGCCCCCTGTCTCGTGGGCCCCTCAGGCGTCCACCGACCTACTTCTTCCTCCTACATATACCCATGTACCCCGAAAACATCAGAAGCGACCACGAAAAACTATTTCCACCGCCGTAACCTTCTGTATCCACGAGATACCATCTTGGAGCCTTCGTCGGCGCTCCTTTTGGGGTACATGATATGTGTTTTGCTTGGAGCATCTTGTATGATATGAGTTTTGCTTGGAGTGTCTTGTATGATATTAGTCTTTGGTTTTTAGTTTACGACAATCATCCTTGGTGTACACATATTTTGGGAGAAAACCACTTGATTGGAATTTATTAGACTACTCTATGTGCCTCACTTATATCTTTTGAGCTAGATAGTTTTTGCTCTAGTGCTTCACTTATATCTTTTAGAGCACGGCGGTGGCTTAATTTTGTAGAAATTGTTAGTCTCTCACGCTTCACTTATATTATTTTGAGAGTCTTTTAGAACAGCATGGTATTTGCTATGGTTATAAAATTGGTCCTAGAATGATGGGCATTCAAGTTGGGTATAATAAAAACTATCAAAGGAAGTGAATTGGATGCTATGATCAATTTGATACTTGGTAATTGTTTTGAGCTGTGGAGGTAGTGATATTAGAGTCATGCTAGTTGGGATGAATTTAAAGAATGCTTGTGTTGAAGTTAGCAAATCCCGTAGCATGCAAGTATGGTAAAAGTTGTGTAACAAATTTGAAACATGAGGTGTTCTTAGATTGTGCATCCTTATGAGTGGCGGTCGAGGACGAGCGATGGTCTTTTCCTACCAATCTATCCCCCTAGGAGCATGCGCATACTGCTTGGTTTTTGATGACTTGTAGATTTTTGCAATAAGTATATGAGTTCTTTTTTACTAATGTTGAGTCCATGGATTATACGCACTCTCACCCTTCCACCATTGCTAGCCTCTTGGTACCATGCATTGCCCTTTCTCACCTTGAGAGTTGGTGCAAACTTTGCCGGTGCATCCAAACCCCATGATACAATACGCTCTATCACACATAAACCTCCTTATATCTTCCTCAAAACAGTCATCATACCTACCTATTATGGCATTTCCATAACCATTCCGAGATATATTGCCATGCAACTTTTCCACCATTCCATTCATCATCATGACACGCATCATCATTGTCATATTGCCTTGCATGATCATGTAGTTGACATCGTATTTGTGGCAAAGCCACCATTCATAATTTTTCATACATGTCACTCTTGATTCATTGCCCATACCGGTACACCGCCGAGGGCATTCATATAGAGTCATATCTTGTTCTAGTTTTGAGTTATAATTCTTGAGTTGTAAATAAATAGAAGTGTGATGATCATCATTATTAGAGCATTATCCTTAAATAAAAAAAGAAAGGCCAAAAAGAAAAAAAGAAAGGCCAAAGAAAAAAATAAGGCCAAAGAAAAAAAGAAAAAGAAAAAAAAGAAAGGCCAAAAGAAAAAAAAGGGAAGGCCCCAAAAAAAGGAAAAAGAAAGAAATAAAAAGGGGGCAATGTTACTATATTTTTTTTCACACTTGTGATTCAAAGTAGCACCATGTTGTTCATATAGAGAGTCACATATGTTGTCACTTTCATATACTAGTGGGAATTTTTCATTATAGAACTTGGCTTGTATATTCCTACGATGGGCTTCCTCAAAATGCCCTAGGTCTTCGTGAGCAAGCAAGTTGGATGCACACCCACTAGTTTCTTTTGTTGAGCTTTCATACATTTATAGCTCTAGTGCATCCGTTGCATGGCAATCCCTACTCCTCATGTTGACATCAATTGATGGGCATCTCCATAGCCAGTTGATTATCCTCATCAATGTGAGACTTTCTCTTTTTTTGTCTTCTCCCCACAATCCCCATCATCATATTCTATTCCACCCATAGTACTATGTCCATGGCTCATGCTCATGTATTGCGTGAAAGTTGAAAAAGTTTGAGATTATTTAAGTACAAAACAATTACTTGGCTTGTCATCGGGGGTGTGCAAGATGGGAGCATTTTTGTGTGACGAAAATGAAGCATAGCCAGACTATATGATTTTGTAGGGATGAACTTTCTTTAGCCATGTTATTTTGAGAAGACATGATTGCTTTGATTAGTATGCTTGAAGTATTACTATTTCTTATGTCAATATGAACTTTTATTTTGAATCATTTGGATCTGAACATTCATGCCACAATAAAGAAAATTACATTGAGAATTATGCTAGGTAGTATTCCACATCAAAAACTATGTTTTTATCATTTACCCACTTGAGGACGAGCAGGAATTAAGCTTGGGATGCTTGATATGTCTCCAATGTATCTATAATTGTTGATTGTTCCACGATATTATATTACCCGTTTTGGATGTTTATGGGCTTTACTTTACACATTTATATCATTTTTGGGACTAACCTACGAACCTGAGGCCCAGCCCGAATTGCTGTTTTTTTGCCTATTTCAGTGTTTCGAAGAAAAGGAATATCAAACGGAGTCCAAACGAAATGAAACCAGCGGGAGCGTGATTTTTGGAACAAACGTGATCCAAAGGACTTGGAGTGGAAGTCAAGAAACAAACCAGGCAGCCACGAGGGGGGAGGGAGTGCCCCCCCTACTGGGCGCGCCCCTATCTCGTGGGCCCCTCGGGCGTCCACCGACCTACTTCTTCCTCCTACATATACCCATGTACCCCGAAAACATCAGAAGCGACCACGAAAAACTATTTCCACTGTCGTAACCTTCTGTATCCACGAGATCCCATCTTGGAGCCTTCGCCGGCGCCTTGCCGGAGGGGGAATCGATCATGGAGGGCCTCTACATCATCTCCAAGGCCTCTCCGATGAGTTGTGAGTAGTTTACCACAGACCTTCGGGTCCATAGTTATTAGCTAGATGGCTTCTTCTCTCTCTTTGAATCTCAATACAAAGTTCTCCTCGACCTTCTTGGAGATCTATTCGATGTAACTCTTTTTGCGGTGTGTTTGTCAAGATCCAATGAATTGTGGGTTTATGATCAAGCTTATCAATGAGAAATATATCTCGTCTGAATTCTTTTATGTGTGATTAAGTTATCTTTGCAAGGCATTTTGAATTATCAGTTTGGTTTGGCCTACTAGCTTGATCTTTCTTGCAATGGGAGAAGTGCTTAGCTTTGGGTTCAATCTTGCGGTGTCCTTTCCCAGTGACAGCAGGGGCAGCAAGGCACATATTGTATTGTTTCCATCGAGGATAAAAAGATGGGGTTTATATCATATTGCATGAGTTTATCCCTCTACATCATGTCATCTTTCTTAATGCATTACTCTGTTCTTTATGAACTTAATACTCTAGATGCATGCTGGATAGCGGTCGATGTGTGGAGTAATAGTAGTAGATGCAGGCAGGAGTCGGTCTACTTGTCACGGACATGATTCCTATATACATGATCATGCCTAGATAATCTCATAATTATTCGCTTTTCTATCAATTGCTCAACAATAATTTGTTCACCCACCATAATACTTATGCTATCTTGAGAGAAGCCACTAGTGAAACCTATGGCCCCCGCATCTATCTCTTATCATATAAGCTTTTAATCTACTTTTATTTGCATCTTTACTTTTCTTCTCTATATTATAAAATACCAAAAATATATTTATCTTATCATATTATCTCTATCAGATCTCTCTTTTGCAAGTGGCCTTGAAGTGATTGACAACCCCTTTATTGCGTTGGTTGCGAGTTCTTGTTTGTTTGTGTAGCTGCATGGGACTTTTGAGGAGCCTCCTGCTGGATTGATACCTTGGTTCCCAAAAACTGAGGGAAATACTTACACAACTATTGCTGCATCACCCTTTCCTCTTCAAGGAAAACCAACGCAAGCTCAAGACGTAGCAAGAAGGATTTCTGGCACCGTTGCCGGGGAGGTCTTCGCTCAAGTCAAGACATACCAAGTACCCATCACAAACTCATCTCCCTCGCACTTACATTATTTGCCATTTGCCTCTCGTTTTCCTCTCCCCCACTTCACCCTTGTCGTTTTGTTTGCCCTCTGTTTCCCAATCTCCTCTCTCTCTTTCGCTTGGCTTTTTGTTTGCTTGTGTGTTGGATTGCTTGTCGCTATGGCACAAGATAATACCAAATTGTGTGATTTTTACAATACCAATAATAATGATTTCCTTAGTACTCCGTTGCTCCTCTTAATGATGTTGAGTCTTGTGAAATCAATGCTGCTTTGCTGAATCTTGTTATGAAATATCAATTCTCCGACCTTCCTAGTGAAGATGTCGCTACCCATCTAAACAACTTTGTTGATTTGTGTGAGATGCAAAAGAACAAAGATACGAATAATGATATTGTTAAATTGAAGTTATTTCCGTTTTCACTTAGTGATCGTGCTAAAGTTTTGTTTTCGTCTTTGCCTAAGAATAGTATTGATTCATGGAATAAGTGCAAAGATGCTTTTATCTCTAAGTATTTTCCTCCCGCTAAGATCATCTCTCTTAGAAATGAAATTATGAATTTTAAACAACTTGATCATGAGCATGTTTCCCAATCTTGGGAAAGAATGAAAGTGATGATTCGCAATTGCCCTACTCATGGTTTGAATTTATGGATGATCATACAAAAATTTTATGTCGGCTTGAATTTTGCTTCTAGAAATCTTTTAGATTCGGTTGCGGGAGGCACTTTTATGGAAATCACCTTAGGAGAAGCTACTAAACTCCTTGATAATATTATGGCTAATTATTCTCAATGGCACACCAAAAGATCTACTAGTAAAAAAGTGCATGCTATAGAAGAAATTAATGTTTCGAGTGGAAAGATGGATGAACTTATGAAGTTGTTTGCTACTAAGAGTGCTTCTATGGATCCCAATGATATGCCTTTGTCTACTTTGATTGAGAATAATAATGAATCTATGGATGTGAATTTTGTTGGTAGGAATAATTTTGGTAACAATGCTTATAGAGGAAACTTTAATCCTAGACCGTTCCCTAGTAATTCCTCTAATAATTATGGAAATTCCTACAGTAATTCTTATGGTAATTTTAATAAGATGCTCTCTGATTTTGAGAATAGCGTTAAAGAATTTATGATCACTCAAAAGAATTTTAATGCTTTGCTTGAAGAAAAATTGCTTAAAGTTGATGATTTGGCTAGGAACGTTGATAGACTTTCGCTTGATGTTGATTCTTTGAAACTTAGATCTACTCCTCCTAAGCATGATATCAATGAGTCTCTCGAAGCTATGAGAGTGTCCATTGATGAGTGCAAAGAAAGAACCGCTAGATTGCGTGCTAAGAAAGAATGCTTTGTAAAGGCGTGTTCTTCTAGTTTCCATGAAAATAATGATGAAGATCTAAAAGTTATTGATGTGTCCCCTATTAAATCTTTGTTTTGTAATATGAATCTTAATAATAATGGGACTGGAGATGAGTCAACTTTAGTTAAAAGGCGTCCCAATGATTCGGAGTTCTTAGATCTTGATGCTAAATTTGGTAAAAGTGGGATTAGAGAGGTCAAGACTTTAAATAGTATTGAACCCACTATCTTCGATTTCAAGGAATTTAATTATTATAATTTTTCTTTAGAAGATTGTATTTCCTTGTTGCAATCCATTGTGAATACTCCTCATGCTTATAGTCAAAATAAAGATTTTACCAAACATATTGTTAATGCCTTGATGCAATCTTGTAACGCCCCAGATTTGTTGCGCCAGGTGTCTGCCAGTTATTCGCCGTTGTTGCCATGTCATTTGCTTGCGTGTTGCATTTTGTCATGTCATCATGTGCATCTCATTTTGCATACATGTTCGTTTCATGCATCCGAGCTTTTCCCCGTTGTCCGTTTTGCAATCCGGCACTCCTATGTCATCCGGCGTCCCCCTTTAGTATTTCTTTGTGAGCGGGTATTAAACTTTCTCGGAATGGACCGACGTTTGCCAAGCGGCCTTGGTATAGCACCGGTAGACCGCTTGTCAAGTTTCGTACCATTTGGAGGTCGTTTGATACTCCAACGGTTAACCGGGTAACCGCAAAAGCCTCTTTTGTTTGCAGCCCAACACCCCTTCCAAAGTGGCCCAAAGCCCTCCAAACCCCCTCCATGCTCTCGGTCGTTCGATCACGATCGCGTGGCCGAAAACCGCTTCTCATTTGGACTCTCCTAGCTCCCTCTACCTATATATATGTGCATCTCCCCCGAAATCCCGGTCTAACCCTAGATCAAACCCCTCCCGGCGCCACCGGACGCGTCTCCACTACGCCGGACATGTCCGTCCCCGCCGGCCACCTCACTCCGACGAATCGGAGGCCGCCACCTCAGCCGCACCGCTGCCCACGTCCAACCACCGCGCGCCACGTGGCGTCCCCGCGCCCACCTCGCCGCTGGCCCGCGGAGCCCATCGCGGGCCCGCGCGGGCCCTCGCGGCGCCGCCGCCCGGCCCGGCTGCCGGAGCCGCGCGCCCGCCGGCCTCCCGCGCCGCCCGGCCACCTCGCCCCACCGCGGCTCGGCCCGCCGCCGGCGCCGTCCTCCGGCCGGCGCCCCGACCGCCCCGACCGGCGCCATCGCACCCGCGCCTCTGCCCCAGCCCCGCCACCGACCGGCGCCACCGCACACGCGCCTCTGCCCCAGCCCCGCCACCGACCGGCGCCGCCGCTGCCTCGTACTCCGGCCGCTGCCGGAGCTTCGTGCGCCGCCGCGCCTCGCCTCCCGCGACGGCTTCGCCGTCTGCCGCCTCTGCCGGCTGGCGCTGAGCCGCCGCGGCCGAGCTGCGCCGCCGCCCCGCGGTGGTCCTCCACTCCGGCCCCGCCGCCTTCGCCACCACCTCGCGCCTCGCCTCCCCCGCGCCTCTCCTACTCCGGTCGACGCCCTCGCCGGAGCCGCCGTCACCGGATCCACCGGATCTGGATGAGATCCACCCACGCATCCAACCAAACGTGGCCCCGTTCCCGGATCCCTTTGTCCCGGATCCCTCCGTCCCGCGTTAACTTTCGCGGAGGTGAGAATTCCACTAAGTCCCCGAATCCCTGACATAATCATGCCATGTTCATCGCATTGTATCTCTGCATCCGTAGCTCCGTTTCGTGCGTGTAATATGTCAAATTGTTCGTCTCAACGAGTACTTCATTTCATTCCATTGCACCATTTTCATTTGAGCTCATCTTGATGCCCGAAATGCTGTTGGAAGAGTGCATGTTGATGTTAATCTGCTGAAACTGTTATAACTTGCTCATTTGTCATTTTTGCCATGTTTGATGTGTGCATCCTATGAGGTTGATGTCTACATGTGTTTTGATCTATGCTATGTCATCTTTCCAGTGGTGCCATCCATTTATTTTTGTGAGTTGTGTGCTGAGTGCATCAATCTTGTTAAGGAGGGTACTTGATGTTGCTGTTTTCCTGACAGATTCTGTTATATTTTGTTGCTATGTTAACATGCTTCTACAAGTCATGCCTTGTTTGCAATTATATACTACTGTAGCTTGTTGTAATCTTGCTCCAAAGTTGCTAAATAGTGTTGTTGTCAGCCTGTTAACATTAAGTTCAGTTTTACCATGTGATTTCCTAGTGATCCATGCACCCTATGAACTTGCTCTTGCCATGCTTAGCTTCATAAACATGTCTTCTTACTGTTGGTTGCCTTGCCATGCCATGTATTTCTCTGTGGTGAGTGGTTCAAGCTCACCAACATGCCTACTTATCGTTGTTCCTGCCATGTATGAATCTGTAGTATAACTTGCCATGTTTACATGGATGCCATCATTTCTTCTGATCCTTTTTGGCTCCTGGTCAGTAAGGGACTCTTGTTCTATGCATTTAGTAGTATCATGCCATGCCTTTGTTTGCCATGTTAAGTTCCTGTAACATGTTGTTTGATAGCTCTGAACATTGCAACCTGATGTTATTTCCTGGTAAGTCTGAAACTGTTATTATTTGCAATCTTACCATGTGTGTTTGATCTTGTTCTAGTGATTTCTGGAGATAGCTCAGTGTTCATGTTTTGTTATACTTTACGTGTACTTCATGCCCATATCTTTTGTTATTATGTTGGGATGCTGTAGCTTATTGTTTTGATGCTTGCAAGATGCCTAGTTGCTGTTTTGGACAGATTGTTGTTATGACTTGTATAGAGTGTATGTGTTGGACCGTTGCTCCGTTTTGAGTGTGCTTTATATGAAACTTGCTTGATTTTGCATGTAGTTTCATATTATCATGTTGCATCCTTCTTTTGGGGTGTTTGATTGATGTTTGTATGCATTTTGCACCAATGCCATGTTTAACTTGTTTTGCTCATATCTTCTAGGCCGTAGCTCTGAATTAAATGAACTTTATATGTAACTTGACTAGAATTTCGTGTAGATCATCTTGGTGCATCTTAACTTGCTGTTTAACTACTTGAACTTAAGGTTTATTCAGTTCTGGACCAATTTCTAAATTTGCATATGAGGACTTACCGGAATTGTTATATGTTGTTTCCAGCCTCATTTAACTCGCCTTGATGTGTTGCTCTTGTTTGCATCGTCTCTTGCCATGAGTAGCTTCATGTAGCTTTTCCATGCATCATGCTTGTTATGCATCATGTCTTGTCTATATGTGGTGTGTTTACCATGTTGTGTGCTTCTTCTTGATAGTTCCCGTTTCGTTGCGATCGTGAGGATTTGTTCGTCTACGCTTGGTTCGTCTTCGTGGCTTCATCTTCTTCATGGACTCGTTCTTCTTCCTTGCGGGATTTCAGGCAAGATGACCGCTACCCTGGATCTCACTACTATCATTGCTATGCTAGTTGCTTCGTTCTATCGCTTTGTTGCGCTACCTATCTTTTGCTCTTCAAGCCTCCCAAATTGCCATGAACCTCTAACCTTTGACACCCTTCCTAGCAAACCATTGATTGGCTATGTTACCGCTTTGCTCAGCCCCTCTTATAGCGTTGTTAGTTGCAGGTGAAGTTGAAGATTGCTCCATGGTGGACAGGATTATGTTGGGATATCACAATATCTCTTATATTATTAATGCATCTATATATTTGGTAAAGGGTGGAAGGCTCGGCCTTATGCCTGGTGTTTTGTTCCACTCTTGCCGCCCTAGTTTCCGTCATACCGGTATTATGTTCCCAGATTTTGCGTTCCTTACGCGGTCGGGTGATTTATGGGACCCCCCTGACAGTTCGCTTTGAATAAAACTTGTCCAGCAAGGCCCAACCTTGGTTTTACCATTTGCCTCACCACCACCTACCTTTCCCTTGGGAGTAATTAACCCAAGGGTCATCTTTATTTTATCCCCCCCCCCCGGGCTAGTGCTTGTCTAAGTGTTGGTCCGAACTGAGCAGCCTGCGGGGCCACCTCGGGGAAACTCGAAGTCTAGTTTTACTCGTAGCTTGACTTATCCGGTGTTGCCCTAAGAACGAGATATGTGCAGCTCCTATCGGGATTGTCGGTGCATCGGGCGGCTTTGCTGGTCTTGTTTTACCATTGTCGAAATGTCTTGTAAACCGGGATTCCGAGACTGATCGGGTCTTCCTGGGAGAAGGAATATCCTTCGTTGATCGCGAGAGCTTATCATGGGCTAAGTTGGGACACCCCTGTAGGGTATAAACTTTCGAGAGCCGTGTCCGCGGTTATGTGGCATATGGCAATTTGTTAATGTCCGGTTGTAGATAACTTGACACCAGATCCGAATTAAAACGCATCAACTGTGTGAGTAGCCGTGATGGTCTCTTCTCGGCGGAGTCCGGGAAGTGAACACGGTCTTTGGGTTATGTTTGACGTAAGTAGGAGTTCAGGATCACTTCTTGATCATTGCTAGCTTGACGACCGTTCCTTTGCTTCTCTTCTCGCTCTCATTTGCGTATGTTAGCCACCATATCATGCTTAGTCGCTGCTGCAACCTCACCACTTTACCCCTTCCTTTCCCATTAAGCTTTGCTAGTCTTGATACCCATGGTAATGGGATTGCTGAGTCCTCGTGGCTCACAGATTACTACAACAACAGTTGTAGGTACAGGTTATACGATGATCTTGACGCGAGAGCGATGTTTGCTTGTTTGGAGTTCTTCTTCTGCTTCTTCTTCGATCAGGGGATAGGTTCCAGGCCGGCAGCCTGGGCTAGCAGGGTGGATGTCGTTTGAGTTTCTGTTTGTGTTTCATCCGTAGTCGGATGGTGCTCTGATGTATTGTGATGTTGTATTCATGTGGCATTGTATGCCTTATGTATGTATCCCCATCTATTATGTAATGTTGATGTAATGATATCCACCTTGCAAAAGCGTCTCAATATGCAGGTCTATCCTTGGTGGGACCTTTGAGTTCCTTTTGGATAGGGTCGCATATTGGGCATGACAAATCTTATGATGAAAAACTTAATTTGGAAGTTTCTATACCTAGAAAACTTAATGATGAGTGGGAACCTACTATAAAGATTAAAATTAAAGATCATGAGTGTTTTGCTTTGTGTGATTTGGGTGCTAGTGTTTCCATGAATCCGAAAACTTTATGTGATATTCTAGGTTTCCATGATCTTGATGATTGCTCTTTAAATTTGCACCTTGTGGATTCCACCATTAAAAAGCCAATGGGAAGGATCAATGATGTTCTTATTGTTGCAAATAAGAATTTGGTGCCCGTAGATTTTATCGTTCTCGATATAGATTGCAATCTTTCTTGTCCTATTATTCTTGGTAGACCTTTTCTTAGAACGATTGGTGCGATTATTGATATGAAGGAAGGGAATATTAGATTCCAATTTCCATTAAGGAAAGGCATGGAGCACTTTCCAAGAAAGAAAGTTAAAATACCTTATGAATCTATCATGTGAGATACTTATGAATTGAGTGCCAAAGATGGCACTACTTGGATCTATCCTCGCTTTTATGCCTAGCTAGGGGCGTTAAACGATAGCGCTAGTTGGGAGGCAACCCAATTTTATTTTAGTTTTTTTGTTTTTGCTTCTGTTTAGTAATAAATTTTGTATCTACCGTCTATTTAGATATGTTTTTATGTTTTAGTTAGTGTTTGTGCCAAGTAGAACCTATAGGATAACCTATGGTGTTAGTTAATTTGATTCTGCTGAAAAACAGAAACTTTGCACGCACGAAAATAATTTTAGTAATTCACAGAAACGCGCTTTTGTGTTGATTCTCTTTTCTGTAGACCAATAGACAAATTTCCGAGGACTTCCTATTTTGGTAGGATTTTTAAAGTTACACAAGTACTCGAGAGTTACAGATTTCTACAGACTGTTCTGTTTTTGACAGATTCTGTTTTTCGTGTGTTGTTTGCTTATTTTGATGCATCTATGGCTAGTATGTAAGGGTATGAACCATAGAGAAGTTGGAATACATTAGGTTTAACACCAATATAAATAAATAATGAGTTAATTACAGTACCTTATGTGGTTGTTTTTCTTTCTTGCACTAACGGAGATTATGAGATTTCCTGTTGAGTTTTGTGTTGTGAAGTTTTCAAGTTTTGGGTAAAGATTTGATGGACTATGGAATAAGGAGTGGCAAGAGTCTAAGCTTGGGGATGCCCATGGCACCCCAGGATATTCAAGGATAACCAAAAGCCTATGCTTGGGGATGCCCCGGAAGGCATCCCCTCTTTCGTCTTCGTCTATCGGTAAGTTTACTTGGAGCTATATTTTTATTCGCCACATGATATGTGTTTTGCTTGGATAGTCTTGTATGATATTAGTCTTTGTTTTTTAGTTTACCACAATCATCCTTGCTGTACACACCTTTTGGGATAAACCCACTTGATTGGAATTTATTAGAATACTCTATGTGCCTCACTTATATCTTTTGAGCTAGATAGTTTTTGCTCTAGTGCTTCACTTATATCTTTTAGAGCACGGAGGTGGCTTAATTTTGTAGAAATTGTTAGTCTCTCACGCTTCACTTATATTATTTTGAGAGTCTTTTATAAAAGCATGGTATTTGCTATGGTTATAAAATTGGTCCTAGAATGATGGGCATCCAAGTTGGGTATAATAAAAACTATCATAGGAAGTGAATTGGATGCTATGATCAATTTGATACTTGGTAATTGTTTTGAGATGTGGAGGTAGTGATATTAGAGTCATGCTAGTTGGGATGAATTTAAAGAATGCTTGTGTTGAAGTTAGCAAGTCCAGTAGCATGCACGTATGGTAAAAGTTGTGTAACAAATTTGAAACATGAGGTGTTCTTAGGTTGTGCATCCTGATGAGTGGCGGTCGGGGACGAGCTATGGTCTTTTCCTACCAATCTATCCCCCTAGGAGCATGCACGTAGTGCTTGGTTTTTGATGACTTGTAGATTTTTGCAATAAGTATATGAGTTCTTTTTGACTAATGTTGAGTCCATGGATTATACACACTCTCACCCTTCCATCATCGCTAGCCTCTTCGGTACCATGCATTGCCCTTTCTCACCTTGAGAGTTGGTGCAAACTTCACCGATGCATCCAAACCTCGTGATACGATACGCTCTATCACACATAAACCTCCTTATATCTTCCTCAAAACAGCCACCATACCTACCTATTATGGCATTTCCATAGCCATTCCGAGATATATTGCCATGCAACTTTTCCACCATTCCATTCATCATCATGACACGCATCATCATTGTCATATTGCCTTGCATGATCATGTAGTTGACATCGTATTTGTGGCAAAGCCACCATTCAAAAAATTTCATAGATGTCACTCTTGATTCATTGCCCATACCGGTACACCGTCGGGGGCATTCATATAGAGTCATATCTTGTTCTAGTTTTGAGTTGTAATTCATGAGTTGTAAATAAATAGAAGTGTGATGATCATCATTATTAGAGCATTGTCCCTAAATAAAAAAAGAAAGGCCAAAAAGAAAAAAATAAAGGCCAAAGAAAAAATAAGGCCAAAGAAAAAAAGAAAGGCCAAAAGAAAAAAAAGGGAAGGACCCAAAAAAAGGAAAAAGAAATAAAATAAAAAGGGGGCAATGTTACTATTTTTTTCCACACTTGTGATTCAAAGTAGCACCATGTTCTTCATATAGAGAGTCTCATATGTTGTCACTTTCATATACTAGTGGGAATTTTTCATTATAGAACTTGGCTTGTATATTCCTACGATGGGCTTCCTCAAAATGCCCTAGGTCTTCGTGAGGAAGCAAGTTGGGTGCACACCCACTAGTTTCTTTTGTTGAGCTTTTATACATTTATAGCTCTAGTGCATCGGTTGCATGGCAATCCCTACTCCTCATGTTGACATCAATTGATGGGCATCTCCATGGCCCGTTGATTATGCTCATCAATGTGAGACTTTCTCTTTTTTTGTCTTCTCCACACAATCCCCATCACCATATTCTATTCCACCCATAGTGCTATGTCCATGGCTCACGCTCATGTATTGCGTGAAAGTTGAAAAAGTTTGAGACTATTTAAGTACGAAACAATTGCTTGGCTTGTCATCGGGGGTGTGCAAGATGGGAGAATTTTTGTGTGATGAAAATGAAGCATAGCCTAACTAAATGATTTTGTAGGGATGAAATTTCTTTAGCCATGTTATTTTGAGAAGACATGATTGCTTTGATTAGTATGCTTGAAGTATTAATATTTCTTATGTCAATATGAACTTTTATTTTGAATCATTTGGATCTGAACATTCATGCCACAATAAAGAAAATTACATTGAGAATTATGCTAGGTAGCATTCCACATCAAAAATTATGTTTTTATCATTTACATACTCGAGGACGAGCAGGAATTAAGCTTGGGGATGCTTGATACGTCTCCAACGTATCTATAATTTTTTTATTGTTCCATGATATTATATTACCCGTTTTGGATGTTTATGGGCTATACTTTACACATTTATATCATTTTTTGGACTAACCTACTAACCTGAGGCCCAGCCCGAATTGCTGTTTTTTGTGCGCATATTTTAGTGTTTCGAAGAAAAGGAATATCAAACGGAGTCCAAATGGAATGAAACCTTCGGGAGCGTGATTTTTGGAACAAACTTGATCCAGAGGACTTGGAGTGGAAGTCAAGAAACAAACCAGGCGGCCACGAGGGTGGAGGGCGCGCCCCCCTGTCTCGTGGACCCTCGGGCGTCCACCGACCTACTTCTAACTCCTACATGTACCCATGTACCCCGAAAACATTAGAAGCGACCACGAAAATCTATTTCCACCGCCATAACCTTCTGTATCCACGAGATCCCATCTTGGAGCCTTTGCCAGCGCTCCGCCGGAGGGGGAATCGGTCACGGAGGGCCTCTACATCATCTCCAAGGCCTCTCCGATGAGTTGTGAGTAGTTTACCACAGACCTTCGAGTCCATAGTTATTAGCTAGATGGCTTCTTCTCTCTCTTTGAATCTCAATACAAAGTTGTCCTCGATCTTCTTGGAGATCTATTCGATGTAACTCTTTTTGTGGTGTGTTTGTCGAGATCCAATGAATTGTGGGTTTATGATCAAGCTTATCTATGAGAAATATTTGAATCTCCTCTGAATTCTTTTATGTGTGATTAAGTTATCTTTGCAAGTCTCTTCGAATTATCAGTTTGGTTTGGCCTACTAGATTGATCTTTCTTGCAATGGGAGAAGTGCTTAGCTTTGGGTTCAATCTTGCGGTGTCCTTTCCCAGTGACAGCAGGGGCAACAAGGCACGTATTGTATTGTTGCCATCGAGGATAAAAAGATGGGGTTTATATCATATTGCATGAGTTTATCCCTCTACATCATGTCATCTTTCTTAATGCGTTACTCTGTTCTTTATGAACTTAATACTCTAGATGCATGCTGGATAGCGGTCGATGTGTGGAGTAATAGTAGTAGATGCAGGCAGGAGTCGGTCTACTTGTCACGGACGTGATGCCTATATACATGATCATGCCTAGATAATCTCATAAATGTTCACTTTTCTATCAATTGCTCGACAGTAATTTGTTCACCCACCGTAATACTTATGCTATCTTGAGAGAAGCCACTAGTGAAACCTATGGCCCCCGGGTCTATCTCTTATCATATAAGCTTTCAATCTACTTTTATTCGCATCTTTACTTTTCCTATCTATATTATAAAATACCAAAAATATATTTATCATATCATATTATCTCTATCAAGTCTCACTTTCGCAAGTGGCCTTGAAGGGATTGACAATCCCTTTATTGTGTTGGTTGCGAGTTCTTGTTTGTTTGTGTAGGTGCGTGGGACTTTTGAGGAGCCTCCTACTGGATTGATACCTTAGTTCTCAAAAACTGAGGGAAATACTTACGCTACTATTGTTGCATCACCCTTTCCTCTTCAAGGAAAACCAACTCAAGCTCAAGACATAGCAATATAAATAGGGAGTCGTCCAGTGTAACAGGCCAAGAGATCTGGGTAGACGCGCTAGTGGGAGGTTGGACCAGCTCTCGAGCTGGGGTCAGTTCAACTAGGCACTCTCGGGCTATCAACTAGGTATAACCGGGCGTTAGCCTGGCCTGCGTGTGGGTATCTGGATGAGAGTCCTTCGCCGCCAGGTCTAACCAGTCGTGCCGTCGGGTGCTCTCGGCCTCATCCTATATTATTGGTCCTCCATGTTTGGCATAATAGGTCCCTGGATTGTATAGGTTCTCTAACTAGCTATCTCTATCTCTCTACAACCAGCATTCATTAGTGACCCAGTCTAACCAGCCACTTTACCCCGGCTACACTAGGACCCAAATTTCCGCAGCCAAACATCTATTTTCCACACTATATAATCCACCTACCACTTCGGTAGGTGGCTGCCACACATAAGATATTTTGATCAAGATTCATTTGAGCCTCTCTCTCTTTTCCCCTCATCAAAATCAAAAACTTCATGAGAGATTCTTAGCAGTTTGGAGAGATTTCACCAAGCATAGATCCACTCATACTCTCCCTTTTGACATAAGCTTTTCATGATTTGAGCAAGTTCTAAGTTTTCCTTTCAGACTTCTTACTCTCGGAGGTTGCAGACACATAGGCGGTAGAAGTTCTTCGGTGAGTGATCAATTTTTTATCTATCTTGGATAGTTTTTGAGGGTTTGGAAGTTGCCTTAAGGTCTATCACTAGTGGTTGAGAATCGCCTTCGTGGTGATATGTCAATGAGAATAGGGTGAGACTTCGTGTGAACACTCATCCCTCCAATGGTGACTAGATTTCCTTCGGTGGTGATATATCCTCGTCTCCGAAGTCTTCGATTATCTCCAATCCTAGCTCTTTACTTGTTATTTGGTTTAATCACTTGACCTTCCATTCATGACATACGGTTGTATATCTTATTGTAGCAATTGTTTAAGCACACCTTTATACTTCACATAGCCTAAACTTGCTAATTATCAAAGTAAAATTTATAGTTGTCCCTATTCGCCCCTCCCTCTAAGGCCATCTCGATACTTTTAGCGATGTGTGGCGTGATTGTACATGGGATGGGTTCTCCTTAGTAATGGGAGGGTGCAGGAGAGCTTGAAGATGTTAGTGATGTCAGTGTCAAAACCGGCGGATCTCGGGTAGGGGGTCCCAAACTGTGCGTCTAGGCGGATGGTAACAGGAGACGAGGGACACGATGTTTTACCCAGGTTCGGGCCCTCTTGATGGAGGTAAAACCCTACATCCTGCTTGATTAATATTGATGATATGGGTAGTACAAGAGTGGATCTACCACGAGATCAAGGAGGCTAAACACTAAAGCTAGCCTATGGTATGATTGTTGTAATGTATGTTGTGTCCTACGGACTAAAGCCCTCCGGTTTATATAGACACCGGAGGAGGCTAGGGTTACACAGAGTCGGTTACAATGGTAGGAGATCTACATATCCGTATCGCCAAGCTTGCCTTCCACGCCAAGGAAAGTCCCATCCGGACACGGGACGGAGTCTTCAATCTTGTATCTTTGTAATCTTGGAGTCCGGCGGACGATGATAGTCCGGCTGTCTGTACACCCCCTAGTCCAGGACACCCTCAGTAGCCCCCGAACCAGGCTTCAATGACGATAAGTCCAGCGCGTATATAGTCTTCGGCGTTGCAAGGCGGGTTCTCCCTTCAAGTTCCATGTACCTGCCGAATAGTGTCCAGCTTTATCATAAATTCTGTGTTTCTCGGCTTCTACGCCCAATAATGGCCTTTTTCCACGCGTCGCACGAATGCGAAAAGCCAGGGTATCTTTTTATGTTTCACCCCCTAGTCGTGCGAGTCATTCGCCTACAAAAGAGGCAAAAATCCAGATCCAAACCACACCATCTTCCTCCCGCGAATAGTTCATCGGAGCGCCCTTGACCTAAAAATCCATTCCATCATGGACCATCGACGCAGCTCCTCTTCTCGCGCTCCCAGCCCACCGCCAGGGGATTGGAGGAGGTGCTCTGTTTCGCACAACGAGCTAGCGAAGCTCCAAGCAGGGGGATATCTCCCTCCGGCCTTCATGGTCCCAGTCCGAGCCGGATTGGTTACTTATCAAGGTGGGAGGCAAGCGGAGGCTACCCCAAGCACCAATAAAGGGGAGCGAGTATGCTTCGTCCCTTATCTGATAAGGGGACTCAGATTCCGAATACATCCGTTCCTCCGCGGGCTCCTGGAGTTCTACGGACTCCAGCTCCACCACCTCATGCCCGCCTCTGTCCTGCATATTGCGGGCTACGTAGCTCTTTGCGAGCTATTCCTGGGCATCAAGCCCCATTTTGCATTGTGGAAGAGGCTGTTCTGCCTCGTACCCCGTTCCCACGAGGGTTCCATATATCAAGTGGGCGGCGCCGAAATATGGCGCATTGCCGGGACCGCATACCCATCCGGTACTCCCAAGAAGGCATTCGAAGACTGGCCTTCAGAGTGGTTTTAAATAGGAGACGCTCCACTGCCGGACCCAATCCGGATCGGCCTCCCAGAGTTTAGTGCTGCTCCTTTGAAGAAACGCCTCAGCTGGCGCCCACGGAGCCCCCGATTGGAGGAAGACAAGAGCGTCCATTACTTGATGGGCCGAATAAGATTAATGGCCCATTCTGGTCTGACCATGATTGGAGTCATGGCGACATGCATCATGCGGGGGGTACAGCCATTGCAATACAGAGGCCACCCCATGTGGGATTTCAACGGGGAAGACGATGCCACCCGTCATGGCCGCAAAGGGTCGGATTCGACCGAGGATCTGGTGGAGATCCTGTCCAGCCTGTACAAGGGGGAGAAGGAGGACTTCCTTCGAGCGAACCCTTTGAATGGGTTTTCCATGATCAACCCTAGAAGATGGGTAAGCGAACACCTTCAAGGGCTCAACCCATGCTTTCGAAGTTTAGGCTTCTTACATTACGTCTTCGGCGCAGGATCTACGCCGGACTGTGGAGGACATGGTAAGTCCCGCTCCGCAACCCGAGGATCCAGAAAGATACCTGGATCCGGCCTCCAAAGAGGATCCGGACATCAAGGTGGAGCTGATCGACGGGGTGTTTCACTAGCTCAGCATGGACAATGCTTTGGTCGCCATTACGGCGGACTACCCCGGACTGTATCCGGCTTCCCAAGTGACTGTGACCGAGGCCCGGACACCATTATCTCTTCCTTGCCTATTTCTGACCTTCGCGAACGATGGTGTTTTACAGGAAGCGCCCTCAGGGCAGGAAGCCGAGCCTGCGGCCGCTGACCAACAAAGGCCAGTCCGGACCAGCAGGCGGAAAAGGAGCGCGGCACGGACTGAAACGTCGCTGCAAAGGTATAGCTCGTATTTTAAATTTTCAGAGCAACGTTCCTAGGAAGCGTCTGAGTGCTCATGATCCTTATAGGAGAAAAAGCGCTCGCCGGACTGCGGGCGCGGAAGTTGCCGATCCAACCTATACCGGCCAGGCTCCAGCGCCCGGCCTGGAGGGGGAGGCAAGCGCAAGACGCGGGCTGGATCCTCCTCCAACGGAGGACACCGACAGACTGTCCGCCACCAAGTCTGAGGTGGAGAGCTTCATGAACCATAGGCGCCGCCGGACGGTGTTTCGTGAAGCGTGCTTCTCCCCTGAGGCATTGGACGCCTTTAACGCAGGGGACGCGCACCTCCGTGCCGCTCAAGATGGTTTTACCAGAGCCACGGAGCAGTATGTGAAAGACATACGGGTAAGGTAATTTTTATGGTTATATACACCAGTAGCCCCCGAGACTTAAAGTAGTTATGTTAACTGATTTAAGGATCATTTGAAACGCAGGCTCTTACAGAGAAGAATGCCCAGCTGTCCCAGGAGCTGCAAGAATGCAAGGCCCAACTTGAGGCCGCACTTGCTTCCGCAGGAGGAGACGCAGAGACCCCTCCTGGTAACACATTTTTATTAATAAATATAAGCGCTGTGCGGCATGCGCGCAAGTCTAATAGTGACATTGCAGGTGCCGCCGAACAAGATCCGGACAGGCAAGAATTACTACGCCAGCTAAAGGCCGGCGAGAGGGTGCTGAATAGGGTATAGCAAGAAAGGAACAAGCTCCAGGATGCCAACGCCAAGCTCGGAGAAGAGCTGAAAGGCGCTCAAGCCGGGCTGTCCATCTCCGTTAAGGAGAATCAGCGGCTTCATCGCGGCATTTATAGTAAGTGCTTGAGCGAACTCCTTTGAAAAGAAGAGTTCGGCGAGGAAGTAAATTGACATAATATGTCTTGTAGGTATACTCACAGGTCGCCCTGCAGAGGAGATGCCCATATCAACGGGTGATCAACTTCCCGAGCTGTTGCAACTGCTCGAACGAGTTCGGCAGGCAATGAGCGGCGTCGTCCAGGCTTTATGGCCAGCCCTCTCCCTACCCAAGGGCCTTGGGGAGCTTGCAGAGAAGCTTCAGGGAGTGCGGCAGCGCTTCCGTTTGTGGAAGATTTCGGCTTGCCGTCAAGGTGCCAGAGAGGCTTGGGCCATGGTGAAGACGCGTTACAAGAAGGCGGATCCCAACCACATGGCCGAAGTTGGACCGGTGGGGCCCGATGGGAAGGAGATCCCTGTGAGTTTAGTATACAGCCAAGTAGAGTTGGCTGCTAAATTTTCCCAACGGGACTGTAAGTTAGACAGCCTGTTAGACGGGATTGAGGAGGAATACAATCAGTAAATTTGACAATGTATGCTTTCCCTTAAAGTGACATGTGAAATGCCTTCTAGCCGGATTGTAGATCGTTTGTCTTTGCTGACCTTTTCGCTTCGACCTCGGGACCCTAGAGTCCGGAGTGTGTCTGAATACCTTTTTGGTTAAGAAACAACCGAGGTATGCATGGAGACCAGGCGTAGGGGTCATTAGTGCTTTATCAGACAAGTGCCCAACTAGTTATGTTATATTACATGGTTAGTAAGAAACATCTTCCAGGGAGAATAGTTCCTTAAGGGTTCCTTTCCCTGGGAGGCATGCCCTAAAGTGCATGTCCGGACTGCGAAAAAAGCAGAAAATCATCTGGGGCGGATAAATGAGTAGGTAAAAGATCATCTTTTAAGTCACCGACCAAATATTCCCTTAAGAACGCTAGCTTTCGGCTTCACCCATTCTGAGGTACACATCCGGCTGACCCGGCAGTAACAATCGCAGAGGTGCTCCCTTTACCTCCTAGCCGAACAATCGGGAACGTAGGGGTAAGCACAGGAGCCAGGCAACCCAGCTTGGCCAAAACTTAAGTCATATCGATGCATATAATGGTGAGTAAAAGGTACATGTGGAAGCTTGACACATGTGCTGGGCATGAGACCCTTATAATTGAGCTTCTGTAAAAGAAGCCCCCAGGTATAATGAGTGCGGATCGCACATCAAGTGTATGCGAACAATGCGAAAGTAGGCCCTTACGGGCTTTGTAGTAAAAAGGTAATGAAAAGTGAAACAAAAGACAGCCGAAGTGTAAAAATTTGGACGGAGGAAGGGGACGAACTCTTAGTCCGGCGCTAGGCATAGAATCTTCGGAGGCGGGCTGCGTTCCATGGGTTTGGCTCGAGTCGGTTATCCGACGCATTTCGTAGGCGGTATGCTCCGCCGGTCAGGACTTGATCGATAATGAAGGGGCCCTCCCATTTGGGCTTGAGCTTGTCCTTTTTCTTGTCCGGCAGGCGTAGAACTAGTTCACCAACGTTGTAAGTCTTGGCCCGTACTTCTCTGCTTTGGTATCTTCGGGCCTGCTGCTGATAGAATGCGGAACGAGCCTTGGCGACGTCGCGTTCTTCCTCCAATGTGTCCAAGCTGTCCTGCCGATCCAACTCGGCCTCTCTTTATTCATACATGCGCACTCGAGGTGAGTCATGAATAATGTCGCAGGGCAAGACTGCCTCTGCGCCGTAGACCATAAAGAATGGTGTGAATCCGGTAGTGCGGTTAGGCGTTGTCCGCAGCCCCCAGAGTACAGAGTCGAGCTCCTCGACCCAGTGCGTGTCAGATTTAGTAAGTGACCGCACTAGTCTGGGTTTAATGCCGCTCATTATCAGACCATTTGCTCGTTCCACTTGACCGTTGATTTGAGGGTGATAGACTGAAGCATAGTCGAGCTTGATGCCCATATTTTTGCACCATGACTTAACCTCGTCGGTTGTGAAGTTCGTGCCGTTGTCGGTGATGATGCTGTGGGGGACTCCGTAACGGTGTACTACCCCGGATATAAAGTCTATCACTGGTCCGGACTTTGCCGTCTTGACCGGTTTGGCCTCTATCCATTTAGTGAATTTATCCACCATGACCAATAGGTACCTTTGCTTGTGGGTTCCCCCTTTAAGGGGTCCAACCATATCAAGCCCCCAGACCGCGAACGGCTAGGTAATGGGTATAGTTTTGAGGGCGGTGGGCGGCATATGGCTCTGATTAGCAAAGAGCTGACAACCAGCGCATCTTTGGACTAAGTCCTGGGCATCTGCCCGGGCCGTCGGCCAATAAAATCCTGTACGGAATGCCTTTCCTACAAGGGCCCGGGCTGCTGCGTGGTGTCCACCTAGTCCGGCATGGATTTCAGCCAGGAGGTTTCGCCCTTCCTCTTCGGAGATGCACCTTTGAAGGACTCCGGTTGTACTTTTCTTTTTAAGTTCTCCCTCATGGACCTTGTAGGCTTTCGACCGCCGGACTATGCAGCGGGCCTCGTTTTGGTCTTCGGGAAGTTCCTGTCTAAGCAAGTAGGCTAGGAATGGTTCTGTCCACGGGGCGATTACTGCCATTATGTCGTGGGCTGAAGGTGTTATGTCATCGGCTGACTCGCCGATTGGCGCGGTTTTTTCCGGTTTGTCGCTTCCGGGCTCCTCTTCCCATAGTACGGATGGCTTGAAGAGCCGTTCCAGGAAGATATTTGGAGGGACGGCATCACGTTTTGCACCGATGCGTGCCAGTACGTCGGCCGTGTGGTTATTATCTCGGGCTATGTGATGGAATTCGAGTCCTTCAAACCGAGCTGACATTTTTAGGACAGCGTTGCGATATGCTGCCATTTTCGGATCCTTGGCGTCAAAGTCTCCATTTATTTGGGATATTGCAAGGTTTGAATCCCCGCGCACCTCTAGGCGTTGAATGCCCATGGAGACTGCCATCCGGAGACCATGTAACAGGGCCTCGTATTCGGCTGCGTTGTTGGAGTCGGTGTACATTATTTGAAGTACATACTGGACTGTGTCCCCAATTGGGGACGTCAATACGACGCCAGCCCCCAGTCTGGCCAGCATTTTAGAGCCATCGAAGTGCATAACCCAATTGGAGTATGCGCCGTATTCTTTAGGGAGTTCGACTTCGGTCCATTCAGCGACGAAGTCAGCCAAAACTTGTGACTTTATAGCTCGCCGTGGTTTGTAAGTTATATCGAATGGTAAGAGCTCAATGGCCCATTTTGCTATCCTGCCCGTTGCGTCACGGTTATTTATGATGTCATTGAGTGGTACTTCGGAGGCCACTGTTATCGAGCACTCTTGAAAGTAGTGTCGGAGCTTTCGGGATGCCATGAACACCGCATACGCTATCTTCTGATAGTGTGGGTAACGGGATTTGCAGGGAGTTAACACAGTGGATACATAATACATTGGTTTTTGAAGAGGGAATTTATGCCCTTCTGTCTCCCGTTCGACGACGAGTACCGCGCTTACGACTTGATGCGTTGCTACGATGTATAATAACATTGGTTCGCCTAGATTGGGCGTAGCCAGGACTGGATTTGTTGCCAATATGGCCTTTATTTCTTCGAGTCCGGCAGTGGCAGCATCCGTCCACTCGAAGTGTTCGGTGCGTCTGAGGAGGCAATAGAGGGGCAATGCCTTTTCTCCTAGACGGGAGATAAAGCGGCTTAAAGCTGCCACGCATCCTGTTAATTTTTGTATCTGTTTGAGGTCTTTTGGAATATCCAACTGTGACAGAGCTCGGATTTTAGCCGGGTTTGCTTCAATTCCTCTACCGGATACAATGAAGCCCAGTAGCTTTCCTGCTGGTACGCCGAAAACACATTTTTCCGGATTCAGCTTGATGTCATATGCTTTGAGGTTGTCTAATGTGAGCCTCAAATCGTCTACTAGAGTTTCGACGTGTTTTGTTTTGACGACTACATCGTCTACGTATGCCTCGACTGTTTTGCCGATCTGGGTAGCCAGACATGTTTGAATCATGCGTTGATATGTTGCGCCGGCATTTTTAAGTCCGAAGGGCATCGTGTTGAAGCAGAATGGTCCGTATGGAGTGATGAATGCCGTTGCGGCTTGGTCTGCTTCCGCCATCTTGATTTGATGATAGCCAGAGTATGCGTCGAGGAAGCACAACGAATCGTGCCCTGCGGTAGCATCGATAATTTGGTCGATGCGGGGGAGAGGGAAGGGGTCCTTTGGGCAAGCCTTATTGAGGTCTTTAAAATCGACACAGAGGCGCCAGGATTTGTCCTTCTTTGGTACCATTACCAGATTTGCTAGCCAATCCGGATGTTTGATATCTCTGATGAATCCGGCTTCCAATAGTTTGGCTAGCTCTTCTCCCATTGCCTGTCTTTTAGGTTCGGAAAATTGTCGAAGAGCCTATTTGACTGGCTTAAATCCTTTGAGGATGTTTAGGCTGTGTTCTGCCAACCTGCGTGGGATTCCGGGCATATCCGAAGGATGCCAGGCGAAGATGTCCCAATTTTCCCGAAGGAATTCCCGCAGTGCGGTGTCTACTTCGGGGTTCAATTGTGCCCCAATGGAGGCCGTCTTTGTTGGGTCCGTTGGATGGACCTGGAATTTTATTATTTCATCTGCTGGTTTGAAGGAGGTGGACTTGGATCTTTTATCGAGTATCACATCATCCCTGTTCACCGTAGAGCGCCGCGCGGTGAGTTCTTCTGCTGCTAAGGCTTCGGATAGTGCCTCCAGGGCTAGTGCGGCTGTCTTGTTTTCGGCGCGGAGTGCTGTGTCCGGATCACTAGCGAGAGTGATTATTCCGCCAGGCCCAGGCATTTTGAGCTTCATGTACCCGTAATGAGGTACTGCTTGAAAAATTGTGAATGCCTCCCGTCCTAATATAGCGTGATATCCGCTGTTGAACAGGGCCACTTGGAACGTGACTTCTTCGGATCTATAATTGTCCGGCGAGCCGAACACCACATCGAGTGTGATTTTTCCGGTGCAACGCGCTTCTCGGCTGGGGATTATTCCTCTGAAGGTTGTGCTGCTTCGCTCAATACGGCTCCACTCTATTTCCATTTTTTGAAGAGTTTCCTCATATATGAGGTTTAGTCCGCTGCCGCCATCCATGAGGACCTTTGTAAGCCGGAAGCCGTCCACTATGGGACTAAGCACCAGTGCGGCTGGTGCTCGAGCTGTTCGGAATTTAGGTTCGTCGCTAGCGTTAAAGGTGATGGCTGTGTCACTCCATGGATTTGCTGTTGCTACTTGGTAGACTTCGGCGAGTCCGCGGATTGTTCGTTTTCGCATATTGTTTGATGCGAAGGTCTCGAAGACTGTTGATACCGTACCGGTATTGTTGGAGTGGTTTTCCGGGGCTAAAAGCTCCTCGCCACTTTTGGCCACCTGCCGTAGTATCCAACATGCTCGAAGGCTATGTGTTGGGACGGCTCCCTCTGTACTATGAAGCTTACAGGGTCCATTGAGCCATCCCTTCAGTACGGTTCCGTGCCCCTTATTGGGTTTTTGCTTTTTTGTTTTTGCATCTGGGGCCTGAGTGTGAGGCACCCTTTTGTTGCGGACTGGGTTTGGGGCCAGATTATCCCAAAATTGGTTTTCGGTTTTCCGGAAACTCTCCATCGCACAGTACTTTCGCACTATGGACGCCAGATCGGTGAAGCGTGTAATTTTACAACGATCGATGGCGTTCAATATTCCCTTGTCTGTGCAATTATTGCAGAAGATTGAGATTGCGTTTTCCTCTCGGCAGTCCTTTATCCTGTCCATAACCAGGAGGAATCTGGCCCAGTAGTGATGTACTGTTTCAGCGGGCTCTTGCCGTATTAGAGATAGATCGCATATGTCTGGGCGGGTGGGTGGACTAAAATCCAGATCCCTGCCCATCTTGGGGCTCAAAGGCCGAGGAGTTTCCGAATTCGGAAGCTTGGGTTGCTGGACACGATCCAGCGAGTCCGGAGCGATGCATGGTTCTAAGTTCAATGCTCGATCGAAGTCCGCCCCTCCGCGGAAATCCGGCATGGAGGGTTCAGGAATCCGGACGTGACTGGTTTTCAATATAGGCGAAGAGTTGCCGTATTGCTCCTCTACCACTGCGACGTGGTGGGTGGCCTGGGGAGAGTTAATCTCTCTCAGATCGGTTTTAAGCCCAATCTGATTGTAGTCCGTAGCGACTCCCAGGGCGGCGATACGATCCAAGAGATCGTTAACAGACGAGAGCTCTATTGGATCCAACTGTTCGGCAGATTTCGAGCTGTCATGAAGATTGCTTCTGACGACTTGAGAAGTCATTGCCGAAGCGGTGGCCGGACAGGCGGTCATAAGAAAACCACCTAGCCGGATAGTTTGGCCGGCGGCCAAGGCCCCTTTGGCGAAAACACCGTCTTTGAAGACGGGTGGAGGCATCCTTCCTATCGGCGACGGCATAGAGGAACTCTCAATGAAAGCACCAATGTCGGTGTCAAAACCGGCGGATCTCGGGTAGGGGGTCCCGAACTGTGCGTCTAGGCGGATGGTAACAGGAGACGAGGGACACGATGTTTTACCCAGGTTCGGGCCCTCTTGATGGAGTTAAAACCCTACGTCCTGCTTGATTAATATTGATGATATGGGTAGTACAAGAGTGGATCTACCACTTGATCAAGGAGGCTAAACCCTAAAGCTAGCCTATGGTATGATTGTTGTAATGTATGTTGTGTCCTACGGACTAAAGCCCTCCGGTTTATATAGACACCGGAGGAGGCTAGGGTTACACAGAGTCGGTTACAATGGTAGGAGATCTACATATCCGTATCGCCAAGCTTGCCTTCCACGCCAAGTAAAGTCCCATCCGGACACGGGACGGAGTCTTCAATCTTGTATCTCCGTAGTCTTGGAGTCCGGCGGACGATGATAGTCCGGCTGTCCGGACACCCCCTAGTCCAGGACTCCCTCAGTGGTTGTCATGGTGATGGTGCAGATGACGAGATATTAGCATCGTTGAATGTGGTGGAGTTTAGTGCATCACTGGTTAAGAGCAAAAATGGAAAGAGCTAGAGAAGCTGAAGCCGGAGAAGTAAAGCTTAAATCAGAGGACATGTTGATTCATTTGTTGATCTTTATTTTCGATACTTAGAGAAGCTTTCTGGATTGTCTTTTTACAGGAAAGGTTTTCCTCTTTTGGTCCTTTAACACAAGTTGCATTGCATTATGAAACGACTATACCTCTTATTATTTATGTGATCAATGGAATTTACAGAACACTAAGTATGATATAAACAATGGCCACAATAATTGTATTGTGTGGACAGTACGACTTTAGTATTCATGTCCCCAATTACTATTTTAGTAGGCACAATGTCTAAAGTTTTGGTGAAAATATGGAACGTTCAATATAGTTTATAAATTGGTGTGGTGATGCCCATTGAGAGCTTGTTTGGATAGCAAAAGGTTCACGTGCCTTTCCTTAAGGAATGACCCTGAGTTATCAAACCCACAATAGGATGTGCACTATGACAAAGGCTCTGACAAGTTATTGCTAACAAACTAAATTCTAGTTTTCAACCTTTAACAACCTTTTGGGGTGTAAACACTAGTATTAAAAACATGCATAGGTATGAGGTCGTACTCTCACAACCTTATATTTGTGCACGGGATCTTAATGATATTAAACTGTGCTATGGAAGATAACCTCTATGATGTGCTTGCAACGCAAGAATGTGGGGGGTGTCAAAAGTACGTATTGACCGGTGCGCGACCTACATCAAGTGTTTGTTGTCCAACCGATGGCCCTTACCGTTGTGCAGGGTTACCTTGTTTATTAAGAATAAACATTCAGATAAAAGCATTGGGCGTTGAATGAATACACCTCATTCGTCCCCAAGGAATAGCTTTCTGCTGCCATACTAACCCCTTCTCTCACTATTGTTCGGGACAACGTTCCACCTTCTCCTTGATGGATCTACGGGATCCTGGGTACCTGCAAAGCCTTAGAATGAGAAGAAGACAAGAAACAACTCTATTGCAATCGAACACATAAATAGTGTCAAATACCCAAAGTCATTCCAACGATCCCTTGCACAAATACATAGGGTTGCAAGGCCAACCCTAAACCCATTACCTTACCAAATTACTCACACACGACGATCGGATCACAAGAGATGAATGATTGATTGATAATATGTCTTATAATAGTTGTCGGATGTGATACACCGATTACAAGTATGACTAACTTGGAGAGAGATGGCTGGTATGGTGGCAGAGGCAATGGAAATAGATAAGAAATGGTGGCGGCTAGGTTTTAAAGATGGTTATTTATCCCCCTTTCGTGAATGGTTCTCTCTCTATTGAAAATTAGGTGTCGACCCCTTTATAACTATTGGTCATGTGGACCTCCTGGACCTGATGAGAAGCGCTACGAGCATTGAGCGCGTGCTCGTACCGAGCGTCATCTTGTGATATGTTGGCCTTGGTGCACCTCCAATTGTCTTGCCTTTTCCACCAAACTTCATGTTTCCTTGTGTGTGATGAATAGGAGTGGACTAAAATATTCTGATGTGTTATAGTCTACAGGATGAGCGCGTTTTTAAGAAGAAAAATGGTGACTACAAAAGGAAATGCACTAGTTTGTTGCCTCCTATGTAGATTAGGTTGAATAGATGGGCTCAGGTGCTACAAAAACTTTGTCATGTAAGATGAAAATATGTGTTGTGATGTTACTAATGAGCTTAACAAGCTACTTGTGAAACTCGTTAGCTCGTTCGTTAAGCTTGTTCATTAAGAAGCGAGCCACGAACTTAAGGAGCCGAACTATCGAGCACTCATTAAGCTCACGAGCTATGCACTTTTAGTCCAACCTTAGTGATGATCCCCTTCCGTGTTTAGACCACTTTCCTATTGAAACACATTAAACAAAGTATTTCGTGATCTCTCGCATTCATTACCCGGTTTAAACAACGGTGTGATGAGCTCAAAAATATCACTCATCATGTGGTTATTACGATTTATGTTAGTAGCTAGGTAAGAAATGAACCATACTTTTAAGTTTTTTTTTTGAGAAATCACGGGGGAGGAGTCCCTCCACATCAATATATTACTCAAGTGGCCATATGCCAAGAGATTGATTTAGTTTATAAGGAAAACAGGACAATAAGTAAACAAGTTGACCTCGTTTATTAGGAAAATCATAGAAGTAATAAGGTTAAAAGAAGAGAATAAACTAACACCAAGGAGATGGCGTGACCTAGCTAGCAAGAAGAAAGACCATCACCACAAAAGGCATAAGAGTGGGGTGCTATCGAGGGATCACTATTGGGGAACGTAGTAATTTCAAAAAAAAATCCTATACACACACAAGATCATGGTGATGTATAGCAACGAGAGGCGAGAGTGTTTTCCACGTACCCTCGTAGACCGAAAGCGGAAGCGTTATGACAACGTGGTTGATGTAGTCATACGTCTTCACGATCGACCGATCCAAATACCGAACGTACGGCACCTCCGCAATCTGCACACGTTCAGCTCGGTGACGTCCCATGAACTCATGATCCAGTAGAGCTTCGAGGGAGAGTTCCGTCAGCACGACGGCATGATGACGGTGTTGATGAAGCTACCGATGCAGGGCTTCGCCTAAGCACCGCTACCATATGACTGAGGTGCATTATGGTGGAGGGGGGCACCGCACACGGCTAAAGATCAATGATCAACTTGTGTGTCTATGGGATGCCTCCCCTGTATATAAAAGAGTGGAGGAGGGGGGAGGGCCGGCCCTCTCATGGCGTGCCCTGGAGGAGTCCTACTCCTACCGGGAGTAGGATTCCCTCCTTCCATGTAGTAGGAGTAGGAGAGAAGGAAAGGGACAAGAGAAGAGAAGGAAGGAGGGGGCACCGCCCCTCCCCCTAGTCCAATTCGGACTAGGCCTTGGGGCGCGCGCAGCCTCCCCTCTCTCTTTCCTCTAAAGCCCAATAAGGCCCATATACTCCCCGGCGAATTCCCGTAACTCTTCGGTACTCCGATAAATACAGGAATCACTCGGAACCTTTCCGATATCCGAATATAGTCGTCCAATATATTGATCTTTACGTCTCGACTATTTTGAGACTCCTCGTCATGTCCCCGATCTCATCCGGGACTCTGAACTACCTTCGGTACATCAAAACACACAAACTCATAATACCGATCATCACCGAACGTTAAGCGTGCGGACCCTACGGGTTCGATAACTATGTAGACATGACCGAGACTCATCTCCGGTCAATAACCAATAGCGGAACCTGGATGCTCATATTGGCTCCCACATATTGTACGAAGATCTTTATCGGTCAAACCGCATAACAACATACGTTGTTCCCTTTGTCATTGGTATGTTACTTGCCCGGGATTTGATCGTCGGTATCTCAATACCTAGTTCAATCTCGTTACCGGCAAGTCTCTTTACTCGTTCCGTAATGCATCATCCTGCAACTAACTCATTAGTCACATTGCTTGCAAGGCTTATAGTGATGTGCATTACCGAGAGGGCCCAGAGATACCTCTCCGACAATCGTAGTGACAAATCCTAATCTCGATCTATGCCAACCCAACAAACACCATCAGAGACACCTGTAGAGCACCTTTATAATCCCCAGTTACGTTGTGACGTTTGGTAGCACACAAAGTGTTCCTCCGGTATTCGGGAGTTGCATAATCTCATAGTCATAGGAACATGTATAAGTCACGAAGAAAGCAATAGAAACATACTAAACGATCAAGTGCTAAGCTAACGGAATGGATCAAGTCAATCACATCATTCTCTAATGATGTGATCCCATTAATCAAATGACAACTCATGTCTATGGCTAGGAAACTTAACCATCTTTGATACAACAAGCTAGTGAAGTAGAGGCATACTAGTGACACTCTGTTTTGTCTATGTATTCACACATGTATCAAGTTTCCGGTTAATACAATTCTAGCATGAATAATAAACATTTATCATGAAATAAGGAAATAAATAATAACTTTATTATTGCCTCTAGGGCATATTTCCTTCAGTCTCCCACTTGCACTAGAGTCAATAATCTAGTTCACATCGCCATGTGATTCAACACCAATAGTTCACATCACCATGTGATTAACACCCATAGTTCACATCGTCATGTGATCAACACCCAATGGGTTTACTAGAGTCAATAATCTAGTTCACATCGCTATGTGATTAACACCCAAAGAGTACTAAGGTGTGATCATGTTTTGCTTGTGAGAGAAGTTTAGTCAATGGGTCTGCCAAATTCAGATCCGTATGTATTTTTCAAACTTCTATGTCTACAATGCTCTGCATGGAGCTACTTTAGATAATTGCTCCCACTTTCAATATGTATCCAGATTGAGACTTAGAGTCATCTGGATCAGTGTCAAAACTTGCATCGACATAACCCTTTATGATGAACCTTTTGTCACCTCCATACTCGAGAAACATATCCTTATTCCACTAAGGATAATTTTGACCGCCGTCCAGTGATCTACTCCTAGATCACTATTGTACTCCCTTGCCAAACTCAGGGCAGGGTATACAATAGGTCTAGTACACAACATAGCATACTTTATAGAACCTATGACTAAGGCATAGGGAATGACTTTTCATTCTCTTTCCATTTTCTGCCATGGTCGGGTTTTGAGTCTTACTCAATTTCACACCTTGCAACACAGGCAAGAACTCCTTCTTTGACTGTTCCATTTTGAACTACTTCAAAATCTTATCAAGGTATGTACTCATTGAAAAATCTTATCAAGCATCGTGATCTATCTCTATAGATCTTGATGCTCAATGTGTAAGCAGCTTCACCGAGGTCATTCTCTGAAAAACTCTTATTCAAGTATCCTTTTATGCTATCCAGAATTTCTATATCATTTCCAATCAACAATATGTCATCTACATATAGTTTTAGAAATGCTACAGAGCTCCCACTCACTTTCTTGTAAATACAGGCTTCTCCAAAAGTCTATATAAAACTATATGCTTTGATCAACTTATCAAAGTGTATATTCCAACTCCGAGAGGTTTGCACCAGTCCATAAATGGATCGCTGGAGCTTGCACACTTCGTTAGCACCCTTTGGATCGACAAAACCTTCTGGTTGCATCATATACAACTCTTCTTTAAGAAATATCCATTTATATCCATTTGCCAGATTCACAAAATATGGCAATTGCTAACATTATTCGGACAGATTTAAGCATCACTACAGTTGAGAAAATCTCATTGTAGTCAACATCTTGAACTTGTCGAAAAACCTTTTATGACAAGTTGAGCTTTGTAGATAGTAACACTACTATCAGCGTCTTTCTTCCTATTGAAGATCCATTTATTTTCTAGGGATAATTGATTTTATGCCCCTAGTTGGGTCACACTCGGCTGGTTTACCCCTAGTTTCCGAAAACACTTGTTCCTGCCCAAACCACTTTGCTTCTCTTATGCTTTTGCCCTTTGACCATTTGACCATCACTTTGAAAACTTCATAAAATATTCATGCTAACTCAAAAAAATTCAAATAAGATATCAAAATGTTCAGAAAAGCATCACCTATATGTGCATGTCATTTGCATTCATGGAAAAAGTGTTGGCCAGGCCCCATCTTAGTTTTAGCTCATATGACATTAGCATGAATAGTAAAATCTAAAAAATTCTAAAAATTCTAAAAAAATTGGAGGCAAACTTCGACCAATGTTTTGAGTGGTTGCCAAGTTTCATAAGGGAATGACATTCGTGGAAGTCATGGCACAAAAATTAAATTTTGGAGCATTGATTTTTGTTTTTTTGCCACGACTTCCATGAATGTCATTCCCATATGAAACTTGGCAAGCACTCAAAACATTGGTCAAGTTAGCCACCAATTGTTTTTAGAATTTTTTTAGACTTTACTATTCATGCTAAGGTCATATGTGCTAAAACTAAGATGGGGACTAGCCAACACTTTTTTCATGAATGCAAATGACATGCACATATAGGTGATGCTTTGCTGAACATTTTGATATCTTATTTGAATTTTTCTGAGTTAGTATGAATTTTTTATGAAGTTTTCAAAGTGTTGGTCAAACGGTCAAAGGGTAAAAGCATAAGAGGAGCAAAGTGGTTTGGGCAGGAACAAGTATTTTTGGAAATTAGGGGTAAACCTGCCGAGTGGGACACAACTAAGGGCACCAAATTAATTATCCCTATTTTCTATGGCTTGCTGATCATCGGGCAAGTTCACCAAAGTCCACACTTTGTTCTTATATATGGATTCCATCTCAGATTTCATGGCTTCAAGCCATTTTGTGGAATCTGGGCTCATCATCGCTTCCTCGTAGTTCGTAGGTTCATCATGGTCTAGTAACATGACTTCCAAAACAGGATTACCATACCACTCTGGTGCGGACCGTACTCTGGAAGACCTACGAGGTTCTGTAGTAACTTGATCGCAAGTTTCATGATCATCATCATTAGCTTCCTCACTAATTGGTGTAGGAATCACTAGAACTAATTTCTGTGATGAACTACTTTCCAATTCGGGAGAGGGTACAATTACCTCATCAAGTTCTACTTTCCTCCCACTCACTTCTTTCGAGAGAAACTCCTTCTCTAGAAAGGATCCATCTTAGCAACGAATATCTTGCCTTCGGATCTGTGATAGAAGGTATACCCGGCAGATTCCTTTGGGTATTCTATGAAGACGCACTTCTCCGATTTAGGTTCGAGCTTATCAAGTTGAAACTTTTTCACATAAGCATCGCAACCCCAAACTTTAAGAAACGACAACTTTGGTTTCTTGCCAAACCACCGTTCATAAGGCGGCATCCCAACAGATTTTGATGGTGCCCTATTTAAAGTGAATGCAGTTGTCTTTAATGCATAACCCCAAAATTATAGTGGTAAATCGGTAAGATACATCATAGATCGCACCATATCCAATAAAGTGCGGTTACGATGACACACCATTACGCTGTGGTGTTCCATGTGGCGTGAGCTGTGAAACTATTCCACATTGTTTTAAATGAAGGCCAAACTCGTAACTCAAATATTCTCCTCTACGATCAGATTGTAGAAATTTTATTTTCTTGTTACGATGATTCTCCTCTTCACTCTGAAATTCTTTGAACTTTTCAAATGTTTCAGACTTGTGCTTCATCAAGTAGATATACTCATATCTGCTCAAATCATCTGTGAAGGTCGGAAAATAATGATACCCGCCACGAGCATCAACACTCATTGGACCGCATACATCGGTATGTATTATTTCCAATAAGTCACTAGCTCGTTCCATTGTTTTGGAGAACGGATTTTTAGTCATCTTGCCCAAAAGGCACGGTTTGCAAGCATCAAATGATTCATAACCAAATGATTCCAAAAATCCATCTTTATGGAGTTTCTTCATGCGCTTTACACCAATATGACCCAAATGGCAGTGCCACAAATAAGTTGCACTATCATTATCAACTTTGCATCTTTTGGCATCAATATTATGAATATGTGTATCACTACGATCGAGATCCAGCAAACTATTTTCATTGGGTGTATGACCATCGAAGGCTTTATTCATGTAAACAGAACAACAATTATTCTCTAACTTTTAATGAATAATTGTATTGCAATAAACATGATCAAATCATATTCATGCTCAACGCAAATGCCAAATAACATTTATTTAGGTTTAACACTAATCCCGAAAGTATAGGGAGCGTGCGATGATGATCATATCAATCTTGGAACCACTTCCAACATACATCGTCACTTCATCCTCAACTAGTCTCTGTTTATTTTGTAACTCCTGTTTCGAGTTACTAATTTTGAGCAACCGAACAAGTATCAAATACCTAGGGGCTACCATAAACACTAGTAAGGTACACATCAATAACATGTATATCAAATATACCCTTGTTCACTTTGCCATCCTTCTTATCCACCAAATATTCAGGGCATTTCCGCTTCCAGTGACCATTTCCTTTGCAGTAGAAGCGCTCAGTTTTAGGCTTTAGTCTAGCTTTGGGCTTCTTCATGGAAGTGACAACTTGCCTGCCATTCTACATGAAGTTCCCTTTCTATCCCTTTGCCCTTTTCTTGAAACTAGTGGTCTTTGTAATCATCAACACTTGATGCTCTTTATTGATTTCTACCTTCATCGATTTCATCATCATGAAAAGCTCGGGAATCGTTTTCGTCATCCCTTGCATACTATAGTTCATCATGAAGTTCTTCTAACTTGGTGATGGTGACTAGAGAACTCTGTCAATCACTATTTTATCTGGAAGATTAACTCCCACTTGATTCAAGCGATTGTTGTACCCAGACAATCTGAGCACATGCTCACTGCTTGAGCTATTCTCCTCCATCTTTTAGCTATACAACTTGTTGGAGACTTCATATCTCTCAACTCTGGTATTTGCTTGAAATATTAACTTCAACTCCTAGAACATCTCATATGGTCCATGACATTCAAAACGTCTTTGAAGTCCCGATTCTAAGCTGTTAAGCATGGTGCACTAAACTATCAAGTAGTCATCATATTGAGCTAGCCAAACGTTCATAAGGTATGCATCTGCTCCTGCAATAGGTCTGCCACCTAGCGGTGCATTAAGGACATAATTCTTCTGTGCAGCAATGAGGATAAACCTCAGATCATGGACCTAGTCCGCATCATTTCTACTATCATTTTTCAACATAGTTTTTCTCTAGGAACACATATAAAACATAGGGAAGGAACAACGCGAGCTATTGATCTACAACATTATTTGCAAAATACAGGACTAAGTTCATGATAAATTAAAGTTCAATTAATCATATTACTTAAGAACTCCCACTTAGATAGACATCCCTCTAATCATCTAAGCGATCACGTGATCCAAATCAACTAAACCATGTCCGATCATCACGTGAGATGGGGTAATTTTCAATGGTGAACATCACTATGTTGATCATATCTACTATATGATTCATGCTCGACCTTTCGGTCTCAGTGTTCCGAGGCCATATCTGCATATGCTAGGCTCGTCAAGTTTAACCCGAGTATTCCGCGTGTGCAAAACTGTCTTACACCCGTTGTATTTGAACGTAGAGCTTATCACACCCGATCATCACGTGGTGTCTCAGCACGAAGAACTGTCGCAATGGTGCATACTCAGGGAGAACACTTATACCTTGAAATTTTAGTAAGGGATCATCTTATAAAGCTACCGTCGAACTAAGCAAAATAAGATGTATAAAAGATAAACATCATATGCAATCAAAATATGTGACATGATATGGCCATGATCATCTTGCGCCTTTGATCTCCATCTCCAAAGTACTGTCATGATCTCTATCGTCACCAGCATGACACCATGATCTCCATCATCTTGATCTATATCAATGTGTCGTCACATGGTCTCGCCAACTATTGCTATCGTATAGCGATAAAGTAAAGCAATTATTTGGCGCTTGCATCTTATGCAATAAAGAGACAACCATAAGGCTTCTGCCAGTAGCCGATAGCTTCAACAAAACATGATCATCTCATACAACAACTTATATCTCATCACGTCTTGACCATATCACATCACAACATGCCCTGCAAAAACAAGTTAGACATCCTATACTTTGTTGTTGCAAGTTTTACGTGGCTGCTACAGGCTGAGCAAGAACCGTTCTTACCTACACATCAAAACCACAACAACATTTCGTCAAGTTAGTGTTGTTTTAACCTTCAACAAGGACGGACGTAGTCATACTCGATTCAACTAAAGGTGGAGAAACTGACACCCGCCAGCCACCTGTGTGCAAAGCACGTCGGTAGAACCAGTCTTGCGTAAGCGTATGTGTAATGTCGGTCCGGGCTACTTCATCCAACAATACCGCTGAACCAAAGTATGACATGCTGGTAAGCAGTATGACTTGTATCGCCCACAACTCACTTGTGTTCTACTCGTGCATATAATATCTACGCATAAACCTGGCTCTGATACCACTATTGGGGAACATAGTAATTAAAAAAAATTCCTACGTACACACAAGAACATGGTGATGTATAGCAACGAGAGGCGAGAGTGTTGTCCACGTACCCTCATAGACCGAAAGTGGAAGCGTTATGACAACGCGGTTGATGTAGTCGTACATCTTCACGATTGACCGATCCAAGTACCGAACGTACGGCACCTCCGCGATCTGCACACGTTCAGCTCGGTGACGTCCCACGAACTCATGATCCAGACGAGCTTCGAGGGAGAGTTTCGTCAGCACGACGGCGTGATGACGGGGTTGATGAAGCTACCGACGCAGGGTTTCGCCTAAGCACCGCTACAATATGACCGAGGTGGATTCTGGTGGAGGGGGGCACCGCACATAGCTAAAGATCAATGATCAACTTGTGTGTCTATGGGGTGCCCCCCTCCCTCGTATATAAAGGAGTGGAGGAGAGGGTAGGGCCGCCCTCTCATGGCGCGCCCTGGAGGAGTCCTACTCCTACTGGGAGTAGGATTCCCCCCTTCCATGTAGTAGGGGTAGAAGAGAAGGAAAGGGACAAGAGAAGAGAAGGAAGGAGGGGGCGCCGCCCCTCCCCCTAGTCCAATTCGGACTAGGCCTTGGGGGGCGCCCAGCCTCCCCTCTCTCTTTCCCCTAAAGCCCAATAAGGCCCATATACTCCCCGGCGAATTCCCGTAACTCTCCGGTACTCGGATAAATACCCGAATCACTCAAAACCTTTCAGATGTTCGAATATAGTCGTCCAATATATCGATCTTTACATCTCGACCATTTAGAGACTCCTCGTCATGTCCCCGATCTCATCCGGGACTCCGAACTACCTTCGGTACATCAAAACACATAAACTCATAATACCGATCGTCACTGAACGTTAAGCGTGCGGACCCTATGGGTTCGAGAACTATGTAGACATGACTGAGACTCGTCTCCGGTCAATAACCAATAGCGGAACCTGGATGCTCATATTGGCTCCCACATATTCTATGAAGATCTTTATCGGTCAAACCGCATAACAACATACGTTGTTCCCTTTGTCATCGGTATGTTACTTGCCCGAGATTCGATCGTCGGTATCTCAATACCTAGTTCAATCTCGTTATCGGCAAGTCTCTTTACTCGTTCCGTAATGCATTATCCCGCAACAAACTCATTAGTCACATTTCTTGCAAGGCTTATAGTGATGTGCATTACCGAGAGGGTCTAGAGATACCTCTCCGACAATCGGAGTGACAAATCCTAATCTCGATCTATGACAACCCAACAAACACCATCAGAGACACCTGTAGAGCACCTTTATAAGTTACGTTGTGACATTTGGTAGCACACAAAGTGTTCCTCCGATATTCGGGAGTTGCATAATCTCATAGTCATAGGAACATGTATAAGTCATGAAGAAAGGAATAGCAACATACTAAACGATCAAGTGCTAAGCTAACGGAATGGGTCAAGTCAATCACATCATTCTCTAATGATGTGATCCTGTTGATCAAATGACAACTCATGTCTATGGCTAGGGAACTTAACCATCTTTGATTCAACAAGCTAGTGAAGTAGAGGCATACTAGTGACACTCTGTTTTGTCTATGTATTCACACATGTATCAAGTTTCCGGTTAATACAATTCTAGCATGAATAATAAACATTTATCATGAAATAAGGAAATAAATAATAACTTTATTATTGCCTCTAGGGCATATTTCCTTCAATCACAATACCAAAACTTTGCAAATAGCCTAGCACACCACACCGGCGTGCGTACCAAACCCCATGGCACAACACAAGAGCATCAACAATCGATGAGTGCCTTGATATGAACCTTGACTGCGAGCACCTCCACGAGAGATCGGAACAATTAGGAACTTAGGGAGGTATCATTGCACCATCACTGAGCAAAGGCGAACCAATATAACACCAAGAGCACAATGCTCATCACAAAACAACGACAGCCATGGGAAGGTCTTGAGCATGTACAACAAAAGAATGCCACACCACACCAAGGGCGTGTGTGGAAGGATGGCAACTCCAAAAAATTAATCGGTGTTATTGCCAAACCCAAGGATACACCACCGTTGCCCCAAAGTCAATAGCCACATCAACCGACAGCCACAAGCGTCCTCCATCCAATCACCACCAATGACCTCAGGCAACCAACAAGGATTGTCACATCCAAGACGGTGCCACCATGGTGGTTACAATTTCAGGGAGCCGCTGTCGTTTGATCCAGGAGTTGGATCTTGGGAAATTACCCATAGAGCATACAAGGTATGCGGGCATAGAAGGATGACGCGGCGATGCCTCCAAGGAGGGATACGACACCGCCGGTGTCAATCAAAGTCGACATTGGGCTTTCACCCGTAGCATACCATCTTGCCACCCAAATTGAAACATGTCCTCGTTGAGACTGAAGGCACCATGACTCAGGTCCTCACTAACCTCCCATCACGACTGTGTCCGAGCGTCGGCAGATCCAACCAAGCTAGTCGAAACTATCATGTTTGGGCAGATCTAAGTGACACAGCCATGATCTGACCGGGACCGCAAGCCTCCTGGTGCCGGGAGACACATACAGAGGGAGGCAGCCACCCCGACCTACAGCAGACTGGAGCAGACAAAAGGACCATCCGCCATCACACCAAGACCACCGCTAGCCACCCTCCATCTGTGCACAGTCGGTGCCCTAGCAACTAGCTGCCATCACACACTACTAGGGAAAACCTTATACACAGCATCTTAGCAGTAGCGCTGGACAAAACAGGGCGCTACTGCTACTTAGTAGTAGCGTGTTTAAATAAACCGCGCTACTGCTACTACTTTAGCTGTAGCGCGTGCTAGGAAACGCACAGCTGCTATGTTTGTACTGGGCGCAAATGGCTAGCCCCACTTAGCAGTAGCGCGTATCTGCAACCAGCGCTACTACTACGTTCCATAGCAATAGCGCGTATCCCGAAAACACGCTACTACTTACTTACCTTATCCTTACCATGCGCCCAACCCTCTCACTCACTCTCCCTCTCACTCACTCTCGCCCGTGCCGAACCCGTCGTCCGCCGTCGCCGCGCTGCTCCTCCATCGAGGTACTCCCTCCGTCCCTCCTTCTCCCTCCTCCCTCCTCCCCTCCCTCCTCCTCCCTCCTCCTCCGGCCGCCCTCCTCCCACCGCCCTCCCTCCTCCTCCTCCGGCGGCCCCTCCCCCTCCTCCCCCCGCCCCTCCCTCCTCCAATCCCACCGGCCTCCTCCCCCTCCTCCTCTCTCCTTCCTCATCCCTTCCCCTCCTCCCTCCATCTCTTTTTTCTGTTTTTACTGTAGTTTTTTTACTATTGTATAATGTAGTTTTTTTTACTGTTTTTAGTAAGTGTTTAAAATAATTAGTAAGTAAATTAATAAAACTAGTTGAACTAGTTTATTTTTAGTAAGAACTAGTTGAATTAATAGAACTAATGTATTTTTAGTAAGAAAATTAATATAACTAGTTGAACTAGTTTATTTTTAGAAAGAACTAGTTTATTTTTATTTATAGTAAGTTTATTTTTAGTAAGAACTAGTTGAATTAATAGAACTAGTTGAACATGTCACATTTGTTGTTATTTTTTTAGTTTAAGCAATTATTCCCGCATCGACGTCGACGATGCCTATCCCGCATCCTCATCGTCGATACCTGTCGTTCGCTAGGGTTTTAGTTGTATTAGTGATGTTATACGTATGATACTATTCGGGATGTATTAGTGATAACTTATAGGCTTTTTGTTTTTGAAGAAATCTAGGAGCCCCTCCATCATCCCCGCCATCGTCCCCGTCACCGACCCCCTCCAACCTCGAGGTGAGACTAGCCAAATCTCCATGTCAATATGAGTCCTATAAGATATGATGTAGATCAAAACATGTATATCTTGTGTTGCTCAAATAGGATATGTGGTTGCCTAAGTGGCCGGTCATGTTTGCAGGTTACACCTCCGAGTGGCCTATGTTTTGCCGGAGTGTTGATTAATTTCCGTTCCGGCAAATTTCAGGCGCTCGATATGTCCTTTTTTAGCAAAGGTCATGCCGGAATTTTCCGTGAATTTTGGCATGACTTGTGCTAGAATATGTAGGAAATATCGAGTGGCCTGGATTTTCCAGAAAGATAATTAAATGATATTTCGGGTTGACTTTAAGTCTGTCGAGGCCGAAGAATCCCGACTATTGTCGTGGGGTTTGTTTCTCCTTCTTCTCCTTGTGCTAGACCTTTGTTATGCACTAGGGAAGGAGGAGTAACGACCATCACCGACGGTCGCAAATGTCAGAGAGGAATCAGTGAGGGAGAGTCTCCACCACATATGAGAGGACGAAGAATCCCGACTGTTGTCGTGGGGGTAGCTCATTCGTTCCCATGTGCTAGATAATTTGGCGTAATGAACTCGGGAACAAAAGGAGGAGCTACCATCCCCGACGGTCGAATATATACACCACGTGAGCTGAGAGTTTTCAAGAAAAGACTCGACATACCGGTTGTCAATCCGTGATGAATAATAATGATCTAATTTAGTTTTTGTAGTACATATATTTAATTGTACAAGTTTAATCTTTGAATTATGAACATAGAAAATGTCGTCGGACGAAGAAGGTCCCGGGGACTGCTCCTGGTGCGGCGACTGTTGGGGAACGTAGCAGAAATTCAAAATTTTCCTACGTGTCACCAAGATCTATCTATGGAGAGACTAGCAACGAGGGGAAGGAGAGTGCATCTACATACCCTTGTAGATCGCTAAGCGGAAGCGTTCAAGTGAACGGGGTTGATGGAGTCGTACTCGTCGTGATTCAAATCACCGATGATCAAGTGCCGAACGCACGGCACCTCCGCGTTCAACACACGTACAGCCCGGTGACGTCTCCCAAGCCTTGATCCAGCAAGGAGAGAGGGAGAGGTTGAGGAAGACTCCATCCAGCAGCAGCACAACGGCGTGGTGGTGGTGGAGGAGCGTGGCAATCCTGCAGGGCTTCGCCAAGCACCGCGAGAGAGGAGGAGCACTTGGGAGAGGGAGGGCTGCGCCAGGGGCAAGGGTGAAGATCCCATGTGCCTCCCCACTATATATAGAGGTGGAGGGGGCTGGTTTCTTGCCCTCCAAGTCCATTGGGGCGTTGGCAAAGGTGGGAAGAAAGAAATCCCATCATTTCCTTCCCCACCGATTGCTATCCCCCCTTTTTAGGGATCTTGAGCTTATCCCTTTGGGATATGATCTTATTCCTTCTAAGGGGGGATCTTGGTGCGCCTTGACCAGGGGTGTGGGGCCTTTCCCCCACTACCCACGTTCATGTGGGTCCCCCCATGCAGGTGGGCCCCACTCCGGAACCTTCTAGAACCTTCCCGGTACAATACCGAAAAATCCCGAACATTTTCCGGTGGTCAAAATAGGACTTCCCATATATAAATCTTTACCTCCGGACCATTCTGGAACTCCTCGTGACGTTCGGGATCTCATCCGGGACTCCGAACAACATTCGGTAACCACATGCAAACTTCCTTTATAACCCTAGCGTCATCGAACCTTAAGTGTGTAGACCCTACGGGTTCGGGAGACATGTAGACATGACCGAGACATTCTCCGGTCAATAACCAACAGTGGGATCTGGATACCCATGATGGCTCCCACATGTTCCACGATGATCTCATCGGATGAACCACGATGTCAAGGACTTAATCAATCCCGTATACAATTCCCTTTGTCTAGCGGTATTGTACTTGCCCGAGATTCGATCGTCGGTATCCTTATACCTTGTTCAATCTCGTTACCGGCAAGTCTCTTTACTCGTTTCGTAACACATCATCCCGTGATCAACTCCTTGGTCACATTGCGCATATGATGATGTCCTACCGAGTGGGCCCAGAGATACCTCTCCGCTTACACGGAGTGACAAATCCCAGTCTCGATCTGTGTCAACCCAACAGACACTTTCGGAGATACCTGTAGTGCACCTTTATAGTCACCCAGTTACGTTGTGACGTTTGATACACCCAAAGCACTCCTACGGTATCCGGGAGTTACACGATCTCATGGTCTAAGGAAGAGATACTTGACATTGGAAAAGCTCTAGCAAACGAACTACACGATCTTAGTGCTAGGCTTAGGATTGGGTCTTGTCCATCACATCATTCTCCTAATGATGTGATCCCGTTATCAATGACATCCAATGTCCATAGCCAGGAAACCATGACTATCTGTTGATCACAACGAGCTAGTCAACTAGAGGCTCACTAGGGACATATTGTGGTCTATGTATTCACACGTGTATTACGATTTCCGGATAATACAGTTATAGCATGAATAAAAGACAATTATCATGAACAAGGAAATATAATAATAACTAATTTATTATTGCCTCTAGGGCATATTTCCAACAGTCTCCCACTTGCACTAGAGTCAATAATCTAGTTCACATCAATATGTGATTAACACTCAAGGTCACATCCCCATGTGACTAACACCCAAAGAGTTTACTAGAGTCAATAATCTAGTTCACATTTACCATGTGATTAACACTCGATGAGTTCTGGGTTTGATCATGTTATGCTTGTGAGAGAGGTTATAGTCAACGGGTCTGAACCTTTTAGATCCGTGTGTGCTTTATAAATCTCTATGTCATCTCCTAGATGTAGCTACCACGCTCTATTTGGAGCTATTCCAAATAACTGTTCTACTTGGAGCTATATTAAAAGTTGCTCCATTATACGTATCCGGTATCTCTACTCAGAGCTATCCGGATAGGTGTTAAGCTTGCATCGACGTAACTCTTTACGTCGAACTCTTTATCACCTCCACAATCGAGAAAATTCCTCAGTCCACTAGTTACTAAGGATAACTTTGACCGCTGTCCTGTGATCCATTCTTGGATCACTCTTGTACCCCTTGACTGACTCATGGCAAGGCACACTTCAGGTGCGGTACACAGCATAGCATACTATAGAGAGCCTATGATAAAAGCATAGGGGACGACCTTCGTCCTTCCTCTTTCTTCTGCCGTGGTCGAGCTTTAAGTCTTAACTTCATACCTTACAACTCAGGCAAGAACTCCTTCTTTGACTGATCCATCTTGAACACCTTCAAGATTATGTCAAGGTACGTGCTCATTTAAAAGTACTATTAAGCATTTTGATCTATCTTATAGATCTTGATGCTTATTGTTCAAGTAGCCTAATCCAGGTTTTCCATTGAAAAACAGTTTTCAAATAACCCTATATGCTTTCTAGAAATTCTACATCATTTCTGATCATCAATATGTCAACAACATATACTCATCAGAAATTCCATAGTGCTCCCACTCACTTCTTTGGAAATACAAGTTTCTCATAAACTTTGTATAAACCCAAAATCTTTGATCATCTTATCAAAGTGTACATTCCAACTCCGAGATGCTTACTCCAGTCCTTAGAAGGATCGCTGGAGCCAGCATACCTTTTAGCATCCTTAGGATCGTCAAAACCTTTCTGATTGTAGTACATACAACCTTTCCTTACGAAAACTGGTAAGGAAACTCGTTTTGACATCCATCTGCCAGATTTCATAAATGCAGCTGATGCTAACACGAATCCGACGGACTTAAGCATCGCTACGGATGAGAAAATCTCATCGTAGTCAACTCCTTGAACTTGTGAAAAACTTTTCGTCACAAGTCGAGCTCCATAGATGGTTACATTACCATCCACGTCCGTCTTCTTCTTAAAGATCCATTTATCTCAATAGCTTGCCGATCATCAGGCAAGTCCACCAAAGTCCATGCTTTGTTCTGATACATGGATCCTATCTCGGATTTCATGGCTTCTAACCATTTGTCGGAATTGGGCCCACCATTGCTTCTCCATAGCTCGTAGGTTCATTGTTGTCTAGCAACATGACCTTCAAGACAGGATTACTGTACCACTCCGAAGTAGTACGCGTCCTTGTCGTCCTACGAGGTTCGGTAGTGACTTGATCTGAAGCTTCATGATCACTATCATAAGCTTCCACTTCAATTGGTGTAGGTGCCACGGGAACGACTTCCTGTGCCCTGCTTCACACTGGTTGAAGTGATGGTTCAATAACCTCATCAAGTCTCCACCATCCTCCCACTCAACTTTTCGAGAGAAACCTTTCCTCGAGAAGGGACCCGATTCAAGAAACAATCCATATTGCTATCGGATCTGAATTAGGAGGTATACCCAACTGTTTTGGGTGTCCTATGAAGATGCATTTTATCCGCTTTGGGTTCGAGCTTATCAACCTGAAACTTTTTCACATAAGAGTCGCAGCCCCAAACTTTTAAGAAATGACAACTTAGGTTTCTCCAAACCATAGTTCAAACGGTGTCGTCTCAACGGAATTATGTGGTACCCTATTAAAGTGAATGTGGTTGTCTCTAATGCCTAACCCATGAACGATAGTGGTAATTCGATAAGAGACATCATGGTACGCACCATATACAATAGGGTGCAACTATGATGTTCGGACACACCATCACACTATGGTGTTCCAGGCGGTTTTAAATTGTGAAACAATTTCTACAATGTCTTAATTGTGTGCCAAAACTCGTAACTCAGATATTCATCTCTATGATCATATCATAGACATTTTATCCTCCTGTCACAATGATCTTCTACTTCACTCTGAAATTACTTGAACCATTCAATAATTCAGACTTGTGTTTCATCAAGTAAATATTCTCAACATCTACTCGAATCATCTGTGAAGTAAGAACATAACGATATCCACTACATGCCTCAGCACTTATTGGATTGCATACATCAAAATGTATTTCTTCCCACAAGTTGCTTTCTAGTTCCATTTTACTGAAACCGAGGATTTCAGTCATCTTGCCCATGTGGTATGATTTGCATGTCTCAAGTGATTCAAGATCAAGTGAGTTCAAACGGTCCATTTGCATGGAGTTTCTTCATGCATATACACCAATAGACATGGTTCGCATGTCTCAAACTTTTCAAAAATGAGTGAGCCCAAAGATCCATCAACATGGAGCTTCTTCATGCGTTTTATACCGATATGACTTACGTGGCAGTGCCACAAGTAGGTGGTACTATCATTACTATCTTTTGGCATGAACATGTGTATCACTACGATCAAGATTCAATAAACCATTCATTTTAGGTGCAAGACCATTCAAGGTATTATTCAAATAAACAGAGCAACCATTATTCTCCTTAAATGAATAACCGTATTGCAATAGACATAATCCAATCATGTCTATGCTCAACGCAAACACCAATCTCGATGGTAGAGGGAGCGTACGATGCTTTGATCATATCAACACTTGGAAACACTTCCAACACATATCGTCAGCTCACCTTTAGCTAGTCTCCGTTTATTCCGTAGCCTTTTGTTTCGAGTTACTAACACTTAGCAACCGAACCGGTATCTAATACCCTGGTGCTACTAGGAGTACTAGTAAAGTACACATTAACATAATGTATATCCAATATACTTCTATCGACAGCCTTCTCATCTACCAAGTATCTAGGGTAATCCTGCTCCAGTGGTTGTTCCCCTTATTACAGAAGCACTTAGTCCCGGGTTTGGGTTCAACCTTGGGTTTCTTCACTAGAGCAGCAGCTGATTTGCCGTTTCATGAAGTATCCCTTCTTGCCCTTGCCCTTCTTGAAACTAGTGGTTTCACCAACCATCAAAAATTGATGCTCCTTCTTGATTTCTACTTTCGCGGTGTCAAACATCGTGAATACCTCAAGGATCATCATATCTATCCCTGATATGTTATAGTTCATCACAAAGCTCTAGCAGCTTGGTGGCAATGACTTTGGAGAAACATCACTATCTCATATGGAAGATCAACTCCCACTAGATTCAAGTGATTGTTGCACTCAGACAATCTGAGCACAAGCTCAACGATTGAGCTTTCCTCCTTAGTCTGCAGACTAAGAAAATTGTCGGAGGTCTTATACCTCTGGACGTGGGCACGAGCCTGAAATCTCAATTTCAGCCCTCAAAACATCTCATATGTTCCGCGATGTTTCGAAAAACATCTTTGGTGCCGCTACTTAAGCCATTTAACTGAACTATCACGTAGTTATCAAAACGTGTATGTCCGATGTTCACAACATCCACAGACGACGTTTGGGGTTCAGCACACTGAGCGGTGCATTAAGGACATAAGCTTTCTACTGTCCGCATAATCGCTACTGTCAACTTTCAACTATATTTTCTCTAGGAACATAACTAAACAGTAGAACTAAAGCGCGAGCTTACGACATAATTTGCAAAAGGTCTTTTGACTATGTTCAAGATAATTAAGTTCATCTTATGAACTCCCACTTAGATAGACATCCCTCTGGTCATTTAAGTGATTACATGATCCGAGTCAACTAGGCCGTGTCCGATCATCACGTGAGACGGACTAGTCATCGTCGGTGAACATCTTCATGTTGATCGTATCTACTATACGACTCATGCTCGACCTTTCGGTCTCCGTGTTCCGAGGCCATGTCTGTACATGCTAGGCTCGTCAAGTTAACCCTAAGTGTTTTCGCTGTGTAAATCTGTCTTACACCCGTTGTATGTGAACGTAAGGATCCATCACACCCGATCATCACGTGGTGCTTAGAAACGACGAACTGTAGCAACGGTGCACAGTTAGGGGAGAACACTTCTTGAAATTTTTGTAAGGGATCATCTTATTTACTACCGTCGTCCTAAGTAAACAAGATGCATAAACATGATAAACATCACATGCAATCAAATAGTGACATGATATGGCCAATATCATTTTGCTCCTTTTGATCTCCATCTTCGGGGCTCCATGATCATCATCGTCACCGGCATGACACCATGATCATGATCTCCATCATCGTGTCTCCATGAAGTCGTCTCGCCAACTTATTACTTCTACTACTATGGCTACCGGTTAGCAATAAAGTAAAGTGATTACATGGCGTTGTTCAATGACACGCAGGTCATACAATAAATTAAGACAACTCCTATGGCTCCTGCCGGTTGTCATACTCATTGACATGCAAGTTGTGAATCCTATTACAAGAACATGATCAATCTCATACAACACATATCATTCATCACATTCTTGTTGGCCATATCACATCACAAAGCATACCCTGCAAAAACAAGTTAGACGTCCTCTAATTGTTGTTGCATGTTTTACGTGGCTGCTATGGGTTTCTAGCAAGAACGTTTCTTACCTACGCAAAACCACAACGTGATATGCCAATTGCTATTTACCCTTCATAAGGACCCTTTTCATCGAATCCGTTCTGACTAAAGTGGGAGAGACTGGCACCCGCTAGCCACCTTATGCACCAAGTGCATGTCAATCGGTGGAACCTGTCTCACGTAAGAGTACGTGTAAGGTCGGTCCGGGCCGCTTCATCCCACAATACCGTCGAAACAAGATTGGACTAGTAACGGTAAGCATATTGAACAACATCAACGCCCACAACTACTTTGTGTTCTACTCGTGCAAAGAATCTACGCAATAGACCTAGCTCTGATACAACTGTTGGGGAACGTAGCAGAAATTCAAAATTTTCCTACGTGTCACCAAGATCTATCTATGGAGAGACTAGCAACGAGGGGAAGGAGAGTGCATCTACATACCCTTGTAGATCGCTAAGCGGAAGCGTTCAAGTGAACGGGGTTGATGGAGTCGTACTCGTCGTGATTCAAATCACCGATGATCAAGTGCCGAACGCACGGCACCTCCGCGTTCAACACACGTACAGCCCGGTGACGTCTCCCAAGCCTTGATCCAGCAAGGAGAGAGGGAGAGGTTGAGGAAGACTACATCCAGCAGCAGCACAACGGCGTGGTGGTGGTGGAGGAGCGTGGCAATCCTGCAGGGCTTCGCCAAGCACCGCGAGAGAGGAGGAGCACTTGGGAGAGGGAGGGCTGCGCCAGGGGCAAGGGTGAAGATCCCATGTGCCTCCCCACTATATATAGGGGTGGAGGGGGCTGGTTTCTTTCCCTCCAAGTCCATTGGGGCGTTGGCAAAGGTGGGAGGAAAGAAATCCCATCATTTCCTTCCCCACCGATTGCTATCCCCCCTTTTTAGGGATCTTGAGCTTATCCCTTTGGGATATGATCTTATTCCTTCTAAGGGGGGATCTTGGTGCGCCTTGACCAGGAGTGTGGGGCCTTTCCCCCACTACCCACGTTCATGTGGGTCCCCCCATGCAGGTGGGCCCCACTCCGGAACCTTCTAGAACCTTCCCGGTACAATACCGAAAAATCCCGAACATTTTCCGGTGGTCAAAATAGGACTTCCCATATATAAATCTTTACCTCCGGACCATTCCGGAACTCCTCGTGACGTTCGGGATCTCATCCGGGACTCCGAACAACATTCGGTAACCACATGCAAACTTCCTTTATAACCCTAGCGTACGAACCTTAAGTGTGTAGACCCTACGGGTTCGGGAGACATGTAGACATGACCGAGACGTTCTCCGGTCAATAACCAACAGCGGGATCTGGATACCCATGATGGCTCCCACATGTTCCACGATGATCTCATCGGATGAACCACGATGTCAAGGACTTAATCAATCCCGTATACAATTCCCTTTGTCTAGCGGTATTGTACTTGCCCGAGATTCGATCGTCGGTATCCTTATACCTTGTTCAATCTCGTTACCGGCAAGTCTCTTTACTCGTTCCGTAACACATCATCCCGTGATCAACTCCTTGGTCACATTGCGCATATGATGATGTCCTACCGAGTGGGCCCAGAGATACCTCTCCGCTTACACGGAGTGACAAATCCCAGTCTCGATCTGTGTCAACCCAACAGACACTTTCGGAGATACCTGTAGTGCACCTTTATAGTCACCCAGTTACGTTGTGACGTTTGATACACCCAAAGCACTCCTACGGTATCCGGCAGTTACACGATCTCATGGTCTAAGGAAGAGATACTTGACATTGGAAAAGCTCTAGCAAACGAACTACACGATCTTAGTGCTAGGCTTAGGATTGGGTCTTGTCCATCACATCATTCTCCTAATGATGTGATCCCGTTATCAATGACATCCAATGTCCATAGCCAGGAAACCATGACTATCTGTTGATCACAACGAGCTAGTCAACTAGAGGCTCACTAGGGACATATTGTGGTCTATGTATTCACACGTGTATTACGATTTCCGGATAATACAGTTATAGCATGAATAAAAGGCAATTATCATGAACAAGGAAATATAATAATAACTAATTTATTATTGCCTCTAGGGAATATTTCCAACAGCGACAACCAGGGTTTCTGCGACAGGCCTCACTTGGTAGAAGGTCGGCGCTTCAGCATTAAGCTCGAGGAGGCCTTCGGTGATACGGTAAGCTACGACGCAAAGTGTTTTTTCGTAATTAAGCTCGACTTCAACTACTTCAACGTGTAATTTTCGTCTTTTACAATTCGACTAGCTTATCCCATGCCATGCAAGATGCTATGTCTTGGAGAGGATGGGTTTTGAAGATCATGAGAGGAATGAAACAAAGAAAATTAACCTAAGGACCCATCATGGTATGGATTTTGAGGTAAATCTATACAATTCTGAGAGCGTATCCCATTTTGGTTGCCCGGGTTAGGAAGCACTTTGCAAGATGTATAATTTTCAAGAGGGTATGTTTGGCACCATGGATTTTGGTGATCCTGACATCGAGGTGGACAATTTGGACATTTGGGTCCTTGTTGATACGCTTCCAATTTTACCGCTATGTGAGTTTCTCAAACCTAGTTATTAACTAATTTATATTGTTTATTTCAAAATAGTTGACAGCTTATTTCCATTGATAGCTTATTTTCATTCTTCAAAGAATGTGCGGAAGATGGTAGACAGAACCTACTACACTTATGGCTCTGAGTTGACTTATCAGGAGAAAAATCATCTGGTCGTATATTGTACTAACCTTGAGAATTACAATGCCTATTATAAAACTCCTCCATATTATGGTCAATACGTGCCACTAGTGCACGTGTTGAACCGTGATAACTTCCATGGAGATGCTCTGGTAAGATTTTTTACTATTACGACATCCGTGCATCTTTTGCATACTTCTAAAACTGAACTACATTGCTAACTACAAAGTTATTACTATGTTTTTCAACAGAAAATCCCGATGGATTGTGTGCCTCATTTGATGTATCAGAATGGTCGCCTTGATTTTTTGAACATACAGCCAGGTCATCCTACGAATCTCACCTGTCCATACCAGATTTCTAAAACCGGTGAACACATGATAATCAAAGAATGGAAAAAATGTATGGACAATCGTAAGGAGGTTCTTGGAAGCAACATTGTGCGAAAGGCAAGAATTGGAGACGGGATAATCTCCATTCCCCATAATGGAGAGTCAGGGGCTATCTTGTTTTATGCTATTTTACCTAAGAGAATATAGTAGGTCCTAAGAGAATGTAGTAGGTCCTTATGAGGTACAATATGTTTATGAGAGTTGATGATGAGGAGTAGTTGTGATTATGACTAGTGACCAACTTGCTATGTGATGTCTCATTGATTAAAACGATGATCATGAGGAGGTGTTATATGACAATGATATATTATGATGATAAGTTGTTAATGATATGATGATGATGATGATGATGATATTTATTATATCATTGGTTGAAAGAACCGCAGATTAGTTTCAAGTGGATGTCCATCCACTTGAAACTAGTCCACGGTTCTTTCTTCCAGTGATGTAATACCTCATTATGATGTAAAAAAAATCTCTAAATTGTTGCGGTATGAAAATTTGTATAAAGGTGTATGAATACAACATGAAATAAAAAAGCAGTAAAATACGGAATAATAGTAGTAGCGCGTGTTGGGAGAAGCGCTACTACTAATTACCAGTAGCGCTCATTGTAGAAAGCGCTACTACTAAGTCGATATAGCAGTAGCGTGGTCTAACCCACGCTACCGCTAACCTTTAGCTGTAGCGCCTTACTAGTAGCGCGGTTCCCCGCGCTACTAATAGGCATTAAACCCACACTACTACTAGGGTTTTCCCTAGTAGTGCACTGTCTAGCAAATTCCACCGCCACACCCCAAGCAACTGCATCCGTCACATCTCGAGGAGGGAAATTGCCGCGACAAGGGAGAGACCCACCTGGCTCAAGCGGCGGTTGGGCTAGCCAGCAAGCGGCAACACAACACATCACAAGAATGCACGCGCAGGCAAGCCAACCAAAGCCACCAAGGTCGCCAAATCCGTTTAACGACGGGCCAGGGAGTAGCCAGTAGCCACCGACTCCATAGTCGTCACCGGGCCCTGGGTGGGACAGCAGAACCTCCAAACCAGTGCCATCGCTCGCCACGAGCACTGTCGCGCGACCAACGAGCCACCGTAGATCTGGGCGCGGGGTCCCTTGATCCAATTCACCAAACAACGACGACCACGCAACATCCCAAGCTGACAATCCCCGTCACTGAGGAAGGTAGGGCTACCGCCGCCACCCACCGCTCCGGCACACCTCACCCTAGGACAATCGCCTCCCTGCAACCAGGTACGCCGACCCCAGAGCCCTCAGGGCCAAGCCCAAGCCCCCCCCCCCCCCCCCCCCAGCAAGGCCCACCACCACCGCAGCAAAGGCTAGCAGCCACGACAACGAGAGATCGGTGGGAGGAAGCTTTTCTGGTGGCGGCCAAGTTTCGAGGCAATTTGAGGAAATGCCACACTTTTCCTGGTACTTTGCTCCTATAGCACATCTTTCTTTTTATTAGACTAAATAACACACTTTTCACTGGTAGCCGGATAAAACGCCACAAATTGAGTTTTTTCCTACTTCTCCACGTCCAAGCCCACATGTCATACTTTTTTAGGACGGATCTACCCTCCGGTTCGTTCCAGGTCCTGATTGAGCCTTAGTGGTTCGATCGTGATCAGCGGAGGATAGAACAGACGAAGCACCTAGCCGCCGCCTTCCCGTGCACCCAGCCCTGCGGTGCCGCCTCCCTGTGCATCCTCCCTGGCACACCGCTGCCTCTTCGTGACTCTAGCGTCTACCAGTTCTCCCGCGGCTGCCTCGTCCTGCATCTAATTTTAGGTGAAAATGTTGTCAAAATACCCAAGCATCTATTCCAGACCAAGTTTTTGCCTCAAGGTTGTTCCACTTGTTTGAAAAAGACTTCTAGTGAATTATGCATGTGACACGTGCTATTAATTTGGTACCTGCCGGGGTAGAAATGCTCTGTGTGTTTAGTTTTTTGTTTGAAATTTTTTGAACGTGGTTGCTTCCTCACCGTGTGGCTCTAGCCATTCAAGGTGTTTGTGCCCCATGTGTTGTGTTCGTTTTCAATCTTGCTTCCTCCTTTGCATCGTTCTAGCATGCATGCAGGTTTTCAATTTTGTTTTCCTTCTTTGCACTGTTCTAGCATGCAATAGGTCAGGATGTGGCAGAGAAAGTATACGTATGTCTTCGCATGCCAGAAGAACCGCGTGCAGCCGGGAAGAAATGAGCAAAGCGGTGGTCACCGGTGCGCACCTACGTCCAAGTGCAAGGCGACAGCTGACAGATGTATGTAGTCAATTCAGCTATTGCATGCATGCGGCCCAATGGAAACACGCCGCTTAGATAGACGACCGGCCAATTGCAACTGCCCCACGCGGTGATCAGGGGATTCGCACATGAATCCAACGGCAAGACGAAAAGGGACATAAGCGCAATCAATCAGCCAAACCGGAGCGCGGCGCCTGTATACATAACTGGCCAGTAGTAATCAGCGAAGCGGTACCTACGGGATGGATACTTAGGTCCAATGACAACACGACAAGGGCACATGGGCGGACAGCCGGTTCATGAATTAGAGCAAACTGTTCGATAATTTAAAAGTGGTGTGGCCACCCAGTACGGTCTAGCTCGCCGCTTTCCAGCTCTCGAAGATGATCAACAGAAGAAAATAAAAATAGAAAGACTAACGCCACTTGCATGGTCTACTCGATCTGGATGTGTCTATGTTTTGCTTTTCGAAGGCGGTGCCGCTTATATGGGTCATTGTAGGTCTGCTGCTGTTCCACGCTTTGTGTATGATTTTGTTTCTTTCTCTCCATCCCTTTGTACACTACAAATAGGTAGGTGCTTTTCCTTCCTGTATTCCGCCTACATGCTCCTGTATTCCGCCTACATGCTCTGGTTCGTTTCCTTCTTCTTGTTTACAATTAGCTCCATGGTTGCTCTTCCTGCTGTTGTCGTAATGGGCCGCGGCGTCTGGGTCGGCCTCCTCGGCTGCGTGGAGCTGTCGTTGGTTGCCGTCTTCCTGCTTCGCGGCGCCATCGGGAGCAGCTCCGCGTGTGTAGCGGCCTTCTCCGGCCACAGCCCTCGGCCCCGGCATGGCCGCTTCGCTCACGCGGCAGACGAGGCCCAGCATTCAAGTGTGAGCAGAGGTGACTCATGATGCTCCGTGGACCTCGACGCGGACCGGCGGTGCCCGCTGTTGTGGCCTCCTGGCACTGGCTCGCCTGCCCGAAGCAGCGAGGTTTATGGATGGAAGCGCCAACCCGCGCGGCGCGAGCACGGTGTCTTCCAGCATGGCTGCCTGCCGCACGGCCGCTCGAAGATGTGCCGTCCATCAGTCCATGGCATCGCTCTCCACCGTGTCTGTTGAACGTAAGTTGTACGTATCCATGCATGTATAGCAGTCTGTTAGCGTTGTAACAGCACCCCCTATTATATATGTAGCCTACCTCTCCCACGTCTCCTTCCTCTCATCTACTAGGTAGATTATATAAATTAGTTGAGCACCGAAAGCTGCACCTATTCGTTCTTCTTCTAGCCGTAATGGCCGGCGGCGTTCAGGTCGACCCCCTCGGCTGTGTGGGGCTGTAGTTGGCCGCCGTGGTGCTTCGGTTCGTCTTGCTGCTTCGCTTGGTGTATCGGGTCGGCCTGTAGTGGGTGTGTAGCTTGCGGGAGTGGAAAGGAGGTGCACGACGGGGCACATGAGTGTGGCATGGAGCAGCTTCTTGAGGAAGGGGGTGCGCGGCGAGGTGGCCGGTGATGACGGCACCGGTGGAGGAGATGGCAGGGGAGCAGGGAATAGGAGAACGAGAGGTGGTGCGTGGCTTGAGCTACCCCGCGCGGCTGCGCCGCAACATCGCGTCCGTCCGGGTCGCCGACGTTCCAGCGTTCCTTGGCACTAGAGCCCTTCTTCCTGCTTCGCTCGGTGTTTCGGTTCAGCCTGCGGGTATGGTGGACAGTTCCATGTCTGATGGCCAGTTGCTGCGACGGAGTGGCCACTCTGGTCGGTCTCTTGGTCCTGAGTGCGTGTCGGGCTCTTCGGTTCTCCAGCCTCGTGGTGTTTTATGTTTTTTTGTTTCTTTATCGCGCTTGCCATGGAGTAGGGGCTGGTGTTATTCTCTGTGCTTAATTCTTTGCTGGTTTGATTGCTTAGGGTCTCCTTCTTTGGTGTCCGAGCCTGCTCTTGATGGTTCTTGCAGGTGTCGGAGGGATGAGATCCGGCTGGGAAAGCGCCCGTTCGATTCAACTATCGGATAGTGTGCATTGATTTTGAGATTATTTTTTTGTTTTGGTGTTGTGGTTTGTTTTCATGATGGTTCTCTTTCTCTCTGCAGGTGCTTCTTTCTGTGAATTCAATCCGCTTGTGGATTCTGCTGCTCCTTCCCGTCGCCTTCCCGTATCGGCCTCTAGGCATTTCTTTGTTTCTTACTGTATGTTTTTTATTGTTAGCAGGTTGTCAAGGTAGACGTGGATTGGGTTAAGTGGTGGGCGTAGTGGTTCGTCTGCATGTCCGAGTTGTCTTGATGTTGTTTGTCTAACTGCCAAGGGCATTTTTGGGTTGTATATACGTGTGTGTTTGTTTGCATGGGCCATGCACGTGAGTGACGTTGTGGTAGCTGTTCATCTGGTTTTGCTACGGGCACATGAAGCTGTCTGTACATGCATGCTTGCTGCATGGGCTTCGCGCTTGGTCCTTGGTCGATGTGGTCGTGTTTGTCTGCATGGGTCATGCATGTGATCTACGTGGTCGAGGTTGGCCGCCTGGTTTTTCCAATGGGCAGGATTATTTACTTCATGGGCTGTAGCATATTGTGCATTGTATCGACACCGTAGTAACACTGTACTAGCCTGGGGCCCTGGGCTTGGGCCATTTACTCTGTTACATGAAAAATGGTTCCTTTTTTCCTATCGTGGGAGCCTGATATATCTGTAGTGCTTACTAGAGTTGGGGTTCAGGCAGGAGTATCCACATATGCATTCTTAGAGAACAACCACTACGGATCCAACAAGTAATCTTGATACTGCAGTCTACTTATTGTTAAGCAAAAAAAGGAAGGGGGTGATTAAGTGGTTTTGCTTGAGAAGTTGAGATCAACAACATGTCAAACAAATCACTCTACCAACGGTACAACTATGAGGTAGGTCGCACTACACAGGCTTGCTTCATTTGTGTTTTTGTTCATATCTTTTATTTTTTTCCTTTCTTTTTTGTTCGCTTTCATTGGTGCTTGCTTATGTGGTTTATGTGATGCAGTGCGTGTGACTGAGCTTCCTCTTTCAAAGGATGTTGTTGCCCTACTCAAAAGTATGGACTTGTGTGCTTATTTATTTATTTTTTTGTTGTTAATTTTTTTCTTATTCCTGTGGTGTTGTGTGATGCAGCTGTTTACAGGGTACGTTTGCTTGGATGCTTAACGTGGATAGTATATGACGCTTGGCAAAATTACAACGCATCTACTCAGGCAATGGTTGCCACTTACCACATTTGTGCTAGCAGTTCGATGGGTCATCATCTCTTATGTTTGCTATATATTTGTGTAAGGTCTTTCACAAGATTCATCTACTTCAGGGCTCAAACAGCAAAGTCACAAGTCATGAGCATCAATAGTTCCGTCAAGAATTTCCTACCGGGAAAACAATCAAGGAGGAAAAGTGGAAAGGGTTCTCCAAGTTCTACTACGAGTGGCACCTGCACTGATATGGTATGCATCTATCTTACTACCATATTCTTGTGGTTGGGGGGCATTTTCTACTGACAAATAATGTGGTGAATATCTTGAGCATATGCGTGCAGCAAGATGACCTAATGGTGTATATATCAAGGCGTACAATTCTTGAAGCGGTCCGCTCAGCAATAAAGCAAGATGTCCAAGGATATCTTCACTGTGATTACTTTAATGGTATAATACAAGCATTTGTTCACATGGGAGTGCCATGTCGTCCAGGCATTATTAATGAAAATCCCGTGGTGTTCAAGCATCGCTGGATTTAAAACAGGACGAGGCTGAAGGAGCTGCTCAAGCATCGCTGGATTACGTTTGCAACAACTACAATGTCATCATCAATGACTTCAACTACCATATGCTGCAGGTGACAAATGACAAACTGTTTACAGCTCAAGATAAGATACGCACCAAGCAATGACAATTTAATATGGCTAGGCAGGAAGTGACCACTCAGCGAGCTGAATTCACAAGGCAAACAGAAATCCTAGCGCGCATATGCGACGACTTTTCTGATGTGGTGCCACTACGTATGTATCCCATCATCCGTATACCACAGCATTTTGCAAAAGCACTCTATCACTTCATCATTGGCACAAACCCAGCGGGAGGTTATACCAGAATGATCTAGACAGTTGCTTTAAGGCAGTTGTTATTTTCTACTAAGTTACATTTAGTCAGAATAAAGCAATCTTTGGAGTGTATTGCTATTTGTTTTCTCTTTTAATATTGTGTCCTATGTAAAATGAATACCAATGAAACCGTTTCCCTTCACACATAATTTTTCTTTGAGATGATCTTGATACAAATGATGTGATGTATACATATAGGAGCAACGGATGGACGGGCGCGGCGTTGTCGGCTCGGCTATAAGGCAAGAGGTGCAAGGATACCTTCATTGCACGTACCTTGATGGTACGATACAGGCGTCCATGCATATGGGGGCGGCATACTCCGCACGGAGCATCAATGAAAATCCTTTGATTTTCAAAGGAGAACCCGTAGCGACACAAGACGAGGCGGAAGAAGGGGCTGCTCAGGCAGCGCCGAACTACAGTTGTGAGAACTACGCCATCGCAATCAACGACTATAATTACTCTATGTTGCAGGCAACAAAGCAGAAGCTCCTATCAGCTCAAGAGAAAGTACGTGCAAAGCATTGGCAATTTAACATGGCTAAATGTGAAGTTGCTGCTTGCCAAGCCGAGTTTGTGACGCAAACAGAGATACTAGCACGTATATACAACGATTTCTCTGATGCGGTGCCTCTCTGTATGCATCCACAACGTCCATTCACTAAAGACCGCATCATCAGCTGCACTGGTAGTTGTCCACCTATCACACGACTAGAGCACTTCGCAAAAGTACTATATCATTTCATTATTGGCACTAACCCCATGGGAGAGTATTCCAGAATGATTTGATTTCAGACTCTAATGCCCTCTGCAGTCATGTTCCAGTATCGGTCGTTTTAGCCTCCTTCAGTCGTTTTAATCCCATTTTACCAAGTTGTGTCCAGTTGTAATAAAAGAATCTTCTCCGTGTTGTAATACTGTATGAACGTATGCTATACGTAAGTCAATTATGAATGTAAACTCTTTATCTTTAGTTACCTTGTGCGATGGTTGCAACCCAATATTGCTTTCTAATTAATGTATGATAAATGAAGTGAATATACAAAATAAACCAGTATGTACAATATAAGCTATAGACGGGTGCGGCGTGCCGCCGCGCGAGGTTCGCTAGTTTTGATTATATCCTATCAACTAAACTATACATCAAAACATGTTATATCCGGTCTGAAGTTTGATTACATCCATATGAAGAATCTTCCATATCCTCCTGTTACAGTTCCTAGTTCCTACAGCTAATTCATCAACACGTAACAAAGTTGTTAGTGTGCGCCACTAGTATTTGAGCCATATGCTAACAACTTGAGCAACGAGCAGCTATACCAAGCTCCAGCCAGAATGTACAGAGACCACGTCAAAAGTCCACCAGCATGTACATCGACCACTTCAACAGCTAGGTAGCCAGCAGAACAATGAGGAGCTACTCATGGACGGTGGACACGCTGCAGGGGCACTTGAAGGGCCGGCACAGTCTCTTCTCTGCCAAAACAAGGGAGGTGCTGGAGCGCGGCATAGGAATAGAAGGCTAGGCATGGCGATGCGGCGACGTCGGGGAGGAGGCATCGCGAGGCGGTGGCTTGCTGGGGAGCAGGCACAGCGCGGTGGTGACGTTTGGGAGAAGGCACGGCGAGGCGATGGTGCACTGCTTTGTCTCTCTGTCTGCTATGCATTCATAAGAGCACGTTATTTGATCGAACAAAAACGAGGTGAAACGAACTGGAGGGCAAATCGGTCCTACAAGCACGATGTCTAGGCTCAGGCATGGAAAAGTAAGAAAAAACTCAATTTGTGGTGTTTTTTTTGGAAAGAAAACATGCTTTGGAAATAATGGTTACATCGTCTATAAGAAGAGGTACAATATTCTCCATAGGCTCCTCAAACCAATCTCTAGTTACAGAAACTTTCACTAGCCTAGCAAGTTCATGAGCAACCTTATTAGCTATCCTATTACAATGTTCAAATCTAGTCAACGGAAAATCACATGTCATGAAGTAGCAATCCTCGAATACTGCCGCCGCAACTCCCGCCGATTGTCCTCCATTTTTCATTGTGTCAATGACTTCCATATTATCAGAGTTAATAATAAGACGATTGCATCCCGCCTTTTGTGCAAGAATTAAACCAAACCTCAGAGCCATCGCTTCTGCTGTTAGTACATCAGCACACCAATCGATTTTCCCATTTCCGCCAACAATGAATTTTCCTTTGTCATCTCTGAGTACAGCACCTACCGTGCCCCTGAGCAGATCATGGTCAAAGAAGCATCAACATTTAGTTTAACAAAACCCATAGGAGGTCGGCTCCATCCTTCTTTTCTACTAGACGCACTAGGGGAGTGGGCATTCACATAGTTTGCCGTTATAGCACGAACCCCCATCGAAATCTGGTTCACATCTTGAGACTTCCCTTCATGAACCAACATGCGTCTCTCTCACCATAAATACTAAGCGGTTATCGCGATTAATTCACTTGCATTCTGGCATCCTAATATAGATAGTTCTTGGTGCGGCATAAGAAGTAAGAATTCAAGAACCGCCTCACCCACACGATCAATAACACAAGCTTTCTTAATTACCTCGTACATCCCCAGCTTACCCCAAACCTCTTTTGCCTTCTCACACAAAAACAAGATGTGTTTTGTATCTTCTTGCCCATCTGAGCATGATGGACAAAGGGGCGAAACTTTCATATGTCTATTGGCAAGTATAACACGACACGGTAGAGTTCCATGCAACGTTCGCCAGATAAATATTTTTACCTTTGCCGGACACGATAATTTCCAAATCTTCCCCCAAATAGGATTGACATTGGTACGACCCATACCATTAGTATATTGCAATTTCCTCCCGTGTTGTTGGTTCCATTCCTCCGAATAAGCTGATCGAACAGTGAATACACCATTTTTTGTATAGCTCCAGGCAATGAAATCCGACATATTATGCATAGTAGGGGGAATCGCGAGGACCCTTTGCACATCAATTGGCCACAAAGTTTGTCTCACCAAATCTTCATCCCAAGAATTCGTGATTGGATCAATAAGATCAGCCACCTTTGACAGAAGTTGCCCACCTCTAGGAGTAATAATTTTCCTACTCGCACAATTCGGAATCCATGCATCTCTCCAAATATCAATGTTTTGTCCATTTCCAACTCGCCAGATATAACCATTTCTCAAAGAATTCACTCCCGCCATAATGCTTTGCCAAGTAAACGAAGATCCCTTCTTTAACCTTGCGTTCATCAAATCTCCCTCGGGGAAATATTTAACTCTCAATATGGTTGCACATAAAGATTCGGGATTATCAAGAAGACGCCACGCTTATTTAGCTAATAGAGCCAGGTTAAAACAGTGTATATCTTGGAAGCCCATACCTCCTTGATCTTTTGGAACACACATTTTCCACCATGCCATCCAATGCATCCTCTTTTGATTGTCCTCGTCACCCCACCAAAATTGCGACATCACATCAATAATTCCTTTGCAGATTTTTTTAGGAATTTTAAAGACGGACATGGCATAGGTGGGGATGGCTTGTACAACAGATTTGAGCAAAATTTCCTTCCCTCCAGAGGATAACAATTTTTCCTTCCATCCACTAATTTTCATAATAATTCGATCGATCAGGAACTAGAAACAGTCACTTTTGTCCATGCCCACATTTGCCGGCAAACCCAAGTATTTGTCATTGAGGGCTTCGGTCATAATATTTAGAATTGTACATATTTGTGCCTTGTCTTCCACTTTAGTATTGGGACTAAAGAATATACTAGATTTTTCAACACTAACCATTTGCCCTGAGGCGGCACAATACGAATCCAAGAGTGATTTCAACGCCTCCGCGCTCATGGGATTGGCTCTCATAAGGATCAAAGAGTCATCAGCAAAGAGGAGATTAGAAATTGATGGGGCATCTCTGCAAACCTTTATACCGGAAATGTTTCCATTCTCCTCCGCATTAGCTAACAGGGCGGTCAAACCCTCTGTGCATAACAAGAATAAATAGGGAGAAAGGGGATCTCCCTGCCTTAATCCTCTAGTTGGTTTAAAACTCTCCGTCTCATCGTCATTAATACGGACCCGGTACTCCACAGAGGATACACATTTCATAATTAAGTTCACTCAACTCTCTTTGAAACCCAATTTCAGCATAATTTTCTTTAAGAAACATCACTCCACTCGGTCATATGCTTTGTGCATATCTAATTTGATGGCACACAAACCCTCTTTACCCGCCCTTTTGTTTTTCATTGTATGGAAACATTCATATGCCACCAATATATTGTCTGTAATCAATCTTCCAGGCACAAAGGCACTCTGAGTTGGGCTAATAATATCTGATAGGATTATCTTTAGACGAGCAGCAATCGTTTTTTAAATGACCTTATACACCACATTGCACAAGCTGATTGGTCTAAATTGGGTTACCTTTTCAGGAGAGTTAATCTTTGGGATCATTACAATTGCAGTATCATTCCACCCAGTTGGTATAGAACAGGTATTTACCGCTTGAAGAACCTCTTCGGTCAATTCATCTCCCAACATAGACCAAAATCTTTTGTAAAAAATAGCATGGAGGCCGTCAGGACCTGGCGCTTTTAAATCACCAATATCAAATAGGCCTTTCGAACCTCCTCGGCCATATAGGGGGCTAGAAGAGCATCATTCATTTCATCGGTCACTTTTCGTTGGACAAGAGATAGAACCTCCGAGTTAGGATGGGAAACTTCTGATTTAAAGAGGTTTGAGAAATATGCCATGATATGATTCTTCATCTCTGTACCTTGCACCCATAGCCCATTATCATCCAACAATTTTTTAATCTGATTTCTTTTCTTTCTGGCCGTTGCCGCATTATGAAAAAAGGAGGTGTTACGATCCCCATGCAATAGCCAGTTTGCGCGACCACGTTGTAGCCAGTAAATCTCCTCTTGTTCCAACAGATTTTCAATGAGGACAAGAATCTCTTTTTGTCGCGCTTGAGACTCCGCACCCATAGGTCCCCTCCGCAGCCTTTCTAGTTCTTTTTTTAGTTTGTTAATTCTTTTTTTCGGTCCCTTCAGAATATTGCGATCCCAAATATGCAGATCTGCCTGCACCGCCCTTGTACGGTCAGCGAGAGACGGCCCAATACCCATCATCTTTGCTTTATCCCATGCTGTACGTACAATTTCTACAACTATCTCTTCTTTGAGACATCGAGCTTCAAATTGTTTTACTCGACCCCTTGGGCGATTAAACATATTCACATCAAAGTAATCTGTATCCAGGATGAGGGGTCGATGATCAGAGTGTACGTGTTCTTCATTTATAATCGCAGCCCGAGGAAATTTATTCGCCCAATCCACATTGCAAACTGCACGGTCAAGTCTCTCCCTAATTTCGCCTCTTGTCCAAGTGAATAGATCGCCAATACATCCCATATCCTCTAGACCGCACTCTTGCAAACAATTACGGAAATCTCTCATCATAGCGTTAGGTCTAGCGTTACCGCCCTCTTTTTCAGAAGAAAGTAAAATTTCATTAAAATCACCCAAGACTACCCATGGGTGTTTGCCCTTACAATGTAAATTCCGAATATCATCCCAGGACAAACTACGCTCACTCCAGCTCGGACGACCATAAAACCCTGTAAAACGCCACTGTACAATATCCTCGTTCATAAACAAAATATCAATGAAATTATACGAGACATAATTCAAAACAACTTTATTTATCTTATGATAAAACAAAACAAGGCCACCGGCCCGACCATCACTCTCCACTACAAACATAGAATCAAAATTTAAAACACGACGCAGCTCATCGGCTTTACATTTATTCAAGTGAGACTCTGAAAGAAAAATCACATCCGCCTTAGTACGCCCTTGGAGCTCCAAGAGCTCTCGAACTGCCGTGGGGGAGAGCATACCACGGCAGTTCCATCCTAGGATTTTCATTTGGCCCGGCGGACCTCCGCCTTGAAGGCCGCCGATGTGCTGTCATCTCCAACTGACTCCCTCCTCTGCTCCATATGCGCCTCCTCCTCTGCTCAATTTGTGGTGTTTTATCCAACTACCAATGAAAATTGTGCTATTTAGTCCAACAAAAAGAAAGATGTGCTATAGAAGCAAAGTACGAGGAGAGCAACACGAGCGTGGATTTTTTTTATTTTGACATCATATCACTCTTTATTGTAAGATGATCATCATATTATCTTTTACAAGAGTATCAACAATATCTTGTGAGCAAGCCCGGATGGCGGACGCAGTTGCTTGGGGTGTGGATCACGGGCGGTGGTATCAATAAGCAACTTTTGATTTGGATGCAGCTGTCACGGGTGGGTCTTCAATCCGCCTCGCAAACCTTACTTCTAGCTAGTTTGGCTAAATCATGAGCAGCACAATTAGTTTCTCTATAAGCATGCTAGAAAATACTCCCTCCGTTCCTAAATATTTGTCTTTCTAGACATTTTAAATGGACTACCACATACGGATGTATGTAGACATATTTTAAAGTGTAGAATCATTCATTTTGCTCCGTATGTAGTCATTTGTTAAAATCTCTAGAAAGACAAATATTTAGGAACGGAGGGAGTAATATGCAAAAAATCACATGCAAGGTGATATATATCATCAAAAACTGCCGCCAAAAGACCGAAAGAGCAACCTTCATTCTTCATTGTCTTTATCACCTCGATGTTGTCGGAGTTCACCTCTATGCGGTTACACCCGACTATAGTTACTAAATTCATACCAAACCATAAGGCCAATGCATATTTTAAGTTAGAAAACCAAAACGATTCATATGCTTGAACTTCGTACATACTCCCTCTGTCCCAAAATTCTTGTCTTAAATTTGTCTACACACGGGAGGTAATATATCATCGAGAAGAGGAATCAAGAGACCTTTCCAAATCAAAAGTTGAGATCAAGAACGGGAAACCAAAAAGTGCTGCTTGGAAGCAAGCTCGGATGACAACACTTAAACGGGCAATCCAGGTGAGGTGACTAGTCATTAATCTGGAACATTTGTTCTACACAGAGCAAAATGTCACTTGTGACAAAACCACAACGACAACACTGCCGATGCTGTAGTCTTGAATCTCCATGGTGCCTTATATCTCTTGAAGAGTACTCATAGCAACACCAGGGCTCTGGATCTAGATCCTGCAGCAGCATACCATCATTTGGGGTCAGCTGATGCAACTTTAATGGTAAATCATACCACTCAAAATATCAAATGAAAAAGCGATTTTGGTGAAAATATTCATTCGTCTTTACCGGATGAAATTTTTTTAAAAATAATTACCAGATGGAATTTTTCATTCCCTATACATTCTGGAAAAATTATATGTTGGGTAGGGTTACAAGGGTATGTTCTAGTATATATGTTTCAAGATCAAACTCAATTACCTCACTATCTATCTTACAAATTTCACGACAATTTGGTTGCTTTCAACTGGTACGGCCATAATAGGACATCATATGGGCATATAGTCATGTATTTTCACCCGAAATGTTCAATACCAAGAAGCTGCTATATTAAGGGGTACACACTAAATATATGCTAGTTCTTCTGCTAGAATTGGTTACACTAAATAGTACTCCCTCCGATCCAAAAAGAGTGTCGTGGTTTCAGTTCAAATCTGAACTAAAACCACAACACTTTTTTTTGGATCGGCGGGATTAGTATATCGCCAGCCACCATGTGCTTAGACATAGAAACACTAAATTGAAAAAAGAGTTAATGAGAAATAACCATAGATGCACCATTAAGAGACATGCTAAAACCACTAGACATCTTCCAAAGATTAGAATAGGCCAGTGGGGTAGGGAAGGTTGAGAAATAAGCATCAGTAACTATCAAGTGCACCATAGAAAAAGATTAATTCACCTACTTGGGTTGCTTTTTTTGTCCCGGCAATGCTTGCTTCCGCAGCAACACTTGAATGCCTTGATAGGGTGGTTGACATCGTTAAAATCAATATTGTAGTCCTGTGGTCAAAATGTGCACAAAACAATATTATGCATTTTGACGCGCGACTTAAAGTAGGCAAGAAGATTTCACTAAACAAAGAAGGGACAGTAGCCTGGCAAAACTATTGATGGGTTTGAATTGATACAGTTCAACATTAAGTTCTAGGAGTCAAAAACACGAGATTGAGCAAAATATAACTAGCATGGTAGAAACGGGCTAGCCCATATCTTGTAGCCCTCAGATTCACTGGTACAGGACTGATACAGCACAATGGAGCTCAAATGCAATTGGCTAACTGGATGAAGTACAAGTGTGCCACCTACCCATGTCAGTTCTTCAAATGGCTCTATTTTCCTTTTGGTGAAAAATGCCACCTGAACGAAACAAAAGAATAGATAAACAATCTTCATGTGTTTCAAACTGGATTAACACACAAAAGCAATAACTAGCTGGAGTTGCATACATACATGGTAGTAGTGGCGGTCAGGTGTCTCGATCTGAACAGGTATATCAATGAGATTGGCATCAGAACACCTACAGCGTACAATGACATACCAAGTCAACAACTTCTCACGACAAAACATACCAAATTAATAAGTCGAAGTTATTGATGCAGCATAGTATGGAAGCAGCATTTTTTTTTCTCTCAAAATCACTTCTGTTCAAGTTTTGGGTTAGGAAGTTTTATTAGCTAGCATCACTTGAGTATCTTAATCAAAGTGCTGTCATAAGGAATAATACAAGCGCACCCACTACTACTCCCTCCGTTCCAAAATAGATGACCCGACTTTGTACTAACTTTAGTAAAGTTAGTACAAAGTCGAGTCATCTATTTTGGAACGGAGGGAGTAGTTTACAAGCATTTATAAAGAGAAATACTGGATGGTGATAACACACAGGCAAGAGTTAAGAGTGTTCACTTCTACAAGTACACACAACAAGATTTGAAGCTTCAGGCAGCAAGGTTTCCCCAAACCCTCATAGGTGGCCGTTCATCAGTTACATTTTGGTCAAATTTGATTACAATTTCTACAACCCTTTTTTTGCGGGGGGCGATTTTCTACTACTCCTTTTTTGGGGGTTGGGGGCTGGGGAGGTGGTTTTCTACGATTTTTTTCTTGCGGAGGAAATTTTAACTTATAACTCCAGACGGCATGTATTGCGTTGTCTAATCACACAAAACCAGAAACATGATGTATTATAGAGAACTGTGAAGGATCATTATGCATCTCTGTTTAAAAAATAGCAACTCTATGATGACAAATCATAAAAGGAATGTTACCTATGGTTTATAAACCTTGCCACGTTCCCGTAAAAGGTGGCATCCAGACAGAGAGCATGGTCGTCCCCAAGAACATCTTCAGTGTCCCAATCAGCATTGAGCAGTGTTGGATATGTATGGCGACCTTTTGATGTCCCTTGAGTGTTTCGCTCATCAAGCTCAGTGTTAGTTAATATTTCACCAACATACTCACAAATAAACGCGCCTCGTGGAATTTCCTCAGCAGCCTGCAGTCCCCATCCCTTTTTTCCAGGGGTTAAGAATACCTGAAACGACGATACTCAAATGAATATAAGAAAACATGCATGATGTTCAGTTTGATGTGCTGAGCACATGAACATACACAGAATGCACCGCATCGCAAGAAAAAGAAATGCTGCAGTTACCATCATACACCGTTATATTAGGACACAAGGTCAAAATGGAGTTCTTTGTTTGATCAACATTGCCGTAATAATTGAAGTTAAAATACAAGGAATAGCAAAACAAGTTAAAAAAAGAAACAGGCTCGCCATTTTCACAGCTTGTTTAGAAGGTGCAGATTAATCATGTATCACTTGAAGTTGTATACAAATTAGTGAAATACAACTATATATTTAGTTATAAGCATTAAAACTGTATAACAGACAAAACTCTATTTTTATTATATGCATATGTAGCTGCATAATTGCACAGGGAATACAGTTATTCTATCATATTTGCTAATTGGCACTGATTAATCAAACTTTTATCTTTGGTGCAAAAAGGGTCATACCAAGAGCATATGTAGATACGAGTATATGACTTACCTGTAGTTGCCGAGTGATTCCTCGCTGCACCACACGATTTCCACAATTTCTGGCACAGCCACATTTACTCCAGCATTCCTTGATAAATTTCTTTGTAGGGTGTCCTTCACAAGGATTGCAAATTCTGCAGTGGAATTTAGGAAGCCCAGCGACACAAGAATCAAGAAATCCTTCCTTAAGCAGGCCATCCCTTGTATAAGCAAATTCACCTCCAGTTACTGTTGCACATGCACAAGGGAGTTGTTCTGCTAGACAATCTCCAAAGCAGCCTGAGCAGCAGCTTTCATCTCCTATTCTAGCAAGCGAAAGATTGACATATGCATTCTGGTATATGATGTTGCATGGTATGTAGTGGAAGGGGGGCGGAAGAATCCCATTGCCAACTTTATTAATTATGGGAATACTCACATGTTCTTCACCTTTTGTTATGTCATTGACATCATGAGCTGGTCTGTTGGCAATAACAAGCATATTACTGGAACTGATCTGTTCTCCAGCAAAAGAACCAGAAGAGCATACACTACCATCAATAATGTGGTCATTAGGTGGCATACATGAGGAACCAGCTTCATTTGGCTGCAACACTCGTGACACTGAAGGTTTAGACAAAAAGTCCATGGCAGGAACTATTTGTACCATTCCACTTTCTCTAGGTCCACTAGATGCATGACCCAAATCAACGATACACTGGCAAGTGTCTTGCAAAAGTTTTATGAAAGAGAAATTGGGTTCTAGGATCTTGTATGCCCTGAGACATCTAGCCTCCATTTCCTTGCATACAGACTCCATGTCCGGCATGTGGAAATCAGGATGATCTGCCGAGTTACATGTAAATGATAGTTTCCCTGTTCCAGAATTTGACAAAGCTACCTCAAAGTTGGTTGAAGAGTCTGTGCTGCTTGTAATTAATTGGCTTCTAGATGTATTAGATATGTTTCTTTCATGTGCATCCTTGTATGCTGGAGAATTTGAAAAATCAAAATACAGAAATTCTATAGTGGTTAGAAGTTACTCCGTATTAGAGATTAAGATCCTAGATTAACAAGGCAGCAAAAAAAACATTAACAGGGAAGCTACAACAAGATGATGCAATCTTTGCAGGAAAAACATGATATCTTTGGAGCAGTTGCAGTACACATATTGGTATCATTAAAAGCGACATGGCAGTATTTTATAAATTCAAAGTTCACAACAGTACAATTCCTAACTTCCTATGTCAGTATGCCGTATAGGTTCATACGCAAGCCAAAGATATCAGACAAACTGGTAAGCAATACAGACCGTAACTAGTGATGCATTGAGAAAATAGCACGGAAATTAAGAAGAGTTCCTACCATTTATGAAACCTATTTGATGTATTCCCAGCAGTCATTGATGTTTTTAGGCCTCCTTTGGTTTGGAGGAATTTCATAGGAATTTTATAGGATACGATTCTTATAGGAATTTTTCTTTAGAGCCCTTTGGTTCATAGGAATGCATTCCTGTTCCTACATAGGATTTGTTCCTGTCCTCCACATTTCAAAGGAAAATAAACATCAGACTAGCCTTAATGGAAAACATTCTATGTTGTGAACCAAATGACATCTCTTTTCCTATTCCTACTCATAGGATTTGAGATACATGTCATCTCATTTTCTAGAAGTTTCCTATTCCTATGATATTCCTATCCTACGAACCAAAGGAGACCTAGTCTTTTTTGAACACACACCAAGATTGAGTGTCATCTGTATATTAAGGAGTGCACTGAAATGGCACAAGTAAAAATAGACCTCAAAAACAAAGAACAGAGAACTGGTAAACAATAGTGTTTATTACTAGCTAATTAATCCTATAAAAGGACGAAGAACAAAGAAAAAACTAAAAGGGGGGAAACCAAGGCAAGATCTAAGCTGGTTAAGGCCATGAGGCCTGGAGTGGCAACTGTCAAAGTGCCTTGGCTCCAGCAACCACCTGCCACAGCTCAGCTTAGTTAAAGAGGGACTCAATCAACCGCTGGCACCTCAGGATCACACCATCAAACACGCATGCATTGCATAGCCACCAAATTTCCAGTGTCAGGATGATCAGTGAGTGTCTTTTAAGTCTACGAGTTATAAAACTTATGACCGCTAACTTCTATCACACTACAAACTATATTATGGAAGTAACTGGTGATAACTGCTAATGGTGGAAATTTTGCAATCCCAAAGAGCCTTTATTTGGAAATATTAAAAAGACTATAAAACTCAAAACATCCAGATTATATAATACCTGATTATAACAATATTTCTTCATATAAAATGTGGGCGCTCAGCAAATAATACGATGAAAAGTGTGAGACATATTTGCTTAAACATAAATTACCTCTCTGATGGCTGGAATCTTGAACTGGTGGGCTCATAATAGCCAGTGGGGTCTCGAAAGTAGGAAGGTCTTGACCTTGGACTGATAAAGCTAAACTATCTTCATCTGTCGGTGTATCCTCCAGAACAATGGTTTCCATATTTCTTTCTTTAATCGGCAGTCGCGAAGAAGACAACTGCAATGTGTTTACAGTGGCACAAACTGTTTGAGGGCACAGCTTGCCTGCTTCTTGCTGCAGTGGAGTTTCAGCCAACTCTCTCTTCTCATTGGCATGCATCTTGGATGTAGGTTTTTGAGAATGATGTTTTGCCCTAAGCTTCTTGTTATAGTGGTCCGAATCAGGATTCTTCCTTTTGTTAGCTTGTTTTTTCTGTTCTTCCTGTACCAAAAGTGGTAGCACAACGAGTTATAAGAGAAATGTTGTCCCTCAAAACAATACATTCTGACTATAAAATCAGAACAACGTAAACTGTACTTTGGGATCTGGCTCGTCAAATATAGCATCGGTTAGAACCCGAAAGTCATCAGCTTCTATGTACTCCCAGTTGTAATCATACAACTCTAGTAGCTTCGTCAACACTGGTGAAACAGTTTTTCTCGCGATTCCAATATCATCCAGCTTTGCGACAGCAGCCTCAAATTTTTCATCGAAAATGTTTGAAGACGACATCCTGCATGCAACACAGAAGAAATCAACACGGTGCATCATGCATAAAGTGACATCCTCAAAAAACTAAGTGATCAAAATAATAAAATGCATAGAAAAAGTTAAGCTAGTTATCACAACAACTAATGAAGACATACAATACAGATAAGGATATTGTTGGTATATTACGAAAAGTTGTCTAACTACTAAGTGAGTGCAATGCTAGAGCACTGCAACACCACCGACGTGCTCGCAAAGAACGGGTGGCCACACGACCCTGCCTGCGCGCTCTGCTCGGGGCCATTGGAGGACGCTGTACTGCTCGCATTGTGGCCCTACACGATTGAGGTCTGGCAGGCCACACTCTGACATTGCATCCTGCGGTTGGCACTTGCACCATCATGAACCACTACCTCCCTTGAGTGGACGGAGCGGAGCACCGTAATACTGCCGAGAGAGGAGAAGAAGGCCTGGAGCTAGTTGGTCCAGCTCGCCTGGTGGACCACGTGGAAGGAACAGAACACAAGAATCTTCAAAACCAGGACTAGGGCGATGGTTGGTTAGAAGGCGGATGCTTACTGCAGCTTTAATAGTATGCTTACAATACTGATCTACCCTCATCTTTAAAATCAAAATAATATTCCAAATAATTTTGCGTAGAAAATACTTCAATAAGAACTATGTGTGCTAGGAAAGTAAGAAATATATAGGAAACTAGAAACCTAATATAAAAAAAGGTTTTCCCAATATTGCCTAGGGGATACCCATGAAGGAATGCCACCCACTAGACCACTGAGCAATACATACAACAATTGTGAAGTCCTGCCAAAACAACTAATATTTCTATCTATCACTAGTGACCAAATTTCAAATCCAGATTCAGTTTACATGCGGAAATACAAATACAGCAGAGAATAGTAAGATTGTACTCCCTCCGTTTCTTTTTAGTTCGCACATAAGAATTTGTAAAGTTTGACTAGCTTTGTAGGAAAAGATACCAACATTCACGATATGAAATTAACATTATTAGATGAATGGTGAAATTAATTTTCATGACATATAACTTTAGTATTGTAGATGGAGATATTTTTTTCTATAATGTTAGTCAAACTTTGTAAAGTTTGACTTTGATCAAATCTTATATGCAGACTAAAAAGAAACGGAGGGAGTATTTTTTTTCTTACAAGTTTCAGAAATGTATATGTCTTTTCTTCCATTTCATTTGCATCGGGTCTAGATTTTAAATTTTGTGACTTGACAGATTTAATGTACCAACCAGAACTTCTCTGAAATTTACAGGTCGTCTGCACTTAATGACCGCACCAAAAGTTGGTCTGTACCGGATACAGACTTGTTAAAACCCAATGCAGCATGCACGCAAATCTATTTCCTAACATGCAACTGACATGTTAAAGAGAATAGCCTGATGCAAATGAACACACATTTTGGGCCAATAGCACTAAATGTATGCCCCTGAACTTAGGGGCCTTTTGTGTATACAAGTGTCATGGAGGCTCAGTTAGAACCTCAAAAAGTCATGAGAAATTTGAAGAAATTAAACCTTTCTTTCTTTTGACAGCCTCCTGGAGGGATGAAAGAAGGGAAGTTACAAAAGGGGGCAGTGAAGGCCACCTTCAGCTAAGCACCTTCGGTCTAGTCAACACAAAAGGCATACAAAAATTCTCTAAATTCATAGACACATTGGGAACAAAAAAGACAGATCATATTGTGAATTGGTAATTTTATAGAGCATACATTCGGTATGAAGCCTTGCAGCACAACGGGCTCATGGCATCTAATCGCCCTTCATGATGTTGACAGCATAAGCCCAGCCAACCTGCGCCGTGCAGCAAGGGTTTCTCCCTATCTCAGTCCATTGTGAATAGTACCCCAGACCTATTGTTCGCACCAAATTTAAGTTTTCTACTCCCTCCGTTCCTAAATATTTGTCTTTTTAGAGATTTCAAATGGACTACCACATACGGATGTATATAGACATACTTTAGAGTGTACATTCACTCATTTTGCTTTGTATGTTGTCACTTGTTGAAATCTCTAGAAAGACAAATATTTATGAACGGAGGGAGTACTACATATTACTCCTACATGATTTATCTCGTTTGTTCGAGGTAGGAACCAAAATTATACTAAATCAGCGACAATTAATATGGATCGGACGGAGTATTAGTTGTTTATTCGGGACGGAGGGGGTACAAGTTTTGCCGATGTTGTTAAGATTTGTTGAATTTTTTGTGGCCATTAAAGCACAGCAGTACATTAAAATATCGTCCGGAAATTGCAACGTTTCATGTATAGTCGAAAGCAGAGCATCCAGTCGTATTATCATCGGTTCATCACCACGCAAGCCTGCAAATTCAAAACGGCAAACCGCATAACCAAGGGCCCACAACACGAACTACCTCCCCAGATTTGACTGACGACAAACAAAGTTACGAAACCATGGCAATCCGCCCAAACGGAACGGAACAAAAATCATCAGAAAACACGCATTCCAGACCGAGAAGGAACGGAGAAAAATCATCACAAAACCCGCACTCCACACCGCAACGGAGGCAGCGCGCGCATACCTCCTCAATGCAAAACCAGCGCGAGGAATTCGCAGCGAGGATCTGGACAACCGCGGCCCGTCGCAAGCTTACCCAGCGGCGGAGCGCCTCCGAACCCTGAACTAACCGCACGGAAAAAGGAAAAGGAAGAGAGCACGTCAGAATCCGCAGGAATGGGCCGGAAAAAGGAAAAAAGTAAAACCCAACAACAAAACCCTGCTCCGCGCAACAAAAGTACCCACCTCCTACGCCAGCCGCGCAAGGAGACGAAGCCGATGCACGGCGAAGCGCCCGATGGCTCCGCGTAGGACGGAGGCGCGGTCGCCGCCGGCGATCGCCGATGGGCTAGGGTTTGGGGTTTTAGAGAGGCGTTGCCGTGCGCTGGGGTTTTCAGGATGGGATGGATCGCGTGGAGAACAGGCTGTTTGGTGGTGGTGGATTTATAGGACAGAGAGGGGCGACGGAGGACAGATGGCAAAACAGAGGCGGCGTGGGAAGTCCAGGCGACGAGAACTGGGAAGAAAGCGAGCGGACTGCCCCCACCCGCTGCCTGCGATTTGATACGGCAGGACCAGGAGGAGTGCGTTGCTGTCAAATCAAAAGAAATGCTATGGTGGAGTAGTAATTTCACAGCGCAGGCGTCTCCGCTGGCTCCCCCGCCCCATTGCCACTTTTGCTGATCGCCCCTTACTCTGTTGGAACGTGATTTTGCAGAGCCAACGAATGCGATTATCGGCCAGCCTTTTTCCATCATACATCCACGTGGCGGTTGACAAGGTGAAAGATCCACGGCAACCGTGTATATGCAATGCAGGTTCAACAAAAACAAACCTATAGGAGTATGTATTTTTCTTTTGAAAAGCAAGAAAAAACCTTGAAGAACCTACTCTCCGCATATGCTTTTCCAGCATGACGCAGTTTGTACCGTCGGATTTGTCAGTTGTTGTACGGATGCGTGGTTGTGATGTTTTTCATGAAGTCGGCAAAAGCACGTGAAAATAATGAGGTCACGGCACATGATATAAAGTTGGCGCGGCGTCCAAATTTGAATAGTAGTAATTGTCGCATTAAAAGAGTATTACACCGATGTTTCATTAAGACACAACGATAAGATAGGTTACAACGTTCAAGAAGCGTGTCAACCACGCCGCTTGGTTTTTCGTGGACTGCACGACACCTGTCGAAGTTGCTTTATTACAAGAGCTTGGACGAAACACTACTTAAACATTAATGAAAGAAGTAGTCACGAGGAATTTCAGGTGTCAAAAATGATGTCAAAATAAAAACTTCAGTTGCCGAAACTATGCCACGTCTTGCTCGACCATTGGATTAATTTTCTACATGGTTTACTTTTATGGCTTCTTTTATTCAAGGGAAATTATGCTAGATCTTGGAGGATATAATTATTTTGTTTTTCGTGTGTCGGTTGTGCTCATTTTGTGGTTTAGGACCTCTATGATTTGAAATTTTGCAAAACATATAAATAGGAAAATGCATATATGATTTTGAATCAAATAGAAAGTTATGTAAAACATATAAATATGATATAATTTGAAAGTATCATGTCTTCTTCAATCTTGTAGGATCATAAAACTATATATGAATTTGTATCAAATGGTACATGGCATTGCAGGAAAAAAAATAGATTGTAAGAAAAGATTTGGGTGGATTAAAATGTATCTTCAAAGTAGAGTAGACACCTTCATAACTAAGGATTACAACACTAGTGCATTCATGAGCGACACCCAACATTAGTACATGGCACTAAGGATTACAATCCTACCAATAAAATACACCTTCCATAACTCCTTAGGATTCTTGTCCTCTAAAGATTCTACAAGTTCTTTTTTTTGAATCAAGGGAGCCCTGATGGCCCTATGGAGTTCAGTGGGACACGATACTATAAGACGATGATTTCTCTATTCGTTTGTTTCAAAAATCATCTCATTCGAAGGAGCCCTTATTAGATTCAATATTTTCGTATAAGTATCTATCTATATATGTATCAATATAAAAAGACCCAAATGCGCAGATCCAACAAATCTTGGCCATCAAACAACATCGATCCAACGACCTATATTGCTCCAATGAAGAACACTCAACATGTTTAGCATGCAATTAAAATCATATCAAATATCATCATCTACAGTGTCCTCGTAATTAACGCGTAATTGATATCCACCTAATATGGACATGCAATTATTATTTTTCCTAATATTTAACATGCATTGCGCGTACACATTTACTGGTGCTAGCAGAACGCTCGTGCGTTGCTATGGGCTATCTGTCGCATGTGGGTTCAACACAAAAACCCCACCTACGATGCACCATTCTCTTTTTATATCAGATCCTCGTAGCGAGACATTTCTCGCTGGACCCTCCTCACCAGATGACGCACATCTCATCTTTGCCATGCGTTTCAATAGGGGTGAAATTTTCCATGTTTACAGTATATCAGAGTGGGTTAAACTAACCCATACTATTGACACAAAATAACAAATAACTATAGAGATCATTCTCAAAGGTTCTTTTTTTTAGAATAGATCATTCTCAAAGGTTTATTCAAGTTTGTAAAAGCACACTGACGTGGGAGATGAGTGCCAATCTGAACGTAGTCATCAACAAGCTCCAACTCCACCCCACGTATCATTCATTGATATAAGGGATAATTGTTGTTCTTCACTTCCCCGTGCTTTCCTACATCTTCTACTCCTGGCCTCTTTGTCAACCCATTTCGTCGGTGCCAACCAGCACCACGTAAACATTAGTGCATTCATGAGCGACACCCTATCGCATTCTTCCCTCCGATTTACATTTCTTTTGGTATAGAAGCTACACTTGGCAAGCGGCCATTTTCCCTTTTTTTTATTCAAGTATGGTTGGTCATCAACCCTCACCAGCATTAGTTTCCATTCCTACTTTCTATTTGAATGGACACACTTGATTTGAGAATGCAGGTTGTCTTGCTTTCTCTATGACCGACAAGAAATATAATATGATTGGGTCCACGAATGCGTGTACGTGACAGTCCGACGACCCGACTTCCACCACGGCGGTCCTCGACGCCGTGATCCACGCCCTGACATTCTCGAGCATCACGACGGTGTCAGGCCCGGCCACAGCGTCCTACATGATGTCGCGCACGGCGTCCCTCCATAAGGGTGCACGGATGCGTACGCTGATAACAAAAAAGATATATTATATTTTTGTATTAGGAAAGTTGTGACTGTCCATTAATACTAGAGATAATGATAATAATAAATGGCATAGTGCACAGGATTAGTGATTTGTTATTGTGGAATATATGATTTTATTTTGGAAGGTTATCAAGAAAAATCGTATGTCTGTCTTTTAGAAAGGTGATCTCACATATATGGTGTGATTTTTGAATTCTTGATTACATATCATTTACGTGATTGAATTAAAGCAGCACCTGCCAAAGCAAGCATGAAATAAGATCTCACCCCTTTAATGGGATTTGGTTTTCTAATGGGAGGGAGAAATCTAGTGGGAAGAGGTGGTGGGAGGTGAGACAGAAAAAAACGAACGAAAAAAAGACAGATGAAAATAAATCGTGGAGGCGAGGCTAGCAACTCCCCCTTAGAAGTAGAGAAGGGGGGAGGGAGGTGAGACGAAAAAACGTACGAGATAAAGTCAGACAAAAATAAAGCGTGGAGGCGAGGCTACCAACTCCTCCTCTAGGAGTAGAGATTGGTCGTCAAACCTCACCAGGTTTAGTTCCCGTTCCTACTTTCTATTTGAATGGACACACTTGATTTGAGAATGTAGCATGTCTCGCTTTCTCTGTAACTAACAAGAAACATAATATTACCGCGCCCATGCATGCGTGTACACGACGGTCCGACGACTCAACTTCCACCACGGTCGTCCTTGACGCCGTGATCCACGTCCTGGCATTCTCGAGCATCACGCCGACGTTAGGCCTGGCCATAGCGTCCTACATGTTGTCGTGCACAGCATCCCTCCACAAGGGCGCACGGATGCGTACGTTGATAACAAAAAAGATATGTTATATTTCTGTATCAGGAAAGTTGTGATTGTTTATTAATAGTAGAGATAATGATAACAATAAATGGCATAATGTGCGGGACTAATGATTTTTTATTGAGGGATATATTATTTTGTTTTGAAAGGTTGTAAAGAAAAATCGTATGTCTGTCTTTTAGAAAGGTGATCTCACATATATGATTTTTGAATTCCTAATTACCTATCATTTACGTGATTGAATTAAAGCAGCACCTGCCAAAGCAAGCATGAAACAAGATCTTGCCTTTTAATGGGATTTGGTTTTTTTACTGAGAGTGAGAAAATCTAGTGGGAAGGGGTGGTGGGAGGTGAGATGAAAAAAATCGGATGAAAAAAAGACAGATGAAAATAAACCGTGGAGGCGAGGCTAGCAACTCTCCTTTAGGAGTAGAGAAGGGGTGGTGGGAGGTAAGACGAAAAAAAATCAGACAAAAATGCCAGACGAAAATAAACCATGGAGGTGAGGCTACCACCTCCCCCTTTGGGAGTAGAGATGGTGCGCGGGATTAGTAATTTGTTATTGTGGAATATTAGATTTTGTTTTGTAAGGTTATCACAAAAAATCTTATGTCTGTCTTTTAGGAAGGTGATCTCACAAATATGGTGGCATTTTTGAATTCTTAATTACCTATCATTTACGTGATGGAATTAAAGCGGGAGGGAGAAAATCTAGTGGGAAGGGGTGGTGGGAGGGGAGACAAAAAAAGGCCACACAAAAATTGATACGTCTCCAATGTATTTATAACTTTTAATTGTTTCATACTATTATATTATCAATTTGGTATACTTTATATGCAATTTTATATAATTTTTGAGAACTAATCTATTAACCTAGTGCCCAGTGCCAATCAATACCAAACGAAGTCCAAACACGATGAAACTTTACGGTGATTTTTTCTGGAGCGGAAGGGACCCTAAAAGATTTGGGAGGATGCCAGAAGCATTATGAGAGGGCCACAAGCTCACCTCGCGCGCCCCAAGGGGCGCCACCTAATCTTGTGGGCCCCTCGTAACTCTGTTTGCCCTAATTCCACTTTTATAAATTCCCATAAATCCCAAAAACACCAGAGCGGGACCCGAAACAAATATTCCGCTGCCGCAAGCCTCTGTTCTCCCGTGATCCCATCTAGAGGCCTCTGCCGGTAGTCTGTCAGAGGGGGATCGGTCACAAGGGGCTTCTACATCAACCTTGATACACCTCCGATGATGTGTGAGTAGTTTACCACAGACCTATAGGTCCATAGTGATTAGCTAGATGACTTCTTCTCTCTTTGACCTTCAACACAATGCTATAGCTTTGTATTTCTCTCCGATCTATCCGTTTGTTTGGCCAACTAGATTGATTTATCTTCAGTGGGAGATGTGCTTTGTAGTAGGTTCAATCTTGTAGTGTCCTCGCCTCATGATAGAAGGGGTAACGAGACACGTATTGTATTGTTGCTACTATAAGAGGAAAACGACGGGGTTGGTTTTATTATGTCTGCATTATGTCATCATACTTCATGCATTACTCTATTTGTTATGAACCTAATATGCAGAGAGGCAAGCATAGAAGTGCTCTCGAAGTGGAGTAGTAGTGGTAGATGAAGGCAGTAGTTGGTCTACTTGTCATGGACGTAATTCAGGAGTTGGTCTACCTTGCCATGAATAACGTCATAACTATGTGATTTTCTATCAATTACCCAACAATAATTTGTCTACCCACCATATGCTATGTTTGTGAGAGAGAAGATCTAGCGAAAACTATGCCCCCAGGTCTACCTTAATCATATTTGATGACCCACAAGTATAGGGGATCAATCGTAGTCCTTTCGATAAGTAACAGTGTCAAACCCAACGAGGAGCAGAATGAATCGATAAGCGGTTTTCAGCAAAGTATTCTCTCCAAGTACTGAAAGTAGCGGCGATAGATAGTTTGATAGTACGACAATTCATAACAAGTAGCAATAGTAACAATAGGTGCAACAAGGTGGCCCAATCTATAACAGAGGACAAGCCGGAACATTCTCTTACAGTAAGGAAAGCGTTCTCGAGGACACATGCAATTTTCATCTAGTCACGTTCACCATGTTTAGTTGATTCGGGTTCGCTACTTTGATAATTCGATATGTGGGTGGGCTGGTGCTAGGGTGATGTTCCTACTTGAACAGGCAACCCTCTTATGATTACCCCCTCTCGCAAGCATCCGCAACTATGAAAGAATAATTAACATAAATCTAACCATAGCATAAAACATATCGATCCAAATCAGCCCCTTACGGAATAACGCATAAACTAGGGTTTAAGCTTCTGTCACTCTCTCAACCTATCATCTAATAACTACTCCACAATGCATTCCCTTAGGCCCAAATATAGTGAAGTGTCATGTAGTCGACGTTCAAATGACACCACTAAAGGAAGAACAACATACATATCATCAAAATATTGAACGAATACCAACTTCACATGATTACTTATAACAAGACTTCTCCCATGTCCTCAAGAACAAAAGTAACTACTCACAAATCATATTCATGTTCAAGATCAGAGGGGTATTGAATATGCTTGAGGATCTGAACATTTAATCTTCCACCAAATAAACCAACTAGCATCAACTACAAGATGTAATCAACACTACTAGCAACCAACAAGTATCAATCTGAGGTTTTGGGACAAATATTGAATATAAGAGATGAACTAGGGTTTGAGAGGAGATGGTGCTGGCGAAGATATTGATGAAGATTGGTCCACCCATGATGAGAGGACCGTTGGTGATGTTGATGGCTTCGATTTCCCCCTCTCGGAGGGAAGTTTCTCCAGTGGAATCGCTTCGCCGGAGAGCAAAAGTGTTCCTGCCAGGTTCCGCCTCGAGATGGCGGCGCTTTATCCCGAAAGTATTCTCCTAATTTTTTTTCTAGGGAAAATAGCCTCATATAGCAGAAGATGGGCACCGGGGGCCTGTTGGGGGCCCACGAGCTCATAGGGCGCGCCCCCTGAGCTCGTCGCTCCCTAGTGGCCCCCCTTCTAGTAATTCTTCCTCCAGTATTTTTTATATATTCTGAACTAATTCTCCGTAAATTTTCAAGTCATTTGGAGTTGTGGAGAATATCTATCTCTGCTGTAGCTTTTTTAGGGCCAGAATTCCAGCTGTCGGCAATCTCCCTCTTCATGTGGAGCTTGCAAAATAAGAGAGAAAAGGCATTAGGATTGCGTCATAAAGTGAAATAATGACCCAAAATGTAATAAATAACAGTAGGAAAACATGATGCAAAATGGATGTATCAATATTATAAAAATCAAAAATACCTTGTTGCAATTTATTATCTTTTATTTTACTTTGCAATTTATCTACCCACTACCATCAGATTTGATCCTTGCAATTAACGAGTACAAGGGGATTGACAACCCTCTTGCTCGCGTTGGGTGCAAGTATTTACTCTTGTGTGTCTAGGTACTATCGATGTTTGTTTGCGTGAATCTCCTATTGGTTCGATAACCTTGGTTCTCTACAGAGGGAAATATTATACGCTACTATATTGCTTCACCCTTTCTCCTCAAGAAAAATCCCAACGCAGCTCACAAGTAGCAAAGCTGAACCATGGAGGCGAGGCTACCAACTCCACCTTTAGGACTAGAGATATAGATAAAGACTAATGTTGTGTGCCCACATAATGGTGTGGATCCACATGTGAGAATTGTTGACTCTTCGTCCTCTCCTTGTCAGATAGAGTTCCTTCATACAGTAGGTTGTTGATGGGAAACGTAGTAGAAAACAAAATATCGCGCCTACGATCATCCAAGATCAATATGAAGATGCATAATAGGTTGGGATCACGGTCGTTACCATCACCGAGTTGCAGCGGAAGAGGAACGTGTCGGTGTAGATCATACTTGGAGTCCCTCGAACCATCGATGAACGATCCCTCGTACTACAACACGAACAGTCCCCCGAACCAAATACCGAAAGCGCGACCTCTCTACTTGGTTGCAAGCGTGCATCCTTCATGATCCGGCAGCGCTTCGCCATCCAGAGAAAATCGTCGCTGGAGAATTAGAGGGAGGAGATTAGAACCACATTGGGCTTCTAATTATGAGGACAAGAGGATTAGCCTAGCTCTATTTAGTCAACTAGGACTAACTAGAACTAGAACTAGAAGAACTAGAGGAGGCTCCAAAACTTGTATCTCCCCAAAGAGCAAAACCCCTCAAGTATATATAGGTTGGAGGAAGGGGAAAGGGGGCGCCATGAAGTGTCATGTAGTCGACGTTCACATGACACCACTAAAGGAAGAACAACATACATATCATCAAAATATCGAACGAATACCAACATCACATGATTACTTATAACAAGACTTCTCTCATGTCCTCAAGAACAAAAGTAACTACTCACAAATCATATTCATGTTCAAGATCAGAGGTATAATGAATATGCTTGAGGATCTGAACATTTAGTCTTCCACCAAATAAACCAACTAGCATCAACTACAAGATGTAATCAACACTATTAGCAACCCAAAGGTACCAATATGAGGTTTTAGGACAAAGAATGAATACAAGAGATGAACTAGGGTTTGACATGATATGGTGCTGGTGAAGATGTTGATGAAGATTGGTCCTCCCACGATGACAGAATCATTGGTGATGTTGATGGCTTCGATTTCCCTCTCGCGGAGAGAAGTTTCCCTGGTGGAATCACTCCGCCGGAGAGCAAAAGTGTTTCTGCCCCGGTTTTGCCTCGAGACGGCGGTGCTTCGTCCCAAAAGTCTTCTCCTTAATTTTTTTTCTAGGGCAAATGGCTTCATATAGCAGAAGATGGGCACCAGAGGCCTGCCAGGGGGGCAACAAGCTCACAGGGCGCGCACAGGGGGTAGGGTGATACATCTCCAATGTATCAATAATTTTTTATTGTTCCATGCTATTATAATATCATTTTTGGATGTTTTATACATCATTATATACAATTATATAACATTTTTTGGGACTAACCTATTAACTTAGTGCCCAGTGCCAGTTGCTGTTTTTTGCATGTTTTTGGATTTTCAGAAAATCAATATCAAACAAAGAAACTTCGGATTAATTTTTTCTGGACCATAAGAGACCCTAGAAGGTTCGGGAGGATGCCAGAAGTGCCACGAGGGAGTGAAAAGCTCGAGGGGCGCGCCCCCCCGGGCTTGTGGGCCCCTCGTGGCACATCCTACCCTGATTTCACCTCTATAAATACTCAAATATTCTCCTGACATCAGAGAGACACCCTAAATACTTTTTCCACCGCCACAAGTTCCAGAACCATGAGATCCCATCTGGAGGCCTTGTTCGGTACTCTGCCAGAGGGGGAATCGATCACAGAGGGGCTCTACATCAACCTTGCTGCCCTTCCTATGATGCATGAGTAGCTTACCATAGACCTATGGGTCCATAGTTAGTAGCTAGATGGCCTATTCTCTCTATTTGATCTTCAATACAATGTTCTCCTCGATTTTCTTGGAAATCTATTCGATTTAATGACTTTTTGCGGTGTGTTTGTTGGGATCCGATGAATTGTGAGTTTATGATAAAATCTATCCATGGATATTATTTGAGTTTTCACTGAACTCTTTTATGCATGATTACGATGACCCACAAGTGTAGGGGATCTATTGTAGTCCTTTCGATAAATAAGAGTGTCGAACCTAATGAGGAGCAGAAGGAAATGATAAGCGGTTTTCAATAAGGTTTTCTCTGCAAGCACTGAAATTGTAGGTGATAGATAGTTTTGTGATAAGATAAATAGTAACGAGCAACAAGTAAATAAAGTAAATAAAGTGCAACAAGGTGGCCCAATCCTTTATGTAGCAAAGGATAAGCCTAGACAATTTCTAATAATGATAAAGGAGCTCCCGAGGACACATTGTGAATTATCGTCAAGCTAGTTTTCATCACATTCATATGATTCGCGTTCGGTACTTTGATAATTTGATATGTGAGTGAACCACTTGGGTACTGCCCTAACTTGGACAAATATCCCACTTATGATTAACCCCTATTGCAAGCATCCACAACTACAAAAAGAAGTATTAAGGTAAACCTAACCACAGCATTAAGCATATGGATCCATATAAGCCCCTAACGAAGCAACACATAAATTAGGCTTTAAGCTTCTGTCACTCTAGCAACCCATCATCTACTTATTACTTCCCCATGCCTTCCTCTAGGCCCAAATAATGGTGAAGTGTCGTGTAGTCGACGCTCACATAACACCACTAGAGGAAAAGACAACATACATCTCATCAAAATATCGAACGAACATGACTACTAATAGCTAGACTTCACCCATGTCCTCAGGAACAAACGTAACTACTCACAAAGCATATTCATGTTCATAATCAGAGGAGTAATAATATGCATAAAGGATCTGAACATATGATCTTCCACCAAGTAAACCAATTAGCATCAACTACAAGGAGTAATCAACACTACTAGCAACCCACAGGTACCAATTTGTGGTTTTGATACAAGATTGGATACAAGAGATGAACTAGGGTTTTGAGAGGAGATGGTGCTGGTGAAGATGTTGATGGATATTGACCCCCTCCCGATGAGAGGATCGTTGGTGATGACGTTGGTGATGATTTCCCCCTCCCGGAGGGAAGTGTCCCCGGCAGAACAGCTCTGCCAGAGCCCTAGATTGATTCCGCCAAGGTTCCGCCTCGTGGCGGTGGAGTTTCGTCCCGTAATCTTGCCCACGATTTTTTCCAGGGTAAAAGTGATGATATAGCATAAGATGGATGCCGGAGGCCCACCAGGGGGCCCAGGAGATAGGGGCGCGCCCAATAGGGGGGGGCGCCCCCTGTCTCCTGGACAGGGTGTGGGCCCCCTGGCCTATTTCTTTCGCTCAGAAATTATTGTTAAATACAAAAGGTTGTTTCGTGGAGTTTCAAGACTTTTGGAGCTGTGTAGAATAGGTTTCCAATGTTTGCTCCTTTTCCAGCCAGAATTCAAGCTGCCGGCATCCCCCCTCTTCATGGTAAACCTTGTAAAATAAGAGAGAATAGCCATAAGTATTGAGATATAATGTGTAATAACAGCCCATAATGCAATAAATATTGATATAAAGGCATGATGCAAAATGGACGTATCAACTCCCCCAAGCTTAGACCTCGCTTGTCCTCAAGCGGAAGCCGAAATCAAAAAATATGTCCACATGTTTAGAGATAGAGGTGTCAATAAAAATAAAATAAAATACGGACATGAGGGAATCATGATCATTCTAATAACAGCAACATATATAGATTTTTGTCATATGATTTCCCATGCTCAAGTAATAAGCAATTCACAATGTCAAGTATGGTTCAAAAACTTCATTGGGAACTAACAAACTATAATCTCAGTCATTGAAGCAATTGCAATTTATCGTGACATCAGAAAGAGTCAATAATAGAGCTTTTCAGCAAGCTCACATACTCAACTATCTCGTAGTCTCCTATAATTGCTAACACTCACGCAATACTTGTGGTTATAGAGTTTCAGCCGAACACTAAGAAAGATAGGGGCTTGTTGTCTTGCCTCCCAACATATTCACCTTTAGGTGATGTCAACAATAATAGCATATGCCAACTTACATCCAATTGGATATATATATATATATATATATATATATATATATATATATATATATATATATATATATATATCATGATCTTTCAAACACGAAGAGCTTGCCAAAGGATAAAATTAAAAAGGGAAAGGTGAGGATCACCTTGACTCAAGCATAAAGTAAAAACATAAAGTAAAAGATAGGCCCTTCGCAGAGGGAAGCAGAGGTTGTCATGCGTGTTTAGGTTTGATGCACAAAATCTTAATGCAAAAGAATGTCACTTTATTTTGCCCCTTGTATGTGGACCTTTATTATGCAGTCCGTCGCTTTTATTACTTCCACAACAAGTTCGTACAAGGCTTATTTTCTCTGCACTAATAAGTCATGCATATTTAGAGAGCAATTTTCATTGCTTGCACCGATGACAACTTACTTGAAGGATCTTACTCAATCCATAGGTAGGTATGGTGGACTCTCATGGCAAAACTGGGTTTAAGGATAATTGGAAGCACAAGTAGTATCTCTACTTGGTGCAAGGAATTTGGCTAGCATGAGGGGGAAAGGCAAGCTCAACATGTTTGGAAGGTCAATGACAATATACATTAACTGAGATGTCGGAAAACATAAACCATTACGTTGTCTTCCTTGTCCAACGTCAACTCTTTTAGCAAGTCATACTTAATGAGTGCTTCACAATCATAAAAGGTGTCCAAGATAATATATTTATATGTGAACCCCTCTTTCCTTATCACTTCCTATTAATTGCAATGATGACCAAGGCTACGTTCATCAACTCCCAACAATTTTAATGCCTCATACTTTCTATGTGTGAAGTTATCACTATCCATAAGATCAATATGAACTCTTTTATTCTTTCTACTTTCTCAAGATCATAGTAACATAGCAAAGCCCTTTACTCAACACTAATCTTTATTATAGATAGCACACGGACTCGATTACAAAAAGGGATCACAAAGCAAAACTCGAAACTACTTGATATAAAAACTTGAATCTACTAGATCAAGATACTACTAAAAGGATCGAACTAAATAAAGCGGTAAAGATAGGGGTGTGATGGTGATACAATACCGGGGCACCTCTCCCAAGCATGGCAGTTGCCAAGGGGAGTGCCCATACCCATGTGATTACGTCCTCGGAGGTGGTGAAGTAGGAGTTGTTGATGATGTAGGCTTGTCGTCCGTCTTCCAAGGCATAGGCTCTCCATCATAGAAGGATGAACGAGTCTCCGGGATCCTTAAATCTGCAGCCAAACTCATCCTCTTAAATCTATATTCATACTCACAGTTCTGGTTTTGCAGGTCATAAATCTGGGCTTGGAGGTGCTCGATTTTCTCCTGAAGCTTGAAGATGGTCTCCCCAATGTCTTTGGCATCCAGCTTGTGGTTGTTGGTGAACTCTGTGATCATCATCTGGTTGGCGTCGAGTCCATGCTCCACCATCCCTTGGCACTTGAAAACTTGCTGCTCCACAGCTTCGAGCTTTGTCTCCATGCTTCCGGTACGCCTTGGTCCCTCCACATCGCGGATGTGCAGCACCCCCTCACGCATCTCAATGGTTTGAGGGTGTTGCGGCACCTCCGCGAGATAGGGGTTGATGACCCTCTCAAAAAACTTGTCCTTGGGAGCGCTTGGAGATGCCATGATGCTCTAGATCTGAAACAGAAACAGCTCGAAACGAAAATAGAGGATATTTGCGTGATACGGTGGTCAAAACCTTTGGGAGTATATATAATGAATTTTTACCGACCAAAATACGTGACATACAAGAAAACGGAGTCCGGGAGGCACACGAGGTGCCCACAAGATAGGGGCGCGCCCTACAGGGGGGCGCCCTCCTCTCTCATGGGAGCCTCGTGTCCCTTCCGGACTACTTCTTTCTTCCTAAAATTCTTAAATAATCCAAAACTAGTAAAAATTGCCTTTAGAGTTGTTTTGGAGTCGGTTTACTTACCGTACCACAATACCTTTTCGGAGTCTGGAACGTTCTGGAAAGTGTCCCTTATGTATTCCTCAGGAGTCACGGTTTCAATAATATTAGTTTCAACATTGATAGTATTACCTGAAATATAATGTTTAATTCTTTGACCGTTTACCACCCTCAGATTTGTGCCTTCGAAGTTGTTGATTTTTATAGCACCAGAACGATAGACCTCCTCGATAACGTAGGGACCTTCCCATTTTGAGAGAAGTTTTCCTGCAAAAAATCTTAAACGAGAGTTGAATAATAACACATAGTCTCATACGTTAAACTCACGCTTTTGTATCCTCTTATCATGCCAGCGTTTGACTTTTTCTTTGAAAAGCTTGGCATTCTCATAAGCTTGGGTTCTCCATTCATCAAGTGAGCTAATATCAAACAACCTCTTCTCGCAGCAAGTTTAAAGTCATAGTTGAGCTCTTTAATAGCCCAATATGCCTTATGTTCAAGTTCAAGAGGTAAATGACACGCTTTTCCATAAACCATCTTATATGGAGACATACCCATAGGGTTTTTGTATGCAGTTCTATAGGCCCATAATGCATCATCAAGTTTTTTGGACCAATTCTTTCTAGATCTATTCACAGTCTTTTGCAAAATTAATTTGAGCTCTCTATTGCTCAACTCTACTTGACCACTAGACTGCGGGTGATAAGGAGATGTTATTCTATGATTGACATCATATTTAGCAAACATCTTACGGAAAGCACCATGAATAAAATGTGAACCACCATCAGTCATAAGATATCTAGGGACTCCAAACCTCGGAAAAATAACTTCTTTAAGCATTTTAATAGAAGTGTTATGATCAGCACTACTAGTTGGAATAGCTTCTACCCACTTAGTAACGTAATCAACAGCAACTAAAATATGTGTATAACCATTAGAGGCAGGAAAAGGTCCCATATAATCAAAGCCCCAAACATCAAACAGTTCAATAACAAGAGAATAATTCATAGGCATTTCTTGACGTCTACTAATGTTACCTATTCTTTGACATTCATCACAAGATAAGACAAACTTACGAGCATCTTTGAAGAGAGTAGGCCAATAAAAACAAGATTGTAGTACCTTGTGTGCAGTTCTATCTCCAGTGTGGTGTCCTCCATAGGATTTAGAGTGACACTTGCATAGGATCTGTTCCTGTTCATGCTCAGGCACACAACGTCTAATAACACCATCTACTCCTTCTTTATAAAGGTGTGGATCATCCCAGAAGTAATGTCTTAAATCATAAAAGAACTTTTTCTTTTGCTGGTATGTGAAACTAGGCGGTATATATTTAGCAACAATGTAATTAGCATAATCAGCATACCAAGGAGCAGTACGAGAAGCATTGACGACCGCTAATTGTTCATCAGGAAAGCTATCATTAATAGGCAGTGGGTCATCAAGAACATTCTCTGACCTAGACAAGTTATCTGCAACGGGGTTCTCAGCTCCCTTTCTATCAATAATATGCAAGTCAATTCTTGGAGCAAAAGAACCCATCTAATGAGTCTAGGCTGAGCATCTTTCTTTTCCATAAGATATTTAATAGCAGCATGATCAATGTGAATAGTAACTTTGGAATCAACAATATAAGGTCTAAACTTATCACATGCAGACACAACTGCTAAGAACTCTTTTTCAGTAGTAGCATAATTTCTCTGGGCCGTATCAAGAGTCTTACTAGCATACTGGATAACATTCAATTTCTTATTGACTCTTTGCCCTAAAATAACACCTACAGCATAATCACTAGCATCGCACATAATTTCAAAAGGTAAATTCCAATCAGGAGGCTAAACAATAGGTGCAGTGATCAAAGCTTTCTTAAGTACTTCAAATGCTTCTACACAATCATCATCAAAGACAAAAGGAATATCTTTTTGCAATAAATTAGTCAGAGGCCTAGAGATTTTAGAAAAGTCCTTAATGAACCTCCTATAAAAACCGGCGTGACCAAGGAAACTTCTTATACCTTTTATGTCCTTGGGACATGGCATCTTTTCAACATCAACCTTGGCTTTATCAACTTCAATACCTCTCTCGGAGATCTTGTGCCCCAAGACAATGCCTTCATTAACCATAAAGTGACACTTTTCCCAATTCAGGACGAGACTAGTGTCTTCGCATCTCTGCAAAACTCGATCAAGGTTGCTCAAACAATCATCAAAAGAGGATCTATAGACCGAGAAGTCATCCATGAATACCTCACAAATCTTTTCACAAAATAAGAGAATATAGCCATCATGCATCTTTGAAAGGTAGCAGGTGCATTACATAAACCAAAAGGCATACGTCTATAAGCAAAAGTACCAAAAGGGCAAGTAAAAGTAGTTTTAGATTGATCCTTAGCTGACACAGGTATTTGAGAGAAGCCAGAATAACCATCTAGAAAGCAAAAATGTGTGTGTTTGGATAGCCTTTCTAGCATTTGATCAATGAAAGGTAAAGGGTAATGATCTTTCTTAGTAGCTTTATTTAACTTACGGAAATCAATTACCATCCTATAACCTGTAATAATTCTTTGCGGGATCAGTTCATCTTTATCATTAGGAACAACGGTAATACCTCCCTTTTTAGGGACACAATGGACAGGGCTTACCCATTCACTATCAGCAACGGGATAAATAATACCTGCCTCAAGGAGCTTTAGTATCTCCTTTCTTACCACTTCCTTCATCTTGGGATTTAATCGTCTTTGAGGATCCCTAACTGGTTTGGCATCTTTCTCTACTGAAATTTTGTGCTGACATAATGTGGGACTAATGCCCTTAAGATCATCCAGAGTATATCCAATAGCAGCTCGGTGCTTCTTCAGAGTTTTCAATAATCTTTCTTCTTCTTTCTCTGAAAGGTTAGCACTAATAATTATAGGATATATTTCTTTTTCATCAAGATAAGCATACTTAAGATTATCAGGTAACGGTTTGAGTTCAAACACGGGATCACCCTTGGGTGGAGGGGGATCCCCAAGAATTTCAACGGGAAGGTTATGTTTCAGCATAGGTTCCTGTTTAAGGAACACTTCATCTATTTCCTCCCTTTCCTTCATAAGCATATCGTTTCCATGGTCTAACAAATATTGTTCTAACGGATCAGTTGGAGGAACAACAATGGAAGCAAGACCAATAATCTCATCCTTACTAGGTGGTTCCCTTTCACGAGGTTGTCTACTAAACTTAGCAAAATTAAACTCATGAGACATACCATCTATACCAACAGTGACAATATTCTTTTCATAATTAATCCTAGCACTAGCAGTATTCAAGAAGGGTCTACCAAAAATGATGGGTGCTAATTCTTGAGCTTGCGTTGGTTTTCCTCGAAGAGGAGAGGGTGATGCAGCGATAGTAGTGTAAGTATTTCCCTCAATTTTTGAGAACCAAGGTATCAATCCAGTAGGAGGCTCCTCAAAAGTCCCACGCACCTACACAAACAAACTGAGAACTTGCAACCAACACAATAAAGGGGTTGTCAATCCCTTCACGGCCACTTGCGAAAGTGAGCTCTAATAAAGATAGTATGATAAGATAAATATATTTTTGGTATTTTATAATATAGATGCAAAAAGTAAAGATGCAAATAAAAATAGATGGAAAGCAAATACGATAAGAGATAGACCAGGGGGCCATAGGTTTCACTAGAGGCTTCTCTCAAGATAGCATAAGTATTACGGTGGGGGAACAAATTACTGTCGAGCAATTGATAGAAAAGCACATAGTTATGAGATTATCTAGGCATGATCATGTATATAGGCATCACGTCCATAACAAGTAGACCGACTCCTGCCTGCATCTACTACTATTACTCCACACATCGACCGACTCCTGCCTGCATCTAGAGTATTAAGTTCATAAGAACAGAGTAACGCATTAAGCAAGAGGACATGATGTAGAGGAATAAACTCATGCAATATGATATAAACCCCATCTTGTTATCCTCGATGGCAACAATACAATACATGCCTTGCAACCCTTTCTGTCACTGGGTAAGGACACCGCAAGATTGAACCCAAAGCTAAGCACTTCTCCCATGGCAAGAAAGATCAATCTAGTAGGCCAAACCAAACTGATAATTCAAAGAGACTTGCAAAGATACTCAATCATACATAAAAGAATTCAGAGAAGATTCAAATATTATTCATAGATAAACTTGATCATAAACCCACAATTCATCGGATCTCGGCAAACACGCCGCAAAAAGAGTTTACATTGAATAGATCTCCACAAGAGAGGGGGAGAACATTGTATTGAGATCCAAAAAGAGAGAAGAAGCCATCTAGCTAATAACTATGGACCTGTAGGTCTGTGGTAAACTACTCACAACTCATCGGAGGGGCAAGGATGTTGATGTAGAAGCCCTCCATGGTCGATTCCCCCTCCGGCAAAGTGCTGGCGAAGGCTCCAAGATGAGATCTCATGGATACAGAAGGTTACGGCGGTGGAAATTGTGTTTCGTGGTGCTCCTGGATGTTTTTGGGGTACATAGGTATATATAGGAGGAAGAAGTACGTCGGTGGCCGCCCGAGGGGCCCACGAGACAGGGGGCGCGCCCTACAAGGGGTGGGGCCTCCTGTCTCGTGGCTGCCTCGGTTGCTTCTTGAGTTGCACTCCAAGTCCTCTAGATCACATTCGTTCCAAAAATCACGCTCCCGAAGGTTTCATTCCGTTTGGACTCCGCTCGATATTCCTTTTCTTTGAAATACTGAAATAGGCAAAAAAAACAGCAATATGGCTGGGCCTCCGGTTAGTAGGTTAGTCCAAAAAATGATATAAATGTGTAAAATAAAGCCCATAAACATCCAAAAGGGGTAATATAATAGCAGGAACAATCAAAAAGTATAGATACATTGGAGACGTATCAAGCATCCCCAAGCTTAATTCCTGCTCCTCCTTGAGTAGGTAAATGATAAAAAAGGAATTTTTGATGTGGAATGCTACCTAGCATAATTCATAATGTAATTTTCTTTATTGTGGCATGAATTTTCAGATCCAAATGATTCGAAATAAAAGTTCATATTGATAAAAGAAATAGTAACACTTCAATCATACTGATCAAAGTAATCATGTCTTCTCAAAATAACATGGCAAAAGGAAGTTCATCCCTACAAAATCATATAGTTAGGCTATGCTTCATTTTCATCACACAAAGATGTTCCCAACTTCTATACCCCCGATGACAAGCCAAGCAATTGTTTCATACTTAAATAATCTCAAACTTTTTCAACCTTCACGCAATACATGAGCGTGAGCCATGGATATAAAACTATGGGTGGAATAGAATATGATGATGGGGATTGTGTGGAGAAGACAAAAAGGAGAAAGTCTCACATTGACGATGATAATCAACGGGCTATGGAGATGCCCATCAATTGATGTTAACATGAGGAGTAGGGATTGCCAGGCAACGGATGCACTAGAGCTATAAATGAATGCTCAACAAAAGAAAACTAGTGGGTGTGCATCCAACTTGCTTGCTCACGAAGACCTAGGGCATTTGAGGAAGCCCATCGTAGGAATATACAAGCCAAGTTCTTTAATGAAAAATTCCCACTAGTATGAAAAAGACAACTTATGAGACTCACTATATGAAAAACATGGTGCTACTTTGAAGCACAATATATGAGACTCACTACATTAAGAACAAGGTGCTACTTTGAAGCACAAGTGTGGAAAAAGAGATAGTAACATTGCCCTTTTTATTTATTTATTTATTTTCTTTTCTTTTTTCTTTTCTTTTTTCCCTTTTTCCTTTTTTTCTTTGGGCCTTTCTTTTTTTTCTTTTGGCCTTTCTTATTTTTTTTCTTTGGGCAATGTTCTAATAATGATGATCATCACACTTCTATTGAGTACAACACGAGAATTACAACTCGAAACTAGAACAAGATATGACTCTATATGAATGCCTCCGGCGGTGTACCGGGATGGTGCAATGAATCAAGAGTGACATGTATGAAAAATAATGCATGGTGAATTTGCCACAAATACGATGTCAACTACATGATCATGCAATGGCAATATGACAAAAGTAAAGTATGTCATGATGATGATGAACGGAACGGTGGAAAGTTGCATGGCAATATATCTCGGAATGGCTATGGAAATACCATAATAGGTAGGTATGGTGGCTGTTTTGAGGAAGATATAAGGAAATTTATGTGTGATAGAGCGTATTGTATCACGGGGTTTGGATGCACCGGAGAAGTTTGCACCAACTCTCAAGGTGAGAAAGGGCAATGCACGGTACCGAAGAGGCTAGCAAAGGCGGAAAGGTAAAAGTGCGTATAATCCATGGACTCAACATTAGTCAAAAGAACTCATATACTTATTGCAAAAAATTAGAAGTCATCAAAAATCAAGTACTACGCGCATGCTCCTAGGGGGATAGATTGGTTGGAAAAGACCATCGCTCGTCCCCGACCGCCACTCATAAGGATGCACAAGCCAGGTACACTTCATGTTTCAAATTTGTTACACAACTTTAACCATACGTGCACGCTACGGGACTTGCTGACTTCAACACAAGCATTCTTTAAATTCATAATCACCCAACTAGCATGACTTTAATATCACTACCTCCATATCTCAAAACAATTATCAAGTATCAAATTGATCATAGCATCCAATTCACTTCCTATGGTAGTTTTTATTATACCCAACTTGGATGCCCACCATTCTAGGACCAATTTTATAACCATAGCAAATACCATGCTGTTCTAAAAGACTCTCAAAATAATATAAGTGAAGCATGAGGGACTAGTAATTTCTTCAAAATTAAGACACCACCGTGCTCTAAAAGATATAAGTGAAGCACTAGAGCAAAAACTATCAAGCTCAAAAGATATAAGTGAAGCACATAGAGTATTCTAGCAAATTCTAATCAAATAGGCTTCTCCCAAAAGTTGTGTACAGCAAGGATGATTGTGGTAAACTAAAAATCAAAGACTAATATAATACACGACGCTCCAAGCAAAACACATATCATGTGGCGAATAAAAATATAGCTCCAAGTAAAGTTACCAATGAACGAAGACGAAAGAGGGGATGCCTTCCCGGGGCATCCCGAAGCTTAGGATTTTGGCTATCCTTGAATATCTTGGGGTGCCTTGGGCATCCCCAAGCTTAGGCTCTTGCCACCCTTTATTCCATAGTCCATAAAAGCTTTACCCAAAACTTGAAAACTTCACAACACAAAACTCAACAGGAAATCTTATAAGCTCCGTTAGTGAAAGAAAACAAAACCACCACATAAGGTACTGCAATGAACTAATTCTTTATTTAATTTGGTGTTAAAACTACTGTATTCCAACTTCCTTATGGTTTATAAACTAATTTACTAGCCATAGATGCATTGAAATAAGCAAACAACACACGAAAAACAGAATCTGTCAAAAACAGAACAGTCTGTAGAAATCTGTAACTAACTCAAACTTCTGGAACTTTAAAAATCCTACCAAAATAGGAAGTCCTGGACAATTTTTTTATTGAACATAAGCAAAAAGAATAACCGCAAAATCATGTTCCTGTGATTTAACACAATTATATTCGTGCGTGCAAAGTTTCTGTTTTTCAGCAGAATCAAATCAACTATCATCGTAGGTTATCCTATAGGTTCTACTTGGCACAAACACTAATTAAAAGATAAAAACACATCTAAACAGAAGGTAGATGCAAGATTTATTACTAAACAGGAGCAAAAACAAAAACATAAAGAAAAATTGGGTTGCCTCCCAACTAGCGCTATCGTTTAACTCCCCTAGCTAGGCATAAAAGCGAAGATAGATCTAACGAGCGCCATCTTTGGCACTAAATTCATCAATAGAGCGATTGTGCTCTCTAGGGATTTTTCCCATTTTAGCAATGGCTAAACCTTTAGGCAAAAATTCAAGAAATTCATTGGTAGCAAAAGGTTCCTTAACGATGGAAAGATAATTGGGAAGAACACTTAAGGATTTGAGATCTGCGTCTCCCTTACTAGAAGATTCACCCTTATTTTTAGGAACATAAATAAACTTGGCAGTTTTAGTAGTGGGTTTTGGAGTGTTTTTCATGGGGGAAAACGCAGAACCTAAGTTTGTAATGATATCCTCAAGTTTGTCGATTCTAGTAGAGTCTAGATCTATTTTTTCATTGACTATAGGTTCTTTTTCTTTAAGATTTTTCAAAGTGACACCAACCCTAGATCCAAATTGGGTAATGTGATTGTGAATCTTTTTATCCAAATTTTCAATCAACTCAACAGTGGCAATTTTATTTTCAATAATATCAAGCCGTTGCATCACATGTTCTAAAGTTAAAACCGTTGCATTAACCAAAAGAGGTGGTGGGCCAAACAAATCTAACATAGCATTATAAGAATCAAACGTATGGCTACTCATAAAATCACCTCCGGTAGCAATATCAAGAACACATCTATTCCAAAGAGTAATGCCTACATAAAAATTGCGGAGAAGAACGGAAGTAGCAAGTTTCCTAGTAGCTTTATATTGGGATTGCAAATTCTATGCCAAGCATCTTTTAAACTTTCTCTCTCCCTTTGTTTAAAATTGAGAATTTCTTGTTCGGGAGTGAGAATATGGATAGGAGAACTAGGCATAATGACAAGGTAAACAAACTAACACACGAGCAAATGGAAAAAGGCAAGCAAAAGAGAGAGGAGGAGATTGGGAAAGAGAGGGCGAATAAAACGGCAAGGGTGAAGTGGGGGAGAGGAAAATGGCGAATAATGTAAATGCGAGGGAGATGGATTTGTGATGGGTACTTGGTATGTCTTGACTTGAGCGAAGACCTCCCTGACAATGGTGCCAGAAATCCTTCTTGCTACTTCTTGAGCTTGCGTTGGTTTTCCTCGAAGAGGAGAGGGTGATGCAGCGATAGTAGCGTAAGTATTTACCTCAGTTTTTGAGAACCAAGGTATCAATCCAGTAGGAGGCTCCTCAAAAGTCCCACGCACCTACACAAACAAACCGAGAACTCGCAACCAATGCAATAAAGGGGTTGTCAATCCCTTCACGGCCACTTGCGAAAGTGAGATCTAATAAAGATAGTATGATAAGATAAATATATTTTTGGTATTTTATAATATAGATGCAAAAAAAGTAAAGATGCAAATAAAAGTAGATGGAAAGCAAATATGATAAGAGATAGACCCGAGGGCCATAGGTTTCACTAGAGGCTTCTCTCAAGATAGCATAAGTATTACGGTGGGGGAACAAATTACTGTCGAGTAATTGATAGAAAAGCGTATAGTTATGAGATTATCTAGGCATGATCATGTATATAGGCCTCACGTCCATAACAAGTAGACCGACTCCTGCCTGCATCTACTACTATTACTCCACACATTGACCGACTCCTGCCTGCATCTAGAGTATTAAGTTCATAAGAACAGAGTAACACATTAAGCAAGATGACATGATGTAGAGGGATAAACTCATGCAATATGATATAAACCCCATCTTGTTACCCTCGATGGCAACAATACAAATATGTGCCTTGCAACCCTTTATGTCACTGGGTAAGGACACCGCAAGATTGAATCCAAAGCTAAGCACTTCTCCCATGGCAAGAAAGATCAATCTAGTAGGCCAAACCAAACTGATAATTCGAAGAGACCTGCAAGGATAACTCAATCATACATAAAAGAATTCAGAGAAGATTCAAATATTATTCATAGATAAACTTTATCATAAACCCACAATTCATCGGATCTCAACAAACACACCATGAAAAGAGTTTACATCGAATAGATCTCCACAAGAGAGGGGGAGAACATTGTATTGAGATCCAAAAAGAGAGAAGAAGCCATCTAGCTAATAACTATGGACTCGTAGGTCTGTGGTAAACTACTGAAAACTCATCGGAGGGGCAAGGATGTTGATGTAGAAGCCCTTCGTGGTTGATTCCCCCTCCGGCAGAGTGTCGGCGAAGGCTCCAAGATGAGATCTCGCGGATACAATAGGTTACGGCGGTGGAAATTGTGTTTCGTGGTGCTCCTGGATGTTTTCGGGGTACGTAGGTATGTATAGGAGGAAGAAGTACGTCGGTGGCCGCCCGAGGAGCCCACGAGACAAGGGGCGTGCCCTACAGGGGGGCGCGGCCTCCTATCTCGTGGCTGCCTTGGCTGCTTCTTGACTTGCACTCCAAGTCCTCTGGATCACGTCCGTTCCAAAAATCACGCTCCCGAAGGTTTCATTCCGTTTGGACTCCGTTTGATATTCCTTTTCTTCGAAATAGTGAAATAGGCAAAAAAACAGCAATATGGGCTAGGCCTCCGGTTAGTAGGTTAGTCCCAAAAATGATATAAATGTGTAAAATAAAGCCCATAAACATCCAAAAGGGGTAATATAATAGCATGGAACAATCAAAAATTATAGATACGTTGGAGACGTATCAATGGGACAAAAATCATCTTGTGGGGAACCAAGAACAAGAAAATCAGTAGGGTATTTAACCTTCCCACACAAAACTTCAACATCTCTAACAATCCCAATAAGTTTAATGGTATCCCTATTAGCAAGCTTAATAGTAACATCAATGTCTTCTAATTCAACGGGTGCAATGTCGTGCATAATTTCTTTATATAGATCATAAGGTATCGCACTAGCACTAGCACCCATATCACATAAGCCATGATAACAATGATCTCCTATTTTAACAGAAATAATAGGCATGTCTACAACAGGTCTACGTGTCTTAGTACCTGGTCTAGCAATATTAGCAGTCTCACCCAAGAAATAAATAGCATGCCCATCTAAGTCCTCATCCAAGAGATCTTTAATCATAGCAATACTAGGTTCAACATTAATTTTCTCAGGAGGTGTATAAGTCCTAGTATTACTCTTACGAACAACAGTCAAAGCTTTAGCATGCTCTTTTATCCTAATAGGAAAAGGAGGTTTTTCAACATAAGCAGTAGGAACAATAGGATCACTATAGGTAATAGTCTTTTCTTTGACTGTAATAGGTGCAACTACTTTCACTTCAATAGGAGGATTATATTTAAACCACTTCTCTTTAGGGAGATCAACATGAGTAGCAAAAGATTCGCAGAAAGTAGCTACTATCTCAGAGTCAAGTCCATACTTAGAGCTAAATCCACGGAAAGCATCGGTATCCATACAAGATTTAACACAATCGAACTTAGGTGTCATACCTGACTCCTTACCATCATCGAAACCCCAATCTTCAGAGTTGCATTTAATTCTTTCCAATAAGTCCCATTTGAAATTAATAGTCTTCAGCATATAAGAACCAGCACAGGAAGTATCAGCAGGTTGCAATTATCAAGAGAAAGCCGAGCATAAAAGTTCTAAATAATCATTTCCCGAGAGAGCTCATGATTGGGGCATGAATATAACATTGACTTAAGCCTCCACCAAGCTTGAGCGATGCTTTATCCTTCGCGAGGCCAGAAATTATATATGTAATTATGATCACGATGAACAAGATGCATAGGATAGAACTTCTGGTGAAATTCCAACTTCAATCGCTTATAATTCCAAGATCCCGTATCATCACATAGCCTATACCATGTCAATGCATCTCCCTTCAAAGATAAAGGGAAGACCTTCCTTTTGACAACATCATCAGGAATACCTGCAAGCTTAAATAATCCATAAACTTCATCCACAAAGATAAGGTGTAAATTGGGATGCAATGTTCCATCTCCTGCAAATGGATTAGCTAGCAGTTTTTCTATCATACCCGAAGGAATCTCAAAGTGAATGTTTTCATAAAGTTCAGTAGTTTGAGAAGCAACTCTTTGCTCTTCTGGTTGGGGCGAAGATACCCCAAACAAGCCCCTCAAAGGATTAGTTTCCATACTGACAAGTAACAGAAAATTTCAGCACACTATATAAATGTTTCCTTACCAAGTACCACTCACGAAAAGCGCTACACTCCCCGGCAATGGTGCCAGAAAAGAGTCTTGATAACCCACAAGTGTAGGGGATCTATCTTAGTCCTTTCGATAAGTAAGAGTGTCAAACCCAACGAGGAGCAGAAGGAAATGATAAGCGGTTTTCAGTAAGGTTTTCTCTGCAAGCACTGAAATTGTAGGTGATAGATAGTTTTGTGATAAGATAAATAGTAACGAGCAACAAGTAAATAAAGTAAATAAAGTGCAGCAAGGTGTCCCAATCCTTTATGTAGCAAAGGATAAGCCTGGACAATTTCTAATAATGATAAAGGAGCTCCCGGGGACACATTGGGAATTATTGTCAAGCTAGTTTTCATCACGTTCATATGATTCGTGTTCGGTACTTTGATAATTTGATATGTGGGTGAACCGGTACTTGGGTACTGCCCTAACTTGGACAAATATCCCACTTATGATTAATCCCTATTGCAAGCATCCGCAACTACAAAAAGAAGTATTAAGGTAAACCTAACCACAGCATTAAGCGTATGGATCCATATAAGCCCCTAACGAAGCAACGCATAAACTAGGGTTTAAGCTTCTGTCACTCTAGCAACCCATCATCTACTTATTACTTCCCCATGCCTTCCTCTAGGCCCAAATAATGGTGAAGTGTCATGTAGTCAACGTTCACATAACACCACTAGAGGAAAAGATAACATACATCTCATCAAAATATCAAACGAATACCAAATTCACATGACTACTAATAGCAAGACTTCACCCATGTCCTCAGGAACAAAGGTAACTACTCACAAAGCATATTCATGTTCATAATCAGAGGAGTAATAATATGCATAAAGGATTTGAACATATGATCTTCCACCAAGTAAACCAATTAGCATCAACTACAAGGAGTAATCAACACTACTAGCAACCCACAGGTACCAATTTGTGATTTTGATACAAGATTGGATACAAGAGATGAACTAGGGTTTTGAGAGGAGATGGTGCTGGTGAAGATGTTGATGGAGATTGACCCCCTCCCGATGAGATGACGTTGGTGATGATTTCCCCCTCCCGGAGGGAAGTGTCCCCGGCAGAACAGCTCCGCCAGAGCTCTAGATTGATTCCGCCAAGGTTCCGCCTCGTGGCGGTGGAGTTTCGTCCCGTAAGCTTGCCCACGATTTTTTCCAGGGTTAAAGTGATGATATAGCATAATATGGATGCCGGAGGCCCACCAGGGGGCCCAGGAGATAGGGGCGCGCCCAATAGGGGGGGGCGCCCCCTGTCTCCTGGACAGGGTGTGGGCCCCCTAGCCTATTTCTTTCGCTCAGAAATTCTTATTAAATCCAAAAAGTTGTTTCGTGGAGTTTCTGGACTTTTGGAGCTGTGCAGAATAGGTTTCCAATGTTTGCTCCTTTTCCAGCCAGAATTCCAGCTGCCGGCATCCCCCCTCTTCATGGTAAACCTTGTAAAATAAGAGAGAATAGCCATAAGTATTGAGATACAATGTGTAATAACAGCCCATAATGCAGTAAATATTGATATAAAAGCATGATGCAAAATGGACATATCAGATTACTATACCCTCGTATTTCTTCTCCAATTTACTGGTTTGGTTTGGCCAACTAGATTGATTTATCTTGCAATGGGAAGAGGTGCTTTGTAATGAGTTCGATCTTACTGTGCTCAATCCCAGTAATAGAAAGGGACATGGCACATATGTATCATTGCTATTAAGTGTAAAAGGATGGGTATTCATACATGAGTTTATCTTTTCTACATCATGTCATCTTGCTTAAGTTGTTACTCCGTTTTCCATGAACTTAATACACTAGATGCATGTTGGATAGCGGTCGACATGTGGAGTAATAGTAGTAGATGCAGAATCATTTCGGTCTACTTGTCTCGGACATGATGCCTATATATGATCATTGCCTTGGATATCATCATAATTATTTGTTTTTCGATCAATTGCCCAACAGTAATTTGTTTACCCATGATACGTCTCCAATGTATCTATAATTTTTGATTGTTCCATGCTATTATATTACCCATTTTGGATGTTTATGGGCTTTATTTTACACATTTATATCATTTTAGTGACTAACCTACTAACCGGAGGCCCAACCCATATTGCTGTTTTTTTGCCTATTTCAGTATTTCGAAGAAAAGGAGTATCAAACGGAGTCCAACCGGAATGAAACCTTCGGGAGCGTGATTTTTGGAACGAACGTGATCCAGAGGACTTGGAGTGCAAGTCAAGAAGCAATCAAGGCGGTCAGGAAATAGGAGGGCGCGCCCCTATCTCCTGGGCCCCTCGAGCGGCCACCGACGTACTTCTTCCTCCTATATATACCTACGTACCCCGAAAACATCCAGGGAGCCAACAAAAACCAATTTCCACCACCGTAACCTTATGTATCCGCGAGATCCCATCTTGGAGCCGTCACCGGCGCTCCGCTGGAGGGGGAATCGACCACGGAGGGCTTCTACATCAACACCATAGCCCCTCCGATGAGTTGTGAGTAGTTTACCACATACCTTCGGGTCCATAGTTATTAGCTAGATGGCTTCTTCTCTCTTTTTGGATCTCAATACAATGTTCTCCCCCTCTCTTGTGGAGATCTATTCGATGTAAACTCTTTTTGCGGTGTGTTTGTCGAGATCGATGAATTGTGTGTTTATGATCAAGTTTATCTATGAGAAATATTTGAATCTCCTCTGAATTCTTTTATGTATGATTGAGTTATCTTTGCAAGTCTCTTCAAATTATCAGTTTGGTTTGGCCTACTAGATTGATCTTTCTTGCCATGGGAGAAGTGCTTAGCTTTGGGTTCAATCTTGCGGTGTCCTTACCCAGTGACAAAAGGGTTGCAAGGCACGTATTGTATTGTTGCCATCAAGGATAAAAAGATGGGGTTTATATCATATTGATTGAGTTTATCCCTCTACATCATGTCATCTTTATTAATGCGCTAGTCTATTATTATGAACTTAATACTCTAGATGCATGCTGGATAGCGGTCGATGTGTGGAGTAATAGTAGTAGTTGCAGGCAGGAGTCGGTCTACTTGTCGTGGACGTGATGCCTATATACATGATCATGCCTAGATAATCTCATAATTATTCGCTTTTCTATCAATTGCTCGACAGTAATTTGTTCACCCACCGTAGTACTTATGCTATCTTGAGAGAAGCCACTAGTGAAACCTATGCCCCCCAGGTATATCTTTTATCATATAAGCTTTCAATCTACTTTTATTTGCATCTTTACTTTTTGCATCTATATTATAAAATACCAAAAATATATTTGTCTTATCATACTATCTCTATCAGATCTCACTTTCGCAAGTGGCCGTGAAGGGATTGACAACCCCTTTATTGCGTTGGTTGTGAGTTCTTTGTTTGTTTGTGTAGGTGTGTGGGACTTTTGAGGAGCCTCCTACTGGATTGATACATTGGTTCTCAAAAACTGAGGGAAATACTTACGCTACTTTGCTGCATCACCCTTTCCTCTTCAAGGAAAACCAACACAAGCTCAAGACATAGCAAGAAGGATTTCTGGCGCTGTTGCCGGGTAGGTCTTCGCTCAAGTCAAGACATACCAAGTACCCATCACAAACACATCTCCCTCGCATTTACATTATTTGCCATTTGCCTCTCGTTTTCCTCTCCCCTACTTCACCCTTGCTGTTTTATTCGCCGTCTCTTTCCCAATCTTCTCCTCTCTTTTTTGCTTGCCTTTTTCTGTTTGCTTGTGTGTTGGATTACCTGTTGCCATGGCGCAAGATAATACCAAATTGTGTGATTTCTCCAATACCAATAATAATGATTTCCCTAGTACACCGATTTCTCCTCTTAATGATGTTGAGTCTTGTGAAATCAATACTGCTTTGTTGAATCTTGTTATGAAAGATCAATTCACTGGCCTTCCTAGTGAAGATTGATACATCTCCAATATCTATATTTTTTTATTGTTCCATGCTATTATATTACCCCTTTTGGATGTTTATGGGCTTTATTTTACACGTTTATATCATTTTTGGGACGAACCTACTAACCGGAGGCCCAGCCCGTATTGCTGTTTTTTTTGCCTATTTCAGTATTTCGAAGAATAGGAATATCAAACGGAGTCCAAACGGAATGAAACCTTCGGGAGCGTGATTTTTGGAACGAACGTGATCGAGAGGAATTGGATTGCAAGTCAAGAAGCAGTCAAGGCGGCCACGAGAGGGTAGCCCCCCCCCCCTATAGGGCGCGCCCCCTATCTCGTGGGCCCCTCGGGCGGCCACCGACGTACTTCTTCCTCCTATATAAGCCTACATACCCCGAAAACATCCAGGGGGGCAACGAAACACAATTTCCACCGCCGTAACCTTCTGTATCCGCGAGATCCCATCTTGGAGCCTTCTTCGGCGCTCCGCTGGAGGGGGAATCGACCATGGAGGGCTTCTACATCAACACCATAGCCCCTCCGATGAGTTGTGAGTAGTTTACCACAGACCTACGGGTCCATAGTTATTAGCTAGATGGCTTATTCTCTCTTTTTGGATCACAATACAATGTTCTCCCCCTTTCTTGTGGAGATCTATTCGATGTAAACTCTTTTTGCAGTGTGTTTGTTGAGATCTGATGAATTGTGGGTTTATGATCAAGTTTATCTATGAGAAATATTCGAATCTCCTCTGAATTCTTTTATGTATGATGGAGTTATCCTTGCAGGTCTCTTCGAATTATCAGTTTGGTTTGGCCTACTAGATTGATCTTTCTTGCCATGGGAGAAGTGCTTAGCTTTAGGTTCAATCTTGCGGTGTCCTTACCCAGTGACAGCAGGGGTTGCAAGGCACGTATTGTATTGTTGCCATGGAGGATAAAAAGATGGGGTTTATATCATATTGCATGAGTTTATCCCTCTACATCATGTCATCTTGCTTAAGGCGTTACTCTGTTCTTATAAACTTAATACTCTAGATGCAGGCAGTAGTCGGTCGATGTGTGGAGTAATAGTAGTAGATGCAGCCAGGAGTCGGTCTACTTGTCACGGACGTGATGCCTATATACATGATCATGCCTAGATAATCTCATATTTATTTGCTTTTCTATCAATTGCTCGACAGTAATTTGTTCACCCATCGTAATACTTATGCTATCTTGAGAGAAGCCACTAGTGAAACCTATGGCCCCCGGGTCTATCTCTTATCATATTTGCTTCCAATCTACTTTTATTTGCATCTTTTCTTTTTGCATCTATATTATAAAATACCAAAAAAATATTTATCTTATCATACTATCTCTATTAGATCTCACTTTCGCAAGTGGCCATGAAGGGATTGACAACCCTTTTATTGCGTTTGTTGCGCGTTCTTTGTTTGTTTGTGTAGGTGCGTGGGACTTTTGAGGAGCCTCCTATTGGATTGATACCTTGGTTCTCAAAACTGAGGGAAATACTTACGCTACTATTGCTGCATCACCCTTTCCTCTTCAAGGAAAACCAACGTAAGCTCAAGACGTAGCAAGAAGGATTTCTGGCGCCGTTGCCGGGGAGGTCTTTGCTCAAGTCAAGACATACCAAGTACCCATCACAAACTCATCTCCCTCGCATTTACATTATTTGCCATTTGCCTCTCGTTTTCCTCTCCCCCACTTCACCCTTGCCGTTTTATTTTCCCTCTCTTTCCCAATCTCCTCCTCTCTCTTTTCGCTTGCCCTTTTTCTGTTTGCTTGTGTGTTGGATTACTTGTTGCCATGGCGCAAGATAATACCAAATTGTGTGATTTCTCGAATACCAATAATAATGATTTCCTTAGTACTTCGATTTCTCCTCTTAATGATGTTGAGTCTTGTGAAATCAATACTGCTTTGCTGAATCTTGTTATGAAAGATCAATTCGTCGGCGTTCCTAGTGAAGCCACTCATCTAAACAACTTTGTTGATTTGTGTTATATGCAAAAGAAGAAAGATACGGATAACAATATTGTTAAATTGAAGTTATTTCCGTTTTCACTTAGAGATCATGCTAAAGTCTGGTTTTTGTCTTTGCCTAAAAATAGTATTGATTCTTGGAACAAGTGCAAAGATGCTTTTATCTCTAAGTATTTTCCTCCCGCTAAGATTATCACTCTTAGGAACGATATTATGAATTTTAAACAACTTGATCATGAGCATGTTGCCCAATCTTGGGAAAGAATGAAATTGATGATTCGCAATTGCCCTACTCATGGTTTGAATTTATGGATGATCATACAAAAATTTTATGCCGGTTTGAACTTTGCTTCTAGAAATCTCTTAGATTCGGCCGCGGGAGGCAAGTTTATGGAAATCACATTAGGAGATGCTAAAAAACTTCTTGATAATATTATGGCTAATTATTCTCAATGCCACACCAAAAGATCTTCTAGTAAAAAAGTGCATGCTATAGAAGAAATCGATGTTTTGAGTGGAAAGATGGATGAATTTATGAAATTGTGTGCTACTAAAAATACTCCTCTTGATCCCAATGATATGCCTTTGTCTACTTTGATTGAGAATAATAATGAATCTATGGATGTGAATTTTGTTGGTAGGAATAGTTTTGGAACCAATGCTTATAGAGGAAACTTTAATGTTAGACCATTCCCTAGTAATTCCTCTAATAATTATGGAAATTCCTACAATAATTCTTATGGTAATTTCAATAAGATGCCCTCTGATTTTGAGAATAGTGTGAAAGAATTTATGATTTCTCAAAAGAATTTTAATGCTTTGCTTGAAGAAAAATGCTCAAAGTTGATGATTTGGCTAGGAACGTTGATAGAATTTTGCTTGATGTTGATTCTCTTAAACTTAGATCTTCATCTCCTAAGCATGATATAAATGAGTATCTCAAAGCAATGAGAATTTCCATTCATGAGTGCAAGTAAAGAACCGCTAGATTGCGTGCAAAGAAAGATTGCTTTATAAAAGTGTGTTCTTCTAGTTTCCATGAAAATAATGATGAAGATCTTAAAGTTATTGATGCGTCTCCTATTAGATCTTTGTTTTGCAATATGAATCTTGATAATTATGGGACTGATGATGAGTCAACTTTACCTAGAAGGCGTCCCAAGAATTCGGAGTTTTTAGATCTTGATGCTAAATTTGGTAAAAGTGGGATTGGAGAGGTCATGACTTTAAATAGCATTAGACTCACTATCTTGGATTTCAAGGAATTTTATTATGATAATTGCTCTTTAAAAGGTTGTATTTCCTTGTTGCAATCCATTGTTAATTCTCCTCATGCTTATAGTCAAAATAAAGATTTTACCAAACATATCGTTGATGCCTTGATGCAATCTTATGATGAAAAACTTAATTTGGAAGTTTCTATACCTAGAGAACTTAATGATGGGTGGGAACCTACTATAAAGATTAGAATTAAAGATCATGAGTGTTTTGCTTTGTGTGATTTGGGTGCTAGTGTTTCCACGATTCCAAAAATTTTATGTGATATTCTAGGTTTCCATGATCTTGATGATTGCTCTTTAAATTTGCACCTTGCGGATTCCACCATTAAAAAGCCAATGGGAAGGATCAATGATGTTCTCATTGTTGCAAATAGAAATTTGGTGCCCGTAGATTTTATCGTTCTTGATATAGATTGCAATCTTTCTTGCCCTATTATTCTTGGTAGACCTTTCCTTAGAATGATTGGTGCGATTATTGATATGAAGGAAGGGAATATTAGATTCCAATTTCCATTAAAGAAAGGCATGGAGCACTTTCCAAGAAAGAAAGTCAAATTACCTTATGAATCTATCATGCTAGCTACTTATGAATTGAGTGCCAAAGATGGCACTACTTAGATCTATCTTCGCTTTTATGCCTAGCTAGGGGCGTTAAACGATAGCGCTAGTTGGGAGGCAACCCAATCTTCTTTGTGTTTTTTGTTTTTGTTCCTGTTTAGTAATAAATATTGCATCTACCTCCTGTTTAGATGTGTTTTTATCTTTTAATTAGTGTTTGTGCCAAGTAGAACCTATAGGATAACCTATGATGATAGTTGATTTGATTCTGCTGAAAAATAGAAACTTTGCGCGCACGAATTTAGTTTTGTTAAATCACAGAAACGTGCTTTTGCGTTGATTCTTTTTGCTTATGATCAATAGAAAAATTTTCCAGGACTTCCTATTTTGGTAGGATGTTTAGAGTTCTAGAAGTTTGCGTTAGTTACAGATTGCTACAGACTGTTCTGTTTTTGACAGATTCTGTTTTTCATGTGTTGTTTGCTTATTTTGATGCATCTATGGCTAGTAAAATAGTTTATAGACCATAGAGAAGTTGGAATACAGTAGGTTTAACACCAAAATAAATAAAGAATGAGTTCATTACAGTACCTTATGTGGTGGTTTTGTTTTCTTTCACTAACGGAGCTTATAAGATTTCCTGTTGAGTTTTGTGTTGTGAAGTTTTCAAGTTTTGGGTAAGCTTTTATGGACTATGGAATAAGGAGTGGCAAGAGCCTAATCTTGGGGATGCCCATGGCACCCCAAGATATTCAAGGATAGCCAAAAGCCTAAGCTTGGGGATGCCCCGGGAAGGCATCCCCTCTTTCGTCTTCGTTCATTGGTAACTTTACTTGGAGCTATATTTTTATTCGCCACATGATATGTGTTTTGCTTGGAGCGTCGTGTATTATATTAGTCTTTGCTTTTTAGTTTACCACAATCATCCTTGCTGTACCCACCTTTTGGGATAAGCCTACTTGATTAGGATTTGCTAGAATACTCTATATGCTTCACTTATATCTTTTGAGCTTGATAGTTTTTGCTCTAGTGCTTCATTTATACTTTTTAGACCACGGTGGTGACTTAATTTTGAAGAAATTGCTAGTCTCTCATGATTCACTTATATCTTTTTGAGAGTATTTTAGAACAGCATGGTATTTGCTATGGTTAGAAAGTTGGTCCTAGAATGATGAGCATCCAAGTTGGGTATAATAAAAACTATCATAGAAAAGAATTGGATGCTATGATCAATATGATGCTTGATAATTGTTTTGAGATATGGAGGTAGTGATATTAGAGTCATGCTAGTTGAGGAGATTATGAAAAATACTTGTGTTAAGGGTTGTGATGTCATGCCCAATATGCGACCCTATCCAAGAGGAACTCGAAGGTCCCACCAAGGATAGACCCGCATATTGAAATGCTTTTGCAAGGTGGATATCATTACATCAACATTACATAATAGATGGGGATACATACAAGAGGCATACAATGCCACACGAATACAACAATACATCATACATAAGACCAACATCTGACTACGGATGAAACACAAACAGAAGCTCAACGACATCCACCCTGCTAGCCCAGGTTGCCGACCTGGAACCTATCCCCTGATCGAAGAAGAAGCAGAAGAAGAACTCCAAAACAAACAATCATCGCTCTCGCGTCAAGATCATCGCGAAACCTGTACCTGCAACTGTTGTTGTAGTAATCTGTGAGCCACGAGGACTCAGCAATCCCATTACCATGGGTATCAAGACTAGCAAAGCTTAATGGGAAAGGAAGGGGTAAAGTGGTGAGGTTGCAGCAGCGGCTAAGCAAGATATGGTGGCTAACATACGCAAAGAAGAGCGAGAAGAGAACAAGCGGAACGGTCGTGAAGCTAGCAATGATCAAGAAGTGATCCTGAACTCCTACTTACGTCAAACATAACTCAGAAACCGTGTTCACTTCCCAGACTCCGCCGAGAAGAGACCATCACGGCTACACACACGGTTGATGCGTTTTAATTCGGATCTGGTGTCAAGTTATCTACAACCGGACATTAACAAATTCCCATCTGCCACATAACCGCGGGCACGGCTCTCGAAAGTTTAAACCCTGCAGGGGTGTCCCAACTTAGCCCATGATAAGCTCTCGCGATCAATGAAGGATATTTCTTCTCCCAGGAAGACCCGATCAGTCTTGAAATCCCGATTTACAAGACATTTCGACAATGCTAAAACAAGACCAGCAAGACCACCCGATGCACCGACATCCCGATAGGAGCTGCACATATCTTGTTCTCAGTGCAACACCGGATGAGCACTCCGTACAACTAAAACCAGACCTCAAGTTTCCCTGAGGGGGCGCTGCAAAGGACTCTAGTTCGGACCAACACTTAGACAAGCATTGGCCCGGGGGGGCTAAAATAAATATGACCCTTGGGTTAATTACTCCCAAGGGAAAAGTAGGTGGTGGTGAGGCAAATGGTAAAACCAAGGTTGGGCCTTGCTGGAGTTGTTTTATTCAAAGTGAACTGTCAGGGGGTCCCATAAATCACCCGACCGCGTTAGGAACGCAAAATCCGGGAACATAACACCGGTATGACGGAAACTAGGGCGGCAAGAGTGGAACAAAACATCAGGCATAAGGCTGAGCCTTCCACCCTTTACCAAATATATAGGTGCATTAATAATATAAGAGATATTGTGATATCCCAACATAACCCTGTCCACCATGGAGAAATCTTCAACTTCACCTGGAACTAACAACGCTATAAGAGGGGCTGAGCAAAGCGATAACATAGCCAAACAACTGTTTGCTAGGAAGGGTGTCAAAGGTTAGAGGTTCATGGCAATTTGGGGAGGCTTGAAGAGCAAAAGATAGGTAACGCAGCATAGCGATAGAACGAAGCAACTAGCATAGCAATGATAGTAGTGAGATCCAGGGTAGCGGTCATCTTGCCTGAAATCCCGCCAGGAAGAAGAACGAGTCCATGAAGAAGATGAAGCCACGAAGACGAACCAAGCGTAGACGAACGAATCCTCACGATCGCAACGAAACGGGAACTATCGAGAAGAAGCACACAACATGGTAAACACACCACACATAGACAAGACATGATGCACAACCAAGTATGATGCATGACAAGACTACATGAAGCTACTCATGGCAAGAGATGATGCAAACAAGAACAACACATCAAGGCAAGTTTAAATGAGGCCGGAAACAACATATAACAATTCCGGTAAGTCCTCATATGCAAATTTCGAAATTGGTCCAGAACTGAATAAACCTTATGTTCAAGTTGTTAAACAGCAAGTTAAGATGCACCAAGATGATCTACACGAAATTCTAGTCAAGTTACATATAAAGTTCATTAGGTTTGGAGCTACTGCCTAAAAGATATGAGCAAAACAAGTTCAACATGGCATTGATGCAAAATGCATACAAACATCAGGCAAAACACCTCAAAACAAGGATGCAACATGATATTATGAAGCTACATGCAAAAACAAGCAAGTTTCATGTAGAGCACACTCAAAACGGAGCAACGGTGTAACACATACACTATACAAGTTATAGCAACAATATGTCCATAACAGCAACTAGGCATCTTACAAGCATCAAAACAACAAGCTACAGCATCCCAACATAAGAACAAAAGGCATGGGCATGAAGTACAGGTAAAGCATGACAAAACATGAACACTGAGCTATCCCCAGAAACAACTAGAACATGCTCAAAATGACATGGAAAGATTGCAAATTATAACTTACAGATTTAGCAGAAATAACATCAGGTTGCAATGTTTAGAGCTATCAAACAACATGTTACAGGAACATATCAAGGCAAACAAAGGCATGGAATGAATCTACTAATTGCATATAACAAAAGACCCTTACTGATCATGAGCCAAAAAGGATCAGAAGATAAGATGGCACCCATGTAAACATGGCAAGTTATATTACAGATTCATACATGGCAGGAACAACGATAAGTAGGCATGTTGGTGAGCTTGAACCACTCACCATAGAGCAATACATGGCATGGCAAGGCAACCAACAGTAAGAATACATGTTTATTAAGCTAAGCATGGCAAGAGCAAGGTTATAGGGTGCATGGATCACTAGCAAACAATCATGGAAACATTGAACTTAATGTTAACAGGCTGACAGCAACATCATTTAGCAACTTTGGAGCAAGATTACAACAAGCTACAGGAAGCTATAATTGCAACCAAGGGCATGAATGGATAGAGCATGACATGTATAACAATTCATCCTTAGTGAACATCTCCAGAATAATGCACGAAATGACTTGTAGCAGCAGGTTTGCATAGCAACAAAATATAACAGAATCTGTCAGGAAAACAGCAACAACAAGTACCCTACTTAGCAAGCTTGATGCACTCAGCACACAACTCACAAAAATACATGGATGGCACCACTGGAAAGATGGCATAGCATATATCAAAACACATGTAGACGTCAACCTCATAGGATGCACACATCAAACATGGCAAAAATGACAAATGAGCAAGTTATAACAGTTTCAGCAGTTTAATAGCAACATGCACTCTTCCAACAGCATTTCGGGCATCAAGATGAGCTCAAATGAAAATGATGCAATGGAATGAAATGAAGTACACGTTGAGACAAACAATTTGACATATTACACGCACGAAAGGAGTAGTATTCATGGAGTTATGATGCGATGAACATGGCATGATAATGTAAATAATTTACAGGACTTAGACAAATTTTTACCCTCGCGAAAAGTCAACCCGGGATGAGGACGTGCGGGACGAGGAGATCCGGGGGTGGGGGAGGCGTTTGGATGGGGGCGCTGGTGGATCTCGTCCACCCTGGAGCGGATCCGGCTCCGGCGAGCTCCGGCGAGGGCATGGAAGCCGAGGCGACGGCTGACGACTCCGGCGACGAGCAGGGAGGTCGGGGAGGTCCGGCGGACGGTGGGATCCCTCGGATCCGGACGACGGCGGGCCGGTCCTAGCCGGAGGCGAGGAAGAGGCGATGGGGCGGCGAGCTTCTCTGGCGAGCGCCGGAGGCTGGCGGCGGCTCGGGGTCGACGCGGGCGGCGCCGGTCGGCACGCGGCGGGGCGGAGAGCCGCGGCTCCGGGCAGGCGCAGGCGGAGCGGGGGCGAGGCGCGGCAGCGCACGGGCGGGGCGGCAGCGCAGAGTTCGCCGGCAGCGAAGTCGGGGCGGAGGCGCACGAGCGAAGGCGGCGGGGCGCTGTTCCGGCGGCGCATGGGAGGAACCGGCGCGGAGCGGGCCGGGCGACGGCGGGATCCGGGCCCGCACGGGTCCAGGACGGGCTCCGCGGGCCGGCGGCGGTGGGAGGAGAGAGAGGGGGCCGGCGGGCGGCGTGGCGGCATCGTATTGGACGGGGGCGACGGGCGGACATGTCCGTCGGTGGAGGAGAAGGTGTCCGGCGGCGCGAGGGGAATTTCTAGGGTTTCATCCGCGAAAATGGAGGGGGGAGGCACCTATATATAGGTAGAGGGAGTTAGGAGAGTCCAATTAAGGTGTGGTTTTCGGCCACGCGATCGTGATCGAACGACCGAGAGCATGGAGGGGAGTTTGCTGGGTTTTGGGCCACTTTGGAGAGGTGTGTTGGGCTGCACACAAAAGAGGCCTATTACGGTTACCCGGTTAACCGTTGGAGTATCAAACGACCTCCAAATGGCACGAAACTTGACAGGCGGTCTACCGGTGGTATACCAAGGCCGCTTGGCAAACCTCGGGCCATTCCGAGAATGTTTAACACCCGCATACGCAAGGAGGCAAAAGGGGAACGCCGGAGGACATAGGAGTGCCGGATTGCAAAACGGACAACGGGGAAAATGCTCAGATGCATGAGATGAACACGTATGCAAAATGAAATGCACATGATGACATGATAAAATGCAACACGCAAGCAAATGACATGGCAATGACGGCGAATAACTGAAGGGCACCTGGCGCATCGAACCCGGGGCGTTACAACACTCCTCCACTAACAAGAGATCTCGTCCCGAGATCTTAGGACCGAGACGGAAGGGAAAAAGGGATGAGGTGAAACAAGAACTCATGAGAAGAAGCAAAGAATCGAGAGCACTCGAGAAGAAGAGAGGAATGACGAGAATGACGAGAATCGAAAGCTCACGGAATCAAATAGACTAAGAAACGACTCGTTCTAACCGGAGTGGTTAGAATGAGAAAAGAAACGGATAAGACTGAAAGGATTTAGGCAGCACTTCGGCTGAAAATGGGAGGATTAGAACGAACTTGAGAGGATGGAATGGTACTTGATGAACTCTTGAAGAATGAATTAAATCATGAAGAATCGCCATGAAGTACTCCGGTAAAATAAAGGATGATGAGATAGAATGAAGGATGAAAGAATAAGATGAGCCTTTCGATGATTTAGATGGAGGTTCCGACGAAATGGCCGAGGAAATAGAACTCCGGAAAAGAAAAGATGAAAACACTTGGAACTAGAATTTATTCATCAAGAACAAACTCCGAAGGAAGGGATTACTCGCTTGGATGAAATAAGAATAAGATTTATTGTATGCTTATCCTTCATCAAATTAAATTGATGACAAGCAAAGGATTTGCATACTACTTATTCACATTGGGAAAAGATTACGAGGAGATATAGCGCCAAAACTTGAGAAAGTCTTCATGAACCACCGGTAGGATTGAAACGAACGAATGGATTAATATGATAAACAAGGGAAATAATCTTGAACGAACCACCGTAAGAATTCAAAAATGACTGATGAAAGAGAATGAATCACCGGGAAGAATTAGAAGAACAAATATGCTTGAGGGGATTTAGATGCAAAAGAACAAAGAGAACATGAGCTGATTAAAGAACACTTGAACGAAGCACCGGGGTAAATAGAGAACGATAACTGGAATGATGGCCTCCGGTGAAAAGAAACGGGAAAACAACTGCTGACATACTCCAGATGGTTGAAAAGAATTTGCATGACTTGAAACAATTTGAGCAGATAGCATCAAGCTAGCGACATGAATCTTCGGAAGAACGGACAAGATTTAAGAGAAACTCTTTTTCGATCTTCAAAGCTGAGAATGGCGACGAGAAACACCACCGAAATTACTGAGATACTCCGGGAGAATGAAAAGCGAAGAGGTTGAGTCAACAATGAAAAGAATTTGAAAACGAACTTGGAAAATATCTGACTGATGAAATTCATACTTACGTCAAACTTCGAAAAGGATTTGAGAAATAACTCTAGGGAATCATAAGAGTCAGGTAAGATCCTGGGAAAAGACCTGTGGGTTAGGGACCACTGAAGAGAAAACACCGTTGAAAAGGATTGCTGAATAGATAGATGATGCACCGGAACAATTAAAATATTTGAATGAGGTGACCACCTCGAATTAATTGGAACACAGACGAATCTCCTGAGATGTCTTCCGAACTCCAGAAGGATAACTGGCGAGAGACGAACGAGCAGGGAAAACACTTGAGCCGAGGAAAATAATATGATCAACCCGAAAAAAACTTGAATTGAATCCACTGGAAAGAAAAAAGAGATGAAGAATGTCAAATGAGACGAGAATTCACCGGTTGAAACAATTGAGGAAATACTGAAGAGGCTCCACACGAATGAAATAGATGGTCGAAAGAGACTCAAACTCCGGGAAGAAAAAGGGTGGGAGGGCGGGAAAAACAAAGGCAACTTGGAAGGGGAAACCGACGAATATCTAGAAGAGAAAACACCAGTTGAAATAATTGAGGAAAGAAAGCAAAGACTTCACATGGATCTATACTCGATTACGGACTCCCGTTTGAAGAAGAAGAAGGGTGGGCGGGTGGGAAAGAAAACAACTGAGGATTGAACTTGGCAAAGATGAAGAGGCTCGAGTCAACTTGACGAGAAATGCACCGGATAAAAGAGCTGAGAACCAACGAACGAAAAACTAACCACGTGAACCTAAAGAAAAATTTGAACGGGAAGAGGAATAGTTCAAAACACCTACGTCAAGGTTCCTCACCAGAGCGACGAAGAGGCTGAGGAGTAAAAAGAATTCCTACTCTCCGATATAACTAGACTCCGAAAACAGTTTTCTTCTAGGCTCAACAACGGACAAACTACACGATCAATCAAGGGGGGCTCCTAGGGTCGGTCGAGGCTCTGATACCAACTTATCACGCCCAATATGCGACCCTATCCAAGAGGAACTCAAAGGTCCCACCAAGGATAGACCCGCATATTGAAACACTTTTGCAAGGTGGATATCATTACATCAACATTACATAATAGATGGGGATACATACAAGAGGCATACAATGCCACACGAATACAACAATACATCATACATAAGAACAACATCCGACTACGGATGAAACACAAACAGAAGCTCAACGACATCCACCTTGCTAGCCTAGGCTGCCGACCTGGAACCTATCCCCTGATCGAAGAAGCAGCAGAAGAAGAACTCCAAAACAAACAATCATCGCTCTCACGTCAAGATCATCGCGAAACCTGTACCTGTAACTGTTGTTGTAGTAATCTGTGAGCCACGAGGACTCAGCAATCCCATTACCATGGGTATCAAGACTAGCAAAGCTTAATGGGAAAGGAAGGGGTAAAGTGGTGAGGTTGCAGCAGCGGCTAAGCAAGATATGGTGGCTAACATACGCAAAGAAGAGCGAGAAGAGAACAAGCGAAACGGCCGTGAAGCTAGCAATGATCAAGAAGTGATCCTGAACTCCTACTTACGTCAAACATAACTCAGAAACCGTGCTCACTTCCCGGACTCCGCCGAGAAGAGACCATCACGGCTACACACACGGTTGATGCGTTTTAATTCGGATCTGGTGTCAAGTTATCTACAACCGGACATTAACAAATTCACATCTGCCACATAACCGCGGGCACGGCTCTTGAAAGTTTAAACCCTGCAGGGGTGTCCCAACTTAGCCCATGATAAGCTCTCGCGATCAACGAAGGATATTCCTTCTCCCAGGAAGACCCGATCAGTCTCGGAATCCCGGTTTACAAGACATTTCGACAATGCTAAAACAAGACCAACAAGACCACCCGATGCGCCGACATCCCGATAGGAGCTGCACATATCTCGTTCTCAGGGCAACACCGGATGAGCACTCCGTACAACTAAAACCAGACCTCAAGTTTCCCTGAGGGGGCGCTGCAAAGGACTCTAGTTCGGACCAACACTTAGACAAGCATTGGCCCGGGGGGGGCTAAAATAAAGATGACCCTTGGGTTAATTACTCCCAAGGGAAAAGTAGGTGGTGGTGAGGCAAATGGTAAAACCAAGGTTAGGCCTTGCTGGAGGAGTTTTATTCAAAGCGAACTGTCAAGGAGGTCCCATAAATCACCCGACCGCGTTAGGAACGCAAAATCCGGGAACATAACACCGGTATGACAGAAACTAGGGCGGCAAGAGTGGAACAAAACACCAGGCATAAGGCCGAGCCTTCCACCCTTTACCAAATATATAGGTGCATTAATAATATAAGAGATATTGTGATATCCCAACATAACCCTGTCCACCATGGAGAAATCTTCAACTTCACCTGCAACTAACAACGCTATAAGAGGGGCTGAGCAAAGCGGTAACATAGCCAAACAATGGTTTCCTAGGAAGGGTGTCAAAGGTTAGAGGTTCATGGCAATTTGGGGAGGCTTGAAGAGCAAAAGATAGGTAACGCAGCATAGCGATAGAACGAAGCAACTAGCATAGCAATGATAGTAGTGAGATCCAGGGTAGCGGTCATCTTGCCTGAAATCCCGCTAGGAAGAAGAACGAGTCCATGAAGAAGATGAAGCCACAAAGACGAACCAAGCGTAGACGAACGAATCCTTACGATCGCAACGAAACGGGAACTATCAAGAAGAAGCACACAACATGGTAAACACACCACACATAGACAAGACATGATGCACAACCAAGTATGATGCATGACAAGACTACATGAAGCTACTCATGGCAAGAGATGATGCAAACAAGAACAACACATCAAGGCAAGTTTAAATGAGGCCGGAAACAACATATAACAATTCCGGTAAGTCCTCATATGCAAATTTCGAAATTGGTCCAGAACTGAATAAACCTTATGTTCAAGTTGTTGAACAGCAAGTTAAGATGCACCAAGATGATCTACACGAAATTCTAGTCAAGTTACATATAAAGTTCATTAGGTTTGGAGCTACGGCCTAGAAGATATGAGCAAAACAAGTTCAACATGGCATTGATGCAAAATGCATACAAACATCAAGTAAAACACCTCAAAACAACGATGCAACATGATATTATGAAGCTACATGCAAAAACAAGCAAGTTTCATATAGAGCACACTCAAAACGGAGCAACGGTGTAACACATACACTATACAAGTTATAGCAACAATCTGTCCATGACAGCAACTAGGCATCTTACAAGCATCAAAACAACAAGCTACAGCATCCCAACATAAGAACAAAAGGCATGGGCATGAAGCACAGGTAAAGCATGACAAAACATGAACACTGAGCTATCTCCAGAAACAACTAGAACATGCTCAAAATGACATGGAAAGATTGCAAATTATAACAATTACAGATTTAGCAGAAATAACATCAGGTTGCAATGTTTAGAGCTATCAAACAACATGTTACAGGAACATATCAAGGCAAACAAAGGCATGGAATGAATCTACTAATTGCATATAACAAAAGACCCTTACTGATCATGAGCCAAAAAGGATCAGAAGATAAGATGGCACCCATGTAAACATGGCAAGTTATATTACAGATTCATACATGGCAGGAACAACGATAAGTAGGCATGTTGGTGAGCTTGAACCACTCACCACAGAACAATACATGGCATGGCAAGGCAACCAACAGTAAGAAGACATGTTTATTAAGCTAAGCATGGCAAGAGCAAGGTCATAGGGTGCATGGATCACTAGCAAACAATCATGGAAACATTGAACTTAATGTTAACAGGCTGACAGCAACATCATTTAGCAACTTTGGAGCAAGATTACAACAAGCTATAGCAAGCTATAATTGCAACCAAGGGCATGAATGGATAGAGCATGACATGTATAACAATTCATCCTTAGTGAACACCTCCAGAATAATGCATGAAATGACTTGTAGCAGCATGTTTGCATAGCAACAAAATATAACAGAATCTGTCAGGAAAACAGCAACAACAAGTACCCTAATTAGCAAGCTTGATGCACTCAGCACATAACTCACAAAAATACATGGATGGCAACACTGGAAAGATGGCATAGCATATATCAAAACACATGTAGACATCAACCTCATAGGATGCACACATCAAACATGGCAAAAATGACAAATGAGCAAGTTATAACAGTTTCAACAGTTTAACAGCAACATGCACTCTTCCAACAGCATTTCGGGCATCAAGATGAGCTCAAATGAAAATGATGCAATGGAATGAAATGAAGTACACGTCGAGACGAACAATTTGACATATTACACGCACGAAATGGAGCAGTATTCATGGAGTTATGATGCGATGAACATGGCATGATAATGAAATGAAGTACACATTGAGACGAACAATTTGATGAACTTTTACCCTCGCGAAAAGTCAACCCGGGACGAGGACGTGCGGGACGAGGAGATCCGGGCGTGGGGGAGGCGTTTGGATGGGGGCGCTGGTGGATCTCCTCCACCCTGGAGCGGATCCGGCTCCGGCGAGCTCCGGCGAGGGCACGGAAGCCGAGGCGACGGCTGACAACTCCGGCGACGAGCAGGGAGGTCGGGAAGGTCCGCGAACGGTGGGATCCCTCGGATCCGGACGACGGCGGGCCGGTCCTAGCCGGAGGCGAGGAAGAGGCGACGGGGTGGCGAGCTTCTCCGGCGAGCGCCGGAGGCTGGCGGCGGCTCGGGGTCGACGCGGGCGGCGCCGGTCGGCACGCGGCGGGGCGGAGAGCTGCGGCTCCGGGCAGGCGCGGGCGGAGGGGGGCGAGGCGCGGAGGCGCACCGGCGGGGCGGCCGCGCGGAGGTCGCCGGCGGCGAAGTCGGGGCGGAGGCGCACGGGCGAAGGCGGCGGGGCGCTGTTCCGGCGGCGCACAGGAGGAACCGGCGCGGAGCGGGCCGAGCGACGGCGGGATCCGGGCCCGCGCGGGTCCAGGACGGGCTGCGCGGGCCGGCGGCGGTGGGAGGAGAGAGAGGGGGCCGGCGGGCGACGTGGCGGCGTCGTATTGGACGGGGGGCGACGGGCGGACATGTCCGTCGGTGGAGGAGAAGGTGTCCGGCGGCGCGAGGGGAATTTGTAGGGTTTCATCCGCGAAAATGGAGGGGGGAGGCACCTATATATAGGTAGAGGGGGTTAGGAGAGTCTAAATGAGGTGTGGTTTTCGGCCACGCGATCGTGATCGAACGACCGAGAGCATAGAGGGGAGTTTGCTGGGTTTTGGGCCACTTTGGAGGGGTGTGTTGGGCTGCACACAAAAGAGGCCTATTACGGTTACCCGGTTAACCGTTGGAGTATCAAACGACCTCCAAATGGCACGAAACTTGACAGGCGGTCTACCGGTGGTATACCAAGGCCACTTGGCAAACCTCGGGCCATTCCGAGAATGTTTAACACCCGCATACGCAAGGAGGCAAAAGGGGAACGCCGGAGGACATAGGAGTGCCGGATTGCAAAACGGACAACGAGGAAAATGCTCAGATGCATGAGATGAACACGTATGCAAAATGAAATGCACATGATGACATGATAAAATGCAACACGCAAGCAAATGACATGGCAATGACGGCGAATAACTGAAGGGCACCTGGCGCATCGAACCCGGGGCGTTACAACACTCCTCCACTAACAAGAGATCTCGTCCCGAGATCTTAGGACCGAGACGGAAGGGAAAAAGGGATGAGGTGAAACAAGAACTCATGAGAAGAAGCAAAGAATCGAGAGCACTCGAGAAGAAGAGAGGAATGACGAGAATGACGAGAATCGAAAGCTCACGGAATCAAATAGACTAAGAAACGACTCGTTCTAACCGGAGTGGTTAGAATGAGAAAAGAAACGGATAAGACTGAAAGGATTTAGGCAGCACTTCGGCTGAAAATGGGAGGATTAGAACGAACTTGAGAGGATGGAATGGTACTTGATGAACTCTTGAAGAATGAATTAAATCATGAAGAATCGCCATGAAGTACTCCGGTAAAATAAAGGATGATGAGATAGAATGAAGGATGAAAGAATAAGATGAGCCTTGCGATGATTTAGATGGAGGTTCCAACGAAATGGCCGAGGAAATAGAACTCCGGAAAAGAAAAGATGAAAACACTTGGAACTAGAATTTATTCATCAAGAACAAACTCCGAAGGAAGGGATTACTCGCTTGGATGAAATAAGAATAAGATTTATTGTATGCTTATCCTTCATCAAATTAAATTGATGACAAGCAAAGGATTTGCATACTACTTATTCACATTGGGAAAAGATTACGGGGAGATATAGCGCCAAAACTTGAGAAAGTCTTCATGAACCACCGGTAGGATTGAAATGAACGAATGGATTAATATGATAAACAAGTACATGAGTTCTTTTGACTAATGTTGAGTCCATGGATTATACGCACCTCACCCTTCCACCATTGCTAGCCTCTCTTGTGCCGCGCAACTTTCGCCGGTACCATACACCCACCATTCACCTTCCTCAAAACCGCCACCATACCTACCTATTATGGCATTTCCATAGCCATTCCGAGATATATTGCCATGCAACTTTCCACCGTTCCGTTCATATGACACGCATTACTTTTGTCATATTGCTTTTTGCATGATCATGTAGTTGACATTGTATATGTGGCAAGGCCATCTTCATAATTTTCATACATGTCGCTCTTGATTCATTGCATATCCCGGTACACCGCCGGAGGCATTCATATAGAGTCATATCTTGTTCTAGCTATGAGTTATAATTCTTGAGTTGTAAATCCATAAAAGTGTGATGATTTTCATTATTAGAGCATTGTCCTAGTGAGGAAAGGATGATGAAGACTATGATTCCCCCACAAGTCGGGATGAGACTTCGGACTTTAAAAAAAGAAAAAAAAGAAAAAAAAGAAAAAAAAAGAGGCCAAAAAAAGAAAGGCCAAAGAAAAAAGAAGAAAAAAAGAAAAAAATAAAATGAGAGAAAAAGAGAGAAGGGACAATGCTACTATCTCTTTTTCCACACTTGTGCTTCAAAGTAGCACTATGATCTTCATGATAGAGAGTCTCATATGCTGTCACTTTCATATACTAGTGGGAATTTTTCATTATAGAACTTGGCTTGTATATTCCAATGATGGGCTTCCTCAAAATGCCCTAGGTCTTCATGAGCAAGCAAGTTGGATGCACACCCACTTAGTTTATTTTGTTGAGCTTTCATATATTTATAGCTCTAGTGCATCCGTTGCATGGCAATCCCTACTCACTCACGTTGATATCTATTAATGGGCATCTCCATAGACCATTGATACGCCTAGTTGATGTGAGACTATCTTCTCCTTTTTGTCTTCCCCACAACCACCATTCTATTCCACATATAGTGTTATGTCCATGGCTCACGCTCATGTATTGCGTGAAAGTCGAAAGAGTTTGATATTATTAAAGTATGAAACAATTGCTTGGCTTGTCATCGGGGTTGTGCATGATTAAATACTTTGTGTGATGAAGATAGAGCAACAGTCAGACTATATGATTTTGTAGGGATAACTTTCTTTGGCCATGTTATTTTGAGAAGACATGATTACTTTGATTAGTATGCTTGAAGTATCACCATTTTCATGTTAAAATGAACTTTTATTTTGTATCATTTGGATCTGAACATTCATGCCACAATAAAGAAAATTACATTGAGAATTATGCTAGGTAGCATTCCACATCAAAAATTCCTTTTTTATCATTTACCTACTCGAGGACGAGCAGGAATTAAGCTTGGGGATGCTTGATACGTCTCCAACGTATCTATAATTTTTGATTGTTCCATGCTATTATATTACCCCTTTTGGATGTTTAGCTTTATTTTACACATTTATATCATTTTCGGGACTAACCTACTAACCGGAGGCCCAGCCCGTATTGCTGTTTTTTCCTATTTCAATATTTTGAAGAAAAGGAATATCAAACGGAGTCCAAACAGAATGAAACCTTCGGGAGCGCGATTTTTGGAACGAACGTGATCCAAAGGACTTGGAGTGCAAGTCAAGAAGCAGCCGAGGCGGCCACGAGAGGGTAGGGCGCCCCTCCCCCCTATAGGGCGCGCCCCCTATCTTGTGGGCCCCTTGGGCGGCCACCGACGTACTTCTTCCTCCTATATAAGCCTACGTACCCCGAAAACATCCAGGGAGCCAACGAAACACAATTTCCACCGCCGTAACCTTCTGTATCCGCGAGATCCCATCTTGGAGCCTTCGCCGGCGCTCCGCCAGAGGGGGATTCGACCATGGAGGACTTCTACATCAACACCATAGCCCCTCCGATGAGTTGTGAGTAGTTTACCACAGACCTACGAGTCCATAGATATTAGCTAGATGGCTTCTTCTCTCTTTTTGGATCTCAATACAATGTTCTCCCCCTCTCTTGTGGAGATCTATTCGATGTAAACTCTTTTTGCGGTGTGTTTGTCGAGATCCGATGAATTGTGTGTTTATGATCAAGTTTATCTATGAGAAATATTTGAATCTCCTTTGAATTCTTTTATGTATGATCGAGTTATCTTTGCAAGTCTCTTCGAATTATCAGTTTGGTTTGGCCTACTAGATTGATCTTTCTTGCCATGGGAGAAGTGCTTAGCTTTGGGTTCAATCTTGCGGTGTCCTTACCAAGTGACAGCAGGGGTTGCAAGGCACGTATTGTATTGTTGCCATCGAGGATAAAAAGATGGGGTTTATATCATATTGCATGAGTTTATCCCTCTACATCATGTCATCTTGCATAAGGCGTTACTCTGCTCTTATGAACTTAATACTCTAGATGCAGGCAGGAGTCGGTCGATGTGTGGAGTAATAGTAGTAGATGCAGGTAGGAGTCGGTTTACTTGTCACGGACGTGATGCCTATATACATGATCATGCCTAGATAATCTCATAATTATTCGCTTTTCTATCAATTGCTCGACAGTAATTTGTTCACCCACCGTAATACTTATGCTATCTTGAGAGAAGCCACTAGTGAAACCTATGGCCCCCGGGTCTATCTCTTATCATATTTGCTTCCAATCTACTTTTATTTGCATCTTTACTTTTTGCATCTATATTATAATATACCAAAAATATATTTATATTATCATACTATCTCTATTAGATCTCACTTTCGCAAGTGGCCGTGAAGGGATTGACAACCCCTTTATTGCGTTGGTTGTGGGTTCTTTGTTTGTTTGTGTAGGTGCGTGGGACTTTTGAGGAACCTCCTACTGGATTGATACCTTGGTTCTCAAAAACTGAGGGAAATACTTACGTTATTATTGCTGCATCACCCTTTCCTCTTCAAGGAAAACCAACGCAAGCTTAAGACGTAGCAAAGATGTCGCTACTCATCTAAACAACTTTGTTGACTTGTGTGATATGCAAAAGAAGAAAGATACGGATAATGATATTGTTAAATTGAAGTTATTTCCGTTTTCACTTAGAGATCGTGCTAAAGTTTGGTTTTTGTCTTTGCCTAAAAATAGTGTTGACTCTTGGAACAAGTGCAAAGATGCTTTTATCTCTAGGTATTTTCCTCCCGCTAAGATTATCACTCTTAGGAACGATATTATGAATTTTAAACAACTTGATCATGAGCATGTTGCCCAATCTTGGGAAAGAATGAAATTGATGATTTTCAATTGCCCTTATCATGGTTTGAATTTATGGATGATCATACAAAAATTTTATGCCGGTTTGAACTTTGCTCCTAGAAATCTTTTAGATCCGGCCGCGGGAGGCACGTTTATGGAAATTACATTAGGAGATGCTACAAAACTTCTTGATAATATTATGGCTAAGTATTCTCAATGGCACACCGAAAGATTTCTAGTAAAAAAGTGCATGCTATAGAAGAAATCAATGTTTTGAGTGGAAAGATGGATGAACTTATGAAGTTGTTTGCTACTAAAAATACTCCTCTTGATCCCAATGATATGCCTTTGTCTACTTTCATTGAGAATAATAATGAATCTAGGGATATGAATTTTGTTGGTAGGAATAGTTTTGGAAACAATTCTTATAGAGGAAACTTTAATCCTAGACCGTTCCCTAGTAATTCCTCTAATAATTATGGAAATTCCTACAATAATTCTTATGGTAATTTTAATAAGATGCCCTTTGATTTTGAGAATAGTGTGAAAGAATTTATGATTTCTCAAAAGAATTTTAATGCTTTGCTTGAAGAAAAATTGCTCAAAGTTGATGATTTGGCTAGGAACGTTGATAGACTTTCGCGTGATGTTGATTCTCTTAAACTTAGATCTACTCCTCCTAAGCATGATATCAATGAGTCTCTCAAAGCAATGAGAATTTCCATTGATGAGTGCAAGAAAAGAACCGCTAGATTGCGTGCTAAGAAAGATTGCTTTGTAAAGGCGTGTTCTTCTAGTTTCCATGAAAATAATGATGAAGATCTTAAAGTTATTGATGTGTCCCCTATTAGATCTTTGTTTTGCAATATTAATCTTAATAATAATGGGACTGGAGATGAGTCAACTTTAGTTATAAGGCGTCCCAATAATTCGGAGTTTTTAGATCTTGATGGTAAATTTGGTAAAAGTGGGATTGGAGTGGTCATGACTTTAAATCGCACCGAACCCACTATCTCGGATTTCAAGGATTTTGATTATGATAATTGTTCTTTAGAAGGTTGTATTTCCTTGTTGCAATCCGTGGTTAATTCTCCTCATGCTTATAGTCAAAATAAAGCTTTTACCAAACATATCATTGATGCTTTGATGCAATCTTATGATGAAAAACTTAATTTGGAAGTTTCTATACCTAGAAAACTTAATGATGAGTGGGAACCTACTATAAAAATTAAAATTAAAGATCATGAGTGTTTTGCTTTATGTGATTTGGGTGCTAGTGTTTCCACGATTCTGAAAACTTTATGTGATATTCTAGGTTTCCATGATCTTGATGATTGCTCTTTAAATTTGCACGTTGCGGATTCCACCATTAAAAAGCCAATGGGAAGGATCAATGATGTTTTCATTGTTGCAAATAGAAATTTGGTGCCCGTAAATTTTATCGTTCTTGATATAGATTGCAATCTTTCTTGCCCTATTATTCTTGGTAGACCTTTCCTTAGAACAATTGGCGCGATTATTGATATGAAAGAAGGGAATATTAGATTACAATTTCCATTAAGGAAAGGCATGGAGCACTTTCCAAGAAAGAAAGTCAAATTACCTTATGAATCTATCATGCGGTCTACTTATGAATTTAGTGCCAAAGATGACACTACTTAGATCTATCTTCGCTTTTATGCCTAGCTAGGGGCGTTAAACGATAGCGCTAGTTGGGAGGCAACCCAATTTTATCTTGTGCTTCAAAGTAGCACCATGTTTTTCATATAGTGAGTCTCATATGTTGTCACTTTCATATACTAGTGGGAATTTTTCATTATAGAACTTGGTTTGTATATTCCTACGATGGGCTTCCTCAAATGCCCTAGGTCTTCGTGAGCAAGCAAGTTGGATGCACACCCACTAGTTTTCTTTTGTTGAGCATTCATTTATAGCTCTAGTGCACCCGTTGCATGGCAATCCCTACTCCTCATGTTGACATCAATTGATGGGCATCTCCATGGCCCATTCATTATCGTCGTCAATGTGAGACTTTCTCCTTTTTTGTCTTCTCCACACAATCCCCATCATCATATTCTATTCCACCCATAGTGCTATATCCATGGCTCACGCTCATGTATTGCGTGAAGGTTGAAAAAGTTTGAGATTATTTAAGTACGAAACAATTTCTTGGCTTGTCATCGGGGGTGTAGAATTTGGGAACATTTTTGTGTGACGAAAATGAAGCATAGCCTAACTATATGATTTTGTAGGGATGAACTTTCTTTAGCCATGTTATTTTGAGAAGACATGATTGCTTTGATTAGTATGCTTGAAGTATTACTATTTCTTTTATCAATATGAACTTTTATTTTGAATCATTTGGATCTGAACATTCATGCCACAATAAAGAAAATTACATTGAGAATTATGCTAGGTAGCATTCCACATCAAAAATTCTGCTTTTATCATTTACCTACTCGAGGACGAGCAGGAATTAAGCTTGGGGATGCTTGATACGTCTCCAACGTATCTATAATTTTTGATTATTCCATGCTATTATATTACCCCTTTTGGATGTTTATGGGCTTTATTTTACACATTTATATCATTTTTGGGACTAACCTACTAACCGGAGGCCCAACTCGTATTGCTGTTTTTTTTCCTATTTAAGTATTTCGAAGAAAAGGAATATCAAACGGAGTCCAAATGGAATAAACCTTCGGGAGCATGATTTTTGGAACGAACGTGATCCAGAGGACTTGGAGTGCAAGTCAAGAAGCAATCGAGGCGGCCAGGAGATAGGAGGGCGCGCCCACCCCTCCTGGGCGCGCCCCTGTCTCCTGGGCCCCTCGAGCGGCCACCGACGTACTTCTTCCTCCTATATATACCTACGTACCCCGAAAACATCCACGGAGCCAACGAAAAACAATTTCCACCGCCGTAACCTTCTGTATCCGCGAGATCCCATCTTGGAGCCTTCGTCGGTGCTCCGCCGGAGGGGGAATCGACCACGGAGGGCTTCTACATCAACACCATAGCCCCTCCGATTAGTTGTGAGTAGTTTACCACAGACCTTCGGGTCCATAGTTATTAGCTAGATGGCTTCTTATCTCTTTTTGGATCTCAATACAATGTTCTCCCCCTCTCTTGTGGAGATCTATTCGATGTAAACTCTTTTTGCGGTGTGTTTGTCGAGATTCGATGAATTGTGGATTTATGATCAAGTTTATCTATGAGAAATATTTGAATCTCCTCTGAATTCTTTTATGTATGATTGAGTTATCTTTGCAAGTCTCTTCGAATTATTAGTTTGGTTTGGCCTACTAGATTGATCTTTCTTGCCATGGGAGAAGTGCTTAGCTTTAGGTTCAATCTTGCGGTGTCCTTACCCAGTGACAGAAAGGGTTGCAAGGCACGTATTGTATTGTTGCCATCGAGGATAAAAATATGGGGTCCATATCATATTGCTTGAGTTTATCCCTCTACATCATGTCATCTTTCTTAATGCGTTACTCTGTTCTTATGAACTTAATACTCTAGATGCATGCTGGATAGCAGTTGATGTGTGGAGTAATAGTAGTAGATGCAGGTAGGAGTCGGTCTACTTGTCGCGGACGTGATGCCTATATACATGATCATGCCTAGATAATCTCATAATTATTCGCTTTTCTATCAATTGCTCGACAGTAATTTGTTCACCCACCGTAGTACTTATGCTATCTTGAGAGAAGCCACTAGTGAAACCTATGGCCCCCGGGTCTTTCTTTTATCATATAAGCTTTCAATCTACTTTTATTTGCATCTTTACTTTTTGCATCTATATTATAATATACCAAAAATATATTTATCTTATCATACTATCTCTATCAGATCTCACTTTTGCAAGTGGCCGTGAAGGGATTGACAACCCCTTTATTGCGTTGCTTGCGAGTTCTTTGTTTGTTTGTGTAGGTGCGTGGGACTTTTGAGGAGCCTCCTACTGGATTGATACCTTGGTTCTCAAAAACTGAGGGAAATACTTACGCTACTTTGCTGCATCACCCTTTCCTCTTCAAGGAAAACCAACGCAAACTCAAGACGTAGCAACCCACCGCATGCTATTTTCAAGAGAGAAGCCTCTAGTGAAAACTATGGCCCCCGGGTCTATCTTCTATCATATATTGAAGCCAAAAGTCCCTTGTTGTGTTTTTATTTTATTTTGTATTTTTGTTCGATCTATCTATCAAAAACTTTTCAATTTAATCTTGCTCGTAACCATCAAGGGATTGACAACCCCTTGTTCGCGTTGGGTTGCTAGGATTTGTTGTTTGTGTGCAGGTGCTGCTAACGAGTCATTACGTGGTTCTCCTACTGGATTTATAACCTTGGTTTCATAACTGGGGGAATACTTATCTCTATAGTATTGCCTCATCCTCTCATCTTCGGGGAAATCCCAACGCAGATCACAAGTAGCAATGGTTAACTACTATCAACCTCCCCCCTAGGGGCTGTTGGAAAACATAGCATGCAATTTCAAAAAAATTCCTACACTCACGCAAGATCTATCTAGGAGATGCATAGCAACGAGAGGGGAGAGTGTGTTCACATACACTTAATGCGGTTGATGTAGTCGAACGTCTTCTCGAATCAACCAATCAAGCATCGAACGTACGGCACCTCCGAGTTCTGCACACGTTCATCTTGATGACGTCCCTCGAACTCTTGATCCAGCAGAGTGTCGATGGAGTCGATGAGTTCCGTCAGCACGACGACGTGATGACGGTGTTGGTGAAGTGATCCGTGCAGGACTTCGCCTAAGCACTACAACGATATGATCGGAGAAGTAAACGGTGGAGGGGGCACCACACACAGCTAAACAAATTGGTGTGCCTTTGGGGTGCCCCTTGCCCCTGTATATAAAGGAGGAGCGGGGGAGGCCGGCCACCAGGGGCACGCCATGGAGGGGGAGTCCTACTAGGACTCCACTCCTAGTAGGATTCACCCCCCCCCCCTCTAATTTTCCTTTTACGGAGAGGGGGAAAGGGGAAAGAGGTGGAGAGGGAGAAGGAAAGGGGGGCCGCCACCTCCCGTGGCCTGCCCTCTCCTCTCCACTATAGCCCATTATCTTTTCGGGGGGGGGGGGGGGGGGGTCCGGTAACCTCCCGGTACTCCGAAAAATCCCCGAACCTCTTCGAAACCATTCCGGTGTCCGTACAAAACCTTCCAATATATCAATCTTTATATCTCGACCATTTCGAGACTCCTCGTCATGTCTGTGATCTCATCTGGGACTTCGAACAACTTACGGTCACCAAAACACACAACTCATATAATACATATCGTCAATTCGTCATCGAACGTTAATGTCACGCCCAATAAGCAATCCTATCCGAGAGGAACTCAAAGGTCCCACCAAGGATAGAGCCGCATATTGAACGTTAATGCATCGTAGAAGACTTTCACCGAAGTTTATAGTAAACTTCTCAAAAGATTATAGCAATCTTCTTGATACTCTAGGAACTATTTCTCTCTGTGTGCATTAGCAAACAAATCAGTCCCTCACTGTTTCTGATTACAACCTCCAAAAAACAAAGGGCAAGGAATTGCACAAACAAGCACCTAGGATCATCCTGGTGATGCCTAACATACTCTTCCAATTTACACAGATTTTATAGTTTTTTACCATCGCATATGCTCTTGTTAACATGGATCGCTTGCTACACTGTTTTCTTTTGAACGGAATGGAAGGTTTTCTACATCGACCACGTAGCAGATTTAGTAGTAGTTGGCTGGGCCCATGGAGATGCTTCGAGGGTGCATCGAGCAACGACGCGTTTAAACAGCCTTATGGTCCTCGGCGCCCACGTGATGTGTGAAAGCCTAGGATTTGTGCACCCCACGTGAATAATCTGAGCGGACTGATTTCAGTAGATCATAGGGCTAACAAGGCGGCTGATTTTTCACGGTTATCAACTCGATGATGCCTAGCAGAAGCCTTTTTTGGTTCTTGACTATAAGTTAGTTTTCCTTTGTTTTTTCTATGTGCGATTATTCTTTCTTTTTTCTTCATGTTTATTTTTCTTTTCCTTTTTTCTATATTTAAGATTTGTTCTTCAGTACTCCCTCCGTTTTTATTTACTCTGCATTAGAGTTGACTGAAGTCAAATTTCATAAAGTTTGACCAAGTTTATAGAAAAATATAAACATTTACTGTAACAAATCTATATGATGTGAAAGTAAATTCAATAATAAATCTAATAGTATTGATTTATTATTGTATATATTAATATTTTTGTTTATAAACTTGGTCAAAGTTTATAAAGTTTGGCTTTGATCAAAGCTAATATGCGGACTAAATAAAAACAGAGGGAGTACAAATTGCACTTTTTTTAGTATACGGTGAACATTTTTTAAGTACACACTAAACTTTTTTTATATACGATGAACTATTTTTTTATACATCGAACATTTTTTAGTATATGATAAAACCTTTTTAATTATACAATGAACATTTTTTAAAAACACACTTTACATTTTGATATGCCGTGAAATTTTATGTATGTACTGAAGCTTTTTATATAAACACATACTGAAAAAAGTTCTGAAATACTTTTTCTATTTTTTCAATTGGTTTTAAAATATTTAGCTCCATTCAAAACAACATTCGGTTTTGTTTGGAGAAAAACTGACTAATAAAAAAACTTCAGAAAAACGTTCGCGCCACTGTGGGCCGGCCGACATGCCCAGACTTTTAGGCGTAGCCTCGCCTGTTTGACGCCCATGGGCGTCATACAGGTGGTCTCGTCGTAAGCGAAACACAGCTCCTGTCTGTGTAAAACTCTCACACAGCACAAACCAAAAAAAAAAAAAAAAAGTCCCGCGCGGCGCCACCGCGACGATGCTTCCGGCACCTCCTCCGTTCTCCCACGGCGACTTCGTCGGCGTTCTCTCCCGCTGCGCCACCCTCGCTCACCTGAAGCAGCTCCATGCCCACTCCATCGTCACCGCCCGCGCCGCCACGCAGCCCACCACCTTCCACCTCCTCCGTTTCGCATCCCTCCGCCTCTCCTGCCTCCCGTACGCCCGCCGCCTCTTCGACTCCACGCCCTATCCCAATGTCTTCCTCTACTCCGCCATGCTCTCCGCCTACGCCGCCGCGTCCCCCGCGCAGGCGTACGCCCGGGACGCCCTCTCCCTCTTCCTCCGTATGCTCCGCCGCGGCCGCTCCGCGCCCAACCAGTTCGTCTACCCGCTAGTCCTCCGCGCCGCCTGCGTCGTCGGCGTCCAGCTGGTTAGGTCGATCCATTCGCACGCCTACAAGAGCGGGTTCCACGCGCATGATGTTATAAGGACTTCGCTGCTTGATGGGTACTCGAGGTATGGCATGATGCTGGACGCACGAAAGCTGTTTGATGGTTTGACCGAGAGGAATGTGGTCTCCTGGACCGCGCTGCTGTCCGGCTACACAAGGGCCGGGAAGGTCGGAGATGCGATTGTTCTGTTTGAACGGATGCCCGAGAGGGATGTGGCTGCGTGGAACGCGATGATCGCTGGCTGCACGCAGAATGGATTGTTTCTGGAGGCTCTGGGGATTTGTAGCAGGATGGTGGAAGAGGGGTTCCGGCCGAATGGGACCACAGTTGCTTGTGTGCTGTCTGCATGTGGGCACCTTGGGATGCTGAAAATCGGGAAGGTGATCCATGGTTATGCGTGGAGGAGCTGTGTTGGTTTTGGCTCGTCTGTTGTGAATGGGTTGATTGATATGTATGGCAAATGCGGGACTTTGAAGGGGGCGAGGTGGATGTTTGATGAGTTTTCCGACAAGAGTCTGACCACATGGAATTGTCTGATTAATTGCCTTGCACTACATGGGCACAGCAAGAGTGCAATTGCTGTCTTCGGTGAGATGAGGGACGCAGGAATTGAACCTGATGAGGTTACATTTGTGGGATTGTTAAATGCGTGCACCCATGGTGGATTTGTCGATGAAGGGCTTATGTACTTTGAACTCATGTGCGATGAGCTGAGAATTGAGCCGGAGATTGAGCATTATGGGTGTATCATTGACCTTCTTGGTCGAGCAGCACGATTTGAAGATGTAATGAATGTTATTAAAGATATGAAAGTCCAACCAGATGAGGTCATTTGGGGGTCACTTCTCAATGCCTGTAGGATACACAGACAGCTAGAGCTTGCTGAGTTTGCTATAAGAAAATTACTGCAGTTGAATCCAAACAATGTTAATTATGTTGTGATGCTGGCAAACTTATACAGTGAAGGTGGATCCTGGGAACAGGTTACGAAGGTACGGAAGCTGATGCAGGAGGATATGGGCAAGAAAGTGCCTGGTTGTAGTTGGATCGAGGTGGATCGCAAGACACATATGTTTTACTCTGGCGACGATACTCATCCTGTATCAGAGGATATCTGTAACACTCTTGTGGAATTAGTGGCCTCAATGGAAATGTGTCAGGATTATTTTTTTATAGACGCAACAGGAGCTCTGCCTATATAGTATTAGGAGAAGTAGACATTACAGGCTGAAGCCGAAATAGAAGAAAAGCCCGTGATGATTGATTTGGAAAGATTGATAGTTTTAGTTTGAAAGTCGTGAGCTTCTATTCCGTAAGTGAAGTGGGGTAAATTGAAACTTTTGACCTAGGCTGATTAGGAGTTATGCTGGATGCACACATGAAGGTGTTCCCTCGAACCCCACTATCAGGTTACTCCATGCCAGAGGTAGTACTTATGCCAGTAGTGTACTGTACTTGTGTAGCGGACTTATGCATTACTATTTCATAGCGCAATTGGTGCATAAGGTATGCATGTATTTTCATGTCATTCATATTGATTATTTAAATTATGAATGACCTTATATATTTATGTTAATCTTATTAATTGGTGCCGGTTTAGTGCTGCTAGCAGTCCCACATTCAGTCCCACATGTAGCTTCCCTATCTTTTGTCTTCACTGCTGTTCTGTTGATTAGATCGATGTTCTGTGTTTCTATTGGTTAGCGACTATTGCCTGACAATCTGATATGCCATTTTGCGTTGTGACTGGTGGAAGCTAGCCTACTATCTAGTATCTATCAATAGTAACATGTCAAACAGAAATTGACCACCTGTATGGTGTAGAAACTTGTCCTCAATAGAATACTCACTCATTTCCCCCTCTTTCTTGGTTTGCCACTTTATTAAGATGTATATCATCTTACTTCATATAACCTACACTGTGATGTTCAATTTGCTTGTTCTCCAAACTTTTCTAGGATGATAACTCAGATGATTTAGTGAAAACAGGATAGACTATAGGATCTCATGAGTATGTTTGGGTTGGTGCAACTGTTCAAGCAAGCCGCACATTTACAATCAGTCACATAACCCTTTCTAAAGCATTGGTGGTTTTGGAAATATACTGCAAAAAGGTGATTCCATGCTGAGTATATCACATAAGACTGTTCTCAAAGCATGGTTTCATTGTGTATCGGCAAAACTTTTCAAAACATGGAAGACGGAAAAGATCACAACTAGTGTGGTTTGCGATGGCTTAAGTGAAATTTGTTTTTCTCTCGGTTCCAGCTACTGTGATGTCTATGAATACTTCAGTAACTTTGGCTGTTCTATCTGTTTCTTTTATTTAGAGCAATGCAAAGGAAGGTATATCATTGAAATAAAAGGGTAACTTTGGCTGCTTGCAGGGCTGCACCTCAGATTTAGGGTACCTTTCCTAAAACTAAAAGTAAGCCTTCCAATCTGATCTACTTTTTGCAGTATATCTTGTACCACCTACTGATCCACTTTATTATAACAAGATAACAAAGTATATCTTGTTTACCTGTAGTTTAATGACTTCAAAGTTTACAAAGTACTTATTGACCAATTACTTCCACAAGTAAGACGAGATCCTAAGCAAAGGAAAATGAAAATGAAAATCCAGTTTGGTACAGTTGTAAAATGTGTTTGGTTAATCCTATTATTCTCAATCCTTGAGAAATATTAACGCTAAACAAAATACATTTCAATTTAGAAAGGCTAATAGATGAGGAGAAATACTGTTGCATTATTTTGGATGGGAAAAGTGAAGTGTTGAAGATATATTACTGTTAATTGGAGGGTCTAGTTAAAATATATACTTGTGTGTTTTCTAATTATATATGAGAACTCCGTTTTGTTTTGATAGGATATGTTGGATGTCATTTATTTAGTACTCCCTCTGTAAAGAAATATAAGAGCATTTAAATCACTAAAGTAGTGATCTAAACGGGAAGGGGAGCCTTGGCGCAGTGGTAAAGCTGCTGCCTTGTGACCATGAGGTCACGGGTTCAAGTCCTGGAAACAGTCTCTTGCAGAAATGTAGGGAAAGGCTGCGTACAATAGACCCAAAGTGGTCGGACCCTTCCCCAGACCCTGCGCAAGCGGGAGCTACATGCATTGGGGCTGCCCTTTAGTGATCTAAACGCTCTTATATTTCTTTACGGAGGGAGTACAAATGACTGAATCAAACTATAAAATTGTTGCTAAATTACTGGAAGCAATCGACTTTGCTGCATGCGTTTTAATGTAGCGATAGCAAAAACCATGTTTGGAAGTTGGAACTATCCTTTGCTGATAGGTTAACTTTGTAAAATATTCATGCAAACTTATGAAGTCCAGATTAAAAAAATATGAGTTGGCAAAACCAGTTCAATCAAATGCAGAACTGTTACCCTTTGTGGAGCCTTGCAATTGGCTGGGAAGCAAAACATCTTGTACCACCTACTGATCCACTTTATTATCACAGCTTAAAGCCTCTATTGTTCTGTAACTGCTACTGTTATTTACTAGTACCAATTTGTTAGATGCATGTTTTTTTTTATCCAAAAAGTTTATTTACTCAGTCAAATTGCTGGTTGCCGCCATTTGTACTTTCGTCAGGTTGATATTATTAGTAGTCGGACATAGTAAGTTTCTGGTTTGTGGGCGGATTTTAAACATCTATGCTGGATGTTTTTCAAAACCAACATCACCGCGCATAATGCTCCTGTCTCCTGCCATTGTTGGCCAGTTCTTTTGCTGGCTTTTTCTGGCTTCCAGGATAAGCTGCCCCCCTACCCAACTTATTCCAGACGCCCAACCAAATTTATTTTTTGAGAAGCCTACTAGTCAAGTCTTAACTACTAGGGTTCTAAAAGAAAAAATTTGGTTGGGCTTCTAGAATAAGCTGGGTACGGGGCAGCTTATTCCAGCTTATTCTAGAAGCCAGCAAAAGGATGATAGAAGCTAAAGATGGAGTGTAGAACAAATGACAGAAGTTGTCTATACATTTCCATGCATGTATTTCAGCAGGTAATTCCATATTTAATCATTTTGTGGAGTTCTCTTAAACGGTTCTATCGGTTTCATGTAATCTGGAGTTTGAACCTATTAAGAAGCATTAATTTAGCTGCTGGAATAGCCAGTTGGGGTGACAGATATATGCAGGAAGTTGGAATCTGTTGCACATCACTGGCCTGAAAAGGCCATTATTACTTGGATGAGAATTGTGGGGCCCTGGCCCTAACAATATGCTCTGTGCAGCAGTATGACTACATATTTTGCGATGATAGATTTTGCGCTTTCTTAGCTTAGCTGGTTTCTCTTTCTTATTGATTTATCGTAAATTGAGGTATTCTCGTCCTCTCATCATGTCTCCACAACTTGGTGAAAAGGTGATTCTTTCAAGGGAAAAGAAAATCCAAGTTAGCAGATGTGTGTAGCTTCCATATCTTCCTGCTCAGAATGTGTCAAATGGCAGGATCAGGGAAGGGCATGGGGAAATGAGCACCGGACATTGCCGTTGCGATCTAGCCAGAAGAAATGCAAGTCGAAAAGGATGGTGCAGATTATAGAACAAACATGCAAGGTACAATGCAGTGCGCCAACAGCACGAGACGGGGAATAAAAGTGCTCCTTTACACTCGACCAGAGAATCATTCCAGCGATGCCTCGCCATGTAAATGTGAACCGTATGTTTCACCATGATATGATCAATCCAAAAGCAGATAAAATCTTCGATCCTTTCCTGTTGGCTAATGCCTGTAGCCGGCGAGAACTGACAAGTGCAGTTATCTCCTGGCAATTAGCAAGACTCCTGAATTATAATCTAGTTTTAGTGATCCATTCAATGTAGCAACAGGAAGGATTACACAATCCCAGTTCTGCTGTAAGCACAAAATAAAGACGAGTGCAGAACAGACTACTTGAGAATGTTGGCGATGCATCAATGGCAGAGGCCTATGCACTCAGGAACAGACTACTTCTGATTGTGGAACCGGACTACATGGAACATGGAAGTGATCAACATGATGCAGGAGGGGGCTTCACAGCCTTGGGAGCGGCCACCATGGTGCAGATTGTATCATCCTCTCTCCATGACATGCTTTGGTTTCATTCCTTCACTGTGTAAGGGAGGCAAATGTTGTCTCTCATAAACTAACTCCGCTAGCGGTCTCAACACCAACGTCTTTGTAGTTAGAGGATCCATCGGCATCTATTCTAAAGTGCCTGTTGGATGATGTAACTTCTTTTTTTGGTGAGAAAGGTGGATGATGTAATTGTTCTTTAATTTGACAAAGTTACCTAAGTTTTAAAAAAAAGATGAGCAACACACGAGTTCCCTCTTGTGGCAAAAGAAAATCCTCGTTTGAGCTTCCAACTCCAACAATTTTCGGTTTTGCTATTTCTCAGATACTCCCTCTGTTTTTATTTACTCTGCATATTAGAGTTGACTGAAGTCAAACTTCGTAAAGTTTGACCAAGTTTATAGAAAACAATATAGACATTTATCATAATAAATCTATACGATGTGAAAGTGGATATCTTAATATTTTTGTTTATAAACTTGGTCAAAGTTTATAAAGCTTGACTTTGACCAAAGCTAATATGCGTACTAAATAAAAACGGAGGGAGTACCTGAAAAATTTTCTAGCGTCAGTCACCTTCTTCCTTCTTGCACGCCGGACCTTGCCAGAGAAGAGAGCCCCACTATTTATCTTAGGGGTGGGGTGCAGGGGATCGCCGAAGTAGCGGGAAGGTCGGGGCAGTGGCCAGCAACAGCGCTGGGGAAGGTTGAGGGGAGGGCGGGGCGGCGAGGTGGTGCGCGGTAGCACCCGCCGGCCACGGGTGGTGGAGGCCGGCAGTTAAGACGGGGCAAGCTGGGGGCTGCGAGAGGAACAAGAGAGGAGGGAGGTCGAAGATGAACAGTACCAATTGTTTTGGACCGTTCGATTAAGATCTAGGGTTCCTATGATAAGTGATTGATGGATGAAAAAAGTCCAGGTACCTGACGTATGGTCGGTCCCAACAATTTCTAAACTCCATTTCGTTCACAAAAGTGAAGCATCGGGCATCACATTGTTGAGGGGAAATCACGTTGAGATTTGCCACTACCATCGAGCTTCGCATGTCTCATTCTCATTGTCCCTTCGTTCCACACACACACGCATAGCTTATACACACAGAAAAAAAATAGGAGACTACTTCCCCCCGTGGATCTTATTATACAATCACGTAGTAGTACTCACGTAGCATCAAACGTTGAGGAGTTCGAGACCCAACCCAACATAAAAAGAGCAAACATACCGAGGCGTTGCACTTGCACGCATGTCATTTGTGCGTGTGTATGAAATATGTGTATCCGTTATTATAGTAAATCACTAGACCGAGCTGCTCGGGGACGTGGCGTCGGCCGCGACCTGCGAGGTCTGCGCTGACTTGAGCATGAACCTTCCGACGCTGCCGCCGGCGCCGCGGCCCGGCCTGCTGCTGGAGTCCTCGTCGGTGTAGGCGTACGCGAACCCGCCGTGCCGCGTCTGGTCCATGCCGGCCATCTCGTCCTCCGCGGAGATGCGCAGCAGCCCCAGCTTGTTCAGCGCCAGGAACAGCGGGCCCATGGTGCAGCTCACCCACGCCGCGATCACCAGGATCAGCACCACGTGCGCGCCCAGCAGCCGCCCCCCGCCGCCCATGAACAGCCCGTACGGCCGCCCCGGCGCGCCGTAGATCTGCTCCACGTACTCCCTGCGCGCGAACAGTGCCGTGAAGATGACGCCCCACGCGCCGCACCCGCCGTGCAGCTGCGCCGCCTCCAGCGGGTCGTCGAACTTGAACCTCGCGACCAGCTTGTTCAGCCCGATGAGCACCCACGCCGACACGAACCCGCAAATGATCGCCGCCCACGGGTCCACCACGGAGCACCCCGCGGTGATCGCGGCGAAGCCGCCCAGGAGGCCGTTGCAGACGTCCAGCACGTTCCAGTGCCCCGTCTGGAGCCTCTTCCCGAACAGCGTCGTCAGCGCCGCCGTGCTGCCGGCGAGGGTGGTCGTCACGGCCGCGCGGCCTACCGCCGACCACTGCCCGTGGATGCTGCCGGGCGGGCCGTAGGACTTGAGGATGGTGAGGAACGAGCCGGGGTTAAACCCATACCAGCCAAACCACAGCAAGAAGGTGCCCAGCACGACGAGCGACGCGCTGTGCCCGCGCAGCGCCACCGCTCGCCCGGCGTGGTCGAACCGCCCAATGCGGGGGCCCTCGATGAGCGCGCCCCAGAGCCCGGCCACGCCGCCAACCATGTGCACAACCCCAGACCCGGCGAAGTCGATGACGCCGGACTTGAAGAGCAACGGCCCCGACGTCCGGGAGGCGGAGGCCCAGCCGTCGGCGGACCAGATCCAGTGGGACACCACGGGGTAGACGAAGCCGGTGAGGAAGGCCGAGTAGATGAGGTAGGCCACGAACTGCGTCCGCTCCGCGATGGAGCCGGAGGTTATCCCGGCCGCGGCGATGGCGAAGGCCCACTGGAAGAGGAAGAAGCTGTAGTCGAAGCCGACCTGGGGAACGTCGCGGAGGCCGAAGAAGTGCTTCCCGATGAAGCCGTTGGAGGGCGTACCGAAGGCGAAGGCGAAGCCGAAGAGGTAGTAGAATAGCGCGCCGGCGGCGGCGTCGAGCACGTTGGTGAGCATGATGTTCATGGTGTTCTTGGCCCGGACGGACCCCGCGCAGAGCATGGCGAAGCCGAGCTGCATGGCGAACACCAGGTAGGCGGAGAAGAGCAGGTACGTCGAGTCGATCGCAGTCGTGGTGTCCGCGAACTGGTTGCTGAGGTAGTCCGTCGCGTTCGCCGCCGCCGTGCCCAGCAGCGGCGCCAGGCTCGCCGCGCACGTCGACATCTTCGGCCGCCTTGCTTCCCTTGCCTTATCAAATACTCTGCTGCTCAAGGAGCAATGGCAGGTGCAGTGTCTGAGAGGCGCGGCCGCGAGATGGAGGTGCAAACGGAGCGGACGGATTTATAGGCGAGACGGCAGCAGCCGGTAGCCGACCCGTTCAGATTCTGCTGGGGCCTACCTGCCAGTGAATATTCATTCCTACGAGCATGACGTGTGGGACACCACTGTGGTTGCTTGTTGCTCTTGTGTTCGTGGACTCGTGGTGGTTGATGAAATCTAAAATCTTGTAATAACTTGAATAAAGTACGGAGCTGAGTAGTGATTTGCTGTGTGATATTGATCCGTATCGCAATTGTGTTTGTTCATTTTATTCAAAAAACGGAAAACGTGGAGGATGTATGGAGCTGCTTCTCCATTTTGCGTCGCTTTTGTATGTCAAATCCATGGTGCTGTTCAGTTGATACGTGCTTATTCTCAGTCTGTGCACCGGTGAATCCCTGATCTCCCCTGATCTGCCGTAGTCGGCGTATGGAACCGCAATGCGCATGTGGGCGTCAATACGATTTTTTTGGAGATTCTCCTGCTAACCATATCATAATAGCTTAGAAACTTTCCGGTCAAACAGGGTGCCACAATTATGAGCAGGCGTTCATCCGCGTCGGGCTTCCCCACCAGCGATCAAACCCCGATTTGTTTAGGCAGCAGCCCAGCTGAGAGACCGTGTGATATGCAAACGCACCCATCGTCCCGACCAGCGGCGGATCCCAAAAGGTACAAGCAAACACATCGCGGCGATTGGAGGCCGCATCGCCGTCCTCCGGAGTCCACGGCCACAGGCCACGCCCCGGTTCAGAAAACAAATGGAGGCGTCCATTTTTTTTTTTTTTTTTTTGAAACAGAGGCAAAAGATTTGCCTCATTCATTAATAAAGGAGAAGAGTTTTAGAGTACATGATTAATGGCTTCACATCATAGCCCGTCCGACAACAAAAGAAAGCAGTAACTACTCTCGCGGCATGATGATACTCAGATGTCTAGCTCCCGCCGTGACCCAAAGCTTCGCTTCATCTTGGATAAGTTTTAGAATGTAGAAGGGCGGCGTTGATTTCTTCCTGAAAACTCTAGTGTTTCTCTCGTTCCAAATGACCCAACCAACAAGCATAGTCAGGGAAGCCATGGCCTTCCGGTTCGCCGTGTTGGGCTTCGACATGTTCGTCCACCAAGACTTGACGTTGTGCTCCGCCGACCATTGTTGGGTCTCCAGTGCCCCTAGTCCAAGCCACTCCTTTGTCAATCTCCATACACGCAGTGTGAACCTGCACCGAAAGAAGAGGTGCGCGGCTGTCTCGTTTTCCCTTCTACACAGGGTGCATAGACCGCAATTCTCCCAACCTCGCTTCTCCAATCTATCCGCTGTCCAGATCCTATTTTGAATCGCCAACCAGGAGAAGAACTTGACCTTGGGAGGTGCCCAAACCTTCCAAATAGTCTTGTTCATGGTGGTCGTCATGGAGCCCAGGAATTGGATCCTGTATGCGGAGGCCGCTGAGTACTCACCATTCGCCTCAAATTTCCAGGAGATATCATCATCAATGTCAGGTAAAAGTTGAAACTGCTCAAGTTGAATCCAAAGGTCCACAAACTCCACCATGTGGTTGATCGAGAGGTTAATGGAAGGGTTGATCTTGTGCACCCAGGCATTGTTTTGCAAGGCATCCCTCACCACCCACTTCTTCCGCTTGGAAGCTGCAAAGATTAGGGGGGCGATATCCTTCGGTTTTTTCCCCCTCAGCCACGGCGCTTCCCAGAAGGGTGTCTTCCCCCCATTCCCCATGGTAATGACTGTGGCGGCGTAGAAGAGGTCCATATCCACCTCCGAGCACGGGTTTCCTAAGCCCACCCACAGTCTCGATGGGTCCTTCCATTCCACCCACGGCCATCTTAGTCTGAGAGCCCTTGCAAATTTCCCCAAGTGTAGGACCCCAAGCCCGCCGAGATGCGTTGGCCGGCAGACTGTCTCCCAATTGACCTTGCATTTTGCGCCTGTAGTTGTATTCTGAGCTGACCAAAGAAAAGCACGCTCGATTCTATTAACGTTGTGCAACACACCGGGAGGGACGTTGAGGGCGGTGATGTGGTAGACGACTTGCGAAGTGAGGACCGATTTGACCAAGGCCGCCCGACCGATCGTGGTGATGTTTCTCCCTTGCCATGGAGGAAGCTTGGCGGCGACCTTGTCCTCAAGGTGCTGGAAGTCCACCCTTTTCAACCGCCAAATGGATAGAGGGAGGCCTAGGTACTTCAAAGGGAAAGATGTCCGCGAGGCGGGCAGGCTCTGAAGGATGTCGTCGAGGTTGAGGTGGCCACAACGAATTGCGACAACGGAGCTCTTCTGGAAGTTGGTGGACAAACCGGTGACCTCGCCGAAGGCACTAAGGATGGCCGCAAGGTTGTCAACGTCTTCTCGTGTTGGGGAGATGAAGATCGCCGCATCGTCCGCATAGAGAGAGGTACGAACAGTAGCTCCACGCCCTTGAATCTTGTGAAGTAGGTTGTGCATTGTGGCAACCTCAAGGAGCTGATGAAGGGGGTCGATCGCAAGGACAAAGAGAAGGGGGGAAAGGGGTTCCCCTTGTCTGAGTCCTTGGCCGTGGGAGATGGCCGGCCCGGCAATACCATTGAGGAGGACGCGCGAAGTGGAAGTGCAAAGGAGGGCCGCCACCCAATCCCGAAAGCGGACCGGAAAGCCCAACCGCCGTAGGAGGTCAAGAACATACTCCCATCGCACCGAGTCAAAGGCCTTCCGAATGTCCAACTTGAAGAGCAAGGATGGAGTCTTGTTTCTGTGAAGGCGACGCGCGAGATTTCTGACGTACATAAAGTTGTCGTGGATGCTCCGTTTCTTGATGAAAGCACTCTGTGTATTGGAGACAAGGTTGTTCATGAAAGGGCCAAGACGGGCAGCCAGCACCTTGGCGATGATTTTAGCAATAGCATGAATGAGGCTAATGGGACGGAAGTCCCCTATCTCCTCCGCCCCATCCTTCTTCGGGATGAGCACAATGTTGGCCGAGTTGAGCCAGTGGAGGTTTGTCGTTTGAAGGCTACTAAACTGGCGAACAACTCTCATTACATCGTCTTTGATAATTTGCCAACATTTCTTGAAGAAGCATCCCGTGAATCCATCCGGCCCCGGTGCCTTGTCGCCCGGCATACGATCAATAGCGGCCTTCACCTCGTCCTCAGTGATGTCATCGTCAATGCCAGAGAGGTCGACCGCCCGTAGGTTTAGGTTCTCCCAATTAAGGTCTCTCTGTCTGGGTTGGCCCCCTCCCAGACTGCTCGCAAAGTGGTCGTGGATAATTTCCTCTTTTGTCTGGTGGTCCGTGACCCATCCAGAGTTCTTCTTAAGCCTGTGTATGTGGTTCTTTCTTCGTCTTGAGTTGACTCTGAGGTGGAAGAATTTGGTATTGGCGTCTCCCTCTTTGATGTTTGCAATGCGGGCACATTGCTTCTTCCGCGCTCGCTCAACAGCGGCCAGGCTGATGACGCGACGCTTGAGGCGAGCCCGGAGGTCCCTCTCCTCCACAGAGAGGATGCGCGTCTCTTGGGCAATGTCAAGCCGGAGGATGACGAGGAGGGCCGCATGAAGGTGCATCTTTGCCTTGGAGAAGAGCCTGTTGCTCCACTTAGCCAGATGCCATCCCGTTTGCTTGAACTTATGGAAAAGCCGTTGGCACGGCTCTGTATGGGAGCATGGCTCCTCCCAAGCCTTGGATACGATGTCGAAGAAGCCTGGTAGAGAAGACCAAAAATTCTCGAATTTGAAACATCTTGGTCGCTTCGGCCCCTTGTCATCAGCAAGCAGGAGAGGGCAATGGTCCGAGAGCGAAGAAGAAATGGCGTGGAGCACATGAGAATCAAAGTGCATGTCCCAGTCGGCGTTGCAGAAAACCGAGTCCAGCTTGCACATAGTGGGGTTCTGACGCTCGTTACTCCAAGTGAATCGTCTGTTCTGAAGGTGGATCTCTTTTAGCTCACAAGTGTCCAGCGTAGCACGGAAGCGGTTGAGGCGGCTGCGATTAATGTTTCTATTATTTTTATCTCGGGCTCGGTAAATTTGGTTGAAGTCGCCCATGACAATCCATTTAGTGCCACTGGTGGGTTTTTGAGAGGTCAAGTCGCTGAAGAAGTCATCCTTTCTGTTGGAGACCGTAGGGCCGTAGATGCTAGTGATCTTGAAAGGGGTGTCAGAATGAATGACGTTGACCGTTGCCGAAAGGCAGAACTCTGTGGTGCAGACGTCGGATATACGAACGACGCTATCGTCCCAAAGCATGAGCAGGCCCCCTCTGGTTCCAGTGGCTGGACGCTGAGCAAAGCTCCGTAGCCTATTGCCGCCAAGATAGGAGGCGACGTACTGATCGACAGCTTCCATTTTGGACTCCTGGAGGCAAACTATGTGGCACGAGGTGGAGGCGATCGTCTCGTGCACAGTCGCGCGCCTGTCCGGGTCATTTAACCCCCTCACGTTCCAGCACAAAAAATTAACAGCTGGTGTCGTCATCAGGAAACTGATGGTTTTCTGGCACTGCCAAGCAGCACCGAACAGGCATGCAGCAAGAAGGGTTGAATGCGCAGCAGCAACAGATTGTAGTAGTTGGCAGTGGAGGATGCTTCCTCTGTATCTAGCTGGGGACGGTTGCTTTGCACAGGAGGGATTTGATGAAGCATGGTTGACAAAGTCTTCCTTAAGTAACAGCGACGACGAACAACAACAGTAGTACATAAAGATACCAGGGGGCTACAGGCTTCCGTAAAGCAACTGGATTGAAGCAAGCTACAAATACTGCTAGTACTACTACGTGGTACAAGATGATTTGCTAACATTGGACACTAGCTGAAGCTCAAACTGCTGACAATGCAAGTCAGTCAGACCTCTCCTGTTGCATCAGCAGCAACAATCTCGTGGTCCATGGCAGCCTGACCTCCGCGGCTGATCAGGGCGTCTTCAATCGCTGTGGCTTCGTCGTCGTCGAGCTTGAACAATGCCCGGAGCGCGGACAGAACCGAGGGCGACAATTCGTGCTGGAAGCGGCGACTCAGCTCTTCCAGAGCGTCTTTGGTGACATCCTTGCCATCTTGGACTATCCCGAGGCTCCGACAAACCAGCTTCTCGGCCTCCCTCGTCACCGGAACAGCAACACGACGCTCCTTGGCATGAGTAGTGGTGCGGCGCAGGGAGAACCCCGGGTCAATGGCCACGCCAGCCATCGTCTTTCTCCGGTTTGCACGGTTCCCGGGCGGGGCACGGACAGGCCCAGGCAAGATCGGAGCCTCTGGCAGCACAAAGAGGGGCGCCAGTATGTTGTTGGAGTTGCTCGCTGGCGAGGGGGTGGGGCTAGCGAGCACGCCGGAGGCCAGGGGAGGCGTGACCTGAGCCGGAGACTCCTCAAAGCCAGGCGGACGTGGAGGAGTTGTCGTGGCCACCACGGCAGAGGGCGATAGGGGCGCCAGGAGTTGCAGGGCGATGCTGAAGCTCGGGGTGATCGCGTCCACAGGCGACGGCGGGGTTGGGAGAACCGATGTTGGGGATGTGGAGCGTGCCGCGTCGAGGGGGTGGGTGCAGCGGGAAGAGCCGCCGCGAGGGCTGCGCACTGGACTCGCCGAAGAATCCACCGCAGAACCCCGGCGGCGATGGCCATCGCGCCCCACACGACCGTCGTTGGCGCCGCGGCCTTGGTCGCCGCCGCGGTCACGAGTCTCATCACGGGAGGCGCGAGACCGGCTGCGGCCGAACCACCTCGAGCCCCGGCCGTCAAGCTCGCGCGCCTCGCCGCGTCCACGACGCGCGGCATCGTCATCTTCGTCGTCGCGGCGCCGTCCACGCCCCAGGTCGTCCCGGGGCTCTTCCCGGCGCTCCGTCGGCACACGGTCGCCGTCGACGATGCCATGGACCCATGTGTGCTCGTAGATGTCTGCGCTGGCTCTGGAGTCGCCGTCGCGTACGTTGGAGAAGTCCTCGTGGAGGCCCAAGTGGATGATGACGCGGTATCGAAGACGGCGCCTCCCCCGTGCCGGCACCCGCTGCGGGCCACGCCTCGCCGGCAGCGTGAGGTGCATGACGCGCGGGATGGCACATGGGTTTGTCGCCCAAGCCCAGATGCCCAGCGTCCTGGCATCCTCCTGGCGCGTGGAGCGGGGCAGGACATAGTCCAGCTCGCAGTCGACGCCGATGACACGGCTGATCGTGTCGGAGTTCCAGGCATGCAGCGGGACGCCCTCCAGGCTCAGCTGCACGTGATGCTTCATGTCTTCGTGCTCGGCATGGGCCTCCATGATCCAGGGCTTGGGGTGGAGCTCGAGGTGGCCGCGCCGAAAGTTTCCTCTGTTGACGACGTCGTCGCGGTGGTGAGGATGCGTGAACGTTGCAAGGTAGTCCTCGGGGAAGTGTCGAACGACAGTGACCATGGACAGCGGGATGTTGAACTCCTTGTGCAGCGCCTCGGCGACGGATGAAGTTGGAGCTGGACGGCGGTCACCTCCCAGAGTGATGAGGACGCAGTTGGTGGTGAGGGCGGCAGCTTGCACCTCCATCTCAGGCGTGGTCGGCGCGACCACCCGCCCCATGGCCGGCCTGGAGTGCGGGTCACCTAGCCTTGGCATGACGAGGGCGTCGCGGTAGGATCGGAGAAGGGGCGCCGGAGTCGCAGTCGCAGCAGGGAAGCCCGGTGGTCTGCTAGCCGCCGACGACGACGCGGCCGGACGAGGCGTAGGAGGAAAGGTCGCCCGCGCCTGGAGATGAGCCGGTCGTGCCCTGCTTGGGCAGCCTTTTGCACGGTGGCCGGATCTGAAGCAGCTGTTGCACCTCACCTCCTCCGTGCAGTCCTTTGCTTTGTGTAGAGGGGAGAAGCAGTGGAAGCACTTGCCAAGCAGATGCCGGGGGATTTGAAGGCGCCTTCGATGAGCAAGGGGAGCAGGGGGCAGAGTAGGCTGTCGCTGTGGGCGGGGACCGGGCGGCGGCCCGACGCGCGTCCAGCCAGGCTCCAGGGGGGCATCCCGTACGCCGTCTTCAAGGCGCCGTGCGCGGGCGGCGTTTGCAGCGGGCGGCGCGGCCTGACGACGCAGCGGCGTCCCATCGCCGCCCGGGCAGCCCGCCGCATTAAAGGCGGCCTCATCTTGAATGCGCCGCAGAGCCGCGTCGGGCGCGACAACGATGGATGCGACGCGCACACCCCCGCCTTGAAGGTTAGGCGGCGTCTCCAGAACCTCGCCCGCACACGCAGCAGCCTGGATCCGCGCGCGCGAGGCCGGGGAGGGCGGATCCGAGTCCGCGGCGTCCAGCGCCGGATCCAGATCTGGCTCGGCCAGGGGCGACAGTGGGACGACGACCGGGGAGAAATTTTTTGGCAGGCGAGGCGGCGGCGGCGGCAGCTGAAACGGGCGCAGAGAGAGCGAGCTAATGTTGGCCGGCGAGCCCGGAATGGCACGCGCCGGGAGGGGCTGGTGGGTTGCCGGACGCCGGGGGGGGGGGGGCGAGCAGCTCTCGCTCTCTCTCATTATAGTTGTTGTCTTGGAGGCGTCCATTTCATCGACAGGCCCAGCTAATCGAAAACTTTCTGGTAAACCTTTCTTGAGAAATAATCGTAAACTTTTCTAATCTCCACCAGCAAAGTTCCCTTTTGCATCTTGGATGATGATTGATTCCTCTTCTGACGCGCTGCGCCCGTGGCCAAGACAGGGCTGCTCTGAGTAATTTATTTATGGTACTATGTCCAGACTACAGACACATACGTACTACACAACTCTGGGTGTTTTGCTGGGGAGGTAATAGCATGGCAGGTCCTTGAACTTGTCTTGCATGTGATACTTTGGTCCTTAAACTTGTAAAAGCTAACTTTGTAGTCCTCGAACTTGTCTCAGATGTGCATGTTTAGTCCTGGGCCAATCAGGAGCAGCCAAGTGGAGCCAGCCGGACCGGTCCGATCGTCGCTGCCCATTTTGCAGATACCCCCCCTGACGTTTTTCCAAATGAACCGCTGGCCTCGCTCCTTGCCTGCACCTAGAGGGGCCGCGCGGGGCCACGACGCCCTGGTTGTTCCTGTTCGAGGATCGAGGCGAACGGTGGCTGGGGTGCGTCCGCCGCCGCCACGGCCGTGCACGCGCTCGACGCGCACCGGTGGCGCCGGGTCGGGGCGGCCCGCTCAAAGGTAGGTTCTTGTTCTCCGTCGTGGGCGTCCGGGACGAGCTCTACGTTGTCGACGGCCGCTCCGAGGCTCCGAGGGGTCGAGCGTCGGCTCTGTCAAGACCAAGACGTAGAAGGTAGTCATTATGTCCAGCCCCCTCATCGGCGCGACCGGCCCGGTCACGGCCGGTGCTGGGGGTGTTTGAGATGTCCGCCAGTCGCAGCTTTGTGCACGCCCGCGTCGAGAAGCATATCCGGCGCGCCAACACCGGCGGCAAGTTCCGGCTGGGAGGCACCTCCGCCGTGTACGAGGACCCGCATGGGCTCTCACTCCGGTGGCTCTGTCTCAGGGATGTACTGAACGAGGACACCGATTCCACTAGCCCAGCTCACGGGCACGGCAAGGTTGCCAAGCAAGAGAAACAGCCAGCTCAGGCAAGGCAAGCTCTTATCGCTGTGGGTGGCCGAGGGCCATGGGACGAGCCCCTCGTGGCCGGCGAGATATACAATCGATGACCGACAAATGGGTCGAGATCGCCTGGTTCCCCACCGACGTCGGCCTGGCATGCTCCGGCGCCGTCTGCGGCAACACGTTCTACGTCTACTGCGAGTCCGACACGCTCGTCGCCTACCATCTCGACGCCGGCTCATGGTCCGTCGTCCAGACGTCCCGGCCGCCGCCACGACTCCGAGACTACACGCCGGCGCTGGTCTGCTGCGCGTCCAGGCTGTTCATGCTCTGCGTCTCGTGGTGTGACCCGACGAATCGAAGGGACAAGGTGGTGCGGAAGGTGTTCGAGATGAACCTCGGCTCGACACCGCTGCTTCAGTGGACCGAGGCGTCCGCGCACCCGGACGCACTTATGGATTCCAAAGTGTTCGCCGCCGGCCAGGACAGGATCAACTTGTAGAGATGTTCAGAATCTTCGGCAAGATCCTCGACTTCGCGACGGCTTGCCGGGTCTCGGGCATCGAGCAGAGCTGGAGCTGCATCGCCCAGGAGAACGCGGCCGCCATGGCCGACGCCATGTCCTGTCGGCTGAAATCCTTGGCCATGCTGCTTCTCTGAAGATCGCCGATGTGTACTTCGTTTTTCTTTTCCACTTACACTGATGATTTGTTTGTTGCCATGAGCTGCTGATTGATGTGCAGCTCGGTAAAGCCATTCCATTCCATTGCATTGCATTGCCTGCTGTGATTGTTCATGCTGAGTTTGTTCAATATGATTTGGAGAGAGAGAGAGAGAGAGAGAGAGAGAGAGAGAGAGAGAGAGATTGTTCAGAGACGAAGAGCAGCAGCGTCCAAGAGGTGTGCGAGGATCAGCTGTCCGACATCAGCAGCCAGGCGGCGTCTAACAACGAGGCATCCAACACCTCCTCCCGCCCCAAGCTCGCCCTCGACCTGTCGCTCACCGTCACCGCCGCGGACACCACGACTGCAAAGTCGAGCACCACCGACAGGACCGGCGGCGGGTGTTCACGTGCAACTACTGCCAGGGGAAGTTCTTCAGCTCGCAGGCGCTGGGCGAGCACCAGAACGCGCACCGGCGGGAGCGCACGCTGGCCCGGCGTGCGGTGCACCAGCTCGAGGCCTACCCCTACGGCTACGCCGATGTGCCCTCCGTCCAGCTCTATGGCTAGCCCGTGTTGTACCCCATCGGCATCAAGGCGCACGCGCCGGTGCACCCCGCGGCGGCGCAGGCGGAGCGGCAGCAACAGGAAGCCGCCTCCCTGGCTGCGCCGGCGCGCGCGGGGGCGTTGCTGGGCCCGATGCCGTTCCTCATGGGCGGCAAAGAGGAGGTCAGCTTCGGGTGCCCCGACAGCTTCAGGCCACCACCGCCGGGCGCCGGCGTGCTCCCTCTCCTCCACTCCGGCCACAACCTGGGGCTTGGGCAGCAGCGGCAAGCCGACGAGGAGCCTGACCTGACGCTTCAGGTGATATCCTTTGACAGCCACGAGGTATACTGCGGGTTGAAATCGACAGAAGGCAGGGGGCTAAATGCAAAATGCACGGCGCTGACCAGCTTGGCGGAGCTGGCTCCACATGGCTGCATCTGATTCGTCCAGGACCAAAATTGCACCTTGAGGACAAGTTCGAGGACTACATAGTTAGCTTTTGCAAGTTTAAGGACCAAAGTATCACATGCAGGACAAGTTCAAGGACCTGCCATGCTATTACCTCTTTGCTGGGGTCTTTCGTTGACTTTGGATTAACCAAGTGTCTCTCGCCGTGTTAATAAAACATGGCCTGACATCATGGAAGGACTGCAGCGGATTAGAGTATTGAGTTTCCCTTGCGTTTTGGCCTCTGCTGCAATTGGTTGATACAGAGCAGAACTGTGCTGGCGGTGTTCCCTGTCAACTATACTATGCACATTTCGCAACTCTTTCAAGCGAAAAATATACTACCACTTCGGAATTGGAACAAGAATACTAATACTTACCTCTCAGACGAGAACGTCATTACTACCTACTTACATGGCGTTTTAGTCCAACGTCTTCATCATCTAGCTACGTACGTGAGCCGGACAAAGAGGCAGTTCAGGACTTGCAACCTCAAGAACAGCAATAGTAGGATCGCTTGTTCCGCTTCTCCTTTTACCTGAAACCAGAGATACAGATCTCTGCCTATTGGTTATTGCATTTGGTTAACCTGTTTTTGGAGTATATCATTTGATGATAGGTGTAGGTGTAGCTGCTTTTGTTTCCCAAAAAATTTGTACCTGTTTCATGTTCAGTGTTTAGGTTTTGCAATGGACACGAGCAATCGATACGCTTTGTGGTTTCACTGTGTGTGCGCTTCTCTAGAGGTGTGTTTGGTTTCAGTCACAAGCTGAAACGACATGGGTCGGACTTGCACCAGGGCCTCGTCCCTTTGTTTGGTACGTAACTGGAATGGAACCAGGTCATTCCCACCGAGCGAATATTCGGCCGAGATCCCTAAAGCAGTTGTTCTTCTAAATCGATGGAACGATGGGGAACCGGCCCCTCGTACTCGCGTCTCTCTCGCTTTCCCCCTGACTCACCCAGCCGCGTCTCACCCCTCTCTCCCCCTCAATGGCCATGGCGGCCTGAAGGTTGATTCGTGCTCATCCCACACATCTCCATTACGTTCACTGAATCCCTTGTTGTCGCCGCACCACGGGGCATCTACCAGCGGGCCCCTTCTTCACCAGACGGATTGTTGTCGTCACCTTGACATGAGTTCTTTTTTTTCCTGCCAAAGCCTTCTTCGCCCGTAGGACCGGTAAAGCTTATTTGTCGTTTAAGACGCCAACTACAGGGAGTTCCTATTCGACGCCCAATGCATCCAATAGCACCATGACGCACATGGGACTTTGTATTGGGTTGGCCCAAGCAGCAGCGGAACAGTGTAGCATTTTGTGACTGGCGCCCCTATGTCTCGCACTAGCAAACAAGAGCAACTAGTTAACGAGCATTTTTTTGGGAGCCTCACAACAATCAGCGTCACTTGGAGCGCTTTCAGCCATCCGCTACGTACGCGCTCTGGGAGCTCCCTCTGGATTTTATTTTATTTTTCCGCACACGTTTTCGGCTTTTTAAATGTTTTTTTTTGGTTTTTTCGACGTTTCGGCTTTCCACCGGTCTTCCTTAACTTTTGACCAATTTTTTTTGCACGAAATAACGTGTTTTCTTTTTTTTTCCATCTGTCAGAGGCACGGTTTTGCTTCCGCGAGAGGCACGACCATGACTCTCAGAAATGGGAAAAACATGTTTTCTGTTTCTTTTCATCCGCAAGAGGCACGGTTTTACTTCCGTGAGAGACACGTTTTTGCTTTCGCGAGAGGCATGACCATGACTCTTGGAAACAGAAGAAAACGTGTTTTCTATTTTTTTCTTCCGCTCGAGGCACGGTTTTGCTCCCCGAGAGTCGCGGTTTTGCTTTCGCGAGAGGCACGACTATGCCTCTCGGAAACGGAAAAATATACACGTTTTCTGTTTTTTTTCTTTCGCGAGAGGCACGGTTTTGTTCCCGCTAGAGGCATGGTTGTGCTTCACGGGAGGCACGGCCGTGCCTTCTTGGAAACAGACGGTTTTGCTTCCACAAGAGGCACGGTCGTGATTTCGCGAGAGGCACAGTCGTGCCTCTTTCGAAAAGGAAAACAATCATGCTCCCGGTTCGGTTTTTTCGTCTATTTTTTTTATGAAAAAAGTTCATCAAAACCTATCAACATTGGATCTAGTTTGAAGATCTAGACGCGAGAAATCCAACGGTGAAACCGGTTCGAGATTTCGACGTACGGTTTAAGAGATAAAACATTTTGAATAAATGGATCTACGAAAAAAAAGGGAAAACTACCAGGTTGCAAGAAGTGGCACACATCCAGCGCACCACTTGTCACAACCTTGGAAGGTGGGAGTGATCTTTGCGAGGAGTACTCCTCAATTAGTGATTTCGGGAGCAAACCCCGCGCTGAAGGGAATAGCTAGTTGCACCGGACCACGCGCACGGGAAACGCCAGCTTGTTTTGTGTTTTGTGTTTTGTTTTTTTCATGCTTTTTGTTTTTGTTTTTTGCTTTCTTTTTTCTACTTTTGTTTATACTTTAACATATTTTAAATATATATTACAAAAAACTCTTCAAAAAACTTGATTTCAAAAAAAAGTATCTGAAAAATGTTGAACAAGTATTTAAAAAATGTTGAACAAGTATTTGAAAAGATGTTAATCACGTATATAAAAATGTTGAACAATTATATGAAAAAATGTTTATCATGTATATAAAAATGTTGAACAAGTATTTAAAAGAAAATGTTGAACAAGTATTTGGAAAAATATAAATCATGTATATAAAAATGTTGTACAAGTATTTTAAAAAATGTTGATCATGTATACAAGAATGTAGAATGAATAAAAAACAAAAGAAAATAAAAATAAAAAACTGTATAAGAAAACAAAATAAACCGATGGAAAAATATTGACCGTATATTAAAAAATGTTAATTTTTTATTTGAAAAATGTTAATCAAGCATTTGAAAAATGATGAAAAACGTTTATAGAAAAAAATAGTGTCCACATATTAGAAAAATATTAAATTTGTATTGAAAAGGTGTTAAACTTGTATTAGAAAAATGTTGTTGATATATACAAAAAATGTGGAATGAAAACCAAAAGAAACAAGGAAAACCAAAGAAATGGAAAACGAAAAAGAAACAAAATAAACCAAAGAAAAATTATGGAAAAACTTAAGGAACAAATGAAAAAACGGAGAAGAAAAAAGAAAAGAAACAAAAGAAAACGGAAAAATACGTGGAGACAACTGAATAAAATAGAAAAAAACGGTGGAGAAAATCGGCTCCTTTACATTAAGTAGGTCGCGTCATATCTTCGGTATCCCTCAATACAAGACAAGCACTAGAAAGGATATTCAAGAAAAACTGCGCTATCGCCCTATCTGAAAGTGCATCTAATTCCCGGGTGGTTTTGGTAATTCATAATAACATATAGCTCATTGAACTAATATCCATTCAAGATAAATATTCCAGGATGTTCAATGATTGGCATGGCATGGACTAGAGATGTAGACCACTCAAAATGATAAGGACAAAGTTTGGCAAAAGCTCAGGACTCTTCATTTCTATTTTAGTGTTCCAAGATCACATTGAGTCCATAGAAAAGCCAATACTATTAAAAGGGGGTGAGGTGTTGCTTAATGGTCTACTTGCTCAAGTGCTTAGTGATATTGCTCCAAAACACTCAGCCACTTTCTCCATCCAAATATGTCCAAAACCTAAATCCAAACTCGACCCCACCGATTCTTCCTACCCGAAGCCACCGAGTTTACTTGACATAGCCACTGCCAGAAACCCTAGCGATTCGGTCTCACCGATACGGATCTCGGTCTCACCGAGATGGCCTTGCCAGCGCTTTGTGATCTATTGCATTCGCTTCGGTCTCACCGAGTTCATGCAAATCGGTCTCACCGAGTTGGCTTGACAGATGTTGCTTATTGCTTCACTTCAGTCCCACCGAGTTGATGCAATCAGCGCCACCGAGATGATGTTTGCCCTAAGCCCTAGCACATCGGTCCCACCAAGTTGTTCCAGTTAGTCCCACCGAGATTCCTAACGTTCATATTTTTGAATAGATCGGTCTCATCGAATTTTCTAATTGGTGCCACCGAGATGGGTCAAAAGTGTGTAACAGTTGAATTTTATGTGGAGGCTATATATACCCCTCCACCCCCTTCTCCATTTGTGAGAGAGCCATCAGAACGTGCCTACACTTCCACCATCCATTTTCCGAGAGAGAGCCACCTACTCATGTGTTGAGATCAAGATATTCCATTCCCACCTTTTGAACCTTCATTTCTAGCCTTCCCCAAGTTGATTTCCACTCAAATCCCTCTTCCACCATAGCTAAATCCGTGAGAGAGAGTTGAGTGTTGGGGAGACTATCATTTGAAGCACAAGAGCAAGGATTTCATCATCTACACATCATCTATTACCTTTTGGAGAGTGGTGTCTCCTAGATTGGTTAGGTGTCGCTTGGGAGCCTCCGTTGTGATGTGGAGTTGAACCAAGAAGTTTGTAAGGGCAAGGAGATAGCCTACTTTATGAAGATCTACTCGAGTGAGGCAAGTCCTTCGCGGGCAATGGCCATGGTGGGATAGACAAGACTGCTTTTTCGTGAACCCTTCATGGGTGGAGCCCTCCGTGGACTCGCGCAACCGTTACCCTTCGTGGGTTGAAGTCTCCATCAACGTGGACGTACGATAGTGATACGTCTCCAACGTATCTATAATTTTTTATTGTTCCATGCTATTATATTATCTGTTTTCGATGTTTTATATGTATTAATATGCTATTTTATATTATTTTTGGGACTAACCTATTAATCTAGAGCCTAGTGCCAGTTTCTATTTTTTCCTTGTTTTTGAGCTTCACAGAAAAGGAATACTAAACGGAGTCCAAACGGAATAAAACTTCATGATGATTTTTTTGGACCAGAAGACACCCAGAGGACTTGGAGTCCAAGCCAGAAGAGCCATGAGGCGGCGGCAAGGGTGGAGGGCGCGCCCTGGGGGGGGGGGGGGGGCGCTACCTTGTGGCCCCCTCGGGACTCCCCTGACCTAGCTCTTCCTCCTATATATTAGAATATATTCCAGAACCCTCAGAAGCATCCACGAAAATACTTTTCCGCCGCCGCAACCTTCTGTTCCCATGAGATACCATCTTGGGGCCTTTTCCGGCATCCTGCCGGAGGGGGGGTAAGATCACGGAGGGCATCTAGATCACCCTATTTCCCTTCCGATGAACCATGAGTAGTTTACCACCGACCTACGGGCCCATAGCTAGTAGCTAGATGGCTTCTTCTCTCTCTTTAATTCTCAATACCATGTTCTCCTTGATGTTCTTGGAGATCTATCTGATGTAATCTTCTTTTGCGGTGTGCTTGTCAAGATCCGATGAATTGTGGATTAATGATCAGCTTGTCTATGAATATTATTTGAATCTTTTGTGAATTCTTATATGCATGATTTGATATCTTTGTATTTCTCTTCGAACTATCGGTTTGGTTTGGCCAACTAGATTGGTTTTTCTTGCAATGGTTTAGGTGCTTACCTTTGGGTTCAATCTTGCGTGGTTTCACCCAGTGACAAAGTAGGGGCAGCGAGACACGTATTGACTTGTTGCCATCGAGGATAAAAATATGAGGTTTTCATCATATTGCTTGAGTTTATTCCTCTACATCATGTTATCTTACTCAAGGCGTTACTCCATTCTTTATGAACTTAATACTCTAGATGCATGCTTGATAGCAGTCAATGTATGGAGTAATAGTAGTAGATGTAGTCAGGAGTCGGTCTACTTGACACGGACGTGATGCCTATATTGCATAATCATTGCCTTGGATATCGTCATAACTTTGTGCTTTTCTATCAGTTGCTCGACAATAATTTGTTCACCCACCGTATTTTTTGCCTTCATGAGAGAAGCCTCTAGTGAAACCTATGGCCCCCGGGTCTATTTTCCATCATATTAGTTTCCGATCTACTATTTTGCAATCTTTTTATTTTGAGATCTATAAACCAAAAAACCCAAAAATATTTTATGTTTTGTTTAGTTCTATTTATCTCTATCAGATCTCACCTTTGCAAGTGACCATGAAGGGATTGACAACCCCTTTATTGCGTTGGATGCAAGTGTTTGATTGTTTGTGCAGGTGCATCCATTGGGGACTTGCACGTTTCTCCTACTGGATTGATACATTGGTTCTTAAATGAGGGAAATACTTATCTCTACTGTGCTGCATCACCCTTTCCTCTTCAAGGGAAAAACCAACACAAGGTCAAGAAGTATCAGGAAGAATTTATAGCACCATTGCAGGGGAGGTCTACATCAAGCCTACCAAGTACCCATCATAAACTCTCATCTCTCGCATTACATTATTTGCCATTTGCCTCTCGTTTTCCTCTCCCCCACATCTAAAACGTTTTCAGAAAAATAGAAAAAGATTTTCCTTTTTATTCGCCTTCTTTCCATTTGCCTTTATGTCTTACTTGGTTTGTTTGCTCGTTTACTTGGCATAATTGTGTTTATTCAAATTCAGGAGCAAAGAGATCTATGGATCCTCGTCCACTTGCTAATCTTTTTAAAACATCCAATTACGATGAACCAATTACTAGTGAATTGAGTGCACTAGATTATCTCTATGAGGTTTTGCTTGAAATTCATGAATCTGAAAATTGTGATGAAGTGTTGAAAGAAGAAAATTATTAAGTGATTCACGATAGTACCTTGAATGAAAAGCATGATTGCAATGATGTTATTATAAATTCCATTAATGTCAATTGTGTTAATGATATGCAAAACCGTAAGCTTGGGGATGCTAATTTTGCTATGTATACTACTTGTTGCAAAGATCGTGATTGGGGTGATTCTTCTTATGGTCTTGAAAATTTATTGAAGCCCCATGATGAATATGAGATTGATAATAATGTTTGAAATAATATTGAGAGTGGGTTTGGAAGAGTGTCAACTTTAGATCCCACATATTTGGAGAATGTTCAATCTTATGAAATTTTTGATAAAAGTGGGTTTGGAGAGGTCATGACTTTAGTTAATGTTAACCCCACTATTTTGGAAGAGTGTCAACTTCGCATGCATGTGGATCGTGTTGAGAATATGTTATGTGATAGATATATTGTTGAATTTTCTTATGATCCTACATGTAATTATTATGAGAGAGGAAAATATGATTGTAGAAATTTTCATGTTACTAAAATTACCTCTCTTCATGTTAAGATTGCTAACGTCTCTTTCTTCTTCCTTGCATATGCTAGTTTTTGCTTGCCTTGGTAATTTGTTTGCTTAAAAAATGCCTATGCATAGGAAGTATGTTAGACTTGGATGTGTTTGTCACGTGTTTTATGATGCTCTCTTTGTGCTTCAATTCTTCTCTTTTATGTGAGCATCATTGAAATTATCAATGCCTAGCTAGGGGCATTAAACAACAGTGCTTGTTGGGAGGCAACCCAATTTTATTTTTGTTCTTGATTTTTTGGTTCTATTTTAATAAATTTATCATCTAGCCTCCGGTTAGATGTGTTTTAGTGTTTTAATTAGTGTTTGAACCAAGTAAGAACTTTGGGATGGTTTACGGTGATAGTTGATTTGATCTTGCTGAAAAACAGAAACTTTTGTGCCAAGGAAAATAATTCTAATTTTTAACAGAAGCGTCATAAAATACTTATTCTTTTTGAATAAGATTAATATGCAAATTTAACAGATTGTCCTAATTTTTAAGAATTTTTGGAGTCACAGAAGTATTCGAGAGTTACAGATTACTACAGACTGTTCTGTTTTTGATAGATTCCGTTTTTATGTGTTGTTTGCTTATTTTGATGAATCTATGGGTAGTATCGGGGGTATGAACCATGGAGAAGTTGGAATATAGTAGATATTACAGAAATGTAAACAAAGAATGAGTTCACAACAGTACCAAAAGTGGTGATTTATTTTCTTATGAGGTTTTCTGTTGAGTTTTGCGTTGTGGCACCATCAGGACTCCCCTAACCTAGCTCTTCCTCCTATATATTAGAATATATTCCAGAACCCTCAGAAGCATCCACGAAAACACTTTTCCACCGCCGCAACCTTCTGTTCCTGTGAGATCCCATCTTGGGGACTTTTCCGGCATCCTGCTGGAGGGGGATTCGATCATGGAGGGCATCTACATCACCCTATTGCCCTTCCAATGAACCATGAGTAGTTTACCACCGACCTACGGGTCCATAGCTAGTAGCTAAATGGCTTATTCTCTCTCTTTAATTCTCAATACCATGTTCTCCTCGATGTTCTTGCAGATCTATCTGATGTAATCTTCTTTTGCGGTGTGTTTATCGAGATCCGATGAATTGTGGATTTATGATCAGATTGTCTATGAATATTATTTGAATCTTCTCTGAATTCTTATATGCATGATTTGATATCTTTGTATTTCTCTTCGAACTATCGGTTTGGTTTGGCCAACTAGATTGGTTTTTCTTGCAATGGGAGAGGTGCTTAGCTTTGGGTTCAATCTTGCGTGGTTTCACCTAGTGACAAAGTAGGGGCAGTGAGACACGTATTGACTTGTTGCCATCAAGGATAAAAAGATGGGGTTTTCATCATATTGCTTGAGTTTATTCCTCTACATCATGTTATCTTACTTAAGGCGTTACTCCGTTCTTTATGAACTTAATACTCTAGATGCATGCTGGATAGCGGTCGATGTATGGAGTAATAGTAGTAGATGCAGTCAGGACTCGGTCTACTTGACACAGACGTGATGCCTATATTGCATAATCATTGCCTTGGATATTATCATAACTTTGCGCTTTTCTATCGGTTGCTCGACAGTAATTTGTTCACCCATCGTATTATTTGCCTTCATGAGAGAAGCCTCTAGTGAAACCTATGGCCCCTGGGTCTATTTTCCATCATATTAGTTTCCGATCTACTATTTTGCAATCTTTTTTATTTTGAGATCTATAAACCAAAAAACCCAAAAATATTTTATGTTTTGTTTAGTTCTATTTATCTCTATCAGATCTTACCTTTGCAAGTGACCGTGAAGGGATTGACAACCCCTTTATTGCGTTGGATGCAGGTGTTTGATTGTTTGTGCAGGTGCATCTATTAGGGACTTGCGCATTTCTCCTACTGGATTGATACCTTGGTTCTTAACCGAGGGAAATACTTATCTCTACTGTGCTGCATCACCCTTTCCTCTTCAATGAAAAAACCAACGCAAGCTCAAGAAGTAGCAAATAGCACCACCTATAGGAACCACGCCATGCGTGTCTCCATTGCGTTTGCATACTCCAAACCCTTCCCTTTACCTTCATATGCAATGTTTCACTTTCCGCTGCTATACTCTTAGAATTGCATGTGTATGTTGATTTCTTGACTTGTGCTAATTGCTAGAATCTGCCAACAACTAAAATTGGGTAATAGATAAATTTATTTGGTCAAGTAGTCTAATCACCCCCTCTAGACATACTTTTGATCCTACAAGTGGTATTAGAGATTTGGTCTCCATTAGCCCTGATTTCCGTAGAGGTCCTTACTTTGATGGTACAAATTTTGCTAGTTGGAAGCATAAGATGAAAATGCATATTGTTGGTCATAACCCTGCCGTTTGGGCTGTTGTGCGTGTTGGCTTGCAAGGCGAATCCTTCGAAGATGGTAAAGAAACAGGATCGTGAGGCAACTGCGGATGAGTTGAAGATGTTGCAATACAATGCTCAAGCTTGTGCTATTCTCTTCAATGGATTGTGCCCCGAAGAATTCAACAAAATCAGCCGCCTTGAGAATGTAAAAGAAATTTGGGATACTTTGTTTGATATGCACAAATGTACCGACTCCATCAAGGAATCTAAGTTGGATGTGCTTCAAAGTTAACTTGACAAGTTCAAGATGAAGGATGGTGAAGGAGTCGCCTGATACGTCTCCGTCGTATCTATAATTTTTGATTGTTCCATGCCAATATTATTCACTTTCATATACTTTTTGACAACTTTTTATATTATTTTTGGGACTAACTTATTGATCCAGTGCCCAGTGCCAGTTCCTGTCTGTTGCATGTTTTTTGTTTCGCAGAAACCCAATATCAAACAGAGTCCAAACGGGATAAAAACGGACGGAGATTTTTTTTGGAATATTTATGATTTTTGGGAAGTAAAATCAACGCGAGATGGTGTCCGAGGTGGTCACAAGGTAGGGGGCGCGCCCTACCCCCCCAGGCGCGCCCCTGACCCTCGTGGTCCATCCGTAAGGCGGCTGATGCTCTTCTTTTGGCGCAAGAAAGATAATTTTATGAGAAAGATCTGGGCGAAAGATTCACCCCAATCGGAGTTATGGATCTCCAGATATAAAGGAAATGGTGAAGGGGTAGAATCTGACAACGCAGAAACAGAGAGATAGATCCAATCTTGGAGGGGCTCTCGCCCCTCCCAAGCTATGGGAGCCAAGGACTAGAGGGGAAACCCTCCTCCCATCTAGGGAGGAGGTCAAGGAAGAAGAAGAAGAAGAATGGGGGCTCTCTCCCCCTTGCTTCCGGTGGCGCCGGAACGCCGCCGGGGGCCATCATCATCACCGCGATCTTCACCAACACCACCGTCATCTTCACCAACATCTCCATCACCTTCCCCCATCTATATCCAGCGGTCCACTCTCCCGCAACCCGCTGTACCCTCTACTTGAACATGGTGCTTTATGCTTCATATTATTTTCCAATGATGTGTTGCCATCCTATGATGTTTGAGTAGATTTTCGTTGTCCTATCGGTGATTGATGAATTGCTATGATTGGTTTGAGTTGCATGTTTTATTGGTGCCGTCCTATTGTGCCCTCTGTGTCACGCAAGCATGAGGGATTCCCGCTGTAGGGTTTGCAATATGTTTATGATTTGCTTATGGTGGGTGGCGTGAGTGATAGAAGCACAGACCTGAGTAAGTAGGTTGTTTGCGTATGGGATAAAAGGGGACTTGATGCTTTAATGCTATGGTTGGGTTTTACCTTAATGAATCTTTAGTAGTTGCGGATGATTGTTAGAGTTTCAATCATAAGTGCATATGATCCAAGTAGAGAAAGTATGTTAGCTTATGCCTGTCCCTCAAATAGAATTGCAATAGTGATTACCGGTCTAGTAACATAGTCAATTGTTTAGGGACAATTCCACAACTCCTGCCATCACTTTTCCACACTCGCTATGTTTACTTTGTTGCTTCTTTATCTAAACAGCCCCTAATTTTTATTTACGTGTTCTTTACTTTCTTGCAAACCTATCCTATCACACCTACAAAGTACTTCTAGTTTCATACTTGTTCTAGGTAAAGCGAATGTCAAGCATGCGTAGAGTCGTATCAGTGGCCGATAGGACTTGAGAGAGTATTTGTTCTACCTTTAGCTCCTTGTTGGGTTCGACGCTCTTACTTATCGAAAGAGGCTACAACTATCCCGTATACTTGCGGGTTATCAAGACCTCTTTTCTGGCGCCGTTGCCGGGGAGGCTAGGTAAAAGGGCACTCACCCACACCCCGTCAACTAAGCTCTTTTCTGGCGCCGTTGCCGGGGAGCAATAGCGTTGGGCGAATATTTTGATGTGTGCTTGTTTGCTTTATCACTAAGTAATTTTTATTTGCTGTTCTAAGTTGTTCTCTATCTTTAGTTATGGATATGGAACGCAAAATACCAAAAAAAATTAGCTGTACTTGCTACTCATGAGGATGGGGTAACTCCTAAAACCCTCGATTCTCATTAAGCGAGAGATATTATATACTACTTTGATAACCCTGAGAAAACCCCATTCAACTTTATAATGGGAGACACATTGGATCAACGTGAATACTTTAGGGATTATCACTCGACACAAAAAGGGAAACTATTATGGGATCAATTTATTATGTTGTAGCGACCCGACCTCAAATGGTCAAGTCTCTGTGCTCAGGTGTCATCCCTGGATCAGTAATGCTGACACCACACAGTACTTCGAAGGATTTATAACAGAGTAGCAATCACACACTTATTACATCGAATGTCTCAAAAGAGAGCTTATTGCAATAATATGGCTTAAGGCCATCTAATGCGATAACAGCGGAAGGCTTGGAAGATAAAGTGAGTCCATCAACTCCAACGGCATAACTGAGCTGCACGGCAATGACCTACGAACCTTACTCTTCGTCTGAAAAGTCTGCAACATAATACGTTGCAGCCCGAGAACGGGTCAACACATGGAATATGCTGGCAATGTAATACAGAAGAGCAATAACAGAATAATGCTACCACTACATGCATATATGGCTGGTGGAAAGCTCTATGGTTACAGTTTTGCGAGAAAGCCAAATTTTCCTTACTACAAAGGAATCAATTTTAATTTAACTATCATGGTGGTTGAAACATCATTTGAGAAGGTAAACCCCAACTCAATGATCCCAATTGAAAGTAATTAACAACCCAGCAATATTAATTTAAGAGTGTTGAGATACATGCGAATACTCAAGTACTAGATACTCAGAATTGTCCATAACCGGGGACACGACTAACCATGATTAGATTGTACACTCTGCAGAGGTTTGCGCACTTTTCCCCGCAAGACTTGATCACCTCCGTTGATTCTCGCACTACACGGTGTTTGAGAGACGGATGACCGAGACACAGTCTTTCAGAAGCATTAACTCTCTACTCCGGGCAGACCATACCAAACCTACAAACCCACTACCTGCTGATCCACCTCTTCAAGAGCTTCACGCAACTTACTCAAACTATGCTAGAGCCCATAATAGCTGGCGGCTGCACACGGAAGTTTCTAGCATGAATAGACTCAGTTCCCTTTGAGCCTGGGTGGCGGTCCATAGGAGAATCACACGGTAACCCCGGGATTTCCAAAAATAAAACAGGCAATCACTGGTAACCCCAGGTGCCTCAATCCACCCAGATGTGTATTAAAGTTGCCACCTTAAGTAAACCATTAATTAACAATCTCACATCTGTCATGGATATCACTCAAACCCAATCCACGTCTACGAGCATAGCATGGCAATATAAGCATAACATAGAAGTAACTCCCAAGGGTTTGATATGAAACAGGGCAATAGGTTCTACCTCATCAACTACTTCCCAATACCCGCATGTTAAAAGCATCCTAATCATGCAATGTTTGAGGATTGAGTCTAATGCATAAAAACTGGGTATGAAAAGAGTATGATCAATGTGTTACTTGCCTTGCTGACGATCCGGGTATCCTAGAGACTCGTAGTAACACGCTTCGCACTCCGAGAATTCTAGTGCAAGCAAACAATAACATACATAAGCAACAATCAAAGATGCACAAGTAGAACTCCAAATAAAAAGAGTCTGACCGGAGAGTTCAACTTAAGAACTCCGGTTTGCAAAAAGAATCAAATCAAACAAATCAACGAAACTCAAATGGCAAAAGAAACAACTTCATTTTGCTATTCTGGATCTAGGTCAAATTTTATAGAAGAAAAAACTTGTTTGAGTTGATTATTCGGAAAGAGGGTTTCGAGATGAAACTCCAGGCGCTTGAATCGCCTGATTTCGATAAACGAGCGAAAAGAAAAACAGGTTTGAAAATCGGATCAGAAATCACGATCAGAATAATCGCAGAATAAATCCGATAAAAAGAAAAACGACGAACTGCTAAACGGACGAACGTTCGTTAGCATAAACTAAATAGTGATGGCGTTTGTTAGAACGAATGGACGAACGGACGTTCGCTAAACAAATAAACCGGGAAAATAAAATAAACTGATCTAGAAAAAAAATATGATCTAGGGTTTTCAAAAGAAAACCGAGGGGTTTATTTAAAAAAAACCGGCGGCGGGTCGGGTACCTCCGGCGGCTCGTCCGGCGGGGCGGCGGCTCCGGCGGGGCTTCGGCGATGGCGGCGGGGCTGCGACGGGCGGCGGCGGCGGCGACGCGGGGCGATGGCAGTGGCTCCGGCGGCGGCGGATCGGGGCTGCGGCGGGTGCGGCGGGTGGCGGGTGGTGTGGCGGCGGGGCTGCGGCTTTATAGGGGGCGGGGGCGGCTCGGCTTGGGCGAGGGGGCGCCCGGGGGTGGAGTCCGGCTCGGACCCGCCCTCGGCGTCCGTGCCGCGTACGGCGCGCGCGCGGGGAAGGCGGCGGCGGCTGGCTGGGCCGGCCTGCTCGGCTGGGCCTTCGGCCCAGTCGGGCGCGAGGTTATTTTTTTTTAAAACATTCCGCCGAAGAAAAATTCCTAGAAAAATAAATAAAAACCTAAAATTTCCAAAACAAGTTTTCTCCATCTAAATAAAATATTTAGAACAAGATGAACTTTTCTTGGCCCCTAAAATGCAATTTTTAAAATATGCAACATTTTTTTCTAGGAACAATAAAATCCCGAATAAATCAAATAAAATCCCAAAAATGATTTTAACATTTTTCCTCCGATATTTCAATTATTTTGGAGAAGTCATACTATCTCCCCTCATTTATTATTTTAAAATGAAATATTTTTCCGGAGAGAAAATAATTAAAATCAAATCCTCGTCTCCACTATTTGATAAAAATTCAAATATGAAAATTAGAAAATCCCCAACTCTCTCCGGAGGTCCTTGAGTTGCTTAGGATTTCGAGGATTTCAAACAAAAGAGCAGTGAAATATGATATGCATGAATGATCTATGTATAACATGCCAAATTGGAAATTTGGGATGTTACAAACCTACCCCCCCTTAAGATGAATCTCGTCCTCGAGATTCGGGTTGGCTAGAAAATAGGTGCGGATGGTCCTTGCGAATATCCCCCTCTCGCTCCCAGGTGGCTTCCTCCTCAGAATGATGACTCCACTGAACTTTGCAAAACTTGATCACCTTGTTACGAGTGACTCGACTATCGAATTCAAGAATCTTAACTGGCTTCTCCTCATAAGTCAGATTATTATCCAGCTGAATCGCCTCCAAAGGTACTGTATCATTCAACGGTATATCAGCCCTCTCAGCATGGCACTTCTTCAGCTGTGATACATGAACACATCGTGAACTCCTGACAATCCTTCTGGTAACTCCAGCTTGTAGGCAACTTCTCCCATCCGTTCCAAAATACGATACGGTCCTACAAATCTCGGGGCTAACTTTCCCTTAACTCCAAATCGTTTTACTCCCCTCAAGGGTGATACTCGTAGATAGGCTCTGTCTCCAACCTCATAAGTTACTTCCTTGCGTTTTGAATCTGCGTAACTCTTTTATCTGGACTGAGCAACCTTTAGTCTGTCTCTGATCAGTTTAACCTTCTCCTCCGATTCCTTGATCAAATCTGGTCCAAACAACTGACGGTCTCCTACCTCGTCCCACATCAATGGTGTTCTACACCTGCGTCCATACAGAGCTTCGAATGGTGCCATCTTCAAACTGGCCTGGTAACTGTTGTTATAAGAAAACTCTGCGTACGACAAATTGTCATCCCAACTAGATCCATAATCTAGCGCACAGGCTCTCAACATATCCTCCAGAATCTGATTGACTCTCTCTGTCTGCCCATCTGTCTGCGGGTGAAAAGCTGTACTAAACTCCAATCGGGTCCCCAAAGTCTGGTGTAACTGATGCCAAAACTTTGAAGTAAACTGGGTTCCTCTATCTGATACGATGCTCCTCGGAACTCCATGTAAACATACGATCCTGGTCATATATATCTTGGCCAACTGCGCACTTGTATACGTTGTTTTCACCGGGATGAAGTGAGCTACCTTAGTCAATCGATCCACAACTACCCATATAGAATCATATCCGGCCTTGGTTCTGGGTAATCCGGTAATAAAGTCCATACCAAGTTTATCCCACTTCCATTCGGGTATTGGCATAGGCTGTAACAGTCCTGCTGGCTTCTGATGTTCTGCCTTCACTCTTTGACATACATCACATACGGCTACATACTCGGCAATATCCTTCTTCATTCCAGTCCACCAGAAACGTTCCTTCAAGTCCAAATACATCTTGGTGTTTCCGGGGTGAATCGAGTATGGTGAGTCATGGGCCTCCTGTAGTATCAACTTCCTGATCTCCGAATTGTTGGGCACATAAATTCGGTCCTCAAACCATAAGGTATCGTGCTCATCCTCGCGAAAACCTTTGGCTTTTCCTTCACCCATCCTCTCTCTTATCTCAACAATCTCTTTGTCTTCCTTCTGAGCTTCTCGAGTCTTATCCAATAGTGTCGACTGAACTTCCATTGTTGCAAGAAAACCTCTTGGAACAATCTCCAATCGTAGTTCCATGATCTCTGCAGCTAACTCCTTTGGCATTCCTTTGCTCACAAGAACATTAGCATAACTCTTCCAGCTCAAAGCGTCTGCTACGACATTGGCTTTCCCTGGATGGTAGTGTAGTTTCATGTCGTAATCCTTTATAAGTTCCAACCATCTCCTCTGCCTGAGGTTCAACTCCTTTTGTGTGAAAATGTACTTCAAGCTCTTATGATCCGTGCACATCACAACGGTTTCCAATAAGATAATGTCTCCAGGTCTTTAGTGCATGCACTACGGCTGCTAACTCCAAATCATGCGTGGCATAGTTCAACTCGTGTGGCTTCAGTTGTCGTGAGGCATACGAAACAACCTTTCCTTCCTGCATAAGCACACATCCAAGTGCCAAGCAAGAGGCGTCACTATACACTTGAAACTCCTTACGTATATCTGGCAAGGTTAGCACTGGGGCTGTGGTCAATCGCTCCTTCAGCTCTTGAAAACTTGTCTCGCACTCCTCCGTCCATTTGAACTTAGTATCCTTCTTTAGCAATTCAGTCATTGGTTTAGCAATCTTGGAAAAATTCTCAATGAACCTCTGATAATATCCTGCCAGTCCAAGAAAACTGTGGATCTCGCCAACTGAAGTGGGTGCCAACCATTCAGTGACCAACTGAACCTTACTGGGATCCACTGCTAGACCCTCTCCTGATATAACATGCCCAAGAAATCCAACTTCCTTCAACTAGAACTCGCACTTGCTGAATTTGGCATATAACTGGTGTTCCCTGAGTTTCTCAAGAACCAAACGCAAATGTTCCGCGTGCTCCTCTTCGTTCTTCGAGTATATCATAATGTCATCAATGAATACCACAACAAACTTGTCCAAATACTCCATGAACACCTTGTTCATCATACTCATGAAATAGGCCGGGGCGTTAGTCAGTCCAAATGACATGACCGTATACTCATATAATCCATACCGTGTGGTAAACGCTGTCTTGGTATATCCTGCTCTCGAATCTTCAACTGATGGTATCCCGATCGCAGATCAATCTTCGAAAACACCTCAGCTCCTTGTAACTGATCAAACAGATCGTTGATCATTGGTAAGGGATACTTGTTCTCTATCGTTACTTCATTCAGAGCTCGGTAGTCAACAACCATCCTTAGGGATTTATCCTTCTTCTCCACCGAAAGTACTGGGGCTCCCCAAGGTGACGAGCTTCTACGAATGTAACCTTTCTCCAACAACTCCTTAATCTGCTTCTTAATTTCCTCTAGATCATTTGCTGGCATCCGATAGGGTCTCTTGGATATCGGTCCTATTCCTGGCAATAGCTCTATCAAAAACTCAACGTCTCTGTCCGGTGGCATACCAGGTAACTCTTTGGGGAAAACATCCGGAAAATCCTTTACTACAAGTACTTCCTCCTGTACAACTCCCGTGAGGGCATTTACTTGGCTCCTCCTAGGCACATGCCTAGATACATACTTAATCCTTTTTCCCTCCGGGGTAGTAAGATAAATTGACTTACTAGCACAGTCAATACTTCCTTCATAATTTGACATCCAGTCCATACCTAATATCACATCCAATCCTTGCGACTCCAAGATAATTAGGTCAGACGGAAATACATGTGTACCAATGATTAGGGGTATCTGGGTGCACCATCTGCTAGCCATGTACTCTAATCCCGGTGAGCTCACTAAGAGGGGTGTCCTAAGGGTTTGGGTTGGTAACTTAAACTTTTCCACAAATCCCCTTGATATGTATGAATGCGATGCACCAGTATCGAAAAGAACAATAGCGGTAAATGATTGAACCAAAAACTTACCTATTACCGCATCCGGCTGCTCTTCAACCTCCTCCACGTTAACGTGGTTCACTTGTCCTTTGTTGAATGGATTGGGCTTCTTCCCTGCGCTCCCGTTTCCATTCCCGTTCTGTCCTTCAGAGCAGCCATTGGCGTAGTGTCCTGTCTTCCCGCACTTGTAGCAAACAACTTGGCTTAAGTCTCTCTTTGCGGGTGTGGATGGGTTAGAGCGGTTCTGATTATTGTTGGCTCCATTCCCATTCCTGTTCTTTGCACCATTATGGTTATGCGATCCTCCTCCAGCATGGTTATGTCCTCCATGGTTATGAACAAGTCCTCCTAAGTTCGGGGTCAAACGAGGATTCTGGTGAGCTCCTGAATTGTATTTTCCTTGTCCATACTTCCTCTTACGATTATCAATCTGCTGCTGCTTCCCTTCAATCATCAGGGCCTTATCTACCAACTCCTGGTAGTTGTTGAAGGTTGCTACCATCAACTGCATACTCATCTCATCATTCGGCCCTTCCATAAACTTCTCCTGCTTCGCGGCATCTGTGGCCACATCATCAGGGGCATAACATGACAACTTGCTAAACTCATCCACATACTGGCCAACAGTACGATTCCCCTGGCGTAGGTTGCGAAACTCACGCTTCTTCATCTGCATAGCTCCAGTCGAGACATGGGCAGTGCGAAAAGCCTGCTGAAACTGAGCCCATGTGACAGTGTCGATAGGATAGGTGGCTGTGAAATTCTCCCACCATGCTGCTGCAGGTCCATCTAGTTGGTGTGCGGCAAAACGCACCTTCTCAGCATCTGTGCATCCAGCGGTGGTTAACTCCCTTCCAAAAGGACGTAGCCAATCATCTGCAACTATTGGCTCGATGCTACTGGAGAACACTGGCGGCTGTAACCTTAAGAAACGGGCGAGGTTATCCACTGGCGGCGGGTTGTTGTTGTTGGCATTGTTGTTATTGGCATTGCCCTTGTTCTGAACTAACAACTGTATCAGGGTATTCTGCTGCTGGATCAACTGGGTGATCTCCGGTGGGAAAACAAACTCGGGTCTCTCCTTGGAGGCATCTGATGGGTTTAGATGGAAGAGATTTAGAATAGAAAAAGGTCTAGGGGAGAAACACTACCCATATGTATGAGGCAAACACAAGCATTCATTCAATCAATCAAGCAAGGGCATACAAAACGGTCTAGGACTATCGCAAAAGTGCTCACTACTACTAGTTACATGGGGGAAAATGCTATTATCATATGGCGGTCATCTAGAAATTTTGATCGGTGGAAGACTCCATGATGTCTGCTCCAGCTTCATCTTCGTAATCATCATCACTTGAATCCGAGTCGGTGTCATCGATGATGATGTAGTTGTCCGGACGTATGAGGTCTTCTTTCGGAACTGGTCCTCCCATAAAGATTCCAATCTTCTCCACTAGGTCGTCATTCTTCTCCAATAGCGTCTTGATTTCCTCCTCATATCCATCGCGTGTGAACTTAAGTTCTTCCTCCAGCTCGATGATCCTGGTCTTCGCCTTCTTCAACTCAATCATGTCTGCGCACATCTGGTTCTCCTGACGTCGAATGTGCTGGTTTTGCTTCGGGATAAAGGCTGTGACAGATCTATCCTTCCTGGTGCTGATCATCTCCCATTGTTCATCTCGGCGCCCACATATTTGATAGGTGGTATCCTCAAGTTCCTTGTTGTAGATTTCTCCAATGCGTCCCATGGTAATATGAGCTGCCATACTCTTGCCAAGGCTCCAAGTGGGTGCTTCGAAAGAAAATTCTATGGGTTTAGAATTTGGCGAGAACGTTCTTCCTGGAACTCGTACTTGAATCATCCAGCGCTCTTCTTCCGGTAGGGTGAAGTTGTTCGTCCCAGTGAAGCTTGGTATTCCAATATTCAAGTACCTAGTGACTTCCTTCAAGTGGCGTCCAAATGGTGTGTCTTCATCCGGCTATGCAAACTTGGTCTTCATCTCCTTCATCCTAAAGAGTGGAAAGATAAGAGGAGTCAGAAATGAGAAGAGAAGTGTGACCTATGGTTTATCTTAGTGGTCGTGTCCTACACTCAGCGTGTGCTCTGATACCATCTTGTAGCGACCCGACCTCAGATGGTCAAGTCTCTGTGCTCAGGTGTCATCCCTGGATCAGTAATGCTGACACCACACAATACTTCGAAGGATTTATAACAGAGTAGCAATCACACACTTATTACATCAAATGTCTCAAAAGAGAGCTTATTACAATAATATGGCTTAAGGCCATCTAATGCGATAACAGGGAAGGCTTGGAAGATAAAGTGAGTCCATCAACTCCAACGGCATAACTGAGCTGCACGACAACGACCTACGAACCATACTCTTCGTCTGAAAAGTCTGCAACATAATAGTTGCAGCCCGAGAACGGGTCAACACATGGAATATGCTGGCAATGTAACACAGAAGAGCAATAACAGAATAATGCTACCACTACATGCATATATGGCTGGTGGAAAGCTCTATGGTTACAGTTTTGTGAAAAAGCCAATTTTTCCCTACTACAAAGGAATCAATTTTAATTTAACTATCATGGTGGTTGAAACATCATTTGAGAAGGTAAACCCCAACTCAATGATCCCAATTAAAAGTAATTAACAACCCAACAATATTAATTTAAGAGTGTTGAGATACATGCGAATACTCAAGTACTAGATACTCAGAATTGTCCATAACCGGGGACACGGCTAACCATGATTAGAATGTACACTCTGCAGAGGTTTGCGCACTTTTCCCCGCAAGACTCGATCGCCTCCGTTGATTCTCGCACTGCATGGTGTTCGAGAGACGGATGACCGAGACACAGTCTTTCAGAAGCATTAACTCTCTACTCCGGGCAGACCATACCAAACCTACAAACCCACTACCTGCTGATCCACCTCTTCAAGAGCTTCACGCAACTTACTCAAACTATGCTAGAGCCCATAATAGCTGGCGGCTGCACACGGAAGTTTCTAGCATGAATAGACTCAGTTCCCTTTGAGCCTGGGTGGCGGTCCATAGGAGAATCACACGGTAACCCCGGGATTTCCAAAAATAAAACAGGCAATCACTGGTAACCCCAGGTGCCTCAATCCACCCAGATGTGTATTAAAGTTGCCACCTTAAGTAAACCATTAATTAACAATCTCACATCTGTCATGGATATCACTCAAACCCAATCCACGTCTACGAGCATAGCATGGCAATATAAGCATAACGTAGAAGTAACTCCCAAGGGTTTGATATGAAACAGGGTAATAGGTTCTACCTCATCAACTACTTCCCAATACCCGCATGTTAAAAGCATCCTAATCATGCAATGTTTGAGGATTGAATCTAATGCATAAAAATTGGGTATGAAAAGAGTATGATCAATGTGTTACTTGCCTTGCTGACGATCCGGGTATCCTAGAGACTCGTAGTAACACGCTTCGCACTCCGGAAATTCTAGCGCAAGCAAACAATAACATACATAAGCAACAATCAAAGATGCACAAGTAGAACTCCAAATAAAAAGAGTCTGACCGGAGAGTTCAACTTAAGAACTCCGGTTTGCAAAAAGAATCAAATCAAACAAATCAAGGAAACTCAAATGGCAAAAGAAACAACTTCGTTTTGCTATTCTGGATCTAGGTCAAATTTTACAGAAGAAAAATCTTGTTTGAGTTGATTATTCGGAAAGATTGTTTCGAGATGAAACTCCAGGCGCTTGAATCGCCTGATTCCGATAAATGAGCGAAAAGAAAAACAGGTTTGAAAATCGGATCAGAAATCGCGATCAGAATAATCGCAGAATAAATCTGATAAAAAGAAAAACGACGAACTGCTAAACGGACGAACGTTCGTTAGCATAAACTAAACAGTGAACGCGTTCGTTAGAACGAACGGACGAACGGACGTTCGCTAAACAAATAAACCGGGAAAATAAAATAAACCGATCTAGAAAAAAATTCGATCTAGGGTTTTCAAAAAAAACGAGGGGTTTATTTAAAAAAAACCCGGCACCGGGTCGGGTACCTCCGGCGGCTTGTCCGGCGGGGCGGCGGCTCCGGCGGGGCTTCGGCGACGGCGGTGGGGCTGCGGGGCTGCGGCGGGCGGCGGCGACGGCGACGCGGGGCGACGGCAGCGGCTCCGGCGGCGGCGGATCGGGGCTGCGGCGGGTGCGGCGGGTGGCGGGTGGTGCGGCGGCGGTGTGGCGGCAGGGCTGCGGGGCTGCGGCTTTATAGGGGGCGGGGGCGGCTCGGCTTGGGCGAGGGGGCGCCCGGGGGTGGAGTCCGGCTCGGACCCGCCCTCGGCGTCCGTGCCGTGTACGGCGCGCGCGCGGGGAAGGCGGGGGCGGCTGGCTGGGCCGGCCTGCTCGGCTGGGCCTTCAGCCCAGTCGGGCGCGAGGTTAATTTTTTTTTAAAAAATTCCGCCGAAGAAAAATTTCTAGAAAAATAAATAAAAACCTAAAATTTCCAAAACATGTTTTCTCCGTATAAATAAAATATTTAGAACAAGATGAACTTTTCTTGGCCCCTAAAATGCAATTTTTAAGATATGCAACATTTTTTTCTAGGAACAATAAAATCCCGAATAAATCAAATAAAATCCCAAAAATGATTTTAACATTTTTCCTCCAATATTTCAATTATTTTGGAGAAGTCATATTATCTCCCCTCATTTATTATTTTATAATGAAATATTTTTCCGGAGAGAAAATAATTAAAATGAAATCCTCGTCTCCACTATTTGATAAAAATTCAAATATGAAAATTAGAAAATTCCCAACTCTCTCCGAAGGTCCTTGAGTTGCTTAGGATTTCGAGGATTTCAAACGAAAGAGCAGTGAGATATGATATGCATGAATGATCTATGTATAACATGCCAAATTGGAAATTTGGGATGTTACATATGTTGCGTTGGTATGCCTGGAATCTATGCTTGAAATATGATATTACTTGTTGCTCTAGGATGGAGGCTCAACACCTTCCCTTTTCATGCAAATTTAATGATAATGAAACCTTAGCTTCTTATGCTAATGGTATATATAATTACTATGATGTGGAACAAATAGAAGAATTTGTTGCTTTTAAGGCTGCTTGTGAAATTGAATCTTTGTTTGAAAAGTATGAAGCTTTAGATGATGATGCTTATAGGCCTGAAAATCTTCTATACTTAGATATTGCTATGCACATTATGAATACAATTACTATATTAATGCATTTATGAAGAAATTTTCCGCTGTCCAAGAAGAGACTAATATTTTGCAGGAGCCTATGGAAGAAGAAGTTGATGAAACTGTGAGCTCATTGGGTGAAAAAGATGAGGAGGAGAGCGAAGAACAAGAGGAGGAAGAGCGGATTGATCACCCGTGCCCACCTTGTAATGAGAGTAACCCTCCAACTCATACATTGTTTAATTCCGGTTCGTACTTACCGAAGGATGACTGCTATGATGATTGCTATGATCCCATTGATTCTCTTGAAATATCCCTTTTTGATGATGCTTGCTATGCTTGTGGCCAAGATGCCAATATGAATGATGCTTATGGAGGTGAACTTGCTATAGTTCCTTATGTTATGAATGAAATTGTTGCTATTGCACCCACACATGATAGTCCTATTATCTTTTTGAATTCTCCCGACTACACTATATCGGAGAAGCTTGCACTTATTAAGGATTATATTGATGGGTTGCCTTTTACTACTACACATGATGATTTTCATGAATATAATATGCATGTGCTTGCTGCTCCTACTTGCAATTATTATGAGAGAGGGACTATATCTCCATCTCTCTATGTTTCCAATATGTTAGAATTGCAAGAATCTGCTTATACTATGCATTGGCCTTTACTATGTGTGCATGAATTGTTCTTTTATGACATGCTGATGCATAGGAAGAGAGCTAGACTTTGTTTTTTCATGATATATGTTACTTTGTGCTCACTACTAAATTACAAATCATTGTTAATTAAAAATTGGCTTTGATATACCTTGGGATCCGGGTGGATTCATTACTTGAGCACTATATGCCTAGCTTAATGGCTTTAAAGAAAGCGCTGCCAGGGAGACAACCCGGAAGTTTTAGAGAGTCATTTATTTCTATTGAGTGCTTTCATATAGTTTAAAAACAACAAAAATAAAGAGGGGAACCCAAAACTTTTCAAAAAGAGAAGTGAAAGCGAGAGAGACGAGCATTGTGAAAGTGGGGGACGTCCTTAAACTTGTTCAGGCCCATGGGAACTTTGTGAATCTTAATTACAGAAACTTTTCATCAAAAATAATTATCCCCTTGTACAATTCCATTGTATTATAAAAATAATGTGCTAAGGTTTGCCTTTAGGATGTTTACAATGCTTGTTGGTTTATACGGTGCAGGACAGAAACTTTGGCTGTAGTGAGCGATTTTACGTTTTTAAATGGAACGTCAATTGGTTCTGATTCCTTTTGCACTGTATTTCTATACAACTTTTTTATTTTTTCTAATTTTGGTAGAATTTGTGGGGTACCAGAAGTATTGTGATTGTTCAGATTGCTACAGACTGTTCTGTTTTAGACAGATTCTGTTTTTGATGCATAGTTTGCTTGTTTTGATGAAACTATCAATTTATATTAGTGGATTAAGACATGAAAAAGTTATATTACAGTAGACACAATGCAAAAACAAAATATGAATTGGTTTGCAACAGTACTGAGAGTGGTGATTTGCTTTATTATACTAATGGATCTTAGCGAGTTTTCCGTTGAAGTTTTGTGTGGATGTAGTGTCTAATCGAGGATGTTTCGATGTGAGAAGAAGGAAGAGAGGCAAAAGCTCAAGCTTGGGGATGCCCGAGGCACCCCAAGTAAATATTCAAGGAGACTCAAGTATCTAAGCTTGGGGATGCTGGGGAGGCATCCCCTCTTTCTTCAACAAGTATCAGTATGTTTCAGATTCGTTTCGTTCATGCATTATGTGCAAGTCTTGGAGCGTCTTTTGCAATTAGGTTTTTATTTTTCTTTTATGCACCATGCTGGTATGAGATAATCCTTGGTTGATTTATAGAATGCTCATTGCACTTCACTTAAATCTTTTGAGTATGGCTTTATAGAATGCTTCATGTGCTTCACTTATATCATTTGAAGTTTGGATTGCCTGTTTCCCTTTACATATAAAACCGCCATTTGTAGAATGCTCTTTTGCTTCACTTATATTTGTTAGAGTGGGGGCATATCTTTTGTAGAAAGAATTAAACTCTCTTGCTTCACTTATATCTATTTAGAGAGATGACAGGAATTGGTCATTCACATGGTTAGTCATAAAATCCTACATAAACTTGTAGATTGCTGAATATGACATGTTTGATTCCTTGCAATAGTTTTGCGATATAAAGGTGGTGATATTAGAGTTATGCTAGTGGGTGATTGTGGATTGTAGAGACACTTGTGTTGAGGTTTGCAAGTCCCGTAGCATGCACGTATGGTAACCGTTGTGTGACAAATTTGAAGCATGGGGTGTTTCTTTGATTGTCTTCCTTATGAGTGGCGGTCGGGGACGAGCGATGGTCTTTTCTTACCAATCTATCCCCCTAGGGGCATGCGTAGTAGTACTTTGCTTCGAGGGCTAATAAACTTTTGCAATAAGTATATGAGTTCTTTATGACTAATGTGAGTCCATGGATTATACGCACTCTCACCTTTCCATCATTGCTAGCCTCTTCGGTACCGTGCATTGCCCTTTCTCACCTCGAGAGTTGGTGCAAACTTCGCCGGTGCATCCAAAGCCCGTGATACAATACACTCTATCACACATAAGACTCATTATATCTTCCTCAAAACAGCCACCATACCTACCTATCATGGCATTTCCATAGCCATTCCAAGATATATTGCCATGCAACTTCCATCATCATCATATTCATGACTTGAGCATTCATTGTCATATTGCTTTGCATGATCGTAAGATAGCTAGCATGATGTTTTCATGATGTCATTGCTACGCTAGATCATTGCACATCTTGGTACACCGCCGGAAGCATTCATATAGAGTCATATCTTTGTTCCAGTATCGAGTTGTAATATCAAGTTGTAAGTAAATAAAAGTGTGATGATCATCATTATAGAACATTGCCCCATAAAAAAAAGGAAAGGCCAAAGAAGCCTAAATAAAAAAGGGGGCCAAGAAGCCCACCAAAAAAAAGAGAAAAGAAAAAGAAAAGGGGCAATGTTACTATCTCTTTTTCCACACTTGTGCTTCAAAGTAGCACCATGTTCTTCATGTAGTGAGTCTCATATCTTGTGCTTCAAAGTAGCACCATGTTCTTCATATAGATTGTCTCCTATGTTGTCACTTTCATATACTAGTGGGAATTTTCATTATAGAACTTGGCTTGTATATTCCAACGATGGGCTTCCTCAAATGCCCTAGGTCTTCATGAGCAAGCAAGTTGGATGCACACCCACTTAGTTTCTTGTGTTGAGATTTCATATAGTTATAGCTCTTAGTGCATCCGTTGCATGGCAATCCCTACTCCTCACATTGACATCAATCGATGGGCATCTCCATAGCCCGTTGATTAGCTGCGTCGATGTGAGACTTTCTCCTTTTTTGTCTTCTCCACATAACCTCCATCATTATATTCTATTCCACCTATAGTGCTATCTCCATGGCTTGCGCTCATGTATTGCGTGAGGGTTGAAAAAGCTGAAGCGCGTTAAAAAGTATGAACCAATTGCTCGGCTTGTCATCGGGGTTGTGCATGATGGGGGCATTTTGTGTGACGAAAATGAAGCATGGCCAAACTGTCGTGGAATTGTCATGGCAGATGTCCTTAGTGTCAGGACTTAGTCGCGAGGCCAACGCATCTATGTGGTACCTTGAGAGGGGTTGAGCGGAATCGAGAGACGCAACACAAGACAGGGATTTAGACAGCTTCGGGCCCCGGGAAACATCATTCGGTAAAAACCCTACATGCTGTTTGAGGCTAGGTCTCATTATGATCACGAGGTAGTCGCTGTAAACCGACTCTCCTCTTTGTGTCTAGCCCTAAGATTGTTTCTTCTTGCTTGTAGCTTCTAACTTGTCCCTCTTTGGGGAGCCCTGCCCCTCCTTATATATGTTGAAGGGGCGGTTTACATGTGGAGTCCTACTAGGATTAGGACTAGTCTATCTCTAATACAAACCGAATACAAGTCCTGGTCTTAATTCCTTATAAGGCAAATATTCCTTTCCTCTTAAACTGGCCCACAATAGTTGAACCGGCCTTCATGAACCGCCAGACAGGCCACCGGGTCTTGTTGCTCCTCTGGCCCGCCTGCCAGATTACCAATGAGCTGTAAACCGTCTGGTCTATGCAGGTCGCCGGTGAATTGCCAAGTCCGGCCGGTTTATCCTTCCGGCCGGTTTACGCCGCGGGGCATATCCCCGACATTAGCCCCCAAGTTTAGCTTGGATTTATCCATGGTAAACTTAAGCTGCAAACAAACACTAGAACAAATTTGACAGGTTGTACTCCGGGTTTAAGAATTCTTGTAGACCGACACTGATCATCCTTAAATCCTTGTTATTTTCTCCTTCTAGAAAATCCAGGTCAATAACCAGCTTCATACTCAAATTGCTGCCGTTGGTTTCTCATAGAAAAACATTGTGAAGAATAATCCACTTGAATCGGCTTCCAAAGCGCCGGTTTAAGAAATATTGGTCTTGAAATACTCATCTGATATTCAGCCGGCTTGAAGATGCAGAACTTGCCGGTTTATCATTGCCAAGAATTGTCGGGTTATAAAAACTGATAATTCCAGGTCATGATTGTTGCAGACACCGGTTCATGATTGTTGCCAACACCGGTTTATGATTATTGATGACACCGGGTTGCAGCCACAGGGTCATCATGATTGGTGACGCCGGGTCAATCTAGTTTGCTCAAACAGAGAATTTGAAAATATTTCCTGGATAATAATATAATACCTGTAGCCCCCAAGTCTTGAGTAGAACAAAGTGATGGCTTAAAACTTGCTTCAATATAAATACTGTCACTATCGAAGAAATCCATGTTGTTCATCCCAGTCACTAGCAAAAACTGAATACTCCATATTATGTAGCCCCCAAGTGCCGGGTTGTCCTGCTTGCAGCAACCTGGGACTTGTAATTGTCTTATACTCATAAAAACTTCAACCAGTGTAGCCCCCAAGGGCCGGGTCATTATGCAATAATGATCAGGGACTTTGTAAATATAATCATGTAAACTTTGAACAGCAATGGTGTAGCCCCCAAGGGCCGGCTCAGTACGATAATATTGAGCTGGGACTTGACATATGCTTGAATTGTTGACAGGAGCAATTGGCAGCCCCCAAGTATCATGGTGCATGCTTGCAGCGACATGAGACTTGCATATAACCTCAATTTGAATAATGTAGCCCCAAGTGCCGGGTTGTAAGCCTGCAGCAACTCGGGACTATTCCTTCCATTGCAGAATAAATCATATTCATCGGTAAAATAATATCCATTGCGCTAAAGCGACTTTGAAAACCTCAATCATAATACTGGTTATTGATAACCATAATAAAAATCCAGCCATGTTGGCTATTCAAGATAATATAATCCGGTATGAAAACCTTATTCATCCAATATCATAATGAAAATTCAGCCAAGTTTGGCTATTTGAATAATATAACCCAATCATTTATAAGCGCATGATTCCAATGGCGCAATCCAAATATATACTGGCGACGTATAGTCCAAAGCCAGGCCGGTTTAATAAACACCGGACAATTTCTCATCATAGACTGGCGATTTATCGTCTTAAAGCCAGGCCGGTTTAATAAACACCGGATAATTTATCATCATGCTTTATTCAACCTGTCTCTGCATACAACAAGTTTAAAGTGTCCTGGCGGTTTACCGCCGGACGGGTCATAATGCCCAACATATAACCCAGGTTTATAACCAAGGCTGTATTTAAGAATAATCAAATATGAAATATATCATACCTGTGACATTGAATCACATCGTTGGTTTACCAACTTTTTGTAGTAGAAGGTAATAACCCAAATTTTGAGTACTGATAACTCCTTCCATATTGTGTCGGTTTATGATAAACCGTACCGGGTTGTGATAAACACCGAGTATAATGCTGGCGACTTATAGTCGAAACCAGACCGGGTTAATAATCGCCGGATCATAATTAGTCATGTACTGACAACTTGTAATTGAAAGTCAAGCCGGGTTAATGAACACCGGTTTACTCCATAATAAGATGGTAACATAAAATAAAAAAAAATCAAACCGGGCAAATAGTCTTTGGATTAAGAATTGACCGTGTTCGGTCAATTGACAGTCGAACCGGTCTGTGAATTTTGCCGGTTTAAGAACACAACAAAGAAGAAATATTTATTAAAGAAAATTTCAAGCAAAGGCAATGATAAAAACCGTTTGCAAAAATATGCTATACTGAGCTGATCAGATGGTGTTACCATGGTCGGACAGGACCAAGCCCCCAATAGGAGTGACAATGATTCAAGTCAGCCAGGTCCCCAAATGATTCGTGGCATATATGCCAAATCAAGAGGCGTGGCAATGGTTCGGGTTTGACCATGCCCCCAAGTGATTTTGTGGCCTTAGGCCGACCAAGAGGCGTGACTGGTTCAGACTTGACCATGTCCCCAAATGATCTGGTGGCTGTCGCCTATCAAAGGGTGTCGCGTTGGTTCGGACACGACCAAGGCCCCCAGTGATATATAAAAAGCAAATGTCAAGGGGTAAACCGGAGGCCGCTTTAAACATAGCCACTCCGTGTAACCACGCATGATGTAAAAAAGAACAAAGACCCCGCTTTATGAAGCAGAAGCCCCCATGTGATCAATATGTTAGGCCAATAAGGCAGGATATCCGTGTTTGAACCGCGCATCATGGCAGCAGGTCCTCTTCGGTAATTTTTAACTTTTTTGCAAGAGATAAATTCTTCTTGAACCGGGATCTTGAACCGGATATGGAGAGCTTCAAAGCTTTGTGGGAGACATCTTTCACTTGAACCGGATTTTAAACCGGAATCTTCATTTTCAGCCGGAAATTTTCTGACGGCCTTTAAACTCGAACTTGCGAGAAGGTAATTCCTTTTTGAACCGGAAATTCTTAAACCGGATTTGAGAGTTTCAGTGAGACTGGCTTCCCTTGAGCCGGATTTTAAACCGGAATCCTTTCTGATGACCCGGAACTTCTTCGTTGAGCCGAGATTTTGTAATTGTCATATACTTTCCAAGCCGGAAATTTTTCTGACGGCCTTCAAATAACAGTAGCCTCCGGGACCGGGTTATCTTTCCCTCCATTGTCCTGGGGTTTATAAATTTGCTAAAACTGGCAAGACTTGTTGCGTCATATCATCGTAGCCCCCGAGTCTCAAGGTGACTCGAAGAGTTGGCTTGAGATTCTCCATATTTGACTGTCATATAAACCGGCATAACTTGTATATCATTGGTGTTGATAGCATGATGTGAATCCACAGAAGGTTGAGGTGACTGCGGTGGGTTATAAATGATCCCGTATGAGCCGTGTCAGCAACTCGGTCAATGGTTCCTTCCAACTGATGATTTGAAGCTAACCAAACTGTAGTGGCGATGACTTGTGTGCCTGTCCATTGAGCCATCCAGTGCAGACGGCGGTTGATAGTATATGATAATTTGCCTCCTATTTGTTGAAAAAACGGGCTTCCCAAGCTATGACTTGCTCATACTCAATAAACAGCTCATGCAGATAGGTGCGGCCCGGTATGTTGATGTAGACCAGGCCTCACTAGACGGACGGTAAAGACGTCCACAGTATTAGAGGTGGCTCAAACAGATGAACCGGCCGCGGTATTGTAAACCGGCGCGGACGGGCGAGCTAACCACGTCGTTTTGATGTAGTGAACAATTGTCCTGCATTAACAATATTGTAGACCAAGACAAAGATAAACTGCTCTTTTGACAAAAAATAATATGTACTAATAGAATATATTTTAGATGGATATCACCTGATGCGCCAGGCCAGAAATAATTCGCTATGAAATTGATGATCGCTTGGTGAAGTTGAAGTTGCTCACGGGTGAACCGGCCGCGGCGTGGTAAACCGGTGCGGACGGGTGAGTCGGCCGCGACGTTTGTAAGCTGGCACGGACAGGCGAGTTGTCCATGGCGTTTGTAAGGTGGTGCGGACGGGCGAGTCGGCCGGCGCATTGATGTAAACCGGACCGCGATACGCGTGTCCGCGAAGCTGCGCGGCACAGCCGAACGTGCCTCCGTGGTGTAATACCACCCCTTTTTCTTTTAATAGCTGTCGTGCATAAAATTTATTAAAAGACAGAGTAATTGTTCTCAAAAGAATTGATACGAGGAAAAAAATACTGAGAACAGATAGCACCTAACTTATTCTCCGGATGAACGCGGATACTGGTATTGGATAATGTTGTTCATAGTCCAAAGCAGGTGTACGTTGGGATCTGATGTAATATTGCTTTGTATATGTCTCAGTATCCAGACCGGAGTATCAGATTTCGAAGTTTGTGCTATCCTTAGTATTCAAGACTAGCGCTCGATCATGTAGTCTTCTTATGTCCATCTTAAACCGGCCAGACAAATAATAGTAACAAAGCTTCACCAGTATAATGGAGTAATTGATTCATCAATCTGACTAGTCTCGTCCTTCACGTGATGGATGATGGTCCCTTGTGGGAATTGTGCCATCGTTCTTTTCAATGTAGCACTAGTAGTAAGCCTTTGGAGAAAAAACATGGCACGCAAAATACAAACGCTGGTAATTTTGATCCTTTCGCAGCCTTTTGTCATCTGGTGGATTTGAACAGACTGATAACATTAATTTACCAAACAGAGTCTCAGGCCTCGCCCGTAGACGTAGCAGACCAGTCCGGATCAGATCTTGCAGGTTGAATAAGAGCTTTTGACTTCTTCCAACCGGCTCTACACTTCCTTTTTCTTGTGCACATTGATGAGGCTGACTGCTGACGCAGAGCTACACGCAAAGATGACGGCGACTCGGAGTGGCCACAGTTTAATATTCTCAGGCGCGTCCAATCAGCATAAAATACTGGAACCAAGGAAAAAAGAAAAGGCCCTGACGACTTAGATTCTTGTATGGGTCGGTCCAGAGGATCTTCCGTGTGAACCCAGGATTTGCGGCCGCCGAGAGCTGTCCACGGTGTAGTAAAAACGAGGTCAGGACAAGGTCCAAGTCGCTGTCAGTTTTGACTTTCATGCTTCCTTATCTCAGGCGTGGCTTGCATCTGTTGATTTTTTTTTCTGATCACATCCCCTTTGGCCTTGGTATTTGCTCCTGGCGCCTTGCAGCAGAACATCAAGATCGATTTGGCATAGGTTTCTTAATTGTACAGGGAACAAACGCCTGTCGGTCTCGGTGGATCGTAGGACGGTGGCAGCAAACACACATAAGCCCGGCGATCCGATGAACTTTACCGGCTCTGCGCGAAGTTACCCCATGCCGGGTTATCCTGCGAGCCTCTTCTTCGTCTTCATCAAATTAATCGCGAGCTTCTTGATCCCTAAAAAGCTCCCTTCAAGAACTCATCACCACCGTGTGCAGGCCCCACGGTGGGCGCCAACTGTCGTGGAATTGTCATGGCAGATGTCCTTAGTGTCAGGACTTAGTCGCGAGGCCAACGCATCTATGTGGTAGCTTGAGAGGGGTTGAGCGGAATCGAGAGACGCAACACAAGACAGGGATTTAGACAGCTTCGGGCCCCGGGAAACATCATCCGGTAAAAACCCTACATGCTGTTTGAGGCTAGGTCTCATTATGATCACGAGGTAGTCGCTGTAAACCGGCTCTCCTCTTTGTGTCTAGCCCTAAGATTGTTTCTTCTTGCTTGTAGCTTCTAACTTGTCCCTCTTTGGGGAGCCCTGCCCCTCCTTATATATGTTGAAGGGGCGGTTTACATGTGGAGTCCTACTAGGATTAGGACTAGTCTATCTCTAATACAAACCGGATACAAGTCCTGGTCTTAATTCCTTATAAGGCAAATATTCCTTTCCTCTTAAACCGGCCCACAATAGTTGAACCGGCCTTCATGAACCGCCAGACAGGCCACCGGGTCTTGTTGCTCCTCTGGCCCGCCTGCCGGATTACCAATGAGCTGTAAACCGTCTGGTCTGTGTAGGTCGCCGGTGAATTGCCAAGTCCGGCCGGTTTATCCTTCCGGCCGGTTTACGCCGCGGGGCATATCCCCGACACAAACTGTATGATTTTGTAGGGATAAGCTTGCTTTTGCCTTGTTGTTTTGAAAAGACATGATTGCTTTATTGGTACGCTCGAAGTATTATTGTTTTTATGTCAAATGATAGACTATTGCTTTGAACCACTCGTGTCTTAATATTCACGCCATGATTAGACACATGATCAAGATTATGCTAGGTAGCATTCCACATCAAAAATTATTCTTTTTTATCATTTACCTACTCGAGGACGAGTAGGAATTAAGCTTGGGGATGCTTATGTCTCCATCGTATCTATAATTTTTGATTGTTCCATGCCAATATTATTCACTTTCATATACTTTTTGGCAACTTTTTATATTATTTTTGGGACTAACTTATTGATCCAGTGCCCAGTGCCAGTTCCTATTTGTTGCATGTTTTTTGTTTCGTAGAAACCCAATATCAAATAGAGTCCAAACGGGATAAAAACAGATGGAGATTTTTTTGGAATATTTATGATTTTTGGGAAGTAAAATCAACGCGAGATGGTGTCCGAGGTGTTCACGAGGTAGGGGGGCGCGCCCTACCCCCCCAGGCGCGCCCCTGACCCTCGTGGTCCACCCGTAAGGCGGTTGATGCTCTTATTTTGGCACAAGAAAGATAATTTTATGAGAAAGATCTGGGCGAAAGATTCACCCCAATCGGAGTTACGGATCTCCAGATATAAAGGAAACAGTGAAGGGGTAGAATCTGAGAACGCAGAAACAGAGAGATAGATCCAATCTCGGAGGGGCTCTCGCCCCTCCCAAGCCATGGGAGCCAAGGACCAGAGGGGAAACCCTCCTCCCATCTAGGGAGGAGGTCAAGTAAGAAGAAGAAGAAGGGGGGCTCTCTCCCCCTTGCTTCCGGTGGTGCCGGAACACCGCCGGGGGCCATCATCATCACCGCGATCTTCACCAACACCGCCGTCATATTCACCAACATCTCCATCACCTTCCCCCATCTATATCCAGCGGTCCACTCTCCCGCAACCCGCTTTACCCTCTACTTGAACATGGTGCTTTATGCTTCATATTATTTTCCAATGATGTGTTGCCATCCTATGATGTCCGAGTAGATTTTCGTTGTCCTATCGGTGATTGATGAATTGCTATGATTGGTTTGAGTTGCATGTTTTATTGGTGCTGTCCTATTGTGTGCTCCGTGTCGCGCAAGCGTGAGGGATTCCTGCTGTAGGGTTTGCAATATGTTTATGATTTGCTTATGGTGGGTGGCGTGAGTGACAGAAGCACAGACCCGAGTAAGTAGGTTGTTTGCGTATGGGATAAAAGGGGACTTGATGCTTTAATGCTATGGTTGGGTTTTACCTTAATGAATCTTTAGTAGTTGCGGACGATTGCTAGAGTTTCAATCATAAGTGCATATGATCCAAGTAGAGAAAGTATGTTAGCTTATGCCTCTCCCTCAAATAGAATTGCAATAGTGATTACCGGTCTAGTAACGTAGTCAATTGCTTAGGGACAATTCCACAACTCTTGCCATCACTTTTCCACACTCGCTATATTTACTTTGTTGCTTCTTTATCTAAACATCCCCTACTTTTTATTTACGTGTTCTTTACTTTCTTGCAAACCTATCCTATCACACCTACAAAGTACTTCTAGTTTCATACTTGTTCTAGGTAAAGCGAACGTCAAGCGTGCGTAGAGTCGTATCAGTGGCCGATAGGACTTGAGAGAGTATTTGTTCTACCTTTAGCTCCTCATTGGGTTCGACACTCTTACTTATCGAAAGAGGCTACAACTATCCCGTATACTTGCGGGTTATCATCGCCTAAATGTAATCTACCTTGCTCGCATAACAAATGAGATTGCCAACTTAGGAAGTGAAGAGATGACCGACAAATTCATTATCAAGAAGATCCTTAGACCTTGGATGGAAAATATGATACTGTGTGCACTTTGATCCAAATGATGCCCAATTACAAAGATCTCAAGCCCACGGAAGTCATTGGTAGAATTGTTGCTCATGAGATATCACTCAAGGATAAGGAAGAGCTTCACAATAAGTCAAGTGGTGCTTCCAAAGCTTCAAGTGATGCCCCTACAACATCAAGTGATAAGCAAGTCTCCGATGAAGAATTGAGGTTAATGGTGGAGAACTTCAACAAATTCTACAAGAATAGAAGCAAAGAGAGAAGCTCCATGTCAAGGTCCTATAATGACAAAATATCTTCTAGTCGTGATCATAATTGCTACAATTGTGGAAGACCCAGACACTACTCCAATGAGTGTACGACTCCCTACAAGAAAAGAGAGGACTCACAAAAAATAAGAATTAGGAGAGATGAATCACCCGAAGAGAGAGAAGGAGTAGATATGATCATTATGAACGAAGACCCTCTCGAAGAAGCAAGGATTCGGAAAGCAAGGACAAGTTTAAGGGCATCCTTTGCCTTAGGATTTTGGTGATGATGACAACACACGTGGACTAATTGTGCGCCATAGTTTTCTCAGGTTCACATGGTGTGGTGCAAGACAGTTAGGTCTTCCCTCTATGTGGAAAAGATCGAAGATGGAGTTTCCGATGTTTTTATTCCTTTGGTCGTAGGATATCCGTACTATTAAGAGGGAATCCTCATCGGAAGGTATTGGGTGAATCACTTCACGTACACATTATTTGCACCCACCATATACCTTCTGTTTCAAGGAGAGAGAGGTTCCCCACTGCCCTCTAGCATGTGCAGTCCTGCCCATGGTGGTAGTACCGCTCCATCGAGCGGTTGTACCGCTAGGCGGTAGTTCCGGTCTGACCACCGCTCCAAGTACTGCTCAGGGGTGATTCCCTTTTGTACTGGGTACGGTGGTAGACCGGTGGTGGAACGGAAGTACCGGTTTGTCTTGATAAACCAGTACTACCGGTGTCCACGGTGGTTGTACCGCCTCAGACTCCATCACCCAGGAACTGCCAGCCCAGCGGTAGCTCCGGCCCTACCACCGCTCCAACTACCGGCCTGAGGTGTAAACCTTCTGGATGTATGCGGTAGTTGAGAGGTAGTGGAGTGGTAGTTCCGGTTTATTCCGATAAACCAGTACTACCGGGTGCGCCACTGGAAGTACCGCCCTGGTGCCCTAGGAGGGATTCCCCGCATTCACCGGTTGTACCGGTGTCTAGTGCCGAAGTACCGGTCCCATGCTTTTCTGCACATAACGGTTGGATCTTAGGGGGGCCTATTTAAGGAGGTGCTTCTCCTACCTCTCACCTCTCTCTCTCCTCCATTACTGCCATTGAAGCTCTCTTGCCCGATCTCTCTCCCTAGCCACTCAAATTCATTGATTTGCTAGGGACTGAAGGAGGAGACCTAGATCTACACTTCCACCAAAGGATATTTGATTCCCCCATACTTTATTGTGTGGATTTTGTTACTCTTGGGTGCTTGGGCACCCTAGACGGAAGAGGTCACTTCGGAGCCACATTCCATTGTCGTGAAGCTTCGGGGTTTCGTTGGTAGCCTCCAATTAAGTTGTGGAGAGAGCCTCAACCTTGTTTGTAAAGGTCCGGTTTCCGCCTTCAAGGGCACCAATAGTGGAATCACGACATCTTGCATTGTGTGAGGGCGTGAGGAGAATACGGTGGCCCTAGTGGCTTCTTGGGGAGCATTGTGCCTCCACACCGCTCTAACGGGGACGTACTTCTCTTTAAAAGGAATGAACTTTGGTAACACATCCTCGTCTTCACCGGCTCCACTTTTGGTTATCTCGTACCTTTACTTGTGCAAGCTTATTTGTGTCATATCCCTTGCTTGCTTGTGTACTTGTTGTTGTTGCATGAAATAGGTTGCTCACCTAGTTGCATATCTAGACAACCTACTTTGATGCAAATTTTAATTTGGTAAAGAAAAGTTTAAAAATTGTTAGTTGCCTATTCACCCCCCTCTAGTCAACTATATCAATCCTTTCAATTGGTATCAGAGCCTCGTCTCTTTATTAAGGACTTTGCCATCCGAAGTGTATGGTTGACACCGTAGACGGTAGTGAGGAGCACTCCGGTGTGAATCCGAGCTCGTCTACGGGTGATGGGGGAACCACGGTTTCTCATGAGGAATTCAATGTGGCTTTGGACACATTGAAAACCTCCATGACAACCGAGGTTGAAAGCATGTTTAATAAATTCTTGTAAGGACTTAAACTATCTACCTCGCCGTTGATAGTGGGTGATCCCACTAACAAGGTGACGGATGCTAACTCCGACAAGGGGGAAGCTACTAGTGAAAAGGGTCCTTCTACTAGCGGTAGAAATGGCACCGACATCTTTGCGCATGTGGAACCTCCAATTTATGGAGGACCGATTCCTTCCACTCATTTAAATCATGCCGACCCTCCTCCTAAGGTTGTGAAAAATGAGGATTTTGATTCTTGGGTTTATCGCTTCAAGCATCATTTAAATCATGTGAATACTAATCTTTGGAGAATCATTGAAGAAGGTTTTCATCCTCATGACCGAAGCAACTTCACCCCTAGAGAAGCCGTGGATAATAAATTCAATGAGAATGCTCTCTTCATCATTCAAGATGCAGTTCTTCCCGAAGATATCCCTCATCTTCGACCCTTCGCCATGGCCAAAGATGCATGGCATTGTGTTGTTTCCCTCTATAAGGGAAGCGCAAGCATTCAACGCTCCAAATATGAAGTGGTGCAAGATGAAGCCGATGAGTTTGCAATGAAAGAAGATGAAGAACCTCGTGAGCTCTTTCGGAGAGTAACCAAACTTGCGGTCTCACTACGAGATCATGGGAGCAAGGACACAGATGACAACTGGATCAAGCGCAAGTTCCTCAAAGCAATGATGCCCTACTACAAGGCCTTGTCCTCCGTCATCCATCAAAGACCGGACTTCCACTCCTTGACCTCAAATGAAGTGTTGGATGAGTTTGTGGCAATGAGGATCTTGGACAAGACCGCCAACAATGTGGTGTTGCATTCTCAAAGAGCAAAGAAGCCCAACCTTGCTTTGAAGGCCAAGGTTATTGTGGAAGAAGAGGAAGAAGAGGAAGATGAGGAGAGCAACCCCGAAGATACAAAATATGATTATCATGAGCACATGGCTATTGCTTCAAGGCAATTTTGGAGCAAGAAGAACACAAGGCCCAACTTCAACAAGAACAACTCAAGTGGGTTCAAGGGCAAGCAACGTGTGAGAACATGTTACAATTGTGGCAATGTGAGCCACTTTGTTGTGGATTGCCCTTACGAGAAGCGGGAAGACAATGGTGGCAAGCTCATCCGAAAATACAAAGCCAAGTCCTTCCCAAACAAGAACAACTTCACCAAAAAGACTCCTACTTGAGGGTTGGTGGTCCAAGAAGAATACCATGAGGATGACGATGATGATGAAGATAGTGAAGCCATGGCCATGGCCTCCGTTGCCATTGCCACAACTCCGCGGGTGTCCCTCTTCAACTCGCCCAATGAGAACATCACCGCCAAGTGCCTCATGGCTAAAGCCACCAAAAAGGTAACCCCCAACATCAAAACCACCATCACTACTAATCCTCCCTTTACAGAGGGCATTGATGAAAGTGAGGGGTTTAATGAGGAAGTAAATGAATTTGAGTATTTTATGAGTGAGCTCAAGGGCAAATCCAAGAAGCACTTCGTTGCTCTCTTGGAACAACTTGGTGAAGCCAATGACATGATCGAGGCTCATGAAGAAACCATCTCTAAGATGGAAGGTCATAGTCATGACTATGCCGATGAGATATCAGATCTCTCTAATGCTCTTGAGGAAGAGCGTGGGCATCGTTTGGCTCTTGAGGAGTCACACAACAATGACCATGCTAAGTTAAAGAAAGATCTTGATCATGCTCTTGTTGTATCTCGTGTGCTAACTTACGAGAAGGCTAAACTTGGCGTTGACCATGCTAGACTCAAGGAGGAGTTTGATATACTCGACAAGGCCCACAAGGTCTTGAAGGGTGCTCATGCTAGCCTCAAGGAGTCTCATGATCAACTCCAAGTGAAGCTAACCAAGGAAAAAGCCACCTTTCCTCATATGGTATTAATTGATAATGCAAATGCCACTAACCCGTGTTGTGAGCATGTGCATCTTGTGGAGGAGAATGCCAAGTTGAAGGAGCAACTTGAAAAAGGCCTTATCACGTGCACAAGGTGAGAAGAACCTCAATGACCTTTTGAGCAATCAAAAGGAAGTTGTGGCCAAGGAGGGAGTTGGGTTCGTACCTAAGTCCAAGAACAAGAAGAAGAACGACAAGGCCAAACGACCTCCCCCTCTCAAGCAAAATTTTGTGAAGGAGGGAGAGGGTGTTCCTAAGGAGAAGAAGAACAATGTGAAGGGTGGTAATGTCAAAAAGGGCAATGCCACCCCTTCCAACAAAGCCGGTGACTTTAACCCTTCTTATGTGTTGTGCCGTGCTAGTGATGGGCATGTTTATGCTAAATTTGTTGGTTCTCCTTATGAGTACATTGAATGATCTATTTTGGTTCCTAAGACCCTTGTTACTAACATCAAAGGACCCATTACAAAATGGGTACCTAAAACCAAGCATTGGTCTCTTGTAGGTGTTTGCTTCCGGTGGGGGATCATGGTTGCTCGATAGTGGAGCAACAAATCATATGACCGGAAGCAAGGACTTGGTGGTGGACGTGCACAAGATTCCTTCTATGCCCACCAACATTGAGTGGGGTGATGCCTCGTCTTCTAAGGTATTGGGTCTTGGCAAGGTTGTCATTTCTCATGATCTAACGATCGAGAAAGTCATGCTTGTTGAGTCCCTTGCTTTCAATATACTTTCCGTTCGTCAACTTGCACTCATGGGCTTTGCCACTTTCTTTGATATTGATACTGTGGCCCTCTTGTGGAGCAAGACTCTTAAAGTAGCCTTCGTTGGGCATGTCGAGAACGGTCTTTATGTGATTAACTTTTCGGAGCGACCCACTAAGACCGCGACATGCCTAATGGCTAAAGTTGATGTGAGATGGCTTTGGCATCACCGTTTAGCCCACGTCAATATGAGATCTTTGCAAAGTCTTCTCAAGGGGGACCATGTCCGTGGACTAACAAATGTTAGTTTTGCCAAAGATCGTGCTTGTAGTGCTTGTATGGAAGGAAAGCTTCATGAGAAGGCTCACCCTCCCATGACTATCATCTACTCGAAGAGACCCTTGGAGCTCCTTCACATGGATCTCTTTGGGCCTCCATCCTTTGATAGTCTTGGAGGTAGAAAGTATTGCTTGATGATTGTGGATGATTATTCAAGATACACTTGGGTATACTTCTCCAAGAGGAAGAGTGAGACTCAACAAACCGTCATCGACTTTGCAAATGAAGCTCAACGACATGATGCAAAGATCTTGACAATAAGAGTGATGAGGGGATCAAGCATAAATATTCTGCACCATAACCGGACTCATTGAGGAGACGTGTAACGTAGAGTTTGACGAGAATAATGGCTCAAGTGGAGCAAAGTGGTACTTGTGATGTAGGTGATGAAATTCCTCCCCAAGCCATAAGAAGAATGGGTGTGGGTCATATCCTACCCATTAAGGAACCCCTTGTGGCCGAAGGAGAATGACAATGCTCCACTCAAGTGGAGCCATCACCAACCCAAGACCCACACGCTTCCGAAGAACAAAGTGAAGGCCCTCAACCTCATGAACAAGATCAAGGGCAAGCTCAACCTCAAATGATGAACAAGGTCAAGTTCTCCCCTTCGAGCAAGTTCAAGATCAAGAGCAAGCTCAAGATCTAGAACAAGTTCAAGATGACGCTCAATATGATCAAGTTACCCCTCCTCCTTCCACATCCGAGGAGGAACTAAAGAGTCATGCCGCAAAGATTGCTTCCAAGCTCACCACCAAAGGTCATCTCATGGAGAATGTGGTTGGAAGCCTAAGAAAGGGGGTAAGCACTCGTAGACAATTAGCAAACTATTGTGAACATCACACATTTGTCTCTTGTGTTGAACCCCAAAAGGTCTATGAGGTGCTCGAAGATCCGGATTGGCCCAATGCTATGCATGAAGAACTTAACAACTTCGAGTACAACAAGGTATGGAGATTGGTGCCAAGGCCATCGGGGAACCACAATGTCATCGGAACCAAGTGGATATTCAAGAACAAGCAAGACGCTCATGGGACCATCGTTCGCAACAAGGCAAGATTGATAGCACAAGGCTACTCCCAAGTCGAGGGTATCGACTATGGTGAAACCTTTGCTCCCGTTGCTCGCCTTGAATCCATTCATTTGTTGATTGCTTATGCTTCCCATCACAACTTTAAGTTACAACAAATGGATGTGAAGAGTGCTTTTCTTAATGGTCCTATTAATGAGTTGGTTTATGTCAAGCAAGCCCCCGGGTTCGAGGAACCCTACTTCCCCAATCATGTGTATCAACTCGATAAGGCACTCTATGGCCTTAAGCAAGCCCCACGTGCGTGGTATGACCACCTTACCGAGTTGTTGCAAGATCGTGGATTTGAGGTTGGGCAAATCGACCCCACTCTTTTTACTAAGAAGGTCAAAGGGGAGTTGTTTGTGTGCCAACTATATGTTGATGATATTATCTTTGGTTCCCCTAACAAAGCTTTCAATGAGGAATTTGCTGCTCTCGTGACCTCGAAGTTCAAGATGTCTTCGATGGGAGAGTTGAAGTTCTTCCTCGGTTTTGATATCAAGCAAAGAAGAGAAGGTACCTTCATCAACCAAGCTAAATACACTCAAGACATGCTAAAAAGATTCAAGCTAAGTGATTCAAGCCGGCTACCACTCCAATGCCCACCAAGTGCCAACTTGACATTGATCCCAATGGTAAAGCGGTGGATCAAAAGGTATATCACTCCATGATTGGCTCCTTGCTTTACCTTTGTGCATCTAGACTGGATATCATGTTGAGTGTGGGAATTTGTGCACGGTTTCAATCCGCACCCAAGGAAAGCCACTTTGTGGCGGTCAAGCGAATCTTCCGATATTTGGCTCATACCCTAAACTTTGGCTTATGGTACCCAAGAGGAGCAAACTTCAAGCTTGAAGGATATTCAGATGCCGATTGGGCGGGAGACAAAGTGGATAGGAAGTCCACTTCCAGAGGGTGCCAATTTCTTGGTTGCTCTTTGGTGAGTTGGTCTTCTAAGAAGCAAAGTTGTGTGTCTCTCTCGTCCACCAAAGCGGAGTATGTGGCGGCCGGTAGTTGTTGTGCACAACTCTTATGGATGAGGCAAGCTTTAAAGGATTACGGTGTCATTTGTGACAAAGTGCCTCTTTGGTGTGACAATGAAAGTGCCATCAAGATTTCTCTCAACCCTGTGCAACGCTTCAAGACAAAACATATTGAGATTCGGTATCACTTCATCCGGGATCATATTAGGCGAGGGGAGATCAAGCTCAAATATGTCAACACTCATGATAACCTTGCAGATATTTTCACGAAGCCCTTGGATGAAGCAAGATTTCACGAGTTAAGGCATGAGCTAAATATCATTGATTCGAGCAATGTGACTTGAACCCTTGCACACCCCACCACACTCTTCATGTTATCTCGTTTAGGTGTAGGCATGGACATAGGGGGAGTGTTGCTCTCTCAATGAACTCTCCCTCCCCCCATTATGCATAAATTGATCAAGTCTTTCACATTCGCCATTTTTGATGGTTCTTGTGCTTCAAAGAAGAGTTGTGGTCATGGGCCCAAGGATAATTCTTCGCGGTGCCATACCCTCTTAACTCAAACATAGGTGGCTTCAGCCACTGCCCTTGTGCTTAGGTGTTTTTCCTTGTTGGGAGTTTTCGTTTACCTAGATGTTTGAATTCTCTAAAGAGTGGCTTTTCTTGGTTGCTTCTTGCACTCTTGAGAGTCTTCTTCATCATATTACAGTGACCTGCTTCTATCCTAAGCCTTCTTATCCCAAGCCATCCTTTCCAAATGTACACAAGTTGATCTCCTTGTGCTTGGGATGTAGCAACCTTGCGGTACAATCGATGGTTAGACCGGTTCTACCGGTCTTCCCCTCTGTTGTTCAGTCTCAGCGGTACTTCTGGTCCTGCACGAGCGGTTCTATCGCTCCTGCCTGTACCAGTACTTTTGACCGGAACTACTGGTGTTTGGACGCGGTACTTGATACGTCTCCAACGTATCTATAATTTTTGATTGTTCCATGCTATTATATTACCCCTTTTGGATGTTTATGGGCTTTATTTTACACATTTATATCATTTTTGGGACTAACCTACTAACCGGAGGCCCAGCCCATATTGCTGTTTTTTTGCCTATTTCAGTATTTCGAAGAAAAGGAATATCAAACAGAGTCCAAACGGAATGAAACCTTCGGGAGCGTGATTTTTGGAACGAACATGATCCGGAGAGCTTGGAGTGCAAGTCCAGAAGCTTCCGAGGAAGCCACGAGATAGGAGACTGCCCCCCCTGTAGGGTGCGCCCCCTGTCTCATGGGCCCCTCGGGAGGCCACCGGCGTACTTCTTTCTCCTATATATACCTATGTACCCCGAAAACATCCAGGGGCACCACGAAACACAATTTCCACTGCCGTAACCTTCTGTATCTGCGAGATCCCATCTTGGAGCCTTCGTCGGCACTCTGCCAGAGGGGGAATCAACCACGGAGGGCCTCTACATCAACATCCTTGCCCCTCTGATGAGTTGTGAGTAGTTTACCACAGACCTACGGGTCCATAGTTATTAGCTAGATGGCTTCTTCTCTCTTTCTGGATCTCATTACAATGTTCTCCCCCTCTCTTGTGGAGATCTATTCGATGTAAACTCTTTTTGTGGTGTGTTTGTCGAGATCTGATGAATTGTGGGTTTATGATCAAGTTTATCTATGAATAATATTTGAATCTTCTCTGAATTCTTTTATGTATGATTGAGTTATCTTTGCAAGTCTCTTCAAATTATCAGTTTGGTTTGGCCTACTAGATTGGTCTTTCTTGCCATGGGAGAAGTGCTTAGCTTTGTGTTCAATCTTGCGGTGTCCTTACCCAGTGACAGAAAGGGTTGCAAGGCACGTATTGTATTGTTGCCATCGAGGATAACAAGATGGGGTTATCATATTGCATGAGTTTATCCCTCTACATCATGTCATCTTGCTTAATGCGTTACTCTGTTCTTATGAACTTAATACTCTAGATGCAGGCAGGAGTCGGTCGATGTGTGTAGTAATAGTAGTAGATGCAGGCAGGAGTCGGTCTACTTGTTATGGACATGATGCCTATATACATGATCATGCCTAGATAATCTCATAACTATGCGCTTTTCTATCAATTGTTCGACAATAATTTGTTCACCCACCATAATACTTATGCTATCTTGAGAGAAGCCGCTAGTGAAATCTATGGCCCCCGGGTCTATCTCTTATCATATTTGCTTTCAATCTACTTTTATTTGCATCTTTACTTTTTGCATCTATATTACAAAATACCGAAAATATATTTATCTTATCATACTATCTTTATTAGATCTCACTTTCGCAAGTGGCCGTGAAGGGATTGACAACCCTTTTATTGTGTTGGTTGCGAGTTCTTAGTTTGTTTGTGTAGGTGCGTGGGACTTTTGAGGAGCCTCCTACTGGATTGATACCTTGGTTCTCAAAACCGAGGGAAATACTTATGCTACACTTGCTGCATCACCCTCTCCTCTTCGAGGAAAACCAACGCAAGCTCAAGACGTAGCAAGAAGGATTTCTGGCGCCGTTGCCGGGGAGGTCTTCGCTCAAGTCAAGACATACCAAGTACCCATCACAAACCCATCTCCCTCGCATGTACATTATTTGCCATTTGCCTCTCGTTTTCCTCTCCCCCACTTCACCCTTGCCGTTTTATTCGCCCTCTCTTTCCCAATCTCCTCCTCTCTTTTTCGCTCGCTTTCTTCCGCCTTGCTTTTGTTTGCCGCTATATCTGAAATTGGGGAGATTATCGTTGATATGGACAATAATGATAACACAGAAAATCCCGAGGCTCCGGCCGATGAACCCCCTATCTTGCATACTAAAAAGTTTCGAATCGGTAGTGGTAACATCATTGGCAAAGGTGTTATTCAAGATTTCTTTACTTGTGTCGGTGCTTTACCTTCCATGGGCGGTTCTATTCTTCGTAGAACTAGTAGTCTTGCGGATGCTATCGCTATGCTCGTAGTCGAACTTGAAAGACAATTTATGCATTTGCATCCTTGCATACAAAGAATTTTCCTAGAATTCTCTAATATTGAGCATTCTTCTGTTAAGCGCGCTGTTACTATATTTTTGGCTCATGAGTTTAGATTTATCATAAGAGAGACCAAAGAAATCTTTGCACACTATAGGGTGGACGCCGGTCGTCCTCCCATAGAGGCGATCCTCTATGATCAAGAGGAAATTAGGCGTTTTCAATCTTCAGACTATGTTGCTTTTAATAAAAACCTTAGAAAAAAGGTTCCTACCAATGTCTTGGTTGATTGCATTAACGAGCTTAATAATGATTTTTCCCTTCGAAACAATGAGCTAGGATACTCTCTTGAGTATAGGCTCACAAGATTTTGCCAAAAGAATGCTTTTAGTGATGAAATAGTTGTGCACTATGAAGGGCCAAAGGAGGAACCCGTTCCTCCTGTGATTGATCTTGGGGATCTTTGTCCCACTAAATTTAACCCTTTTGATTACTTTTGCTTTCCTCAAAGGAAACTTGCTGCCGAACGTAGAGAATATGAGATGAGCTTTCAAGATCTATCTTATTATTACGGCACTACTTAGATCTATCTTTGCTTTTATGCCTAGCTAGGGCGTTAAACGATAGCGCTAGTTGGGAGGCAACCCAATTTTCTTTATGTTTTTTGTTTTTGCTCCTGTTTAGTAATAAATCTTGCATCTACCTTCTGGTTAGATGTGTTTTTATCTTTTAATTAGTTTGTGCCAAGTAGAACCTATAGGATAACCTACGATGATAGTTGATTTGATTCTGCTGAAAAACAGAAACCTTGCACTCACGAATATAATTTTGTTAAATCACAGGAACGTGATTTTGCGTTGATTCTTTTTGATGCTTTTCAATAAACAAATTGTCCAGGACTTCCTATTTTGGTAGGATTTTTAGAGTTTCAGAAGTTTGCGTTAGTTACAGATTGCTACAGACTGTTCTGTTTTTGACAGATTCTGTTTTTCGTGTGTTATTTTCTTATTTCAATGCATCTATGGCTAGTAAATTAGTTTATAAACCATAAGGAAGTTGGAATACAGTAGGTTTAACACTAAATTAAATGAAGAATGAGTTCATTGCAGTACCTTATGTGGTGGTTTTGTTTTCTTTCACTAACGGAGCTTATAAGATTTCCTGTTGAGTTTTGTGTTGTGAAGTTTTCAAGTTTTGGGTAAAGCTTTTATGGACTATGGAATAAAGGGTGGCAAGAGCCTAAGCTTGTGGATTCCCACGGCACCCCAAGATATTCAAGAATAGACAAAAGCCTAAGCTTGGGGATGCCCCGGGAAGGCATCCCCTCTTTCGTCTTTGTTCATTGGTAACTTTACTTGGAGCTATATTTTTATTCACTACATGATATGTGTTTTGCTTGGAGCGTCATGTATTATATTAGTCTTTGCTTTTTAGTTTACCACAATCATCCTTGCTGTACACACCTTTTGGGAGAAGCCTATTTGATTAGAATTTGCTAGAATACTCTATGTGCTTCACTTATATCTTTTGAGCTTGATAGTTTTTGCTCTAGTGTTTCACTTATATCTTTTAGAGCACGGTGGTGTCTTAATTTTGAAGAAATTGCTAGTCTCTCATGCTTCACTTATATCATTTTGAGAGTCTTTTAGAACAGCATGGTATTTGCTATGGTTTTAAATTTGGTCCTAGAATGATGAGCATCCAAGTTTGGTATAATAAAAACTATCATAGAAAGTGAATTGGATGCTAGGATCAATTTGATGCTTGATAATTGTTTTGAGATATGGAGGTAGTGATATTAAAGTCATGCTAGTTGGGTGATTATGAATTTAAAGAATGCTTGTGTTGAAGCTTGTGATTCCTGTAGCATGCACGTATGGTGAACCGCTTTGTGATGAAGTTGGAGCACAATTTTATTTATTGATTGTCTTCCTTATGAGTGGCGGTCGGGGACGAGCGATGGTCTTTTTCTACCAATCTATCCCCCTAGGAGCATGCGCGTAGTACTTTGGTTTTTGATGACTTCTAAATTTTTGCAACAAGTATATGAGTTCTTGTGATTAATGTTGAGTCCATGGATTATACGCACCCTTCCACCATTGCTAGCCTCTCTTGTACAACTTTCGCCGGTACCATATACCCACCATATACCTTCCTCAAAACAGCCACCATACCTAGCTATTATGGCATTTCCATAGCCATTCCGAGATATATTGCATGCAACTTTCCACCGTCCCGTTCATATGACACGCATTACTTTTGTCATATTGCTTTTTGCATGATCATGTAGTTGACATAGTATTTGTGGCAAGGCCACCTTCATAATTTTCATACATGTCGCTCTTGATTCATTGCATATCCCGGTACACCGACGGAGGCATTCACATAGAGTCATATCTTGTTCTAGCTTTGAGTTGTAAATCCATAAAAGTGTGATGATCTTCATTATTAGAGCATTGTCCTAGTGAGGAAAGTATGATGAAGACTATGATTCCCCCACAAGTCGGGATGAGACTTCAGACTTTATAAAAATAAAAAAAGAAAAGAAAGAAAAAAAGAGAAAGGCCAAAAAGAAAAAAAAGAAGGCCAAAGAAAAAGAAAAAAAAGAAAAAAGAAAGAAGAAAAAAATAAAATGAGAGAAAAAGAGAGAAGGGACAATGCTACTATCTCTTTTTCCACACTTGTGCTTCAAAATAGCACCATGATCTTCATGTTAGAGAGTTCTCATATGTTGTCACTTTCATATACTAGTGGGTATTTTTCATTATAGAACTTGGCTTGTATATTCCAATGATGGGCTTCCTCAATAGTGCCCTAGGTCTTCGTGAGCAAGCAAGTTGGATGCATCCCACTTAGTTTCTTTTGTTGAGCTTTCATATATTTATAGCTCTAGTGCATCTGTTGCATGGCAATCCCTACTCACTCACATTGATATCTATTAATGGGCATCTCCATAGCCCGTTGATATGCCTAGTTGATGTGAGACTATATTCTCCTTTTTTGTCTTCTCCACAACCACCATTCTATTCCACATATAGTGCTATGTCCATGGCTCACGCTCATGTATTGCATGAAAGTTGAAAAGGTTTGTGATTATTAAAGTATGAAACAATTGCTTGGCTTGTCATCGGGGTTGTGCATGATTAAATACTTTGTGTAATGAAGATAGAGCAACAGCCAGACTATATGGTTTTGTAGGGATAACTTTCTTTAGCCATGTTATTTTGAGAAGACATGATTACTTTGGTTAGTATGCTTGAAGTATTACTATTTCTTATGTCAATATGAACTTTTGTTTCGTATCTTTTGGATCTGAACATTCATGCCACAATAAAGAAAATTACATTGAGAATTATTCTAGGTAGCATTCCACCTCAAAAATTTCTTTTTTATCATTTACCTACTCGAGGACGAGCAGGAATTAAGCTTGGGGATGCTTGATACGTCTCCAACGTATCTATAATTTTTGATTGTTCCATGCTATTGTATTACCCCTTTTGGATGTTTATGGGCTTTATTTTACACATTTATATCATTTTTTGGACTAACCTACTAACCGGAGGCCCAGCCCATATTGCTGTTTTTTTTGCCTATTTCAGTATTTCGAAGAAAAGGAATATCAAACGGAGTCCAAACGAATGAGACCTCCGGGAGCGTGATTTTTGGAACGAACGTGATCGGGAGAGCTTGGAGTGCAAGTCAAGAAGCTTCCGAGGAAGCCACGAGATAGGAGGCCGCGCCCCCTGTAGGGCGCGCCCCCTGTCTCGTGGGTCCCTCGGGCGGCCACTGACGTACTTCTTCCTCCTATATATACCTATGTACCCCGAAAACATCCAGGGGCACCACAAAACACAATTTCCACCACCGTAACCTTCTGTATCCGCGTGATCCCATCTTGGAGCCTTCGTCGACACTCTGCCGGAGGGGGAATCAACCACGGAGGGCCTCTACATCAACATCCTTGCCCCTCTGATGAGTTGTGAGTAGTTTACCACGGACCTATGGGTCCATAGTTATTAGCTAGATGGCTTCTTCTCTCTTTTTGGATCTCAATACAATGTTCTCCCCCTCTCTTGTGGAGATCTATTCGATGTAAACTCTTTTTGCGGTGTGTTTGTCGAGATCCGATGAATTGTGGGTTTATGATCAAATTTATCTATGAATAATATTTGAATCTTCTCTGAATTCTTTTATGTATGATTGAGTTATCTTTGCAAGTCTCTTCGAATTATCAGTTTGGTTTGGCCTATTAGATTGGTGTTTCTTGCCATGGGAGAAGTGCTTAGCTTTGGGTTCAATCTTGCGGTGTCCTTACCCAGTGACAGAAAGGGTTGCAAGGCACATATTGTATTGTTGCCATCGAGGATAACAAGATGGGGTTTATATCATATTGCATGAGTTTATCCCTCTACATCATGTCATCTTGCTTAATGCGTTACTCTATTCTTATGAACTTAATACTCTAGATGCAGGCAAGAGTCGGTCGATGTGTGGAGTAATAGTAGTAGATGCAGGCAGGAGTCGGTCTACTTGTTATGGACGTGATGCCTATATACATGATCATGCCTAGATAATCTCATAACTATGCGCTATTCTATCAATTGCTCGACTGTAATTTGTTCACCCACCGTAATACTTATGCTATCTTGAGAGAATCCGCTAGTGAAACCTATGGCCCCCGGGTCTATCTCTTATCATATTTGCTTTCAATCTACTTTTATTTGCATCTTTACTTTTTGCATCTATATTACAAAATACCAAAAATATATTTATCTTATCATACTATCTTTATTAGATCTCACTTTCGCAAGTGGCCATGAAGGGATTGACAACCCCTTTATTGCGTTGGTTGCGAGTTCTCAGTTTGTTTGTGTAGGTGCGTGGGACTTTTGAGGAGCCTCCTACTGGATTGATACCTTGGTTCTCAAAACTGAGGGAAATACTTACGCTACACTTGCTGCATCACCCTCTCCCCTTCAAGGAAAACCAACACAAGCTCAAGACGTAGCAGTACTACCGCTGCTTCTGGAGCGGAAGTACCGCTCACAACCGCCTGGTAGGTACAGGACAGGTACTACCGCTCCTAGGAGCGGTACTACCGGTTGACATCTGGGGCGTATAAAAGGGATGTGGGCAGAAGGGGTCTTTTTCCCCTTCGTGCTCGACTTCCCCCTTTTCCCCCACGCCGCCGGTTGCTTCGTCCTTCGCCCCGGAGCGCCCTCAAGCTCTCCGGATCGGTCGTCCTTCCATCGGATCCGCTCCGTGGAGGCTGCCTCCTCTTCGATCTCTTCCATGGATACCGGTAATGACTTGTTCTTCTCTTTTTAGGGTTCCTTGTTTTGAATCCAACCCTAGGGCATTGCTTGTATTCCCCCATTTTCGACCAAATTGTTGGTGGGAGAGATCCGTATAGCCTCCTATTGCTTCCTGTGCGTGCGTAGTAATAGGAATATGGTCTATAGATTCGAGAACGGGTGGTTCCTGTTCTTCCACTTGGAGGTTCCGCTCCCAGCGGTACTACCGCTCCTTGCGAGTGGTACTACCGCCTGGGCGGTACTACCGGTGGTCCAACCGGAACTACCGGCTTCTCTGAACCTATGTACCCTGTTTCTCTTCTACCCACATATATGAAACATATTCCTCTGATCTTGTGTACATTCCTCTCATCTTTGCTGGGGTTTCTGTGTGCTGTCTGTGTGTGTGTGCAGGTGGATCTAGCTCTCGTGCTGCTTGAAATCCTTAGAATACCAAGAAGAGGGCTCGTAGAGGCAAACCTTTGGGTGACAATGAGGATGATCATGAAGTGGTGATTCCTACCAAGAGCACTCGTCGGGAGAAGTCTGCTGCTGCCAAGCAACGTGTTGCTTTGCCTATGCACAAGTGGAAGATGACGGACTGGCAAAAGTTTCGCTTTCAGGATCCATACACTGTTGCACCGAACCCCCGTTGGAACAACCCCCAGTTCCAGAATGAGTTACAGATGAGGATTGTGTCAGAAGTTTTTGAGCATCACAAGAACAAGTTCTCCCGGATGTGGTCCATTGACATCGATCATTGGAGGAACAACCTTGGCTACTTTGGAGAAGCTCTAGCAATCTGTGAGGAGTTTGATTTGATCAAGTTCATGACAGTGAACTGTGACTTTGATGTGCAGCTCATCCATCAGTTCTATGCTACAGTTCACTTCGGCTCTGATGAGGAACGCCACCTCTCCTTTATGTGTCGTGATGAGTTCTTTCATGTCCCATGGAGAGCTTTCTGCAATGCTCTTGGTTATGAGGATACCGGGATTGAGGGTCAACGTGGCATCCGTCCTCATGACCGTGCTCACCCTGGACAAGATAAAGCTTGCCCCTCTATACATCCCTGGACATGGTATTGTAGGCAAGTCCAATGATCTTTTGCCGGTCTATGACATTATGCATTGTGTGTTCCGTTGTGTGCTACTTCCCAAGGTTGGAAATCAAGATGATATCTATGGTTATCTAGTGGATTTGCTTGTGGCCATGAAGATCAAGAGGGGATCCGGTGCCACGTTTGATGTCTCCAAGTGGCTATGGGAGGAGATGTACAATATGGTGTTGTACCGCAAGGTACCAATATATGCTCCTTTTGTGATGCAGTTTTTTAGCACCGTTTGGGCAGTCCGTAGGCCAGGAGAGCCTCTCACCACTCCCGCCAACCTCACGGAGCATGAGGTCAAGCAGCTAAGGAAGAAGAAGCATAAGACTCCCCGTTTTTCTACGGACAATCATGAGGATGTGTATGCTACCTCGGATGACGAGGACTTTGAGTTGGAGCCTGGAGTCCAGCCCACCTGGGTTGAGAAGCTGACTTCCAAGATCAAGAAGACCTTTGCTTGCAGTCCCATATCCAGAAGAAGCTCTACAAGGCCCACGTTGCTGAGAAGTTGGCGCGTCGCAGGCAGATCCAGTTGATGAGGCACCTCAATGTGCCAGATGTGAAGAGTGGCTCCGAGAAGACCATCACTCCTGAGGATACTTGGTGCTTGGAGAACTGTCAGTGGTCTGATGAAGCACCTGGTTCTTCCTCTGTCCGTGTTCCTGAGGCAGCTACTGCGAGGTCTGAGGAGTCTGAGGAGGCTCAGGATCCTGACGATGATATTGATGATGATGCATCAGACAGCTCTGCGGCTACTGGCGAGGAGGTCTACTGAGCCCCGGGGCGCTAGCTTTGCTCTTTTCCTTTTTGATGTCTTGATGCCAAAGGGGGAGAGAGCTCCATTAGGTCACGGGAGTTGCATGGGTGGTTATTTGCAGTTGGTCTTCCTAGTTTATTTGCTTGCTCTTTCTAGTACTCTATGGACTTATTCTATGTTGTGATCTCGTGCATGGTGTAAGACATGTGTCGTTCAGTTTATTTATGCACTCTTCGTTCAGTAGAGTTTATTTATGCTCTCTTCGTTCAGTAGAGTTTACTTTATGTTGGTTACTATATGTTGTCTCTACTGCTTTAAGTCTATTTCAATTGTTTTGTGCTCTCTTGTTGGTCTATAAAATCCAGGGGGAGCATTCCCTAGTGTGCACACTTTGCATTCCAAAAGCAAACTCTAAATAGTGCTCACACTCAGGGGGAGCCCCTCCTTTATTTTTAGAACTCTCGGACTAATCGTGTGGTTGTCATCATCCACCAAAAAGGGGGAGATTGTAAGGGCATCCTTTGCCTTAGGATTTTGGTGATCATGACAACACACATGGACTAATTGTGCGCCATAGTTTTCTCAGGTTCACATGTTGTGGTGCAAGACGGTTAGGTCTTCCCTCTATGCGGAAAAGATCGAAGACGGAGTTTCCGACATTTTTATTCCTTCGGTCGTAGCATATCCGTACTATTGAGAGGGAATCCTCATCGGAAGGTATTGGGTCAATCACTTCACGTAGACATTCTTTGCACCCACCATATACCTTCCGTTTCGAGGAGAGAGAGGTTCCCCACTTCTCTATGGCATGTGCAGTCCTGCCCACGGCGGTAGTACCGCTCCATCGAGCGGTTGTACCGCTAGGCGGTAGTTCCGGTCTGACCACCACTCCAAGTACCTCTCAGGGGTGATTCCCTTCTGTACTGGGTACGGTGGTAGACCGGTGGTGGAATGGAAGTACCGGTTTGTCTTGATAAACCAGTACTACCAGTGTCCACGGCGGTTGTACCACCTCGGACTCCATCACCCAGGAACTGCCAGCCCAGCGGTAGCTCTGGCCCTACTACTGCTCCAACTACCGGCCTGAGGTGTAAACCTTCTGGATGTATGCGGTAGTTGAGCGGTAGTTCCGGTTTATTCTGATAAACCGATACTACCGGGTGCGCCATCGGAAGTACCGCCCTGGTGCCCTAGGAGGGGTTCCCCGCATTCACCGGTTGTACCGGTGTCTAGTGCAGAAGTACCGGTCCCATGCTTTTTTGCACATAACGGTTGGATCTTGGGGGGGGGGGGGCTATTTAAGGAGGTGCTTCTCCTACCTCTCACCTCTCTCTCTCCTCCATTACTGCCATTAAAGCTCTCTTGCCCGATCTCTCTCCCTAGCCACTCAAACTCGTTGATTTGCTAGGGATTGAAGGAGGAGACCTAGATCTACACTTCCACCAAAGTATATTTGATTCCCCCATACTTTCTTTTGTGGATTTTGTTACTCTTGGGTGCTTGGGCACCCTAGACGGAAGAGGTCACTTTGGAGCCACATTCCATTGTCGTGAAGCTCTGGGGTTTCGTTGGGAGCCTCCAATTAAGTTGTGGAGAGAGCCTCAACCTTGTTTGTAAAGGTCCGGTTGCCGCCTTCAAGGGCACCAATAGTGGAATCACGGCATCTCGCATTGTGTGAGGGCGTGAGGAGAATACGGTGGCCCTAGTGGCTTCTTGGGGAGCATTGTGCCTCCACACCTCTCTAACGGAGACATACTTCCCTTTAAAAGGAAGGAACTTCGGTAACACATCCTCGTCTTCACCGGCTCCACTCTTGGTTATCTCGTACCTTTACTTGTGCAAGCTTATTTGTGTCGTATCCCTTGTTTGCTTGTGTACTTGTTGTTGTTGCATCATATAGGTTGCTCACCTAGTTGCATATCTAGACAACCTACTTTGATGCAAAGTTTAATTTGGTAAAGAAAAGTTTAAAAATTGTTAGTTGCCTATTCACCCCCCTCTAGTCAACTATATCGATCCATTCAAGAAGTCATCAAAGAGCTACACAAGATGAAGACATCAAGCTCATGTTGGTGAGTGGGTATCCGGTTCCGACTCCGACAACCACTACGTGAGAAGCTATCACTCCGACTCCGACTATACTCAAGATGAAGGTGTTGTCGGTCTTGAACCAGTGTCATCCAACTCCTTCGACATATCTGATTCACCAAATGAAGGAATTGGAAGATGCTTCATGGCTAAAGGGCCCAAGGTATCATAGACCGAGTATCTTTGTTTTGATAGGGATGAAGATGATTTGCGTGATGATGATTTACTTGTTGATAAAACTAGTGTTGAAATTTGTAATGAACTTTCTAGTAATCATGCTAATCAAGATGAAACAAATGACAATGATATGAAGTAGATTGAGCATATAACTAACGAACTAAACACTCTTAAGTTAGCTCATGAAACAACTCAAGAGGGTCATAGAGAGATCCCAAGGACTCATGAGAAGCTATGATTTGAGAAGATTAATTTAGAGCAAGAGCATGAGTTCCTAAAAGCAATCAATGAAGATCTTCAAACAAAGTGTTCTTCTTACATTACCAGACGTGTCCTCTTGTCTACTTATATGCCGCATTTAAAATCTAGCAACAAGAGCAACAAAGATTCTTCTTCTAGTAGTAACAATAACCATGCTAAATCCAATGTTGTTGCTTCTAGTAGTTCTCTTGATTCCACTAATGATTCTCTTAGCCAAGTTACACTTGAGCAAGAAAATAGCTTATTGAACAGAATTATAGACAAAGGTGTTTACAAGAGCCTTGCCGGGAGTAAGCAATTTGAGGAAATTGTACGCAAGCAAGGAAGACACTCAAAGAATCAAGGTATTGGTTTTGAAAGGAAGTTCAATGCCAATGGAGTTGAATGGGAAGAAGATCAATACCCCAAGACGAAGGTTGTTTCTCAACAAGAGAAGTATGATCCCACTTCTTTTGAGGGAGCACAAGCTCAAGATGATCTTCCACCACACGACCACAAGCTAAAGGGCAAGGACAAGCTTCAAGAAGATATTGGCTTATTTGAAGAAGCTTCTAAGGCCATGGTCTAGTGGGTTCCCAAGACTACGTCAAGCTCTACTTCATCAAGTACTACTACAACTCCAAGTATTCTCATCAAGTTGATGCGGATCCCAAAGAAGAAGAACTAGAGTGTTCTTGAGGGTGACTCCGCCAATATACTTCACTCATATTCATTATGGAAAGGACTTGTGCAATCAACTTCCATATCTTGCACTAGTTCATGGAGTCATAAACCCTCTTGTTGGTAAGACAAGGGACAAGGTAACCTAATGCTTTCATGGACATCATCATTTGTGCAATTCACTCTATGTCTGTGGATATCCTTGTATGTTCCTTTTGGGACTGACCCACGTAGGTATTAAAAGTGCAACACTCCAAGGGATTGCTCCAAATGATCTACATCAACATTGAGCATCCATATGTTCACTATCTACATGAAGTCATCATCGAGAAAACCCAAGGTTAGTTCATCCCTCTTAGGGGGGATATCACATCTAGGGGGAGTTTTGCTCTAAAAATTGAGCTAAAGCAACTCTAATTATGTGAACACACTAACGCTTTATGTAAAAGTGCTAACCCCACTTGTGCTTAAACGATGAGTATGACCTATGATCAAATGTTCTCATTTGAGTCCTAAGTCAATATACTCATATATAGATGACCTAGTCATCACCAATTGCTTGATAGATGCTAGAATTGTTAGTGTATGCTTTGACACATGTTTCATTTGCTATATTATTGTGTGAGCTTGTTGTTTCCATATTCTCTCCATTCGAGGACATACATTTGTTGTTTCGATTGTCTTGGTTTTTATTGACCAAATGGATGTACAAGAATGCCTAAGAACTTTCTCCAGCTATCTATACTCTTCTTGTCTCAAACACTATTCATGCTATATCACAAAAATTGAACAAGTATTTTTCGGACCCTCCGGGTGAGGAGCACTCGGAGTCACCGACCCGTCAAGGGTTGCCTTCCAAAACCTTCTATTGCATTTCGGTCAGACCAATTCACTCAAACTCGGTCCCACCAAAATCATTAGGCTAATATAGGTTTTCATCTCGGTGCTACCGATTAGACCAACTCGGTCCCACCGAGTTGCTGCAACTGCACACAGTTTAGCATCTCCGTGCCACCCGTCCATTCCACTCGGTGCCACCGACAACACATGGGTATATATTCCAACAGACCCGTATGGTTGGAAAGATCTTCAAATGTTTCGAGCCCGCGCCCCATTGCTGCCGCCCCCTTGGTCTCTGGATAATCACCGTCTTCACCTGTACGTCTCAGCCGTAGGTCTCCATTGCCGTCAATGGGTATCTCCTCTGCCATTGCCGCCGTAGAGGATCGTCACCAATTTAGGGTACGATTCGATCTCCTCGTGCTTTCCCACTCCGATTCGATGCACAAGGATAATGCCTAGTATCTTGCCACGTTTGAGATCCTTCTATCCACCAAAAGTTCCTTTAGAGACGAAGAACAACCGAAATGAAACTTTTGGTCCCACCGATTGGCTTTGGCCATTGCACTAAGTACAACTCGGTGCCACCAAAATGTACTAATCGGTGAGCCCGACAGTAAAATATCAGTGAAACCCTAGCATATAGGAGTCACCGAACCACAACTCGGCCCAACCAAAAGTGTGTATTTAGACTCTGTTAGTGCTTCGATGTCATCGAGATGATCATATCGGTAGCTCCGAAATGCTTTCTGCAAAAAACTAAAACTAAAGTTTGGACTCAAGTTTTTTGAAAAACTGTCTGCTTTTTGTGATACTCATCTACTCTGGCCATACCCATCTATTCATAGGGTCAGCTTTGCAAGATGTCAGATGCCAATGATAGCCAGAATTAGTCAGAGCACAATGTCAATCTCAGTGAGGGTACAAGCCCTAGTGGCAGCTATGATGGTGGCAGTAGAAGCACTCATAGTAACTTGCCGAAGGATGCAACCAGAACAAGGAAGAAGAGAACCTTAGAGAGTGAGGATGAAGACTTTGTTGTAGATGAGGAGGTCTCTTCCAAGAAGAAATCAGTTCTTAGAAAAGAATATGGCTCTACAGCTGCTACCAAGCTTGGTCTTAAGAAGAAAGCTCCTGCCAGAAGAGTTCCAATGTCAAAACCTAGGAAAACTACAGCTCCACAAGAGACAATGAATTTTACTTTGAGCAATCGGATGATGAAGGAGCTGCTGCTGGTAAGAAGAAGAAGAGGAAGAGGGCTAGGAAGACCACTGCCACTGTGCTTGGCAAGACTTCCATGAGGGAACAAGATAAAGAAGAAGAGGAGGAACCAGTTGCACCTCCTGCCAAAGCTCAGAAGCTCATGGCTGATGCCATGAAGTCAGCTGCTGCTCCCTCCAAGCCCAAACCAACACCCAAAGCTTCTGCACCCAAGAGGTCAACTAGAAACATCCCAGCTACTGAGAAGAACAAGGCCCCAGTGCCTGAAGTTCAGGATGATGATGAGCCACTAGTGCTTAGAAAATTGAAGCCCAAGATCCCAGATCATCATGATGCTCATCCAGTTGCTGAGAATATTAAGCCAGAAAGGACAAGGGACTAAGATAATGGAGGAAAGTGGATCCCTATCCAGTTAGGAGAAGGACGGCTTGTGACTAGCGTTTCCACACTAGGGAACAACAAGATTTCTATGAAAATATTTTGCTTGATAAGAAACCCATTGTTAGTGATATGAAGTGGGTGGACTGGAAGTATATAGATGCAAATGAAGACTACTTCCCCCATATTCATGAGAACTTCAGACTTGCTGGAATTGATGCTTTTCTTGGTCAGAAACTTACAAAATGGAATGATGAGATGGTCATGCAGTTTTATCCACAACACATTTCTATCTAGATGGGAGGATCACATGGATGACTGAGGGTCAGCGGTACCAGTCATCATTCTCTGAGTGGGCTACTCTCATTAATGCTCCAGAGGAAGATGAAAATGATGTTGATGTTTATGGGAAGCCTCGAATGGACCACAACACTATGGAAAATATGCACAAGGAAATTCCTTTAAAGGATCTTGAGAGTCATAAACTTGGATCATTACATCATTTGCTAGCTGGTTTGGCCACCACAAACACCATTTTGAGGCACACTCTGTTGCCCAAATCTGGAGAGGAGAGGATGATCTGTAGCCACTCCATCAATTTGCTTCACTTGTTTGACACCCCACCTCAGAAGTTCAAAGTTATGAGTTTGATTGTTGAGACAGTCAAGAGAACTGCTGCTGACCAGAAAAGGTCTTGTGGATATGCCCCTCACATTCAGATGCTTATCAACTCCAAAGTTGGTATAGATACATATCTAGTTGATCGGGAGCACATTCCTCTTCAGCCAGAGTTCAAGGACAATGTAGTGGTGATGGATCCTTCACACCCTACTTCAGTTGTGGCTCGAGAGAAGGTTGAGGCAGCAGCAGCAGCAAGAGCAGAAAAGGAAGCCAATGCACCAAATGCCCCAATAGCTAATCTCAAATCCAAGCAAGAAAAAATGACATATCTGGTGGAAGTAACACTAAGGATTGAGCGAAGTCTAGCCAACTTAGGTAAGAACCAGGAGAGCCTAGAGCGGATAGCGAAGGACAAGATGTACAATCTAGATGTCAAGGTCACAAAGATATAGTTTATTGTGGAGAAGCTGAGAGATGATGCTGAGGATGGAGATGAAGACCAACCACTGACAGGTTTCAGTCTATGCCAAGGGCACCCAGATCTTCAGCTGTGCCAGTTGCAGGCATGAGACCTACTCACTCTGCACCTGCCACTACTACTACTGTGCCACCTCCAGTATCTACACCACCAACTCAACGGACTTCAGCAGAAGCATTTGCTGAGGCAGTTCTCTCAACGCCATCTACACACACTGGAGCCACGAGCCAGAAGACCCCTTCAGTCCGGAGGATCATGCCTAGAGAGACGTATAACAATGTAGTTTTTCGACCTTTTTGGTAACTTGTTGCCAAAGGGGGAGAAAATATATAGATCATAGGCTTTGAGAGAGAGAGAGAGTGTCTCGTTCTTTTGCCACTTCATTTTTATTGCCCGTTGCTGCAATGTTTGTTTGTTTCGTGCTACTTGGTTGTTTTATGCTCGTGAGCTACTATGTTTGGTTCTGTGATTGATCATACTATGCTTAAACTATGATTTATGCTTATCTCCATGATTATGTGTGTATGATCATTCACTTATGTATTTTGTGATGCGTGCTTATTACTTCACTCATATCATTTTGTGCGCTCCACCAAGATGTATGTGACATGGAAGAGTGACCCATGATCCTAATCGATTATGCATTTTCATTCAAACGTAAATTTTAAATAATGCACAAATTTAGGGGGTGCTCTTGCTTATCACATACTTCTCAAAGCGATGATGTATTTCATTCATTTAATCATGTGTTGGAGCTTTGATATATATGTTGTCATTACCAAAAGGGGGGGATTGAAAGTGCAACTAATCCCCGGGTGGTTTTGGTAATTCATAAAAACATATAGCTCATTGAACTAATATCATTCAAGATAAATATTTTAGGATGTTCAATGATTGGCATGGCATGGACCAGAGATGTGGACCGCTCAAAATGATAAGGACAAAGTTTGGCAAAAGCTCAAGACTCTTCATTTCTATTTTAGTGATCCAAGATCACATTGAGTCCATAGGAAAGCCAATACTATTAAAAGGGATGAGGTGTTGCTTAATGGTCTACTTGCTCAAGTGCTTAGTGATATTGCTTCAAAACCCTCAGCCACTTTCTCCATCCAAATATGTCCAAAACCTAATTCCAAACTAGGCCCCACCGATTCTTCCTACTCGGAGCCACCGAGTTTACTTGACATAGCCACAACCAGAAACCCTAGTGACTCGGTCTTAGCGATACGAATCTCAGTCTCACTGAGATGGACTTGTTAGCGCTCTGTGATCTATTGCATTCACTTCGGTCTCATCGAGTTCATGCAATCGGTCTCACCAAGTGGGCTTGACAGATTCTCTCTTGCTTCTTGCTTCACTTAGGTCCCACCGAGTTGATGCAACAGCGCCACCAAGATGATGTTTTCCCTAAGCCCTAGCACATCGGCCCCACTGAGTTGTTCTAGTCGGTCCCACCGAGATTCCTAACGTTCATATTTTTGAACAAATCGGTCTCACCGAGTTTTCTGATCGGTGCCACCGAGATGGGTCAAAAGTGTGTAACGGTTGGATTCTGTGTGGAGGCTATATATACCACTAATTGCTTGTATCTGCGTTGGTATTTCCCCGAAGAGGAGAGGATGATGCAGCACAACAACAGTAAGTATTTCCCTCAGTTATTGTAGCAACCAGACCTCAAACAGTCTGATCTCTGTGCATTAGTGTCATCCGTGGATCGGTAATGCTGACACGCACAATACTTGAAGGATTTATAACTGAGTAGCAATCACACACTTATTTCATCGAATGTCTCAAAAGAGAACTTATTACAATAAATATGTCTTAAGGCCATCTAATAACGATAACATCGGAAGACTTGGAAGATAAGAGAGTCCATCAACTCCAACGGCATCACTGAGTATACGATCACGACCTAAGGCACCTTACTCGTCGTCTGAAAAGTCTGCAACATGAACGTTGGAGCCCTAAAACGGGTCAGCACATGGAATATGCTGGCAATGTAACACATAGAGAGTAATGAGCAGAAATATGCTATACTACATGCATATATGGCTGGTGGAAAGCTCTATGGTTACCGTTTTGCATAAAGCCAATTTTTCCCTACTGCAAAGGAATAAATTTTATTTAACTATCATGGTGGTTGTTAAACATTGGGAAGGGTACTCCAACTCAATCCCAATTAAGCATCATCATTAACCCAAAAAAATTAAATCAAGTGACATGATGAGAGTCACATGATAATCCAAGTACTAGATACTCAAACGTCCATAACCGGGGACACGGCTAACCATGATTAGTTTATACACTCTGCAGAGGTTTGCACACTTTTCCCCGCAAGACTCGATCTCCTCCGCTTGATTTCTCGCACTACATGGTGTTTGAGAAACGGATGACCGAGACACAGTCTTTCAGAAACATTAGTTCTCTACTCCGGGTAGACAGTACCAACCTACATCCCCTACATCTGCTAGTCTACCTCTTCAAGAGCTCACGCAACTTAATCAACTATGCTAGAGCCCATAGTAGCTTGCGGCTGCACACAAAAGCTTCTAGCATGAAAAATCTCGTGATCCCTTTGAGCCTGGGTGGCGGTCCATAGGAGAATCACACGGTACCCCGGGATTTCCAAAAACACAGACAACACTGGGTTCCCCAGGTGCCTCAATCCGCCCAGATGTGAATTTAAGTTGCCACCTTAAGTAAACCATTAATTAGCAATCTCACATCTGCCATGGATACACTCATCCAATCCACGTCTACTAGCATAGCATGGCAATATAAGCAAACGTAGAAGTAACTCCCAAAGGTTTGATAATAAAACAGGTAATAGGTTCTACCTCATCTACTTCCCAAAAACCACATATTAATCAGATCCTAATCATGCAATTGTTTGAGGATTGATCTAATGCAATAAAACTGGGTAGTAAAGAGGTATGATCAAAGTGTACCTTGCCTTGCTGATGATCCGTGGAACCTAGAGATTCGAAGTAGAAAGCGGCGCACTCCGGGTACTCTATCGCAAACAAACAAGCATATAATAAGCACTCATCTAATGCACAAGTAAAACTCAAAATAAGAGAGCTAACCAGAAAGTTCAACTTAAGAACTCCGGTTTGCAAAAAGAATCAAATGAAACGAAGCAACAAAAATCAAACGACAAAAGAAAACAAGCTTCATTTACTAATCTGGACCTAAGTCAAATTTTACAGTAGCAAAAACTTGTATGAGTTGGTTAAACGGAAAGAGGGTTTCGAGACGAAACTCTAGGCGCATGAATCGCCTGATTCCGATAAACGAGCGAAAAGTTATACTAGAACGAAAAGTGGATCAGAAATCGCAATCGAAAATAATCGCGGAGAATCCGAGAAAAAGAAAAATAGACGAACAGGCTAACGAACGAACGTTCGCTGTTTGCTGCTAAACGACAAAAACCGTTCGTTAAAACGAATGTACGGACGAACGTCCACTAAATAGACTAAGCCGAAAAAATAAAACCGATCTAAAAGAATAAAAACCGGGTTCCTAAAAAAACGGGCGATTTTCTAGAGAAAACCGCCGGCGACGGAAACTACCTCCGGCGAGGTCCGGCGGGGCGGCTCCGGCGGGGCGGGACGGGCGGGGTCGGCGGCGGCGGTGACGGGGTTGGCTGGGGCGGGGCTAGGGTTTGGGGGCGGCTCGGGCCTCGGGCTTTAAAGGCCGGCCGGGCGAAGTCCTAGTCGGGCACGGCCTGACTAGGTGAGTTCGTTTTTTAAAAATAATTTTGTGCAAAAAAACAAATAAAAGAAATACTAAACGGACTCCAAAAATCCCGAAATAAATTTTTCCCGACTTCTAAAATCAAGCCGGTTAAGATGGGGCCTAAATGCAATTTTGAAAAATGCACATTTTTCCTAATTCAAATAAAATAACGATAAAACTCCAAAATAAAATCTTGTTTGATTTTATTATTAAATCCTCAATATTTCTTTATTTTGGGAAAGTCATTTTATTCCCTCTCTCATATTTTTATAATAGAAATGATTGAAGATAAAATAATTAAAATCAAATGATCCTATCTTCAATATTTGAGAAAACTCAAATATGAAAATAACGAAATCCCCAACTCTCTCCGTGGGTCCTTGAGTTGCATAGAATTTCTAGGATCGAGCCAAAATGCAATAAAATATGATATGCAATGATGATCTAATGTATAATATTCCAAATTGAAAATTTGGGATGTTACAGTTATGAAACCAAGGTTATCAATCCAGTAGGAGAATCAAACAACACTATGTAAATGGATCATGCACACAAACAACAAATACTTGCAACCCAACGCGTAATAGGGGTTGGCAATCCCTCCTCGCTATTAAGATAGATAAAACTGAATGAGGTTGGATAAATAGATCTTGCAAAAACACAAAATAAAATAAGTAAAGAAACAGTGCAGCAAGGTATTTTGGGGTTTTTGAAAAAATAGATCTAAAAACAATATGATAGAAAATAGATCCGGGGGCCGTAGATTTCACTAGTGGCTTCTCTTGAGAAAATAGCATACGATGGGCAAACAAATTACTATTGGGCAATTGATAGAAGAGCAAATAATTATGACGATATCCAACGCAATGATCATGTATATAGGCATCACGTCCAAGATTAGTAGACCGACTCCTGCCTACATCTACTACTATTACTCGGCACATCGACCGCTATCCAACAAGCATCTAGTGTATTAAATTCATGGAGAAATAGAATAATGCAATAAGAATAATGACATGATGTAGACAAGATCTATTCATGTAGGAATAGACCCCCATCTTTTTATCCTTAATAGCAATGATACATCCATGCCTTGCTACCCCTTCTGTCACTGGGTGAGGACACCGCAAGATCGAACCCATCACAAAGCACCTCTTCCCATTGCAAGAAAAATCAATCTAGTTAGACAAACCAAACCAAAGTTTTGGAGAAGAAGTACGAGGCTATAAGAATCATGCATATAAGATATCAAATAAGACTCAAATAATATTCATGGATAGATCTGATCATAATCTCACAATTCATCGGATCCCAACAAACACACCACAAAAAGTATTAGGAAACGTAGCATGCAATTTCAAAAAAAATCATACGCTCACGCAAGATCTATCTAGGAGATGCATAGCAATGAGAGAGGGAGAGTGTGTCCATGTACCTTCGTAGACCAAAAGCAGAAGTGTTTGATAACGCGGTTGATGTAGTCAAACTTCTTCTCGTTCTGACTGATCAAGCACCGAAAATACGTCACCTCTGAGTTCTGCACACGTTTAGCTCGAGGACGTCCCTCGAACTCTTGGTCCAGCAAAGTGTCGAGGGAGAGTTCCGCCAGCACGACGGCGTGGTGACAGTGATGATGAAGTGATCCGCGCAGGGCTTCGCCTAAACACTACAAATATATGACCGGAGGCGTAAACTGTGGAGGGGGGCGCCGCACACTGCTAACAATTGTTGGTGTGTGTTCTAGGCACCCCTCCCCACGTATATATAGGTGGTAGGGGAGGGGAGCTGCCTGTTGGGGAACATAGCATGCAATTTTAAAAAAAATCCTATGCTCACGCAAGATCTATCTAGGAGATGCATAGCAACAAGAGGGGGAGAGAAAGTGGAAGTGTTTATCATGCGGTTGATGTAGTCGTACTCTTCGCGATCCGATCACGATCCAACTGATCTAGTGCCAAACGAACGGCACCTCCGAGTTTAGCACACGTGCGGCTCGATAACATCTCCTCCTTCTTGATCCAGCAAGCGGGAGAGGAGAAGTAGATGGGATCACAACCAACACGATAACGTGGTGGTGATGGTGGTGGTGGAGCACCGACGGTGCTTTGCTAAGCGTCGCCAGGACGAGGCGGTGGAACTACAGAGTAACTGGAGGGAGAGTGTCAGGACCCCGATCCTATGCCACACCGATCTAGCATGTAACACCTCATATCACTTTGCGGCCTCACGCACGGTATTCCCACGGGTGTCGCCTTACTAGGCCCGGGACCGTTTGCGCCTTTTGGCTCACGTATATGATAGTGCCGCTAGCATCCATATGACAAAGAACCCGGGCTGACATGGCTAGTCATGAAACCAAAGTGGCGCTAACTTACAGGGATAGGCATACATGACCCAACAACAAACGTGTCGATCAACAGTGAATGAATCCCAAGTCGTAGCAAGCTACAAGGACTTAAAGGATCACTCTGTGACATTTCCCCGAAGGGACAGACGTAGGAACGAAGAAGGACACATGCCGGCCAGCCTAAGTGTTCCGGAGCAGTAGAAAGCTACCATGGATCAGTGGAAGCACTAGGAGACATTTCCCGGTAAGAGAGGCTACCAAGGATAAACAACTAGGTAGTCAGATCCCACGTATACCAAGCATTTCAAACATACACACAATATGATCGATATGTGCAAATACAACATGGCATCACAACAAAACTCTACAACTCAAGTACTTTATTTGAAAGGCTCCAGAGAGCCATACATATCATTCATACAGATAGGGGTCTCACGACCCATCATTCAAGTCATACAAGCATATAAGCCACAAGCGGAAGCAACATGTCTAGGTACAGACATCTAGAAAGTAAAAGGCTTGAGGAAGCCTATCTATCCTACAAGGGTCCTCCATGTGCTCAGGATCACCACCTGGGCCTCAGGCTACTCGTCGACATCAAGGTCTACGTAAAACCCATCGGAAGGGGCGGCAGTATCTTCTGCAATTGTAATTAAGCAAACATGAGTACAAAGGTACTCAGCAAGACTTACATCAGATCCTACATACATGCACATTATCAATAAAGGGATGGTGGGGTTATTGCAGCAAGCCAGCTTTGGCTCTTGGCTAACTATCTTACGGGACTCCAACTTGTAATTGTTTTGCGCACTCGAGTCCACTACACACCACAACAATACACTACCGAGGATCCACTCCCGTCATCCTTTGGAAGGGCCATCCACGACACTCACACTTGTCTTGAGGCTTTTAGTAGTTTCCATTTACTTGTCTATGAACTGTATAGGCAACCAAGTAGTCCTTTACCGTGGACACGACTATTCGAATAGATGATGTTAACCCTGCAGGGGTGTACTTCTTCACACACGCTTCCACCACTTATCGCCGTTTACACAACATGTACTCGGCAACCTTCAAGTGGAAGCCCAACGAGGGTGTCGGCCACGGCCTGCCTAAACACTCAAGTCTCTAGTCCAAGTTTATCGCCTATTCAGGTTCCATCTGCAGGGAGTCTGGCCGAGGTTTTCACATACGGCCCCGAACGATGTGTACATGGTTCCGAGACACCAAATGGGCACCCGACATACCCAACCACGTACCTACCGCATCACAGCCCACCCTGAGGGTCAGCGCTGCGCACGGCCTCCAGTATACTACAAACACCAGAAACTACTTGCAACTCCTGGATAGAGGACTAGGGTGGTTAAGAAGCCGAGAGGGTCAATTAAGGATCCCAATGCATGGTAGTAGCTGATTCTTAAATCACACATACAAATCTCAGTGCTTAAGGACGGTTCCAATGAAACAACCCACCATGTACTCCTACATGGCCTCTCATCGATACCTTTACCAAATCGTGTTCAACACATCACTCTCATTACCGACATGATCATTTCACTCTAGCCCATCACCCAGATGAACTACCTGACACGACTCTGAGCATAGCAAGGTAGGAAACACATACATGGCTCAATCAACTCCTACACATGCTAGTGGGTTCCATCTAGTTACTGTGGCAATGACAAGTCATGCAGAGGAAATGGGTTCAACTACCACAAAACACAGCAGTTTGAAACGCGGTTATCTTAAATGCAGTAAATGAGAGCAGGAGCGAGAACATGGGATTATATTGATATGATCAAATGGGTGGTTGCTTGCCTGGCAAGTATGTAGTCTGGCACTTTCGTTGGATCGGGTACTCACGGTATTCCTTTGGTGCAGAACCTACCACAGAGAGCACCGATAACACAATCAATACCAAACAATATGCAACAATATGATGCATGCATGTGACATGGCAAAATGAGTGTGTTGGGCTAATGCAGCTATAACCAGATGGGTTTGAGCTATTTTGAACCAAAGATTCAAAACCCAAACTCATTTGTGATCTTAAATAGTGCCTTATCATGTTTTTCACTAAACAGCAAGTTAACTTGTTTAAACATGCATGAAACCAGTAGAGATGGATAGATTGGATTTTTCTGATCATTTTTCATATATAACACTTTACATTTGGAGTTATAGATTAATTTCTATGAATTTTTGAAGTTAGCACTATGTTCTAGAATTTCCTGAATAAGAATAAATCCAGAAAATGTATTACTGCGTCAGCATTGCGTCAGCTTGGCGTCAGCATTGCGTCAGCTTGGCGTTAGCAGGTCAACTTGGGTGGTCCAGGTCAAACCTGACCAGTGGAACCCACTAGTAAGTGTCATAGTTAGTTAACTAACTTAATTAGGTTTAGTTTAACCCTAATCTAGGTTTGACTAACGGGTAGGGCCCACATGTCAGTGACCCAGGGGGGTCAAATTCCTGGTCAAACTGGGTTGACTCACTGGCATTTAGGCAACAGCGATGTCCAGACGCAGCGGAGGGTGCGGGTTTCGCCCTCCGGCGACCAAATGGATGGCGGAGGCAACCTACGAGTAGTTGGGAGCAAGCCGCGTCGAGGGGTGGTGGTGGTTGAGCTCAAGGTCGCCGAAAACGATGCCGACGATGAGCTTTGCGGCTGCCGGAGTTCGGGCGAGGCCAAAATCATCGGTGCTGTGGTTCTGGAGGCACGGGGCCAGCTCCTACGTGGCCTACAGGGTGGAGTGAGGTTGTTGGACAAGGTGGCGTGGCCGTTGGGTGGCTGGAGCTACGTCGGCGACGAGCTCAGGCGGCGGCGCATGCGGTGGTGTTCGTTGCAGTCGCTGCAATGGACGGCAGCAAGAACGGAGAGGATGGGGAGCAGAAGAAGCTCACGGTGATCTCAGCGAGATAGGCGGCGAGGTCGGGTGAGGGAGTCCTGGACTAGGGGGTGTCCGGATAGCCGAACTATCACCGTCGGCCGGACTCCAAGACTATGAAGATACAAGATTGAAGACTCTGTCCCGTGTCCGGATGGGACTTTCCTTGGCGTGGAAGGCAAGCTTGGCGATACGGATATGTAGATCTCCTACCATTGTAACCGACTCTGTGTAACCCTAGCCCTCTCCAGTGTCTATATAAACCGGAGGGTTTTAGTCCGTAGGACGAACAACAATCATACCATAGGCTAGCTTCTAGGGTTTAGCCTCCTTGATCTCATGGTAGATCTACTCTTGTACTACCCATATCATCAATATTAATCAAGCAGGAGTAGGGTTTTACCTCCACCGAGAGGGCCCGAACCTGGGTAAAAACATCGTGTCCCTTGTCTCCTGTTACCATCCGCCTAGACGCACAGTTCGGGACCCCCTACCCGAGATCTGCCGGTTTTGACACCGACATTGGTGCTTTCATTGAGAATTCCTCTGTGTCATCACCTATAGGCCCGATGGCTCCTTAGATCATCAACAACAACACGGTCCAGGGTGAGACTTTTTTCCCCGGACAGATCTTCGTATTCGGCGGCTTTGCACTGTGGGCTAATTCACTTGGCCATCTGGAGCAGATTGGAAGCTACGCCCCTGGCCATCAGGTCAGATTCGGAAGTTTGAACTATACAACTGACATCCACGGAGACTTGATCTTCGACGGATTCGAGCCACAGCCGAGCGCGCCGCACTGTCACGATGGGCATGATTTAGCTCTGCTGCCGGACAGTGCCCTGGAGGCCGCACAAGAGTCCGCTCCGACCCTTAGCTCGGAGCCAACTATGCTGATCGAGGATGGGTGGCTGGACACCGCCTCGGGGGCTGCTACCTCTACAGCGATAGAGCCGAATACCGACCCTGTCCCTTGTGAAGCTCGTGACTCCAAGGTGCCGGACTCCTCTCCGGACACCGAGCCTTCCGCGCCCCTGCCAATCGAATCCGATTGGGCGCCGATCATGGAGTTCACCGCTGCGGACATCTTTCAGCACTCGCCTTTTGGCGACATCCTGAATTCACTAAAGTCTCTCTCTTTATCAGGAGAGCCCTGGCCGGACTATGGTCAGGTAGGATGGGATGGGGACGACGAAGAAATTCAATCCCTGCCCACCACCCACTTTGTAGCTACTGTCGATGAGTTAACCGACATGCTAGACTTCGACTCCGAAGACATCGACGGTATGGACGACGATGCCGGAGACGACCAAGAACCAGCGCCTACAGGACACTGGAAAGCCACCTCAACTCACGACGTATACATGGTGGATACACCTAAAGGAAGCGATAGCGAGGAACAACGGGACGCCGCAAAGGATAATTCCCTCGAAAAGCAGTCAAAACAGCGACGTAAGTGCCGCTCAAAGCCCCGCCTCGACAAAGACAGCACGCATACAGACCCAGCCATAGAGCAGGGCGAACCGGTGGACGACGAACATGCCCTCGGGCAACCATCTGAACAGGATAACTTGGATAAACAATTCATCCCCGGCGAAAACAACAGTCCGGAGGATCTTACGCCGGACACATCATTGGAGCAGAAGAACCTCCACAAAAGGCTCGTCGCCACTGCACGAAGTCTGAAGAAGCATAAGCGGAAGCTCAAAATAGCGGAAGATGCACTCAGAATGAGATGGAGCAAGGTACTCAACACCGCAGACAAACACGACGATAGTCGCCAAACAAAGAGGTACCCAAAGCGCAAACTACTACCTGAATTTGACGAGGAGGCCTTAGAGCCCCCACGATCAAAGAACAAAGAGGCCGCCCGGTCGGATAGACGACCACATGACAAACAAAGAGCGGCAAGCGGCGCCGCACACAAGTCGATACGTGATCCGCATAAGGGTCCATGCCAAAAGGATGGCCCAGTCAGGTCTATCTATGGGCCAAGAAAGCAAGCTCTAGAAAGCAATACAACACGTCGAATATTTGAACATCACGGCACACCCAAATACAGGGGTGCCGCCCACCCCCTATGTTTCACCGACGAGGTGCTGGATCATGAATTTCCAGCGGGATTCAAGCCCGTAAACATAGAGGCATACGACAGAACAATAGACCCTGGAGTCTGGATTGAGGATTACATCCTGCACATACATATGGCTAGAGGAGATGACCTCCACGCCACAAAATACTTACCCCTCAAGCTCAAAGGGCCAGCCCGGCACTGGCTCAAAAGCCTCCTAGAAAATACCATTGGAAGTTGGGAAGAGCTCGAGGATGCGTTTCGGGCAAATTTTCAGGGGACCTATGTCCGCCCTCCGAATGCAGACGATTTAATTCACATAACTCAATAGCCCGGAGAGTCAGCCCGCAAATTCTGGAATAGGCTCCTCACCAAAAAGAACCAAATAGTCGACTGTCCGGACGCCGAAGCCTTAGCAGCTTTCAAACATAACGTCCGAGACGAATGGCTCGCCAGACACCTCGGCCAAGAAAAGCCAAGAACAATGGCCGCACTAACAAGCCTCATGACCCGCTTTTGCGCGGGAGAGGATAGCTGGCTGGCAAGATGCAGCACCAGCGACCCAAGTACACCCGAGGTCAGGGATGGAAATGGGAAACCATGACGCAGCAAGGACCAGTGCAGGACTAAGGGAAATGGTCCGAAGAGCACGACAGTCAACGCCGAATGCAAAAGCTCTCGGCAGAACGACAAAAACCTGCCTCTCAAGGACAACAGCGACGAGATATCCAACCTAAACAAAATCTTGGACAAGATATGCCAAATCCACAGTACCTCCGGGAAGCCTGCAAACCATACCCACATAGATTGCTGGGTCTTCAAACAATCCGGCCGACTTAACGCCGAGCACAAGGGGCTCGGCACACCAAGTGAGGACGATGACGAACCCCACAAGCAGAGCAACGGGAAACAAAAGAATTTCCCACAAGAGGTCAAAACAGTAAACTCACTTCAAGTGACAACAGGGAAAAATAGAGCGACGTCCATTAAAGTACGCGCTGCACGGTCTACCCCAACGGAGTCCCAACACTGGTTGTCAAAACCAATCACCTTCGACCATCAGGACTACTCCGGAAGTATCCAGAATGCAGGATGGACTGCTTTGATATTAGACCCTATAATCGACGGACTACAATTCACACAAGTCCTAATGGATGGCGGCAGTGATCTAAACCTGTTATATCAGGACACAATCCGCAGAATGGGGCCCAATCCAAATTCGCCATAGCAACACTTCCTTTAAAGGAGTAATGCCAGGCCCATATGCCCATTGTACGGGCTCTCTACTACTAGAAGTTGTGTTCGGCCTATCCGACAACTTCCATCGCGAAAAGTTAGTCTTCCACATCGCCCCATTTAAATGTAGCTATCGAGCACTATTGGGACGCGAAGCTTTCGCCCGCTTTAACGCAATACCACATTATGCATCTCTTACACTTAAAATGCCCAGTCCACGCGACATCATCTCATTAAAAGGAAACTTTGAGTGTTGCTCGAATACGGAAGAACGTGAAACTGCCTTGATAGCCACACATTAATCCGGCCTTGCTGATCAGAGCACCCAAACAGGTCATTAAGACCCCAGACACGGTTAGGCGAGTCCGGCATAAATAAACAAGGGGCTTACTAGCCGCGTACCCCCTTACAAGGGGCTGCACGCATATACAATAAAGAGCCAATAAAGCTCAATTTTATTTTTCGAATCATACTCTGTTTATTTTAAAAATACATTTTTTGCACGATCTTTTTTCAAACTAAGTTCTTCTCTTTTACAAATGAACACCATGCTACACCCGTCCAGGATACAGCACAACGGAGACACAGGCGCAGACGTGCAGTAGGGACCCATTGCAAGGATTGTTTTCAGATTAAGACCCTGCGTAAACCTTTTTTTACTATCTCTTGTTGATACACATCCCCTGGTTTCTTGCTACAACCGAGGAGGAGGCTGGCGTTTTGGCATCGGCCGCGTCAGAAATTTTTGCGCGTACCTGGACACTAGGGGCTTAGGGCATTGCTTTGCCCATTTTCATAAAGACCGAATACCTTAGGGAGTGTTTGGCGTCTCGAGTTAGGCCTTATATGCATCAGCTCCTAATCATGTCTTTGGTCAAATGTTGGGTTTGCCCGGCTCCTGTGTTTTGCTGCCTTACGTTCCGCTCTATCGGCTAACGCGGCACCAGGAGAACTACTGCGATTGTGCCCCGGTTCGTCCAGGTGAGCACCTCAGTAGAGAAAGCCGAAAACTGACTGTCATGATATAGCGAGAGACTGGTCAACCACTCGATCGACCACCAGAATGTTTAGAATTCCTCCGCTTTGACGAAGGACCGTTTCTCGGTCAGGCACATATGCGCCCTGAATTTGGAGAGAGCGGTGCCCCTAGGGGCTATATAGTAGCCCCACCATCGAACTCCTATGGCTAAGTGAAAGTGATAAATCATTATAGTCCGGTTGCCTAGTTTGCTACGCTGTCACCTCCTTCACAGGACCAAGACGTTGGATTAAGTGTGAAAATGCGCCTTTTTTTTGCAAACACCCCCGCACTATGTGCGTGCGGGCTGAAGCCGAAGACTGCCATCTTTCAGGTTATATACACATATACGTTAACGGCCGCACATGAGGTACTTCAATACTTGAACGCACAAGTATAAAAAGCCCTTATATCATATATTCGAAACATGGTTTCACAAATCATACATGTCATTTGAACATAATATTCTTCGAGCACTGCGTCTCTATTAAGCGAGCGCCCTGTAGGACTTCCTCAAAATAGTGCTCGGCAGGTACTCGGCTTCGGTCCGAATCACGGGATGCAACATCGGTGGCCTTCATCTCTGCCCAGTATGTTTTGACATGGGCAAGAGCCATCCACGCACCCTCCATGCATGCCGACCGCTTAATTGCATTAATATGCGGCACCGCGTCAAGGAACTGCTGCACCAAGCCAAAATTAACTCTTCAGCTCGGGCCTTTTCGGCCACAAGTGAGCCACGACATCCTTCATGGCAAGACCGGACAGCCTATTCAGCTCAGCCCATTCGGCCAACTGATCGGTTAATGGAAGGGGACACTCTGGACTATGGAACTGCGACCAAAAAAGCTCTTCCATTCCGTGATCCTTTTGGCCTCGGAAGTGTGCGACCGCGTCTGCGGCACTCGCCGCCAAATCCAGATAAGCATCCTCCGCACCCCACAACTGACACAACTAGGCATACTTCGGATCTATGAACTTACTCCACAGCAGAAAGGGCTTTCCAGCCGTGATATCCCCGGCTTGACGTAGCTCCTCCTTTATAGCTCTCATTGCAAAGCGGGCATCCTTGGCTTCGGCGATGGCCTTCTTCAGGTCCTCTTGCTCCGCTCGGCGTTCTTTTTCAAGAAACTCGCAGCGGTCGGTAGCATTCCTCAGCTTCATGGCCATCTCGGCCATTTCCTCCCTGCTTCGGTAGTGAGCAGCCTGTTCAGCCTTTAGCTCCTCGGCCGCCTTCAAGGCAGCCGCATTACTTTCTCTGGCTTGCTCCTTGGCTTGGGCGAGCTCCGCCCGAAGGTCCTCCATAGCAGCGGCACCACCTGCATTAAGCATACATGTTGTAAGGTACGGGCGTCAAGCTCCCTTACCAGGTATCCGCGGGGAAGCCGCATACCTTGTGACTCGTCAAGTCGCCTATTAACGAGCATGATGTCGGCATCCGCAACGTCAAGTTGCCGCTTCAGTTCGGCAAATCCATCAGTCCGGCTAGCCACCGAACGCTCCGCCACCTATATAGGAAAGGCGACATCTTACAACTAAGATTATGATCCTCGGCACGCTGTCACCTTTGAGAACATATTGAGTCTAAGGGGCTACCATCTATACAGGGCGCATTCTATATGCAAGACTGTTAGACGGTATATCATTTTCGCGTACCTCAAACCCCGTCAGTAAACTTCTGACGGCTTTATGCAATCCGCTCTCAGCGGATGAAACCCTTTCAATCACCATACCCATTAACGCACGGTGATCTTCTGAGATAGACTCTCGCCCGAGCAGATCCTTCAGCTCCTCCGACCGTACACCAGTTGGTGCCGGACCGTCCGGCCCCGCCGGACTCGGGGAAACCCTCCGCGACGACACCTCAGGGTCGTCCGCCCCGCCTGACGGTGCGGCAGAGGGAGGCATTTCACTCTCCATCATCTCCGGACGAAGATCCCCAGAAGACGAGCTCTGCTGAGAAGGGCTGAGATCAACTACAAGGTAAAACTTTGGTTATCATCAGAAATAAAAATAGGGATGTCCCTTATTACAAAACTCCCCTTTCTACTTACAGCTCGCTGGAGGGCTGATTCCCGTGGGGAAATAGTGCGGCCTGGGCTTCTCCCGGCGCAGGACCCTCTGGTGAAGATTTCTTCCCCCGCTTTGAGGCCTTGGCCTCCGGATCTTCAGAAGCGGTCCTCTTCTCCCCCTGGGGCGAGGGATTCTCGATCCCCCCTTCCTTGAAAGCCTCCTTCACGGAGGCAGTAGCTTCCTTGTTCCCCCCTTCGCCTTCTTCAAAAGGCGCAGCCGCCAGCTTCTTGGTTAGCACAGGATCCGGCGTGGTCTCAGGGAGGGGGCCGGACATCTTATCAGCTTTGCTTTCGCTATCCACTCCTGTTCAAGGGACAACTCTTTAAAGGGCAGGTTTATGATAAATATACGGATAGCGTGTCCGAGCACAGGACTACTTACTTGAGTATCCGGGCAATTATAGCTAAGACCTGCGTCCTCGGTCAAGTCCGGACACATCTCTTGTGTTCCGAAGAACAGTTTATACATCTCCACGGGCGTCGCGCCCATGAAGTGTTGGAGAGCTCGTGGTCCCTCCGGATTGAATTCCCATAGGCGTAGGGGGAAACACTTGCAGGGCAGAAGGCGCTGAATCAACATGACTTGTGCCACTACAACCAGATTGATCTCTCTCTCTTGGAGGTCTCGGATATGGCTCTGCAGCAGAGGTACGTCCTTGGACGGCCCCCAGTCAAGCCCTTTGTTGACCCATGACGCCAGCCGTTGTGGAGGACCCGAGCGAAAGGCAGGTGGCGCCACCCATCTGGTGCCCCTGGGAGCAGTGATGTAGAACCACTCCTGTTGCCACAAACCAAGCTCCTCTTGAAAAGAGCCCCTGGGCCATGGAGCGTCCGCACTCTTGCTTATAACAGCCCCTCCACACTCTACCTGCTGCCCCTTGATCATCTTCGGCTCCACATCAAAGGTCTTGAGCCACAATCTGAAGTGAGGGGTAATGCGGAGGAAGCCTTCGCACACGACAATGAACGATGAGATGTGGAGGATTGACTCCGGGTCCAAGTCATGGAATTCCAGCCCATAATAAAACATGAGCCCCCTCACGAAGGGGTCCATCGGGAAGCCTAAACCCCGAAGGAAGTGAGACACGAACACCACGCTCTCACCAGGCTCGGGAGTAGGAATAACCTGCCCTTGGGCGGGCAACCTATGCGGAATTTCACCGGTTAGATACTTGGCGTGTCTCAGCTTTAGCACGTCTTCTTCCGTGACGGAAGAAGGCAACCATCGGCCTTGCAGGTCGGAGCCGGACATCATTGAAGGTCCGAAGCGCCTGGATCTAGAGCTTTGGCTATTGGAACTCGAGGCGAGGGGCGGATTTGATTGAGATTGAAAGAAAGGAGTAGGCCTTGGTCTCGTTATAAATAGGTTGAATACCAAGAGCCCTCCCCGTGGCCGTTTAGGACTCACCCTCGATAGAGGGGGCATGCCAACGGGCGCGGTTGGGTTACCCACGCTCGTATTGATGAGAATCCCGGAAGAATGGGACACGATCTCTGCTTTGACAAGACGTGCCAAGGAAAACCGCTTCGCTAAACACGCTGAGGTGGAACAGTAAAAACAATTCGAATAAAGGCTTGGCCGTGGTGTGACGTCAGACCATGAAATACGTCAGCAGATTGAACTTGTGTAAATATTATTCTCTCTATGGCAGTATGTAGAATTTATTTTGCAGAGCCGGACACTATCCTGGTGTTCAAAATATTCTATGAATTATTCGGAGGAGGAACCCTCCTTGCAATGCCGAAGACAATATGCGCGCCGGACTCGTCGTCACTGAAGCCTGGTTCAGGGGCTACTGAGGGAGTCCTGGACTATGGGGTGTCCGGATAGCCGAACTATCACCATCGGCCGGACTCCAAGACTATGAAGATACAAGATTGAAGACTCCGTCCCGTGTCCGGATGGGACTTTCCTTGGTGTGGAAGGCAAGCTTGGCGATATGGATATGTAGATCTCCTACCATTGTAACCGACTCTGTGTAACCCTAGCCCTCTCCGGTGTCTATATAAACTAGCTTCTAGGGTTTAGCCTCCTTGATCTCGTGGTAGATCTACTCTTGTACTACCCATATCATCAATATTAATCACGCAGGAGTAGGGTTTACCTCCACCGAGAGGGCCCGAACCTGGGTAAAAACATCGTGTCCCTTGTCTCCTGTTACCATCCACCTAGACGCATAGTTCGGGACCCCCTGCCCGAGATCCGCCGATTTTGACACCGACATCGGGGATGAGCTGGAGTGAGCGTGACAGCGAAGGGGATCTCTGGCGACGGCGAGGTCGGGCGAGGTCGTTGCGGTGGCTCCGGCTCGACAAAGAGGAGGGCGACGAAGCTCCTGGACACAGCGAGGCGGCGTGGAGATGACGGTGGCCGCAGCTACGATGGTGGTGCGGCTGCGGCTGCGTCGGCCATGGTGGGAGAGGGCAAGGGAGAGGTGCTGGGGGAGAGTGAGGTGTTGGGGGGTCGGGGCGACGGCGTGGAGGTCATCCAGGCGTCCAGCAGCACGGGCGACAAGCAGCTGATGCCGTAGCAAGCTCGCGCGCGCCGGCGGTCACCTCCCTGCCTGCCTAGCGGGGAAGAAGCAGCTGGCTGGCACGGGCCGGCACAGTGCTGGGCCGTCAGGTGGGCCGGCTGGGCGAGTTGGCCTGGTGAGCTCCTTTTCCTTTTCTTTCTATTTTCTTTTCTTTCCGCAAGTTTGTGGCTTTTCTAAAAATACCTAGGCACTTTCAAAAATCATGAAACTGCTCATGCCCACCGTATGGAATATATCCAACAGTAAACATTTTAGTTTATGATTATTTGGACATTTAAAGTATTTTATAGCATTTAAATGTCCAAATGCAAATAAATTATGATTTAATCCAGTGGCCTTAGGATGTCCTAGAAAATTGTGCACCATTTTTGTCAGAGATTTTAGACCAAGCCAAAGATGATGAACATTTTAGAAGGGCATTTCAGGTTCATTGAAAAAGATTTTAGTAAACCCTAGTTGGGTTAAGGGGGTGCTGGGGGTTCTGTCATCCCCATTTCCAAGTTTTTGATCAAAGTAAACATGATGCAGTCACTCTAATGCATGAACTAACTAGGGTTGTGACAACTCACCCCACTCAGAAAAATCTCGTCCCAAGATTTAGGATCCTTCAGGAAGAAGGTGGGGTACTCAAGTCGAAGATGATCCTCCCTTTCCCAAGTGGCTTCTTTCTTGGAATGGTGCAACCATTGAACCTTGAGAAACTTGATGCTATGGCGTCGAGTAGTATGCTTGGCTTGATCAAGGATACGAACGGGATATTGTCGACATGTGAGATTATCTTGGAGATCAAGCGTTTTGTGGTCCACTCCACGGATAGGATCCGAGAAGCAATGCCTGAGTTGAGAAACATGGAAGACATCACAGACTCTGGAGAGGTGCGGAGGTAGTTCCAATTGGTAGGCAACTTCTCCTCATTTGGCAAGAATGCGAAAGGGTCCAATGTAGCAAGGAGCCAATTTTCCTTTGATACCGAAGCGATGGGTTCCCTTCAGAGGAGTAACCCAAAGGTAAGCCTTCTCGTCAACTTCAAAAGTCATAGCCTTATGTTTACAATCATATTGGCTCTTTTGACGAGATTGGGCTGTTTTCAACTTTTCACGTACAATGCGAACTTGCTCTTCTGCTTCCTGGACATATCCGGCCAAAGAATTGTCTTTCCCCGGTTTCTGACCAGTTAAGAGGCGTTCGACACCTTCGTCCATAGAGAACTTCAAAAGGAGCTTTGCCCAAGCTAGATTGATAGCTATTGTTATAAGCAAATTCGGCAAATGGAAGACATTTCTCCCAAGCCATTTCGAATGAGATAACAGAAGCTTGGAGCATATCTTCCAAAATTTGATTGACGCGTTCTACTTGACCACTTGATTGAGGATGAAAAGAGGTGCTAAAGGAGAGACGAGTTCCCATAGCATTTTGGAAACTTTCCCAAAATCGAGAGGTGAAGAGACTTCCATGATCCGTGTTAATTTCCAATGGAACACCATGGAGAGACACTATTCGGGAGATATACAAATCAGCTAGCTGGCTAGTGGTTATACTCTCTCGAACAAGCAAGAAATGTGCTACTTTGGAAAGATGATTGATAACAATGAAGATAGCATTATTCCCTCTCTTGGTCCTGGGAAAACCGGTGATGAAATCCATACCAATTTTATCCCATTTCAATTCAGGAATAGCTAAATGTTGAAGGGTGCCAGCAGGCCGTTGATGCTCTGCTTTAACACGATGATAGACGTCACAATTAGCAATATATTGAGCAATTTCTCTCTTCATCCTAGTCCACCAGAACCTCTGGCGTAGGTCCTGATACATCTTAGCACTACCGAGATGAATGGTGAGAGGAGAGTCATGAGCCTCCTTAAGGATCAATTGCCGTAGTTGTCGCTTCTTGGGAACCACCAAACGGTTTCCGAAGTACACGACACCTTGATCATTCACAGAGAAACATTTAGCAGCTCCGCTAGCAATGTTCTCCTTGATCCGAGATATCCCCTTGTCATACCATTGAGCGGTTATGATATGATCCGTGAGGGTAGGTTTCGCCACCAAGGTGGAAAGGAATCCTTGAGGAACAATGTGAAGGTTAAGCTTCCGAAATTCCTCATGGAGAAGTGGTTGACTTTGTTGTAACATCAGGTTGTTACAATAAGATTTACGGCTTAATGCATCAGCCATGACCTTGGCTTTTCCTAGGGTGTAAGTTATCCCTAAGTCATAATCTATGATCAACTCGACCCAACGTCTTTGCCTGAGATTCAAATCCGGTTGGGTGAACATGTATTTCAAACATTGGTGATCGGTGAAGATTTCGCAATGATTACCGAGAAGGTAATGTCACCAGGTTTTGAGTGCATGGACTACAGCTGCAAGCTCTAGATCATGTGTAGGATAATTTTCCTCATGTGGATGCAACTGTCATGAAGCATAGGCAATTACATGATGATCTTGCATGAGTATGCAACCTAGTCCTTGTCACGAGGCGTCACAATAGATAACAAAGTCCTTGGAGAAATCTAGTGGTACCAGTACGGGAGCAGATGTCAGGCGTCTTTTCAGTTCCTGAAAACTGTGCTCGCATTGTGGGGTCCACTCGAACTTTTTATCTTTCTTGAGGAGTTCAGTTAGAGGTTTAGCAACTTTGGAGAAGTTCTCGACAAAGCGGCGACAATAGCTCGCTAAACCAAGGAAACTCTAAACTTTCTTGACCGATTCAGGTGGAGTCCAATTAAGAACGGCTTGAACTCGCTTGGGATTGATAGCTATACCCTTACTAGAGATTACATGCACTACAAAAAAAGACACATCCATGACATTTGGGGCTGAACGAAATTTTTTTCTATCATACTTATGATACTTCTATGACGATAATTGTGACAAAACCCGGTATCATCATAGATGTGGTGGGATCCTATTTCTATGACAGAAAATGGGCTTTTCGTCTTGGGCGGGCCAGAGACGTAGCTGCATGACATTCTTTGGGCCGTCCATGACGGAAAAAACCTTGGTAGAAGCGAGGGTGAGGAAAATTTTGGGGAGTTCCCAGTTACGGTGCGTGGTCGGGGGCCGAGCGATGCGCGTTTCTCTCGTACACGTACGCACGTGTGTGCGAGGCATTGGGCTCTAACTGAACCCGAGCGAGGCGTTGGGCTCTAATTGAACCCGAGCGATTGCACTAGCTACGTTACTTAACCCGAGTGATTCCTTCGCTGCTGCTGCTAACTGAAGCTGATCGAACCCTGCTGCCTCCTTCCCTTGATGAACAGTGAGCGTTGTTGGGGGGTTTGGATGAACAGTGAGCGTTGCCGGGGGGTTTGGATGAACAGTGAGCGTTGCCGGGGGGTTTGGATGAACAATGAGCGTTGCTGGGGGGAGGGGGTTGGATGAACAGTTCCCGGTGGGGGTGGATGAACAGGACCCCATTGGTGTTGCCTCTGGATGAACAGGACCCCGATCGATCGAGCCGGTTGGGGCTGGATGAACAGGACCCCGTGGAGAGCTGGATGAACAGGACGACCCCGTGTAGGGCTGGTTGAACAGTAGATGGTGGAGGGCTGGACGAACAGTAGCCCGTGGAGGGCTGGTTGAACAGGAGCCCGTGGAGAGGGCTGGTTGAACAGTAGCCGGTGGAGTAGCGTGCGGTGGAGGCTGGATAAACAGCAACCCGTGGATGAACAGTCGCAGATGGAGGCTGGAGGAGGTCGACGGTGGAGATGAACAGTATCCCATGGAGTCCCGTTTTGCGGTACGCCACACCCCTCCCGATGAACAGGACTCCCTTTTAGATCGCAGCGCTCCAACACAAGTCCGTTTCCTCCATTTTGCGGTACGCCACACCCCCCCGATCAACAAGACCCCGTTTCGACCGTATGAGGTCCAACTAAGTCCGTTTCCTCCGTTTTGCGGTACGCCAGACCCCTCCCAATGAACGGGATCCCGTTTTGAACGTGGCTAGTCAAACACAAGGCCGTTTCCTCCGTTGTGCGGTACACCAGGCCTCGTTTCCATCGGTTGTTCCGTCCAAGCCCTCCCGATGAACACGACGACGCATTCCGTTCCGACCCAGCCGGTTGGCTCCCCATGAACACGACGTCGACGCTGTTTCTCCATTCTGACCCAGCATGTACACGAGTCCTGGTCGTACGTATGCGCGAGTAGGCGTTCGAGACCCCGCCCGTATGTATGTACGTGGCCGTATTTTTTTTCTTGCACCCCGGCCGCTGTACGTACATGTACAAGCTACGTGCGCGCCTATACTACGACACGTGCGCGCCTCTACATCAACCAGTATGTACAAACACGTTTGCGACCAGAATGACAACGCTACGTATGCTTCGACCAGGTGGGTCCCGACTGTCAGGCACTTCCTTGCGTGCGAAGATGTAGCTGGTGGGTCCCAACAGTCAAGGGCGAATCATTTTTTTGCATATGGATGCACTTCCTTGCGTGCGAAGATGTAGCTGGTAGGTCCCATCAGTCAGGGGGGAAATGTTTTTTTCACAAAATACGGTGGCCTGTCTGGTGGGTCCCTGCTGTCAGGTGGAGGAATCATTATTTTCTGCATAATAAGGAGGCACTTCCTTGCTGCGGCCGTGGACCCAGCTGTCAGCCTCTCCATGTACAGTCCACGTCCGATGGAAGTCGTTCCTTGACCATGTTGACCACGCCACACCGAGAGCACCAGGGCGGTGGACGACGGCGAGGCCTAGGAAGGGGACTAAGTGGAGCCAGGGAAGACGCGGCAGTGGATGCCCACGCGTAGAGGAGTATGAGGGTTCACTGGTTCGGCTGTGGTGTGAGCCTGCCGTTGCTGCAGAATAACAGGGTTTGTGGGTGAGTAGAGGGATGGCCTGGCCAGCAGTGGGAGTAGTAGGGGGCGGTGAGACCTTGCGGCATCACAGCAGGCGAATGGAGGCAGGAGCATGCGACAGGACCGACGCTGGTTTGGGTGGCTGGAGCAAGAAGACCAGAGGTTGAAGAAGCACTACGGCCGTTGGATGGACATCGTATGGTCACTGGAGCTAGAATCGTTCATATTGAGTAAGTTGACAAAGCTCTCCATCCCCGTCAACTTAGTAGGCCCACAAGTTAGCCTCCCACCAAGGTGGGTCCCAGCTAGCAGGGGGAGTATTTATTTTTTTGTGTGTAATAAGGAGGCACTTCCGGTGGGTCCGAGCTGATAGCGGCGGGAACGTTTTTTTTGGTGAAATACGGTGGCCTGTCTGGTGGGTCCCAGCAGTCAGGGGGGAAACGTTTTTTTTGCAAAATACGGTGGCCCGTCCGGTGGGTCCCTTCTATCAGGTGGATGAATAATTATTTTGCGCATAATAAGGAGGCAATTCCTTGCGGCTGCCATGGACCCAGCTGTCAGCCTTTCCATGTACAGTACTCTTCCGATGGAAGTCGGCCATTGACCACATTGACCATGCCGCGCCGAGAGCACCACGGCGGTGGACGATGGCGAGGCCTAGGAAGGGGACGACGTAGAGCCGGGGAAGACGCGGCAGTGGAAGCCCGCGCGGAGAGGAGTACGAGGGTTCACTGGTTTGACTACGGTGTGAGGCTGTCATCGCCGCAGAATAATAGGGGGTGTGGGTGAGTAGAGGGGTGCCCTGGCCAGCGGTGGGAGTAGTAGGGGGTGGTGAGGTTGTCGTGGGGACGAACACCTATGGGGCCGGCAGACCGGGCCCCTTCCGGTTTGACGGGGGGCGGAGGCCGCACGAAGAGCGGATCGAGGCGGAGCAAACGAGCGGTTTACCCAGCTTCGGAGCTCTCCGGAGAGATAATACTCCTACTGCTGCTTTGTGGTTTGTATTGAGTTTTTGCTCGGGAGCGCTGAATGCTACCGTACGCTCTAGCTGCTAGCGAGACCGAGCGTGAGAGTGTTCTGGTCTCCAACCCCCCTCTACGTTGCGCATGGGCCTCCTTTTATATGCTCAAGGGGTCGCCGACAGGTGGCAACGTAGGCAAGGGCAAAAATGGAAAAGGAGTTGCAGTTGGTACAACTACCTGAACAGTGTATCCTACCTAACCCTGACGGTAGGGGACAAGGGCATTAAATGCCCGTCTGTGTCGCCCAAACAGTGCAGAAAAGGGACCGTCAGGGGCGCCACCGCTCGCCACGATGGCAATCTTGTCAGCGCCGCTTGCCACCTCGCACCGCTGGCTGCACAGCCTCTTGCCACGCGCGCCTGGAAAGGTCCCAGGGCGACACGTTGGTAGATGTGCTGGAGCGCGGGTACAGAGTGGTAGCTTGCCGCGGCAAGCGCCTTGCCGCGGTCGTTGTCTTGTCGCGTCTGGAAGCTTGCCGTGTCTGGAAGCTTGCCGCGTCCGGAAGCTTGCCGCGTCCGGAAGCTTGTCGCTCACCGGGCCTTGCCGGGACGCGTGGTGCGTCGCGGCAAGTTACTTGAGATGCCTTGGTTGGCCTTCCCGGCAAGCTCCTCTTGCCGGGGCCTTGTCTCCTTGGCTTAAACACTTTGTTCTTGAATGGCTCCAAAGGAACCACGGAGGACCTTGGCGGTCACCCGGCAAGCCTTGCCACAGGGTGTTGCGACTGCCCGTGCACAAGTTCGGGATACTAGGGTACCCCTACTCTAGTACACCGACAGGAGCCCCCGGGCCTGGGCCACACACGGTGCCGAGCGCTGTTGGGCCAGGCCTAAAACAGGGCACGGGCACGCGCGGCCTGGTTTACGCCGTATCTTACTCCGTATCCACCGCGCCCTCCCCTAACGGCACGCGTTGAATGCGGCGTCGTGGGAGAGATCGTGGGTGGTTCTTTATTCGGAAAAACGGAATGTCCGCCCCCTCCCCCTTTATAAGCAGGGAAAACAAGGTCAGTTCGCCCATCTCGCCAGTTGCTATCCCAATCTCAAAAATCTCCGCCGCTCCCCCCTTCTTCCAAAGCCGAAAGAGAGTAGCGCTCCGCCCCCCATCGCCACTGGCTCCACCAACGCTATCGATCTCCCCCACCACCTCCGCCATGGCTCCGAAAACCGGGAAGGCTGTGATGTCGGCCGAGGCGCTGCGGCTCGAGGTGCTGCGAAAGGAGCGGGCAATCTTCCTCCCCGATCTCGCCGCGAAGGAGCTGAGGGAGTACTACTACCTCTTCTGGTTGACGGAGACGCGAGCGCATCCGCGCACGAAGGTACTCTCCGCCGCCGCTTCCGAACGGGCTCCGAACGGATATCCCTTCTTCGCGCTGTTCTTCTACTTCGGGCTCTGCCCGCCTTTCTCTGAATTCTTCTGCGACATCATGAACACCTACGGGTTCCACCTCCTTGATTTCACCCCCAATGCTGTTCTGACCATGGCAGTTTTCGCGCATCTCTGCGAAAACTTTGTCGGAGTGCACCCAAATGTAGCTCTTTTCCGTCACTTCTTTATTCCCCGAGTTGAGAGAGGAGAGCCTCTATCCGGCGGAATCGCCTGGATCTCGAGAGTCGGCAAGAAGGAAGCTTATCTGGAGGGGGAGCTCCGCAGCAAATGGGAGGAGTGGAGAGCAGACTGGTGCTGGATCGTCGAGGAGAACCCGCAGCCGTTTACTGCCCAGCGCCAAGCCCCAGCACTGCGCGGCAATGATTGGAGCAACTTGGTGCCGGAAGACGATAGGCTGAAGATTGCCATCACCCGGATCCTGCGCCTCAGGCTTGCCGGGCTTACTGTAGGGGCCGTTGGCGCAGATTTTCCTCGCCGCTGCATCGCCCCCCTGCAGGAGAGGAGGAGACCCTCCTGGATGTTCGGGGGTCCGGCGGACATCATGAGGCTGCGCCCGGGCCTCAACTTCAACTTCACTGTCCTGGAGCTGGACGCGATGCTCAAGGAGCTGTTCAAGCACGACCCTCAGCATCCCGAATGGTTCAGGTTGCCGCAGGGTGTCGTTCCGCTGTGCAACAATTCCTTGCTCGACCGCATCCGTGCAATGATGTCGTTGTGCGATTCGCATGGAATTGTTCCAACTTGGCAAGAGCCTGCAGACGACGTCGTGCAGGCGTTCTTTGACGGCTTGGTGGAGGTGGCGGTCCGCTCCGATGAGCAGAAAAGCCTCACCTGCGACACCACCGATGCGGAGATGCGGTGCATCGCCACTAGGGCGGAAGAGGCGGCGGCAGCCGCTGCTGCGGGTGAGTTTGGATTCACCGTGGAGGAGGCAGACGCAGCAGAGGCGGCAAGACTTGCCGATCGAGATGAGCTTGCCGGAGAGCTTGTCGGTGAGGGAGAGCTTGCCGGGCCTGAAGCCGAGTCGAGCGAGCCCGCCGAGGGTGCGAGCGGCCCGCCATCTTCAGGCAGCTTGCCGCAAGCAGAGCCCCCAGCGCAGCCCCCAGCTCCACCAAGAAGGCGTCTCCGCAAGGTTGGGGACGTAGCAGGGCGACAGACGAGTCAACAGCCGTCGCGCCGCGCGACACGCTCCGCCGCGACAAGCACTGTTGCCGCAGGAGCGTCTCACGCCGCTGCGACAACTGGAGCGGGGTCCTCCCGGACCGCCGCTTCTGATCCTGCCGCTGCCCCCGCCAATCGTTCAAGGGAACCCACTCCTCCGCCTCGTCGCGCCGAAGGTGGGCCAGACTTCGACCTCTCCGCACTCAGCTCCGACGAGGAAGAAGAAGAGTAAGATTCTTTGCTGTATTTGTAGTTCTTCAATTCTTGCTGTTTTTGTCTTGTATCTGATTTGCTTTACTCTGAACTTATTCCTTTTCAGGACCTTGGCCCAGAGAGCGGCGAAGAGAGCCAAGGCTCCGGTGATTGTCATCGAGGACGAGCCCACCGCGACAGCAGGGGGTGCGCCCGAGACCACCTTGCCGGACCCGGCAATCATTCCCCAAAGCAGCCCCCAGCGCAGCCCCCAACGTAAGTATATGGTTTACTTCCCATTGTCAGGCACGCATGGGTGCCCCTTTTTTTGCTGATATCTGATTGTTGATTTGTGCAGGAGCAGAGCAGCCTCACCAGGAGCGCCCGGAAGCCGCCCCCGACATGACATCTGCTTCGACTACACCGCCAAGGGAGGATTCCCCGGCAAGGGAGCGTTCTCCGGCAAGGGATAGCACCAGCGACCCTCCGGTGGTGGAGCCCATGACTGCAGATCCCAGTACAGGTAATCCTCTTGCTTGAAAACTTCCCTTTGGTTTTTCTTTTGATTTCCTTTTTGGATATTTGCTTGACTTTTCTCCCTCTTCCGGCCTTCAGATCCACCTTCCACGGAGCAGATGGAGATCGAGGCCACCGGCGAGGAGAATGCACGCGACAACACTGATGACGCCGCCGCCACCGAAGAAGAAGCCGGCTCTGATGATCCCGCCGGCGAAGAGGCCGCCAAGGCTGCCGCTGCAGGAGCTGGCGAGGGGTCCGACGATCGCATTGACAACCCTAAGGCCGCAGGAGCGCAAGGCGCCACGCCGACCGCCGATCCCTCCGCCGCTGCTGCAGCATCAGGCTCCGAAGAGCCCCAGCCCGACGCCTATCTCAAGGATGGCGATGGCATCTTCATCAAGCTCCCCTGGGCGTCAATCTCTAGGGCGCCGGTCGAAGGAGAAACCTTTGATGGAGAGGTGCTTGCTTCCGCTGGGCTGACGCTGGTTGACGCGCCGAGCAGCAGCAGCAGTGAGTCTGAGGAGGAGCGGCTGCTGCAGAAGCTGGTGTCGCTCTACCGCGCCCGACAAGCCAAAGTGGAATCCTGGGAAGCGCTTGTCGTGCAAGCGGGAGTGGACATCGAGAAGCGCGCGGAGGAGCTCCGGGGTCGCAACCAGGAAGCTCTCCGGTCTTTGGCGGCGGAGCGGGAGCAACTTGCCGAGGCGCGGAAAGCTTTCCTCCTCGAGAAGGCTGAAGCCGAAGAGCAACAGCGGCTTGTCACCGAGGAGCTGTTTGCGCGGGAAGGCGAGTTGGCGCAGCGGAAGGTCAACCTTGACAGCCATGAGGAGGAGCTTGCCGCGCGTGAGCAAACATTCGGCGGGGCTCTCAAGGAAGCAGAAGATGCTGCCGCAGTTGTCGAGGCCGCCAAGAAGGAGCTGGAGATGAAGGTGGCGCAGCTAGAGGCCGATCTCAAGGCAAGGAATGAAGAACTTGCCGCGCTCAAGCGTGAGCACGAGAAGGATGCCCTCGCCCATGGCGAGCTGCAGGGTCGTCTCGTCGAGAAGGGCAAGGAGCTTAGCGCCGTCAAGGACTCCAACACAGATCTTGAGTTGAAGCTGACCAGTTTTACCAAGACGCTGAACGACGCCAAGGAGCAGGAGGTGGCCTTGAAGAAGGAGATCAAGGCCAATGAGGAGCTGCTGGCGAGTGCTGCCGCCACCCAGAACACCTTCAGGGAGAATGTGGAGCACTGGACGGAGGGTCTCGTGGATGTTGCCGCAGCCATCGTTAGGGAGCTGGCGCAGCTGGGGATGGAGGATTTCGGGTATTCCTCCGATGAGAACCTCCAGCCCAGCGCCAAGCTCACTTTGTTCTTCAAAGGCGTGGCGACGGCCCTCCAGAGACTCCAGGAAAGGATCCCAAATCAGCTGGCCGACGAGTCGCGCGCGATCTGCGCGAGAGTTCTTCAAAAGGTGTTGGTGAAGGTGGCCTTCCGCAACCCGGGCCTCAACCTCACCAATGTCCTCAAGAAGCTGCCGGCGGATGCTGATCTGGAAGCGCTCAAGGCCCTTGTCGCACCCATTGTGGACAAGGTGAACGAGGTCAAGAGGGTTGATGGCGATCGCGTAGATTAGGCCGCCCGTTTCCTCCTTTCCTTGTCACTGCTAGTCATGTTACGAGAGCAATCTATTAGAGCTGCGACAAGCTATCTTGTAATATAACTTTTATTTTGGGTATCGATTGCTATGTTATTTCCTTTACTTGATCCCTTCCTTTGCATGTTTATGCCCTATGCTTTTGGGGAACTTGCCGGTGCAGGCACCTTTGCCGCGAGCGCTGAGTGCGGAACGTCAGCAGCCTGCTGGCGGTGCCGCTACCGACAAGAAACCTTGTCGCAACTAGTCGCAGCTCACTTAAGTTGTTGAGCGGACTCGAAACAAAGTAAGGGTGCAACTAGTTACGAGTTGGTTCCTCCGCGCACAGGTTTGTCATACAAAGTACGGTCGTTCGAGGAAGATAACTTAAAAAATTTAAAACTAATTGCTCAAACTTTGGCAACTTAGCTTTTCTGCTGTTTGCTTCCTGGTAAGGCGAAACTTTCTTGAACGACGCCTGGTCCACACCATTATCTTCTCCTTTCCCCCCGGCAAACTTGTGGGCGAGGGAACCTTCCTTTTCCTTGAGAAAAAGAAAGAAGAGAAAATAAAGATATGGAGCCTTACGGCTCGTTATTGCTTACCGGGGGTAGGTGCTGCACAAAGTGTCAGATAACACATGCAAAAAATAGAAAACATGAAATTGACAAGATGTGCGGAGCACATGAGCTTTATTTATGCATGGGGTCTGCGCCCGGCTTTGTACAAAGGATTACATGCAACAGTGGCAAGACTTGTACAAAAGGTGGTTGCCGGAACAGGTTCTGGCAACCGCGCCCTACGGGTAAAACTTACGAAGATTCTCAATGTTCCAGGAGTTGCTCACCGGAAAGCCATCTTCGGTCTCAAGGCGGACAGCACCAGGCCTAGTGACTCGTTTCACCCGGTAAGGGCCTTCCCACTTCGGCATCAACTTGTTGGAATTCTTGGCGGACTGAACGCGCCGAAGAACAAGGTCGCCTTCCTCGAGACTTCTGGCATTAACTTTGCGGCTATGGTAGCGGCGCAAAGCTTGCTGGTATCGAGCAGCTCGTACAGCAGCCTGAAGACGGTCCTCCTCAAGGAGCAGCGCGTCATCTTGTCGCAGCTGCTCTTGCTCAAGCTCATCATAAGCGAGCACTCGAGGCGACCGTGGGGAGGACTGCCTCTGCTCCATAGACTAGAGCGAAAGGTGTCTGGCCAGTGGCTCGATTTGGCGTCGTCCTGATTGACCAAAGAACCACCGGCGGCTCCTCAATCCAGTTCTTTCTGCACTTGCGCAGCCTGTCGAAAGTCCTGGTCTTGAGCCCGCGCAGCACTTCAGCATTTGCCCTCTCCGCTTGACTGTTGCTTCTCGGGTGAGCAACAGAAGCGAAGCAGACCTTGGCGCCAAGATCTTGGACGTACTGCATGAAGGTGCGGCTCATGAATTGCGTGTCGTTGTCGGTGATGATCCTGTTAGGGATCCCGAAACGGCAAACAATCGACCTGAAGAACTTGACTGCTGACTGTGTTGTCACCTTCCTCACTTCTTCCACTTCCGGCCACTTTGTGAACTTGTCGATTGCAACATACAAGTACTCAAAGCCCCCGACAGCTCAGGGAAAGGGGCCGAGGATGTCGAGCCCCCAGACCGAAAATGGCCAGGATAAAGGGATCGTCTGGAGAGCTTGAGCTGGCTGGTGTATCTGCTTGGAATGGAACTGGCACGCTTCACACTTGGTTACTTGTGCAGTTGCATCCTGGAGGGCTGTCGGCCAAAAGAAACCTTTCCTGAATGCTTTGCCGGCAAGTGCTCTTGCGCCAATGTGGTGACCACATATGCCTCCATGTATCTCTGCCAACAGCCTTTGTCCATCTTCCCGGTGAATACACTTCAATTTCACACCGTTGAGTCTTCTTCTGTATAGTGTGTTGTCGACAAACTGGTACATACTTGACTGCCGGGCTACTTTTTCTGCTTCTTCTTGCTCTTCGGGAAGTTCTCCTGTCTGAAGGAAAAGGACAATCTGCTGTGCCCATGCTGGAGCTTGCGGCTCGACAACAAGGACTAAAGGCACATATGCTGCTGCGGGAACATCCGCTTCTACGGCGAGAACCTGCAGCTCAGCCGGAGCTTGATGTTCCCCGGCAAGCTTGCCGGAGCAAAACTTGTCGGGAGCGTCTGCTTCAACGGGACAAACCCTAGGGCTTGCCGGAGCAGACTGCTCCTCAGCACTCTTGGTGTTGATCTTGGGGACCTTCTTGGCGGCGGCTTCGGGGAGCTCTGCCGGAAAATAGTCACCAGAAATCAACTTCCTCTTCTTGCTCTGTCCAGTTGATGTTTTTACAGACGGTTGAGTCAGTTTGAGCACAAAGATTCCTGGTTCCACAGGTAACTTAAGTGCGGCGCACTTTGACAGGCCATCGGTAATGTCGTTCTGAGCTCTCGGAACATGTTCCATCTGTAGGCCATCAAAGTGCTCTTCTAACTTTCTCACTTCGTCAATGTAGGCTTCCATTAACGGACTCTAATAATTCTTGTTCACTTGGCGGACGACAATCTGCGAGTCACCCCTGACAATGAGCTTCTTGATCCCAAGGTCTGCCGCGATCCTGAGACCGGCAAGCAAACCTTCATACTCTACGGTATTGTTTGTCGCTTGCTCCTTGGGAAAGTGCATCTGGACTACGTACTTGAGGTGCTCCCCGATGGGTGCGACAAGTAGCACGCCCGCACCGGCGCCTTGCAGCGAGAAGGCACCATCAAAGTACATCAGCCACTCTTTGCTTGCTTCCTTGACGGGGATGCTCGTCTCTGGAATTTCTTCATCTGGTGTTGGCGTCCATTCTGCTATGAACTTTTCCAATGCTTTGCTCTGGATAGTTGAAGTACTCTCAAACTTGAGGCCAAAGCTTGACAGTTCCAGTGCCCACTCGACAATCGTGCCTGTTGCTTCTGGATTCTGCAGTATCCTCTTCAGCGGAAAACGAGTGACAATTGTGATCTCA